>OY728162.1:352386947-353636947 GCA_963277665.1 Viscum album
AAGCCTACTTGACACGGGCTTAGCAAGTATAGCATGACTTTTTCTTAGGATGACCTTTTTGATTTTTAGAACAAAGAATATTTATGTCTATTTTTATAGCTCGACACACAATTTTTTTCTAGACCATACATATTATAGGATTAACTAGAAGATACTCAACTTTTATCCAGAGGTTCCCTTCGTCGATTTTTAATCTAGTGAGTATGGCATCTTTTTTTGCTGTATGTTCACAGTCCTTCCAATCAAACTTATTCCTAATGTTTTAGGTTTAACATCTTGGACCAAACATGATAGGGCTGGGGGGTCAATTTGGGATTCATTAGCCGGGAATGTCCTAATAAATTTCAAACATTAATGATGGATTTTTTATGACCTTAAATTTATGATTTTTGGACATGTATGAGGCCTAGGAGCTGTTTCAAGTGTACATAGGTATGAGAGGACTCTCATGAGGGTGAATTTTACTTTGATCGGTGGTTGTTTTTTAGGAACCTTATGCAGAGCCATCGGGTCATGATGTACAAAGTCAAACAAGGGTGTGCTCAGGACACTGGCCTTCCATATTTGATGGACTGAAAGGATTTACAACACTATGAATTTATTTTTATGTTGGGATCCACCGTGAGTGTCCTTTCTTAGTGATGAGGTCCAAAAATAATAGGGACTTTTGTATTGGCTTTGAGCGGGAAACCGCTCACACACAATTCTTACTCATGTGAAGGAGAGCCAGTGAATGGTCAGCTCAATTAGAAATTATTTCCATGTCGGGGAATTTGAAAAGGGGAAGATATGTGAGATTTTATCCAAATGGGTTTTAAAATTTGAGGGGTGAGACAAGACATGAATGTCATCTGAGTGTATGGAAATTGGAATGGACTCGCCGGAAGATGTATTTGCCAATGATTGATGGTCATCTTGTAGGGTACATATGCAAAGCCACTAGGGCATGATGTCCATGATAAAATAAATGTGTCTGCAGGACATTGGATTTCCATATCTGATGGATATGAAGGATTGTGGAAATTGTGACCTTTCTGAACATGGCATATGACATTTGACAAGGGTTGATCCTGATCATGAAAATGTACATATTTATAGTCTAACTCTTCTGGGGAACCCAAAAATAAGTGGAGGATTTTTTTTATATGTGTATCGACTTTGCGCCTAAAGATGGGGTATCATTATTTTAAAGAAACCTCATGAGAGACCAGAGGTGAATCAGGATAGCAAGTTATGATATATCTAGGATGTGGGTAGGAATGAGAACGTAAACCATGACATTGAGTAACCTTGAATCAGGAGGGAGGTCATGAGGATTGTAAGCCATTGGGTGTATTGAGATAGGACAAGACTCACATGGGGATGAATTTTCCATTGATTGATGAATAGCTTATAGGCATCATATGTAGATCCATCAATGAATTATGTTCATTGTCAAACAAAGGTGTTCACAGGACACTGGACTTCCATCTCATATGTCCATAGAATATTATGGGGATTCAAGATTGCTCAGAGTACAAAGTTTGAGGTATGGCAGTATGATATCTAGATACATTAGGGACATTTGGGTTGTGATTAAATAATGTAATTAGGTATCCCTTAAGTAGATATGACTCATATGTAGAGTGAGGCATTCATCCCATCTTTGTGGTACCCAGTAGTTTAACGTCGTATGGCCAGGATGTGGGGTTCCTTATGGCGAAGGGAACCATGAAATTCCTTTTAGGGTGAGGCTATTAAGACCAAACTCCTGGGATTATTTTCCATGATGTCATGGTGGATCTCTCGCAGAGATCCCTAAACTCACATGATCTATTCTCGGTTTGAGAAATAAGGGATTACGAGGATTCCAGATCACCAATTAAGAATAGAGAAATCAACAATAGAGAGGATGTTATGTTGTTAATTTTAAAGTCATGCAGCGAGGATGTTATGTTGTGAAGTTTAAAGTCATGTATCAATGACATTTCTAGACTAACAATTTATCATCGTGCGGTGAGGACATTATGTTGTGCAGTTTAGAGTTATGCAGTGAGGATTATATGATGTTCAGTTTAAATTCATGTAGTGAGGATGTTATGTTGTGTAGTTTAAATTCAAGTAGTGATCATGTTATGTTGTGCAGTTTACAGTCATGTGACAAGGATGTTTTTATCACAAAAACCATTAATATATTTGAGTTAATCATGGTCAATATATTCTAGAATTCTTAACACATGAGTGATGATAGATGGTGGAAACCATAGTCTTGGGGGGAAACTTGGGTCAGGAGGAATGACATGGGCCT
The DNA here is from genome assembly GCA_963277665.1 of Viscum album. NCBI lineage: Eukaryota > Viridiplantae > Streptophyta > Magnoliopsida > Santalales > Viscaceae > Viscum > Viscum album. The sequence goes on from OY728162.1 coordinate 352,389,235, forward strand.
TGAAAGCCATTAGGCATACCAAGGTAGGAGAGGACACTCCTGAGGATGAATTTTCCTTCGATCGATGGTCATATTGTAGGCGTCATATGCAGAACCACATGGGCATGATGTGCGTAGTCAAATAGGGGTTTCCACATGACACTGGCCTTCCACCTCAGATAGCCATGAATATTTATTGGGATCCAAGATTTCCTAGAGTATGGAATTTGAAAAAAGGGAAGGATGTGTCAAGGAATGTAAGAAATACCCAGACCATGATTAGCTGTGAACTACTGAAGATTCCAAATAGATCTGACTCATATGTATGGGGGAAAGCATGAACTTTTGACTTCTTTTGAGTGAGAGGCATGTACAGGATCTTGTAATATTGGGAATTGGGCCACACGTGACTCCTAAATAATCTTGCAGTTTAATTTCATGTGGTTAGAACCTTTCATGGACTCTTCATATAAGTCTGACATAAACACGGAGGAAGGGGAATTTTTTTAAATGATGGTTGGGATAGGATTCCAGATCTGGGCATCATTATATATCCTACAAGGGTAGGAATCAAGTCGTACATTGTTCTGAATGTTCCCTACAAAGTTTTGGTCTATTCATAGGGACATGAAAGGGAAATTCTTTTGTTGGTGGTTGGTCCAGAATTCCAAATATGGGGATCACTACGTATCCTACAAGGACATGAATCAAGCCACACGTAGTTCTAAACGTTCCATGTACCAATCTGATTTGGACATAGGTGTAGTGGCATTTTTGTTTCATCCTCTAAGGATGTTGGGTCTACCATATTTCTCTATTGTTTATTTATATAAGGGAAGTCTTACCATCGATCCTAAGCTCACATGAGTTGTGCTCAATGTTAGAAACAAGGTGTGATAAGGGTTCCTCTCATAAATATGGGGAGGTAGAGGACATAATAAATGATTTTTTAAGGGGGTTGGGCCAAGATCGGGGATCAAGGTGTCACTATGTATCCCAATAATGAATAGTAATTTATCCATATATAGTTATATAAATAATTGTGCATTTTATTGTCATGAAATTAGGATGATTTATGTTACGTGGTTTAACGTCTTGTAGCTTGGACACCATGTTGTGCAGTTTAGAGTTGTGTAGTGAGAACACTAGAATCTCGGTTTAATGTTGTGTTGTAAGGAATAATATCATATAGTTTAACATCATGTGGTTAGGAAAATAACTTATAGTTTAAGGTCCTAGATTTTGGGCCATGTGGGTGTTGTTACACGAAGTACTTCTTCAAGAACCCTACCTTTTTGGGAGCCATGATGAGCTATCTGTCCATTGATATCAAGGCGTATACTCCATTGGAATAGACCCTATGTATGAAATATAGTCCCTCCCATTTTGGTTCAAGATTTGGGGACTTCTTCCTAAGTATCATTGGGGTTCATGGGGCCAACACCATCTCTCCATCAAGTAAATAGTGAAGGAGAAACTTTTTATTGAATGCTCGTGCGATATGATTTTGATATATTTCCAAGTGGTGAAAAGTGTGCAACCTTTTATCTTCTAGATGCTCCAACTCATCAAATTGTATCTGGGATTTCTCCCCTATAGATAGTTGATTGAAAATGGCCACACTGAGTGATGATACTTGAATTTTGATAGGCAAAACTGCCTTTCCCCGTATAATAGTGAATATGGGGTTTCCTAGGTGGCAGTGCAAGTCCTGGTCCGGTAATCACATAAATAGTGAATGAGCTTGTCTGGATATGATTTATTATCTTTATCTACTATATTTTGGATTATGTTGGATAGAGTCTTGTTGAAATCTTCTATCTTCTCATTAGTCACCACATGGTAGTGTGACGAATAATTGGATTTGATTCCATACATCGGGTTTAACTTGTCCAACATAGCAGAGCAGAAGGTGGTGTTGTTGTCCATCAGTATTGTATGAGGGACACCAAATACGATAATGATGTTGGACTTCACAAATCTAATGATGCTTTTCACCCCAAATTCATTATGTGGTATGGCTTTTGACCATTTGGAAAAGAAGTCAGTTACTGTGATTATGAACTTGAATTGTCTAGTTGTGATGGGGGTATATGGTCCCACAACATCTATCCCCCAGGTGGAAAATGGTCGGGAGTACTTAGCTATGGGAAGTAACTCTAGGGTCGATGAATAAAATTGGCATGAACATGGTAGGAATGAAACGTTTTGGAAAATATGGAACAGTCTTGTATGATAGTGGGCCAATAGTATCCAAGCCGTCAGATTTGATGATAGAGCTTGGTTGCCGGTTGGTGGGCTCTATAAGCTCTAGCATTCACTTATTTTATGATGATAGTAATTTATTCTCTGTCAATTCAACTAAGAAGGACTTCATCAAGGCCTAATTTGTAGAAAACATTTTCTTGGTCTACCTTATTCTACACAACAAAGTTGACTTCCCATCTCTAGATATGTTCTCTTACAACCCTATCTGGTGTGAGTTCCCCCTCCCAGAGGTAATTTTCAAGGGGAGTCATCCAGCTGGTGGTGGGACCATAAGGATTAGAGATAGGGATAATCTCAACAATCTCCTCTGTATTATTTTAAATAAATGGAAAGACCATCTGACGGTGGGAAATGCTAATAATTATTTCATCCCGGTCTGGATTAGCCAGTGTTGTGGTTGTATTTTCCAATGCATCAGCTTGAGTATTTTGTGACCGAGGGACACATTTCAACATTGGCTCTGATGAGAATTCTTTCATCAGTTATCGAACGTGGTTCATCAAGGGGGACAATACTTCTTTCTTAATGGAATAGTCACCGTTGACCTACTTAATGACTAGCTCTGAATCACCTTTTATCTTATGGTGTTTGTATTATTCATGATTTTCCACCACTAGGCCTACAATGAAGTCCTAGTATTCTACTTCTTTATTTGTAAATCCCTCCAAAAGTAGGAATGAGTATGGAAAGATGGAATTTTAATGGGATACAATGACTTTTTTGAGCTTGGGATCCTCTATACTTTTTGATGTCGGGATTCTAGAAGCAACATCATAGTACATATCCCATGTATGGGGGTCCTCTTGGATGGAGAAAAATTATTCATCTAGAATTTCGACATCCAATGGGGTTGTTTCTTCCAAGGGGTGCTCTTCCAGGAAGTCTATTAATGTATGGCCTTTGAAGGCCTTTTGGGGTACATACCATATGTCAAACTATTTTTAGATGACTTTCCATTGTGATTGGGATCCAGTTAACATGGGACGGATGAGAATATATTTGAGTGGGTTGTAGTGGGAGACCAAGTGGACCTAATGGTGTTGTAGGTAATGGCTAAGCTTCTTGAACCGTGATGATTACGATTAGGAAGTTCTTTTTGATTCTTGAATATTGAGTTTCAACATCAATCATTTTTAGGCTGAGGTAATAGAGGTTGTTCTCACTGCTGGCATCATTCTTCTATGCGAGGAATTCACTTAATGACCATTACAAGGCAGTTACATACAAAATGAGTGGTCTCCACTTAACTGTCAGCATCAAAATTGGTGGTCTTAGGAGATATATTTTTATATTGTTGAATTATTCTTGAAAATAATTATCCGATATGTGACCCCTTTCTTCATTAACCTGGTGAAAGGTAAACATTTACCTAAAAGGTTGGCTATGAAGTGCCAGATGTTGGCCAGGTGTCTCTAGAGACCTCTCAACTTAATGAGGTTGCAAGGTTGGGACATGCCAACGATGGCATTTGTCTTCTTAGGGTCGACATCAATATCGTGATGGCATATGACAAACCTGAGAAATTTCCCAAAGGAAATTCCATACCCACAATTTAGGGGATTCATATTTAAACTATATTTTCACAGTTTGTTAAAGAAATTTTCAAGGTTATTCGGGTGGTTTGAGTACTATCGTGATTTAACCACCAGATTGTCGACATAGCACTCGATGAATTTTCCCAGGAAGGTTTTAAGATGCAGTGCATGGCGGGCTGATATGTAATGCTGAAAGTTTTTAGACCAAAGGGAATTTTCTTATAATAAAAAACTCCCTAGGGAGGCCTAAAAGTAGTATATTCTTCATCTCCTCATTCCATTCAGATTTGATTGTATCTAGAATAGTCGTCCATGAAATAGAGGGACTTATATCCGGTGGTTGAATCAATCAAAAATTCTATGATCGGGATCAAGAAATCATCTTTCAGGTAGTGGTAATTAAGGTCCCTGAAGTAGATACAAATTCTAATATGTCCTTTATTCTTTTTTAGAGGTACTATATTTTCCATCCATATTAGATATTTTACTTCTTGTATGAATTTGGCTTCGATCAGCTTGTCAACTTAAACCTCTATTTTGGAAGCATGCATCGGGTGGGTCCTTCTAGCTGCCTGCTTATAGCCCCTGTGATCTTTTGGAAAACCCATATGATGAATGGAAACCTAAGGATCAAGGCCTAGAATTTCTATTTAGTTCCATGAAAACACATCTCAATTATTTTTTAGGAAGGAGGTATATGCCGCTTGTTCCTCGACATGAATAGCCACACTAATCAGAGTGGATCACAGGTTATCTTTAGTGCCCAGATTTATTTCCCTAAGTTCATCAATTATAGTGGAGACACCTTCTTCGAATTCAGGATGGGATTCTTTGAGGTCTTCTTATTCTTTTTCTTCCTCCTCCTCTTTATCATCCTCTTCATCATCCGCTTCCTCTTCTGATGGACAGAGGATTTTTGAGATGAACTCTCCATTGTTGGGAGAGAAATAATTTTCTACCTTAGTGAGTAAGGAGAGAATGGCTTGGGGTCCTAAGTATGGATCAAGATCGTATTTTTTGGGCCTTCCCAGACATCATAGGAGTTGGCCCGCTCTCCCGTGTCTTTGTACTTGGTGACAATGATAGAAATCATGAAGACAATTGAGTCTGTCTCTGGGCATGAACTTATGCACTCAACTTGGGGGATGGTTAATACATACTCCTCCCCAAACTATTGGAGGGGGTCAGTAGGAGCCATTTCCATTCCATTCAGGGTAGTGATATAGTCAACATTTTCGAACAAAAGCTACTTCTCTATTTGTTCATATTACCCTACATCAATGTAATATGACTCACAAGATTCAGACCAGAATTTATTGTCATGTACTTTCCAGTTTTTTCTATTAGTGTGATATTTGACACACTGATGATATGATGACGGAATTGTAGCATATTGACGTAGCCAATTCCTCCCTAATAGGATGTCGAAGTCTATACTTTTCTGCACTACCAGGAACTCAGAATCTGACATGAGGTCTCCAGGACATGTTTTAAGATTGATTCATCCTAATGAATTCTCCTCTGTTTATTCATATCCCAGTAGATTTGTAGTATAGGGTGTCAAACTATGCTCATCAGAGCCCAATGGATTAAATTTTCATAGAGGCGGGAGGTTGACTCTAGAGCTATTTTCGATGAAAATCATCCATATATCAATGCCGTTAATTTTTTCGGATACATATAAGGGTTTCATGTTCCCTTGCATGATGACATCTTCATCCCTATCTATGTTTGAGATGAAGAGATTAAATTCTTTAGGATTGGTCTCCATCTGATAGACTTCGGCTGCTACTACTTCAACCTTGAATTTCTAGGGTCTTATTATGGCTTTGATGAGTGCCTACCTAAGGTCTATGGACAGACTAGAAGCATCTAGGATTGATAGCATTGCTGGTACTGAGGCCAACTGTTTAGAATATCATATTTCTGTTCTAAAGGTCAGTGCTTCCCAGCTTGGGGTTTCTCTTTCCTAGGAAATTTAGGGGCTTGAACTTTGGACGTAGATGGTCCAGTATCTGTGATAGGATATGGTGAAATTGCGGTCCTTTCCAGGTTCAGTCGAACTAGTTCACCCTCATGCCATGGGAGATATGATATTTGTCCTTCCTTTGATGAATTTTCCAAGAAAACTGGGCTTGGATTTCATCTAGTATGGGTGGAGGAACATTCTTATTCTCTTTGTGTCTGTCGGAGGGTCCTCCCATGAGTTTCTACGATGTTAATGGTTTGATTTAAGGTGTGGTTGGGAATTTGACTCCTTCCATGATCATGATTTCCAGGAATCCATCAACCTCTATTGCCTCTTCCTATAGATCTCCAATTAGGTGCAGGGAGTTCGGGTTCATGGCCATAGTCTCTATCATAGAAGGGTTCCATCAATCGAATGACATTAATGGAATCAAAGATCAGTTCTTGATGCAATAATGTTTATGTCTGACTGCCTCCTTCTGATGGTGTCATTTGGTAGGGCAGCACCAATTGTACCATTTGGTGAAGTGACGCCCGTTGTACCATTTGGTGGGGTGGCGCCCATTTTACTAAGTCTACTGGCATGATGTCTATAAGTTTCAACATTGGCTTCAGCTTTAGTTTCAGCCCATCTTCTTGCTCCTTCATTCTTCCCTTCTGGCCCATAGAGGGTTGCGGGGTTGAGAATGACAGTTGTGTCACATCAGGAGCTATTTGGGGTGTGATTGGTTGTGTCAAATGTTCCTAGAAGATTCCATGAACTTGGTTGAATGTTTTATGGGTCTTCTAAATTTCAAATTTTTGCTTCTTTTTACTAGATACTATTTTCATTCCTCTTCCTCTCTTGAGTCTGAGGTGGGAAACATATGCCACTTGTGTTGGTGGTGGTCCCAACTTGACTTTCCCATAATCAACCATATTTTTCATGAGATGCTTAAAGATGAAGCATTCAGGGATGGTATGTCCTAGTATCTGGTGATAGGGACAATAATTTGGACAGTTGTTGAGACCCACTTCATCAACTAACTTTGGCACTGGTAGCTAGAGTAGGTGGCAATTAATGGAGGCTACAAAATAGCCACAGACTTGGTTATCTCAGAATGAGTAGACTTTATTTCTTTATTCCTCAAACTAATTTATTTTAGCCACCCTTCACTCATATTACTGAGGAGGGGTGGATTTTGGCATCCTAGGAGTCCTACACGGTTTAGTAGAGGCCTCATGATTTGAGTTGGTGCCGAGGATGTCTTAAGCATGACAAAAGCCACTTCAACTTTTCCAGATATTTTTTCTAGGGCTGATAGGGCCCCTCATGGCTTGAGATTGGCCCAGTACAAGGAGTCTTATATCCTTTGGTCAATGGAAGAGAAATATCAGAACCCACATGTGTACATAACTGGGATGAGGAGTGTTCGTAGTTCATCATGAAGGTTATCGATGCACATAGTGAGCATTTCATCCTAGGGGAGAGGTCGGTTTAGAGAATAAATTAGGCATTTCTATCTATTAATGAAGTCTAAAACTCTTTCATTCTCTCAATGATTTCAATTCATGATATCTCTAACCACTGTCTTAGGCAATGTTGAATTGAACTAGAAGATAAGTTGTTGTCGAAGGTCCTCCTAACCAGTGATTGAGTTAGCTGGCAAGCTAGTATACTATATGAAGGCTGAAACCTGTAAGGTTTGCATAAATAATCTACGTTTTACTGCTTCTTGTTGCTCTGGATTTCCCATCATGGGTTCACAGTAAGAGGAATAGTGCATTATATGATGTTATGGGTCTCCCGAGCCATTGAACACTAAATATAAGGGGTTTATGAAGTTTGGTGGTGGTAGAACATTGGTCACCCAATCAGGGTAGGATTTGCACTCTGGTTTTATTAGAGTGTGTTCCCCTCCATGGATTCTATTTGTGATGTTAATTGCTCTATGGTATTCAAGATCCATTGATTCATTTCCTTCTAGGATTGAGCTTGGGTGGGTGAAATAGTAGAAAAATATGGATGTGTTGGTGCTGCTGGAATTTGGCCTAGATACCCAACTAGGATCATCCTTTATGGGTTCACCTAAATATACTATGGTTTTCTTCCTAGTGAGGGAAAGTCTTGATCTCCTTCCAGGGTTAGATTTAAGTAGGTTAACGGTCCTAGTTCTGGGATGGACGAGCCTCCGATCATGACTTCATTCACTAGGATGAGTTTCTGTGGCAAGGGCACCTCTTCTAGAAATACCTATTGACGTTCCTCGTGGGGAACACATCCGATAAGATATCTGGCTCAATGTAGCTTGACATTAATTTGCTTGAGCACTTTCATTTCATCCTCCTACTTAGAGAATCTTTCCTCAAGTGTGAGGGACAGATTCTCAGGGGGAGGAGGAGGTGGGTCATGGAAAACCTGGGATTTGTTCTTCTCCTTGTTTGGAATTCGTGAGGGAGATAATGATTGATTAACTGAGGGGGTACCTAAATTTAGGATCACTCTCTGGTTCTAGGTATGCACACCAACAGGCTCAGTGTGGGATGCTTCCAGGAGGGAACCATCCTCTCTTTCATCCTATCCCTTTGTATCATTTCTTATGATATCTATTGGGTTTATATTTTCCAAGTTCACTGATTCATACCACATTGGGGGTGGTGTACCTGGTGCCGAATGGTAGGAAGACTTTCTCCATCCATATTTGGACTTTCTCCTTCCATTATACAGTATTATTCAGGTTCCTTGGGGAAGATTGACCTGAAGGGATCCCTGATTGGACCTCATAATGCGCCTTCGTCTTGGAGGGTGTGAAGCATGAGACGAGGTGGAATGGGTGACTTCTCTACTCGCCATTATTCCCAAATGGTAGTATATAGATGCCTATTATGTGGGAACATGAGGTAAAAATTCCCCCAGCCCTACGGGCTGGGGTTGCTCCCATTCATTCATTGATGCGCTATGACCTGGATTTGATGGTCTTACGGGGGAATTTTGAGTTAAAAATGCCATCATCTCTGCAAGCTGGGGTTGTTACCATATTGCAGCAATAGCCGCCACTATTTCCACCCTTTCGATTTCACGCACTCCCGAGCGGGTGTGAGTTGAGTATGGCATTGGAACTTTATAGGATTTATGGTCTTTTAAAGACATGAAAACTACTTGCTGGTTAACTTACCTTAAGAAGAATGCTTTCTGGATGTTTTCAGTTGCCTAGATCAGAAGCATTTTGATGGTTTGATATCTTTAGACCTGACACATTTGAGACTTACTCCAATCGAATTTTTGTTGAGTATTCAATATTTTATGAGTAGGGATTTTATTTGAATAGTGCCTCTAAGTAATTACATTGCATGATTTCATTTCTAATGAGGTCGGCTAGACAGGATGCAAGGTGAAGTGTATAGCTCAATTTTTTCCCCATACCCGAATATGAACTCCAGTCATGGCGTCACCAATGAGGCGATGCAACTTGTGCAATGCATCGATGAAATCCAATTTAAGGGTTTTCTTTCACCTCTCTGACCATGGTCATCGTGCAGATGGGAGGGATTCAAGGTCGATTAAATGGAGAATCTCCCCTAACATGTTCACATGGTCCAGATACCCCTCGTTGGGTAGGAACTTTTCTTTTAGCTGGAAAAGAGTCATCTATATATTTAGGCAAATGTCATGCATACATTCCTCAGACAACTCTGATGGTATGTCAAAGTGAGAAGTGGTCATAGGAAAATACATCACTGGTATATTATCCTTACATATTTGCTTTCTCAAGAGCTTCATATCATATTTTTGTTCTTCTGGGTTCTCCTCTACTTGATATACCCATCTTGAATACTTCTTAATAATTTCGTTCCAAGAAACCGGGATGGAGGGAGCCTCATTGATATGTGAACGGCGTAGGGGTGGAAAAGAATATGAGTGTGGCCCTAGACCATCCCCTGGTTGAGAAAGGATATCACTCAACATATATGGTGTGCCTGATATGTCTGAATCCATCTTTATGAGAACCTCAACATATGGGGGCTTTCTAGTATTTTTTTAGAAATAGGAGGGCCTTTTTTATAGTATGAATTTTGACTCCAGGGATGGCCTCTGTTATCGGTGCCACAATGGAAAGGAATACCATTGCATCTTGATTCTTGACCATGGGGAGTGTCCTCGTGGCATATACCCTAGGGAGGACCCTTAGGGTGGGCTACAGCAAGGGTGGGACCTTTTTGCTGCTTGATGTCACTGGGGGAGGACATTCTCTATGACAACTATTATGGTAAGGACTACTATCACATCTTGATACTTGGCTGCAAGGAGAATTTCTATAGTGTAAATCCTATGGAGGGCCATCAAGATGTACTGAAATGAGGGGAGTACCTTCTCATTTCTTGATGCCACTGAGGGGAGTACCTTCACAACAACCGCCATTGTGGGGAGGTCCTTGGCAATGTCTATCATCGTGGTGAGTACTACCATCATGACTCCATGTATGACTACTGGGAGAAGCATATATGTAGTGTATACCATGAGGAGGACCATCAGGGTGGATGAAATCATTGGGAAGACCTTATTGTTGTCTGATCTTCAGGTTAAGCGGAGGGCTACCCTGATGCATATTAGAAGATAGGATCTCATGATTGATCATTCATTGCCTATAGAGTATGCCCCTATGGGTTCTCTCGGGATGACATTCAGATCTTCTGGTAGTGACATTAGGAGGAGGGCCTTCGCAACTGCTATTGTAACTTCTATAATTTGATAATGTACTAATAGGGTCTTGATCCTTTATTAATATATATTCTAGGGTGTCAAGAACCCTAGCTTCTAGCAGGGCAGGATCATGTGCGTGCTCTTCATTTTCCAGTTTCCTTTGGCACATTTCTTTTTTGGGTTCTCTCTTATGGGTAACTGGGGTAACCTACTATTGGTAATGACCTTCAAATGTTGGTCCCCATCATGTTGGATCATGTGATCCTTCTGAGATATGCCGATGGGTATCTAGAGTTTTATTAGGGATATATGTCGGTCATGGAGCGGCCACCACGTTGGACCAGTGTCCCCCAGTTGGAATGGGTATTTTTTCCTGATCCAGTTGTCTGTGTGTCATGGGATATTTCCGTTAACCCTCCTAGACTAGAGCAGGAATGCATAATAGCTTCGGAGTGACTAACCCTTTTTGTAATTAAATCACTATGTTCATGGAAACCAAGTTTTGGGCCTGGTTTCTCGCCTTTTTCTCCAATGCAATGATATCCTACCTTGTTTGGAGGACATGGTTTGGAATCAGGGTTTGATCTTCCAACATTTTCATGATGTTCTATGATATATCTTTTGCTAGAATGGTTATGAAGGCTCATTCCAATGTCATAGAAGGATTTTGTTCCTACACCGGTCCCCAATTGGTTGCCAGTAGATACTGGTAGTTCTTTTGTGCCCGGACAGAGGAACTAGTTTGATGTCGGTTTTCTTCTCTAGTTTCCACCGTAGTTGACTGGTGGGATTCAAATTCATGAGTGAGGATTTTTTCTGATTTCTTTCCATTGTATCTATCTCATTGAATTTATATGCATCTATATGAATTTGACTCTGATCATATTTTCTTGTCACCCTATTTGGATAGCAGGCTTGATATGCATCAGTAGGTATTTGTGCTTTCATATAGATAAATGACACCCTATTTGGATGATGAGCTTCTTATGCACTAGAAGATATATACATATTCCTTTAATTTTATACTCTATCTTTACGACGGGATTGGAGAGCACTAGAAAGAATGTGCACATGATTTTATTGTGCCGCCCTATTTTTGTGGTGGGCTTGAGTGTAGGGGGAAGAGTTGTATGTCTATCCATTGAGTGTCGCTACATTTGTACGGCAGAGTTTGTCCTTTATAACTAGGTTGATGGAATGTTACGGATTATATATTTTCCACCCTTGGCAGGAATCCCAAGGGGCCTAGGTCTTCTAAACATCTGTAGGTTCCCTTGGAATAAGTTCCTCTTCAGCGTGAGGAAACTTCGTCGCCCAATGTCAGTGGCGATGCTCTCTAGAACGGGCCAATGGGTAAGACCCCTGTGTAGTTGAGATGAATTTCCCAGTATTGAATTCATCTACCTCCCTAATATAAGGGAGTTAATCTTTTTCAAGTTCCAGGAAGAGGCTCTTGAAATGGTTTGAAATTACCATTGGGGTCGCCTTGTGTTGGGGCACTAGCTATGGCTGAGGAGGTGATTGGAAAGCTCTTACAGATTGGAGGGATTTTCTTATGTCCTCCACTGTAGGGAGAGTACCATTTCGGTGGTACTCTTTGACAAGTGTGTTAGATACCCAGTGTTGAAGATTTTGGGTAGGCAAGGGGGTCTTACTCTTCATCGAGGTTCCAGACGCTTGAGGGATAGCTAGGGCGCGTCTCTACATTGGTCGTAGGGATGTTATTTGGATTGAAGGTTGCTCTATGGGAACCTACAATATACATATATGACATATACATACCACAAAACCCCCTCAATGTATCATTATCTTAAACATTTGAAAATTTTATGATTCTTTTTGGTATCCCCCCCCCCCCTTGTGAGGTTAAGGGGCCAGAGTGGGATAAGATTACCACCATGGTTAAGGATTCACATCAAGTTCACCATTATTGTTTTTCCTCTAAGGCGACATGTTTACGGGTTTGGAAAAAATATTTTTTTCAACCCAGTCTGCATAATTATATTTTAAGGGGGGACTAGATTAAACCCACGAGGACTGGGTGGTTTACCCCTTCTGTATTGTGAAGGGGGTTCCACAGTCAAATGATCCCAGTGGGCAATTTCATGGGGTAAAGTACTTGTGCAATTGATCCTCTTAGGATATAACTTCTTTGGATGGTCCGAAATATGTTTATTCATGGATCTTGAAACCCCTAACGGCCTTTGTATCCATGATCCATGAAAATTATTTCCAAAGTCAGGTGTTCGTTGGATGATGATTTGACTAACAACACTTAAGGACTCCATTAGTCGAGAGGATGTGAAATCCATCTCACCGCACCCCTTTTAGGAGGGGGTATTATTTTTTATTCCAGCACTCTATTATATATTTAATTAGTGTTCATATGTTTTTTAATCCTTGGTTCATTCCCAAATAGTGTGTCCATAGGCTACCCCAAGTTTGAAATATCATCATAGGTATACACAAATATGATGCTATCGAGGCAATGCTGACTTAAGACATGCAATAAGGCGCTCTAGAGTTTACCATCATCCAAGGGGGACAGAAGGTGACTTGATTTCAGGATCATGCCCATAAGATGGGCTTCCTACGTATCATTGGGAGAGGAATCAAAGACCAAGTAGTTTGGGAAACACGGGGCTTATGCATGAGAGCTTCCCATTTGAGGGTACGTGGTTAGGTGGACCCTTTTGGAAGGGGACCCCTTTTGATCTAGGGCCTTCAAGCATGTTTCCTAAGTATCCTAGTCTGATCAAGAATCGAAGTTCTCATAGTTCATACCAGTGTGGATGTTTTAATCACCACAAATATTTAATCCCACGTGAGTCATGCTTGGTGAGAGAAACAAGTGGATGTGAGAAATACAACCAACTACACACCTCCTCTCCCTCTGATGGGATAGGGTGGGACCATGGAGGAAGAGGCTGAGATGAAAATGGAAGAGGGCATGGAGAAATGAACCCCTCAATGTGAAATGATATTGGAGGTCATGCAACTTATCGCTCAAAATATTAGGGACTTACCTCAGTGGTAGTGCCCATAAATGCATTTTGGGAAAGGGGAAAATGTTGACTCTAAGGAGGAGTGAACATGATTCCCTCAAATGATCATCATCGCTCATTGAATGGAAAAATTTTATCACCCTTAATCCCTATAATGGGGAGGTTTATGTCAGTGTCCCAAGGTTGGACTCTGGGTTACCATGGGAATGTAGACTTACAGAAATCCATGGAGTCTGAACTGTTGTGGTGAGAGCCTTCATGACTCCTCTTACCATGGGTATGTAGAATCAAAGGGGCATGTCGACACACCCGATGATCTAATCATACAGGTCTGGTAGCTTTATAGGAGGATTTGGACTGATGTCAGGGAACTATTTCACGGAGGGACTATGGAGGACTAGATAGTAATGTAGGGGTGAGATTGAAGGTGGAGGGAAGAATACCCAAAGACACCCCATTCCATATATTTTTTCCTTATGCGAGATGGGGGGAGCTCTTCATACCATAGTGGTATGTGGGTAGAGGGGTTGTCCACATACTAAAGTAGTACAAAGTCTTTTTCATCAACCACCGTGCACCATAGTGGTATGCGGTCCTAAATACGGTCCATCATGATGCTTTGAGTTCCTTTTTCATACTAATGTAGTACACGACACTAGGATCAATCTGCATAGTGATACACTATACGGAACACCATGTTGAAGGAGGTTAATGGGGACTATTGTTCATGGGGAGTTTTTCCACGAGGAATATGTGGTTCAAAATTTCACAAATCAGGTTCACGGTTATTACATTATTATTAGGAATCTTCATTTTATGGTTTGTTTATGGTTATACCTGCAGAAACATGGTTTTCAATTTGGGCTTCACTGATGATTTGAGACTAAAGCTGGAATCCTCTCTGAATTATTTCTTCTAAACTATAGGGTCTCCTCCATGCTTTCTTCTCCCATCCTTTATAAATTCTTTCTGTGCTCCTTTTATATAGAAATGGGACAATCATATCTATGGTCATGCATCACCATTTTTTAGATCTTGTGAAGAGATGTCTAGATCCATAGAAGACTCGATCAACCAAGGTTTGCGGAGGCTATGGTTCACGAGTAATTGTTTGCAGAACCTTACCAATTTTATTCGTCTGTGAACTACTGAGTTTTCAATATGGTATGTAGATGTCCTTCAGGAACTTTATTCCCTCAGTGATGTGGTTCGTGGTCAGCTGGGTTTGTTTTCCATTACTCCGCAGGCCGGCGCCATGATGTTCATTTCACGTACTGGTGGTTCTTGGTTCAGGCAGTCCGCGAACCCTTCCTAGTGATGGTTCATGGGACACTTAATACTCCATGTAAAATTTAATTCTTTCAAGTTTCTTCTGAGATTTTCAACTAAATTTGAGTCCATTCACTTTACTAGACTTGTAAGAATGATTGCTTCCTTCTGCAAATTGATTATGGGAGTATTTTCTTCTCTTAGTGATGTTTTTAGGACCCTACAATGAAAGACCTATATAATTTATGATATGATTCCTTCTAAATAAAACCATTCTTTTTAATATCTTGCGTACCATGAAACTCTGAGTCTAAATGAACTATATTATAGTATACCATTAAAATCTTGCTGTTAAATTGGAGGCTATAAATTAGAATAAATTGATTATAAAATTATTTGTTTTAAAAAATTTATAAAATAAATTCCAAGGTTATATATTTGTTATAAATACAAATGAAAATCATTCTAATGAAAAATAAATATTTCTAGAAAACTATATTTTTCAAAAGAGTTGTTTTTTCGCATTTTGAGAACTTATTTTAAAATAAAATTTTACAAATTTTATAAAATTTACCTAAAAATAAAATATTTCTAAATTGTCATATCTAAATTATCTTAGATTGAATTTTTGATAATTTTCTAAAAAGATTAATTTTTTGATAAATAGTGACAATACAAGTTTTTATTAAAAACTGTCTTTTAGTTTAAATTGTTTAGAAATTTAGGTTATGTTTTCAATTATTTATAAAATATAATTAAATAAATTATATTTCAATTTAACATATTTATATCATTGGGATAAAATTTATGTCTAATTTCAATATAAAAATTTACATACTTATGTGAATGTTTTTTTGGAAAACTACTTTTTCATCATGCATATGAGTTTAATTTTAAATTGTATTCTGTAACATATGTGAATTTATTTTATAAAAATGGATATAATATTTTTAATAATATTATTTATTTTTATATAATAAAGGAAGATTAATTTTCTACTATAAATTATTGGGAAAATAATGAAAAATTAATTACCATAGTTAAGGTAAAAATTGATTTACCAGGGTTAAACAAAAAATATAAGGATTTAAATGAAATATAAACTTATATGAAAACAATTGAATGGAAATATTTATACCTTACACTTTATTCATTTAAAAAATTCCTTATTTTTCCTGTCCCACAGTTATAAAAGGCCACCCCTCTCCTCTCATCTTCCCAACTATATAACCCATTGAATCAGACAAGAAATGGAAAAATATTTTCCTTAATTACATACCCACATACTATAGGCCTCATTTAAATCAAAAATACAATCTAGAAAGGCTTTAGATTAAAACTAACGAGGTTTCCTGAAGATGAGGTAATGTTTTTAAATATGCCTTCTCATTTTACTTCTACTTATAACTCCTTATCATAAGATTCGTCTATGATAATATAATGAAAAACGTATCTCCCATAAATTTTTATTTGATAATGTTAAGTTGTTTACTTATATACATCTTATCTTTAATCAAATGGTAAATAAAACAATTGATCATGTGTACGACAAACTATTGACTGGCGAATTTGTATAATTCATTTTCCAACTCCTACTTTCATGGATTGTTATAATGATGCATTAAACATATTTTTATTATATATATGACAATATTATACTTTTTTAATTATGATAATACATATTCTTTATTAGTTTTCATTCCGTGGGGAATATTATAATGTTGCTCTTCTATGCGGTGGACTACCACCTCTTGAAGCGATGTGATTAATTTTTCACTTAGGATTTACATGGAAGGTAGTAGGTTTTAAATTAAAGAATATATGTGATATTTATAAAATATAAATAATAATTTAAATTTAAAATCAGATATAATTTCTTAACTTATAATCTTTTGGAAAATAATAACATCACTTGCGTGTATGTGTGGATTGCCGCCTCTACGTAGAGATGTGAAATTGTTTTTCATTTTATTTATACATAGATAGTAATAAGGATATATTTTATTAATATAATGGATATATATGACATACTAATGAATCAGTAATGTATAATTAGTATTTAATTTTCTTTCTTTCCATATATCGAGAAAAAAATGGAAACAATATTCATGTATATGTTGGGGTTATCGTCTCTATGAATGGTGTAATCCATTTTTTATCTATATCATTTATAGATTTCTCTAAATACATATATAATGAATATATAATACATTTATATAATTTATAAAATTCTATAAAATAGGTATCAATGTTCAATTTAAATTTTATTAAAATACCAAATCAAAACACACATGAGAAACAAATTTTTTATAACACAAAATAGTGAAATTAACAAAGACTTGTTAATGAAAAATTGATAAAAGACCATAAGTAAATCATATTTGGTATAATATATATGATTATGGTTCTATAATAGATATAAAATAAACCTATATTTATCATACAAGAGGTTGAAACGCATATTAATGAAGTTAAACATGTGGTAAGAGTTCCTCATCTCACTTTTATTTCTATAAGACATATGCTATATTCACCACATATTACATTTTGTTGTGTATATACTACCACTTTTGATAATTTATATTAAAAATCTAATTTTTCAAGGTATTTAAATTTTTTATTATTATTAATTTAATGGGGCTTATTATTCAAAAGTTACCAAAGTGGTAAGGGTTAATTTCACAATCTTATCATTATTAAATATAGCTAAGTCTCCCTTTGGGAAATTATTTGAAAATATCATCATTTTCTTATCCTGTTGTTATATATGATCTTTTAAAATTAATATTACAATTTTCCCCTCTTTTCTACATAAAATTAATGATAAAATGTTTTTAATAGAATATTTATTTATTTATCTCTTTTATTGAAAATAATTATTTTCCTTAAAAACCATGTTTTATTAAAAAAATTTCCAAAATGCTTTTAACATTGGACAAATAATTTATTAAATTATTATTTATTCTTGTTTTTATTATTAAAAAATTATTTTAAATGAATATTTATTTCATTTTTCAAACATATTTTTTTTGGATTTTACTGAAATTTTGAATGGAATCATTGTTTTCACATGTATAACATGAACAAACTTTCTCATATTCCTAGCCAATAAATGTTTCAATGAATCATTTATAAGTTTTAAATTTTATTTTAAAATAAAAGTATTCTAAATTTTTATTTTTGAACATTTAGTTTTAAAAATATTTTTATAGTGAAAAACATATCTTCTGTAAGAATGTTTGTAGTGACATATTTATGATATTTCTATACATAAACTACTTGAAACCTTTTATATTACTTATGATCCACGAGGAATATGTTATGTTTATACCATAATTATTATTTCTAATGATGGTTTGTGATCAGTTGGACTAGGATACACTATTTTGATACCATTCATATTACTCTGGATGGTTTATTATTATGTTTATTGATTGGGGTAACTGTTAACATTTAATTTGATAATTTTTCGATATGAATATTTAGGATTATTTTGTTTTACCCCTTTCATATGAGAAATTCATTGAACTTACTAATTGGTAGGTGGGACCTGCTATAGCCTTTCGGTGAATCAGTGGGTCTCTTGAGACAAACTAGATTGGGTTTTTAGTCGAAGCCTTATAAATTTATGTAATATTTTTTGGAACATGGCATTGAAAATATAGTTATGATTTATGAAATTATTAATTCCCTCATTATGTTATTATTTATTTATGTTCCATGTAATTATTCAATTATTTATAATATCCACGGTTAAGTTTCAAGGTCATGTGATTTTTTATATAGAATTATTTGATCATTATTTTTTCCTACCATATTATGCTCAAGTAATTTATTGAATTAAATTTGTTTCATTTATTTAGAGTTATATATTGATTATTATTATTTATTCATTGTAGATTATGTTGTAAACATACCCTTGCTAAGAATCTGAGCTCACTCTTTTCTTATGTTTTATTTTACTCAGGATACCAAGAAGTGTTTGATGATTAATATATAGTGATATGATAAGAAGGGGTGAAATTTTCCTTACTAAAACACTTTTTTATTTTATGTTTTCAATTATTATGTGAATTTTATGTTTGTATCTAGTTTACCAAGATTACTAAACTATTCAGTTCTTTGGGATACAAATCCTTCAATTTATTCCAATGTAATAAAGTAACCACTGATACATGGCTACGAGATTCAGGGTATTTACATAGAATGTTTACCAGTTCGTTTGTATCCTAGGTTCACTTATATATAGTACCTCTTATGTTTAATCAAGTGAATGTGAGAATAATCTTATTCCTTGAAAGGTTATTTTTTGGGCTTCATGATTTAATAGCTATAGATAATTCCTTTGCATGGATAAAAATTTTTAATTATGAGGATGATGTAACAACACAAATTTATCATCAAGTGATAGAAAATTGTTTTGAGGCTTGAAGGTAAAAATCCATTAAATTGGGTTAAAATGATAAATGTTTCATTAGTGGATAAACTAGACAATTTTTAAGATAGTTCGGTTGATTTTGGGATGTGGTAATTATCTGTGGGTTTTATTTACCTAGAATTCCATGATAGTTGGGTTTTATGTGATTTTTATTATTTATTAAATGATAAATATTTATTATAAGGATATTAATTATTATATATCCTTATTATAATATCAGATAGAAACGTTAAGGATTCAGTTGTGTCTAGTATGAGGTGTTTTGACTAGGTTAGGAAAAAAAGATTTTGTTCAGATCATGGATCTTGAATCTGGAAAGCCTTTAAGTAAATGTATATTTTAACAAATTTATAAAAAATAAAAAATAAAATTATGGTAATCCATTTAGATTTTTCTTTTTCAAATGACAATACCCAAAAGAGCATTTCGATTTAGGGGTTCTTTTCTCTATGGATTTATTTTGATGATTGTCAGATCATGTGGTGTCGATAGATGAATTGAAGTTTTGGAGTGACCACTATGTGGTAGTAATTTTTTGTTTTCTATTCCATAGTTATCATGATATTATATTATCTTACCATCATGTTTTAGTCACATTAACATACATGGTAATTTTATAATGGAAAATCCTTGAATATTTTTGTTTTAAACTTTTGATGGATAATCAATTACATTTATTGGGATTTTTTTATTGTGGGAATTAAATTTAACAATTTATTAAATAAAAAAATTATTTCTGTTTTATAGGAAAAACAATATTTATTGGATTATTATTATACTAACAGACTTTGATGTTTGATAGGTGAACAATTATAGAGAATAGTAATGTGAATAATAAAAATTATTCACATTGTTTCAAAAAATCAATTTTTTGTAATTTATGATGAAAGATGAACAATAATTTATTATTGTAACTTAATACCTCATATTACATCCCCTCTTATTTCCAATGATAAGAGGTCTCCTCCAACCCCTGTGTTGGATGATGGTTTGATAATGGGAGATATGGTTAGTGAAATGAATGTGGTTGGATAAAATGAATTCAATTCAACCATAGATGAATAAAAAATATGAGTAATGAGTGATGAAAGAATGAGGGTTCATCATCAGTATCAAGGAGGTGTGTGATATATAAAAATTACAAAATTTGTGATGGATTCTATTCTTGGTAGTAATTTCAGGTGAGGTTCTAATCAAATTATGGAATGAGGGTTTCACAATGGTCTACCTAACATATGGTAGTGGAATGATGCATCAATGAAGTGGAATAGTGACTAAAAAGGTGAGGAAACCACAAATTCATTGTTTGGGGTTTGGGTTACAATGGTTTAATGACATGGCCTAATATATAGCTAAAAAATAGACACAATAGTGGAATTTATCGAAGAAGTTGAATTTGTAATGTTATCAACTACATAGAAAGTATTCCTCAGGGTCACACATTGTCTATGTTACTATACATGATGGTTAGTGTTTCAATATATTATAAATATAACAAAATTTTTGACTCTAGGTCACACATCATGTATATCATGCTGTATAAAAGGAAACAATACTAGTTCTGTACAATGACTAACTATATAGCCTCATAAGTCGTATGAGCTAGAGTAACTGTATTGTATTCATTCAATAAATTTCGTGTGCGTATATACCCTAGAAAAATGTTTCATTGGTTGCATAAACACTATATACTTAGAACTATATTCCTTTTACCCTATGTTTTGAGTCTTCATGTGTACATGCAGTACATGAACAAAAAGAACAATGAGTATCAGACACTATGTACACTAATAAACACACTTTTTAGGATTAATCGACATAATCAGAACTAAAAAAGTATATTATTTCCTACCACCAAGTATTACATGAAATTTAATAAGAATTAGATGCATTATATTGTACCATTCTTGGTGATTTTCATATATTATCGCCCGAGTTTCAGATTTTGGCACATGAATAGTCCATTCTATGTTTTTTTCTTGTAGAATGTGATGGTTCATATATTTTCATAAATTAAATATATTTTATGGGATGTTTCAATAATTTTGGGTTTTTGTCTTGAAGATGTAATGATAGAGATTGATGATGAGACAGTTGGAGAATGCAAGAGGTTTTTAACCCTGAGAAATATAAAAAAATTAGGGTATGGCCTCTCTAAATACTTAGTAGAGTTGGTAATCCACTGCATCATGGGGTGTGGGTCCTTTTCATATGGATTCTATAACCCCCTCAACTGATGCATTCTCTTTATGAAAATGTGCAAAGCCTTTATAGGGATTGTTCCCCCCAAGAATCACTTACACATCTCAGTGAGGTACGTGTCCCCCACTAAACTTACAGAGGGACTGATTATAGGTTATAAAGTCTAGGTTGTTGGGATGAGGTGTAATTTAGATGTTATATAGATTACATCAGGTAAGGTACACTTTATTAACTTCAACATGAACTCTATAACTAGGATGGAAACATTATATTTTTTGAGACATTGTATACTACGGGTATTTATGGTTTCTTATGAGATACAACTCTCCATGAAGTTAAGCTATGAAATCTATATTCTTTTTATCGTAATTGGGTTTCTAGTACTATGAGAATATATGGGATTATCTATTAGTTATTTCCCAGTTTAGGATTTTTAGATCATATAATACATTATATTTACTTGAGTTTTCATGGAATACTAATGGTTATGATCATACTCACCCTTACATGGTCTTTGTTCCCACAAGTTTTCTATTTATTCATATATTATATAGATCAGTAGAGAATTGTTTGATCATGTAGCTAGAGTCGTTGTTAGATCTAGCATGTAGGGGTACATAACAGAATTCATTTAGACATATCTTTTCTTCCCATGAGTTATTTAATTATGGTGGTGCTTTTTCCTATTGCATTCTATTTGTACACGGTGTTTTTATCTTGTCATATTTTTTACCTTTTAGTTTTCTCTTTATTGAATAGTACCGAATATCTTTTGTATCATACAAGCATTATTATATAGTTAATTTGTTTTAAGTATACATGGATGGTGGTTGTTAGTTTCATATTTTGTATTTAAGATTCATATTCATTATGTGGTCATATAGGATAAGGTATCCAACATTTTTATGCCTTCTAAGTTTTATTCACTAGCCCTTGGCCTATTGGAGGTGGGGTTGGGATGACAAAATCGACTTATTTTCACCCTAGGCGGGGCCTTAGGTTAGAATTTGTTAAAAATTCCACCCAATCCTTCTTCTAATAAGGATGTGATAGGTGTAGTCTACTGATCATGGGAGAAATTAACCAATAACAAAAATTCATCTCCAATACACAATATATAACAAAAAAACAATCATATATACCTATATACAACTGAACAACATATCATGGCACGAATAAGACACAAACTACCTAGTAAAATTCCACAATGACAAAACCCAAAACAAAAAAATATAAAAATATAATATAACGGGGAATAATTGACATGTGAATAGTAGAAATACCTCTATACTGCAACAAATATAGGGAATAAAACAATACCAGTATCAAATTCTCCATTTACCACTATACACCACTATGTACTAACTCAACAAACTCTGATAGTTTTACAAACCCCAAAGTCAATAGAAAAAACTAAAATTTCTTTATAGATGTGAAATATTTTGGAATAATCCTGGTGAATTAGTGAGTATAAACATACCTATTATGATTCCTAATAAGAAGAAAGTATACACAAAAAAATAAGTCATTCCAAAACCAGCATCTAGGAAAAGATGAATTAATACCAAAGGTGATAGACACAGTCTATGTTCAAAAAAATGGATGGTATAATATTAAAATCATTATAATGAATATATATACATTATATTTTCTCAAAAGTAACAAAAGATACCCAGAATATCAAAATACCAAAAAACATAAAGTCAAAAGACTAGGTATTGGCCATAACTCAGAGGTAACTAAGCATTCCTAATACATCACAAGACTCTCAATGCTTGTACAACACATTTCCATAATTATATGAACCTTTAAACTCCTACTCTACCTCACTATAACCATAGTGGAGGATCCATACCTCATTATGTTGTGGATATTAATCGAGTGGGTACTAAACCCCAACAAAGGAAGAAACTATAATTCATGTCATATGAAAATATTAACCGCTCTAGGTTCAAGACATACACTTTATCAAGTGTGGGTATGTTGAACCTCACATATAGTATATGGAACCTAAAACTCATTGATATTATTGGGGTACTAAACCCATTCCTAAATAGAGGACCGATGTCCCAGTAATGGAAGACCAATTCCCCTATACCTCTAATGGAGTACTCAACACCATAATATATATGAGGTACATATTACCTATACTCACAATTTTACCAAGGGGTTATCAAATCCATGTTGACATTGACTATCTCACCGTTATTCCAATTATGTCTCTTTAAATTTTAGGATCAACGACTCCTATGAATTCACTAAAATCATCCCTTTAGTTTATGAAACGTACACCATAATATTCTAAATTTACAATCATCCAAAATGGACATACCATGTGTTAAATGTTAACACATAGAAAAAAAGATATGATAAATACCCAAAAGTTTCTAGTTCATGAGATATACATCATGATTACATGTTATTTTGTTCATTAAAAATATATAGATGGAAATTTCAACTACCTACAATATATGGAGTCAATTTATGCCATGTCCATTATGGTTTATAGTGTGTGGTGATCTCTACTCTGGTCTAGAATGTACTACTAGTATAAATTGATTCATACCATCTTGGTTTAATGAAATATACTCTTAAGTACATGGCATGAAAAATTTCTCCAAATATCTCATATAAGGTAGATATACTTGGAAAAACACTACTGGAATAGGGGTTTTTTTCCAACACTTATATAACAACGGTTTTCTTAAACCGTTTGTATATAAGATTTTTACCAATGGTTTGCTTAAACCATTGGTAAAACATGGTGCAGGACACCCTTTACCAACGGTTCACTAGAACCATTGGTAAAGGGTCTAAATTTTTCCCCATTACATACGGTTTTTGAAAAGCGTTGGTAAAGGGTACCTTTACCAATGGTTCTTGAAAACTGTTGGTAAAGGATTTCCCTAATAACCTCGAGCAGCCCTTCTCCTCTCCCCCATTCGGACAGAACCCTAATTTGATAGCACCTCTACCCCGGGATCAGAGCACCTCTCCCCCATTCAGACATCACCTCTCCCCCACGATCAGAGCACCTCTCCCCCATTCGGACAACACCTCTCTCGGGTTTATCTCGGTTCCTCCATCTGAATGGTTGGAATCTCAGCTTTCCCCATCCAAGCTGCTAAATCTTAATCTTAACCATCCCAAATAAGGTATTTTTTAAGTGGTACCTTATTATTATTATTATCTATCTAATATTTCTGTTTTATGTTTTGATTTTGATGTATATCTGTTTTTTTATTTATCCTAGAAAACCCTTTTAGATTTTTTCTCCGAAAACATAGAAAACCCTTTTAGATTTTTTAGTTGTTGTTTTAATTTATCATATCATTATATTAAAATGTTTTATAAATAGACTAGATAGTTATAGACCTCTCAGTGGTCACCTACATGAATTTTATGTCACACATTGTTTGAGATCCCATTTGGTACCCAGATAAACTACTTGATTATGTGTTTAGATAAGGGGAATAACTATTTTACAGATGCATGACTACTCACATGACATATGATGTATCATATAACAGATGATTGGGTTGTAGATCAAGAAGCTATGTAAAATTTTAGAATTTATTGAGCCTCTTGCATAGTACGACTTTCTACTAGTTGTAACTATGTTTTTCTTCTTGATACATGACATACATTACCATCATTCGGTTTATGATTCTGTTATTATTCAGTATTACTGATTTGGTTATTTTCATCAATTTACAATATTTTCCAATTGTTATCTTTCTTCTACTTTTTAACTGATAGTATTAAAATTGTGCAAATTAGTTAATGAGGGAATAGTCTCCCCCAGACACACCAAAGGCTCTCCCTATTAGTCAATAACATTTGGAATTTTTCTAGATGTGCATGAGGCCATGTGGCCATCTAGGTTCCGGTCACTAATGAGTGGCATCTTGGTTTTGGATGTCACAATTCCTGGATATCATTTTTATAGGTGTTGCTAATCAAATCCATACCTATAACTATTGAAGGTCCCTCTCTAAAATCAATTGGGGCACGATTCAATGAATAAACCCTACCAACCTATGATCTATGGCCCCAAACCTAGGATCATTTAATCCATGGTTAAGGTGAAACTTGATGAGGCCATAACTACTTTTGATATGATCCTCATTCTACTAATCATCCTAATCTCCCAGAATAAGTTAAAGTTTAAAACTCATGTACTCCCAACAAGACCCTTATGAATTATGTATTCTATGATCCACTTCCAATATCTTACTGGGAAATCCTTGAATATATGCATTAGATATTATGTATCTTATTTTCTTATGTGCACTATATTTTGTTGTGTTTCTTAATATTATTCTCATATAGGGGAATATGTCAGTTATAATTTTATATAAAGTAAACAATTGTCATTTACCTAAATATTTTTTTGATTGAAATTTAATATTATTGAATTTCTTTGAAAGGATTTATTGGAATATTTTTATAGAATGGATAGATGTTGGATGTATGAAACTGATCGGATTTCAACCGATTTTTTAAATAATTTTAACAGCTTTTTATATTTTGTATTTGATAAGGCTTCGAATAGTGGTCTTATACACTCTCCATGTTCTAATTATGTTGGAAAACCTTGGTTGAGTCATGAAGTAGTTAGATATCATATAACAAAATAAGGTTTCCAAACAAACTGTTATGTGTTGTATTACAGTGGAGAGAAAATGGAATCTAAAAATGTTGATGATCCAAATGATAGTACTAAATTGGAGAGGATGATATATGATCGGTTCTAATTTATTCATAATCATGAGAAGGAGAGGATGTCCATCTAATAAGATTTTGATACAAGAACACATGATGCGTCCAATAAAAATGATGATGTTTATATGGTAAAAAATTTAATGATGTTGTGACGAATCCAGTATATCGGCAATGTTGTAAAATGAAAATGTTGGAATTTTTAATCCGGTTGATTCATGGGAAACCTAGGTATGGGATTTCAAATATTACAATCGATTAAATTCTTACCTTCTTGAAGGAATTACTTCTAGATGATGCAGATATTCCCTCAAACCACTATATGGAATGGAAGTTAGTTGATGAACATGGATTCTCAAAAAAAAATCATGCTTGCTTGAATTATTGCAGATTATTTTGGGAGGAAACTACTAAATGAAATGATTCTATCAAATGTGGAACCTCCCAATGGAATCCAAAATATGATGGAACACCATCTCGTGTTCCATAAAAAGTAATGTGGAACTTTCCATTGATCCCCAAATTATGGAACATTTTCATGTGTGATGAAATATCAATAAAAATGCGATGGAATGACACCGAGAAAAAATAATAATGAAGAGTTGGTTCACCTTGCAGATGAATTTTCATGGTAGAGATTTGATTCTCGATATTCTGAATTTTCAGTTGATGTGCGTAATGTGAGACTAGGTCTTTCATGTGATAGTTTTAATCCATTTGGGCATATGCTTACTTTTCACAGCACATGGCTGGTTTTTATACACATTTATAACCTTCCCCCATGGTTGTGTATGAAAAAACCATACACTTTCTTAAGTATAATGATATTTGGACCTTCTAATCTCAGAAATGATATAGATGTATAAATGCAATCTTTAAAAAAATATTTGAAACTTCTTTGGGATGTGGGTGTGCCCACATAGGATGCATGTTCGAAAGACATATTTCAGATGTGTGTTGTGCTTATGTGAATGATCAATGATTTTCCTACTTATGCAATGATGTATGCATGGAGCACAAAACGAAAATTGCCATGTCCTATTTGTATGAATAATACTCAATCAAGAGGACTAAAATATCATCGTAGTTTTAGTTTTTTGGGACATTGAAGATTCTTCCCAACGAATCATCCATATAGAAACAATCATCGAAGATTTGACAATACCATGGAGACTGACGATCCACCTCAGCGTATGTCTTAAACTGGTGTTCGTAATGAATCGAAAGATTTCAGTTATTCATTTGGGAAGGGTGTAATGGAATCTAGAAAGAGGAAAAACATTTCCAATGTTACATGTTACAATTAGAAGAAGAAGAGTATATTCTTGGAGTTATCTTATCGGTCAACCAATTTTTTATGTCATTGCTTAGACTTAATGCACATTGAAAATAATATATGTGAAATGTTGCTTTTGATTATTCTAAATGTTAAGGGGAACATAAAAGATGATTTATGATCTCAACATGACTTGGTAGATTGGGGGATCAGACCAGAATTGTATCTTTTCTGTATTAGTGAAAATAAATGGAAAGTTCCATATTCGCCTTGTGTGATGACACCTACTGAAAAAAATCAATTTCTAGATGTTCTGGATACTATTAAAGTTTCCTATGGCTATTCAAGCAATATATCAAAACCAGTCAACAGAAAAGAGTTGAAGCAGAAATCATTTAAGACTCGTGATTATCACATCCTTTTGCATGAGTTGATTCCAATAGCAATCTGCCATCTATTGTCCAATAATGTAATAGTATCATTAATTTGGTTGTGCTATTTGTTTAGAGATATTTTTGCTAAGAAGTTTTCCAAATCCTTCATGCAAAAACTTTGTTAGAGACAGCATTAATTTTGTGTGAGTTAGAGAAAATATTCCCTCCATCATTTTTACATGCATGTTGCATCTGACTATCCATCTTCTGACTGAAATACTTCTTGGAGGACCTGTTTCTTTCTGTTGGATGTATCCAACTGAAAGAAACATTTACACATTGAAATAATAAGTTCAAAACAAGAATTATCTCAAATGTTCTATTGTGAATGGTTGCTTGGCTCAAGAATGTATGGATTTCTGCTCAATGTATTTTTCTGATCTTACTACGAGAATTAACATACCAATGAGAAATGAAGAAGAATACTATGAGAAGATTGAACCCAGTTTCCCTTACTTCCTCAAACAGGACGAATTCCAGGATCATATACATTGACGACATTAATCCTTGAAGAGTGAGAGATGACACATCGCACACTGTTGTTCAATTGTGATTTGTTCGATGATTATATCAAGTAAGTAAATTGTACATGTATCTATTATTTTATCTCTTATAATTTTAGATATTTTTTATACTATTGTTTTTTAATCTACAGGGAACATAAATAATTGATATATATAAAGCATCATTCTTTATCATTGATATGGAAAGAGAATTTTCATAGAAAATGATTTTCTGTTTGGTTGAAATTGAAGGTAAAAATATTTTTGTAATAACTAAAAAAAATATTTAATTAAGTTTACAATTTGTGTATATTTCAGGTATCGAGTTTTCCTGCAGACTCTATTTTTGAGGAAATTAGAGCTTTTACTTTTGGACCTAATACCATGGTTCGTGCTTATAAATCACTGGTGATCAATAGATACAAATTTATTATCACTGAATGAGCAAGAAACATGAGAACAAAGCATGATGGTGTTATGCTAACTACCACAACAGATTTTTATGATAGTTCATCAGATAATAGACCTCATTATGAAAATGTATCTTATTATGAAGTCATGGAGAAAATAATAATTTTGGATTATTACTCGCATGGTCAAGTCACGATGATGAAGTGTCAATGGTTTGATTCAATGATGAGGCAAGGAAACTTTATTGATGATTGTGGATTTCAAGTTATTGACATGACTCGAACCCTTGCCATCCATGAACCATATGTATTGGAATCAATGGTGAAACAAGTTTTTTATGTCAAAGATCATCATCATCCTAAATTCAGTGTAATTATTGAAGTAAATCCCAGACATGTTTTTGATGATGGTGATGATGAAGTTGACACTATCCCTACTACAATTGGAAGCAATCCGTTTATTACTTATGATGACTCCAATAGCTCAATTGTCAGAGTCGATTTTGAAACTAAAATTGTGGTGAAAATTATATAGAATCAGGCAGTCACGTTCTCACCTACATGTTTCACCTACATCATTCATAGTGTGTATCCTAGTACTTACCATGAAACAACCATAAGTCTTTTGTTTCTTTATGTTATTTATCATAATGTTTTTTCTATATTTTGTTTTTTGGGTTACACATTAGTTACCTATTTCTAATTACTTCCATATTTGTTTTCATTGTAGGAAATGACACCCATTTAAGAGATGCTGTGGAAAAAGATGACAGAAAATAATCGCCGCATGACACATATGGGCATTCCTCCACTCATCCCTATTATGATTATTTTATTTCAAATATATATATGTCAATAACTTATAATATCATGTGTATACTTTTGTGTTAAACTTTTTTTCAGGATCCATACCCTATACGAGAGATATCCAATGAGGAGCCTGATATTTCTCCCAGTACAGAGGCTGGTGGAAGCTGGGGGGTGTCAGAGTTTGACGATCATCTGGTGGTCCCGATACTAAGGTCGGTGGTACGAGGGATCGTGGTCTGAGAGTTAGATGATCCACTGGTCGTACCCAATTGGACTATGCCCCTACCATAGATGTATATTCTACGCCCCATTTTGATCCTGGTGTGTCTTTAGGGACACATGGGATATTTAGGCCTCTGATGTTTATACTACCAGTTGGCCAGAAATCTGTTCCATCATCTTTTGCTTCTATTTCATTATCTTTGATCTATTATGTTCCACATTCTTCAACTACTACTCCGACACAGTATGTGGCTGAGGAGCATACACTGAGGGACACTCCACCTGTACAATATATTCCTTCAGATTCTTCACATCCAGGGATTCCCATTGATCTGACTACCACATGTATATTTATATAACTCTAACAAATTTTAATACCAAAATTTATTTTTATTATAACTTGTACTGATATTTTTTTTAATAACATATTCATCTACTAATAAGAGGTGGGGGAGGGGGAATACTTGATTGGGTGAGGTATGGAACCGCCACACACAGTTGATGGTTGAATAAAATGATGATGTATAGATGATTGATAAACTTGGGCAGGAATGTTAGGGTTTTTTGGCGACACTATCCAAATACTCCGACATCATTCCAGTCAACCCTCTCTCTTGGAGATATCTACCACATGACGTCAAGGATAATGCGTGGGAACAAATATGAGTAAAAAATATATTGGATTTAATGTAGTATTTTTTGTATTTATATGAATTAATCTATTGGGTGTCAACTTCGGTTTAACTTCCCTAATGTCCAAGGTTCACGACCAGCATGTTTAAATGAGCTAGGAGAGATTTGGAAAGCTTATAAGCATGATTTTTATGTTGGATGGTGTGATAGAGTGGGCACTGAGTTGGAGACAATACTTATCGTGGATGACTTCCCAATAGATTAATACCATTAAATTATTACCCATTGGGCGACTGCCAAATTTAAGGTATTAATCCCAATTTAGGTATTTAAATGACAGTTTTCATATTTTTCATTAATATTATATTATTTATTATTAAATATTATTTTTGGAATATTTTGAAAAAAAAACACATTGATTCAATGAAATACCTCCACACTTTGGAGTGCACTACTATGTGAGATCATGACAGGCAGCTAGTATGGTATAGTTGTTTATAAATTTTCTTTAAGACTTTCCCTTTTTATTGCTTCCTACCTAAATTATGTTATTTATTGAATATTGAATATATGATTATACTTGAACTTTATATTGTTTCAATGTCATTACAGAAGAACAAATTGAATATTGAAGGACGTCTCCCTCGAGCAAATTTTTTTTTCTTGAGTAGAAGAAAAAAAGATGGAACTGCTGTTAATGAACTGACACAAGAAAATATTATAAGTTTTAATTTGGTTATTTCAATGTTTAATATCTATTTTGAAATTAATAATCTATTAATATTTTTAATATGCTGCCTTAGAGGCCCTTGATGCCCATGAGCCTAACAATTTCGGGCCACACGATCATTTATATCAGTTTTTGGGAGATGAGCACTTTGGTCGAGTACGCTGCAGACCTGGTAAGAATATAGCCCCGATGAGGTATTGGTCCTCTCTAGGTTTCCATTCTAGTACCACCATGTTGGAACAGGTTAAGGAGCATGGAAGACAATCTGATAAAAGGGTCACAGAGTTGGAAGAATAGGTTCAAACGAGGCAGAAAGAATTTATGAAACTGATCAAAGCTTTGTCTTTATCACTTCCACCAGAGGCTAGTGCGGTTTTTCAGACATATATTTCGTCGATGGGTGAATTATCTAATGCGTCAGGTGGAATTTCTAGTGGTGGTCGAGATGATGATGTTCCTAGTGATGATGAGGATGCAGAAGAGGACAAGGGTGAGGATAAGGATGAGGACGAGGGCGAGGATGGGGCCGAGGGCAAGGATGGGGCCGAGGGCAAGGATGGGGCTGAGGATGAGCATGGGGACGATGTGGAGGATGAAGATGGGGACAAAGATCGCGGCAAGGATGAGGCTGATGATGAAAATGGTGATGGTGATGGTGATCACGGGCAGATTGATCCATTACAATTTTGAATTCAGTATAACTCTTTATTTTTTAACATGGGTTTTCACTCTGGTATGGATATTTTTGAATTTAGTGTAACTCTTTATTTTTTACCAAATATTAAAGCCTAATGATGTTATAATGGTTTATGGGGCTTCTAGGGCTTGTTCGGAGCACAAAAACCCAATCTGCATAGAAAAACACCACTACTGCAAAAATGGGCAAGGGAAGTGCTACCCTTTTATCAGCGCTAAAAAAAGCACTAATAATGGGGGCCTTTATCTGCACTAAAAAAACCACTGATTATGGGGTGGCCTTTAAAAGCTCTAAAAAACACTGATAAAGGTGACCCTTTATCAGTGCTTTTTTTAATGCTGATAAATCCCCCCTCCCTTATCAGTGCTTTTTTTAGTGCTGATTAAGGGGACCCCATCATCAGTGCTTTTTTTAGTAGTGCGGATAAAGTGGGGCTTTATCAATGCTTTTTCCTAGAGCTGATAGGTTTTATGTTTCAAAAAAAATAATTTTTCATGAAAAATAACTTATTGTTATATAAGTATATTTATATTGATATAAATATAATATATATTTTTTAAATATGTTTTAGAAAAGTATAAATAGACTAATAGATTTTAATATATAATAAATTTAGTGAAAATGGCTTTAAAATATTTTAAAAAATATAATTAATTAATAATTTGCTAATTCTCATCAATTAAAAATCATTTAATAACAATTTGAAGACACAAAATATCAAAAAAATAATAAAAGATCTAAATTAAGTTGAAAATGTAACTTAAACTTCAAACGGCCATAACATTTGATCCGGGTGTCCGTTTGAGCTCTACAGTATATCAAATCAAAGCCTGTGATGAGTTCTATGCGCTAAAGGCTAAGAAAAAGGATCTGTCACATTTTTCGAGGACAAAAAAGGACCATAAGTCTCCAAAACTGAGTTTTTAGTCGGGATACCCCGATTGGTCAACATTCAAACAGGTATAACTTCTGATCCGGATGTCCGTTAGGCTTGTACCACGTATCATATTGAAGATTGTTTCATTTTCTTTGATTTTACTATTTGTGGAGTTGAAATGGGCTTCTGGAGTATAAGCTATGATCATTTTAACATTCTATGGCTTTTCAAATTCACATATATATGTATTTATTCATAAATATATTTGTGTGTGTGTGTGTCTGT
The DNA here is from genome assembly GCA_963277665.1 of Viscum album. Classification (NCBI taxonomy): domain Eukaryota; kingdom Viridiplantae; phylum Streptophyta; class Magnoliopsida; order Santalales; family Viscaceae; genus Viscum; species Viscum album. The sequence goes on from OY728162.1 coordinate 352,422,179, forward strand.
GTGTGTCTTTGTGTGTGTTGTATATATGTATGTATGTATGTATTTATTTATTTATTTATAAACACATATAAAAAACATATTTTATAAATGTATTTAAAACTAATCTTATAAATTTAAATTATTATACAAATAAATATATGGATAAAAATTATAACTAAAAATATATATATAAATAAATATAAATATAAATTAATATATGAATAAATATATATATATATACATACTAATATATGAATAAATATATATATATATTAATATAACTAAATATATTTATATTAATACAAATCTGTATTATTATACGAATAAATATAATTATATATATATAGAAATATATATTAATATTAATATATGAATAAATATATATGTATTAATATAACTAAATATATTTATATTAACATGAATCTATATTAATATATGCATAAATATAACTATATATAAATAAATAGATATATCATTAAATAGAAAAAAATGAAATGGCATGGCGGTAAAGGGGTAGGAACGCAAGGGGGAGGTGGTGGGTTTGAGTTATGGTGGAAACAAGGAGGTGGGTGTGGGGGCATGTGATGGATGCACGGGCAAGGTCAGTCCACTGGAGTGGTCCACCTAGCGCTGATAAAGGGCATCAAGCACTGTTAAAATCTCCCCCCCGAATTATATATTCTTTTTTTTATTATTTTCTTTTTGACTGTTATCAGCGCTCAGAATAGCACGGATAAAGGGGTCTTTTATCAGCGCTAAAAAAATGGATGATAAAGGACCCATTTAATCAGCGGTTTTTTTAGCGCTGATAAAAGGGTTCCATTATCAGTGTGTTTTTTTATCCCCGATAAAACACCCCTTTATCCGTGCTCTTCTGAGCGCTGATAAAGGGGACCCCCCGCTTTATCTTCTCCTTGATTAACAGTACATTTTTAGCATTGTTAATTCCCTTTTCTAGCGCTGATAAAAGCCATATTTGTAGTAGCGCACTATGCCTCATGGTTAGTAAAAAATTTAAGTACATCCCAAAAAGGTATCTACCAACCATATAGGGATATATATTAGAAGATATGTGCATGATTTTTCCTAACCATCCACCAGGGGATGCATATCATGCACAATGTCTACAGTTTTAGTATAAGATATTATCACTTTTATTGCACGATTTTCCTAACTGGCATATAGAAAACCGTCCAAATGCATTCGGATTATGTTGATACTTTTGGAAAATGATCCATGAGTCATATGCAACATGTACGAGTCATCCCCGCCACAATACGAGGCATGGTGTGGCTGGTATCACTCAAAGTGTCTCTCTTTTGTTTAAAATGGACACCCTTTTAAGTAAAAACAACTGGTATACGAAAAACTGACCAAACATATTTGTATTGTGTTGATACTTTAGGAAAATGAACCATGGGTTATATTTGATGTGTACGACTCAACCCCACCTCAATCTGAAGCATGGTGTGGCAGGTACCACTCAAAGTGTCTCACCTTTATTTGGAATGGACAACATTTTAAGTGAAAACAAAAACTGACATACACAAAATGGAACAAATGTATTTGTATTATGTTGATACATAAGAAAAACTATCTATGGAACATTTTTGATGTTTATAAGTCAAACCTGTATCAATCCGAGGCATGGTGTGGCTGGTACCACTCAAAGTGTCTCAGCATTATTTGAAATGATCAACATTTTAAGTGAAAACAACAACTGTTATACGGAAAACCAACCAAACACATTCTAATTGTGTTAATACTTTAGGAATACGATCAATGGGATATTTATGACATGTACACATCAACCCCGCCTAAATTCGAGGCACGGTGTGGACGATACAACTCTAAGTGTATCTCTTTTGTTTAAAATGGATAATGTTTTAAGTAAAAACAACTGGCATACGGAAAACTGACCAAACGTATTCATATTGTGTTGATAATTTAAGAAAACTATCCAATGAGACATTTATTACATGTAGGAGTCAACCTTGCATCAATCTAAGGCACAGTGTGGTCTGTACCACTCTAAATGTCTCTCTTTTGTTTAAAGTGGGCATCATTTTAAGTGAAAATAACAACTGGCATACGTAAAAGCAACCAAATGCATTTGGATTGTGATGATACTTTAGGAAAATGATTCATGGGACATTTTTGACGTGTAAGAGTCAACCCCACATAAATCTGAGTCATGGTGTGGCCGGTACCACTCTAAATGTATATTTTTTATTTAAAATGGTCGTCATTTTAAGTTAAAACAACAACTGGAATTTGGAAAACCAACCAAATTCATTTGTATTGTGTTAATACATTAGTAAAATGATAAATGAGTCATATGTGACATGTAAGAGTCAACCTCACCTAAATATGTGGCATGGTGTGGCTGGTATCACTCAAGGTGTCTCTCTTTTCTTTAAAATATACACTGTTTTAAGTAAAAACAACTGGCATACAGAAACCAAAAGTATTCGTATTGTGTTGATACTTTAGTAAAACGATAAATTGGTCATATCTGAAATGTATGACTCAACCCCGCATTAATCTGAGGTGCATTGTGGCTAGTACCACTCAAAGTTTCTCACTTTTATTTGAAATGGACAACATTTTAAGTGAAAACAACAACTGGAATATGGAAAACCAATGAAACACATTAATATTGTGTTTATACTTTAGGAAAACAGTCCATGGGACGTTTTGATGTGTATGAGTCATCTCTGCATCAATATGATGCATGGTGTGGTTGGTACCACTCTAAATGTCTCTCTTTTGTTTAAAATGGACATCTTTTTAAGTAAAAACAACAACTGGAATACGGAAAATGGACCAAACAAATTCGAATTCTGTTGATACTTTAGGAAAATGATCCATGAGTCATTTCTGATGTGTAGGATTCAACCCCACCTCAATCCAAGTTGTGGTGTGGCCGGTACCACTCAAAGTGTCTCACCTTTATTTGAAATGATCAACATTTTAAATGAAAACAACAACTCGCCTACGGAAAACCAACCAAACACATTTGGATTGTGTTCATACATTATGAAAACTATCCATTGGTCATTTTTGACCTGTATGAGTCAACCCTGCCTGAGTATGATTCATGGTGTGGGCGGTATCACTCTAAGTGTCTCTCCTTTGTTTAAAATGGACATTATTTTAAGTAAAAAATAGTCATTTGGAAAACATAATAAATGTATTCAGATTGTGTTGATACATTATCACAACAATCCATGGGTAATTTATGATGTGTATGTGTCAACATGACCTCAATTTGAAGCCCGGTGTGGCTGGTGCCACTCAATGTCTCTCACTTTTATTTGAAATGGACAACATTTTAAGTGAAAACAACAACTGGCATACGAAAAACCAACCAAACACATTCAGAATGTATTGATAATTTAGGAAAACAATCCATGGGTCATATGTGACATGTAAAAGTGAACCTTGACTCAATCCAAGGCATGGTGTGGCTGGTATCACTATAATTATCATACTTTTGTTTAAAATGAACATCATTTAAAGTAAAAACAACTGGCATATGGAAAACCTATCTAATATATTCAGATTGTATTGATACTTTAGCACAAAGATCCATGGTCCATCCTCACACAATCCACTTCTCATGTAAGGAAATCCCACCCCTATTCTAAAACACATGACATTTAATATTCCAAGGACAACTATATTCCCTAAGTCACACAAGCTTAGTGATACACACCCATTATCATCATCACTAAGTTCAAATACACCCACCCCAAACCATGACATTATATTTGTGTTTGGTTGAATTCATTTATTCATTTCCTTTTTTTGGGTTATTAGCTTTTAATTTCTTAATTCAATCATGTATGTGGGTTATAAAAATTGCAATTTTGTATGTATGCTTAATTCTGTATCACATATAATTACGTATTCAATTTTTAATGTATTGTATTCATAATTGATTATTAAATTATGTATCTTTATAATTATTAGTTTTAAATTATGTATCCTTATTAAGTATTTGATTTTATGTATTCTATGTAATTCACATAGTAGCACACAGAGCAGGCTACTATGTGAATTGTACAGCAAATCCTATACCAACGGTTTTAAACCGTTGGTATAGGTTTTGTATGTTTTTTTACCAACGGTTCTGAACCGTTGGTACAAAAACATTACCAATGGTTTAAACCATTAGTATAGGGTTGAATGGAAGACTAAAAAAGATATTCCAATGGTTTTGAAAACGTTTTCATATGTGTTGTATAAGAACACTATGCCAATAAAACCCTTGGTATAGAGTAGATTTCTTCACATATACCAGCGGTTTATCTCAATTTTTTGGTATATGTCTATTGTCATGGATTACTAGGCTACAGTTTCTAAAATCATTGGTATAATTTATACCAACGGTTCTCCACCCCATACCAATAGTTTTAAACCATTGGTATATCTTAAATTTCTAATAGTGAAACAAGTAGATTTCATGACATGTGGGACCCATGGAGCACCTATGCATGCACTTTTGGAACTTTTTGAGTAATGTATCTATTATATATGGTGTGTACTATAACACACATGACATGTGGGGCCAATGGTACACCTAGGAATTTACTATGGTATTTGACTATGTTATGTGGCCCACAATACATGGCTTTTGACATAGATTCACACCATATGTAATATTTTTTAGCTCATGGTAACAATATCGATTATTGTATACAACACATGTAGTTATTAATTATATTCCATGTTATATTGATACCCTATGAAAAACCTAAAACTATATTGGAATAAGGATAAATGATGTGTGACCCAGTGTACTACACACTGGGTAGTAAAAAAATCAAACAAAACCACAATCCTCTCCCAATAAGTTTCCATCTACCTTCAATGAAGTATTCACTACTTTTCGCATCATCTGATGATTATCCCACCACCAAAATTCACCAATTAGTCAAATTTATTTTTATTTTCCGTCATCCAATAATTATTTAACTATCTGATTTCATTTTCACAAACTGAAAAAAAATTTGAGCCTATAAGTCTATATTTTTTACCACTTTGAAACCAAGGTGATTCCACTTTCACCAGCCACCAGCTTCTCTATCAATATTTCCATCCAATTTAGAACCACCAACCAATTTTTGGGTTGAAAATGGTCCTCATGCCTACGGGGAGAATGTACAAGGAATGGTGGTTGGTGACGATATTGAACTACTAAATTTAAATTCACAACTATATGAAAAAATTATGTGGAAAAAAATAATTAGTTCAGGAAATGCTGCAACAAAAAAAACATAAGGGAAAATCACCCATGGAAGGTATACATATCAGGGTATTCTAAGAACCAAAAATAAAATCTCAAAGAATTAGATATCCAAAATATAAAAATAATTCATTATATTAAATAAAATTAAACACAATTATATTCATTTCATGATATTATTAGGAGGGATATGAAAATCTAGAGTATATTCCAATGATATTAAAAATTCAATAATCCTAACAAATAAAGTATAAAATTCCTTATAAATCATTTTAAATAAAATTAAACTAATTCAAAAAGAATAAATTATAATAGTCAACATGAATTTTTTATCTTAAATTTTGATAATTTAAAATTCTTAGTCAACAGGAGTGAATAATGATTTGAAATTTAATAGTATAAAGACTTTACCTCATACTAATCAAACCAACTATTCAAAATTAATTCAATATCAATTCATGGTTCATTATCATTGGTTCGTTAATCCTTCACCATTATATCAATAAGATTTTAATGCCATCAATGATCATATCAACTTCTCTACCCTCTCTATAATCCAATAAGAGAGAAATATGTTATAGATGAATAAACCTAGAATTATATTACAATTTGAATTTATATCATCTCTTCTTGGCCAACTAGATAGATATATTAAAGCCCAAAATGCTCAGTTTCAAACATTGAACCCAAAAAAATAACTCATACTTTTATTATATAAGAACTTTATTAGAGACTCAATATTGAATCCATAATTTATATTTTATTTTCCATTAAGAAGATACTAACATTAATTGTTGTAAGATAACAATTTATTTATTTAATAAATATTAAATTTCTCTTAAAATGTTACTATATCTTAATTTTATCAAAATTCAATTCAATGGTATTTAATGCATTCCAAACTCAATGATATCGTTCAAAATATTTATTTATGTCATCTAATTTGTTAAATTTACCATTTTACCTATTTATAAAACCTGATACCTCGAGACTCAGAAATAAATTAAACAAATCTTAGTGGGAAATATGGGTTGATACATTCTCACATATTCAATGATTTTAATACTCATAAATGAAACACTTTTGGTGTTAATCTAATAATTTTATAAAAAATTTATATAGAAAACAACTCATCCTTAGATACACTTTATCTAACTTCAGATTTCCATACTCTATACGATCCCATGACACAACCTTATAGTAAAATGATTTCCAATACAACCAATTTCATTCCTAATACATTCTATAAATATGCACTCTTTCACAAGGTTCAATTAGTTCAATCCTATTTTGGAAAAAAATCAAAAAATAATAATATCATATTATGTGACAACTACCATGTTCAATACCAAGTATATTCCTAACCTCAATACACCCATCCTCATAGCAGAAAGTGAAAAAATTGAATCATAGACAGTAACCATAGAAAGTATCTTCATCATGGAAACCATTTATGAGAGAATTATAGTCCTTGACTTTAAATAAAAAATCATAACATTTTAGATAGAAACCATTATTCTATATAAAACCCTGTCACATTTTTATTCAAAGAGATATTTCACAAAAACATTATAAGACCTCATTGGGAATGTCAATTTGAGGTTTTCTTTAACATATCATTTTTACCCAATATGAAAAAAGTATGAATCTTTCCAACACAAATCTTATAGGAATCACTAAAACCAAATCATTGAAAAACATAAAAGAGAGCTAGGTAGCAGTTTCTCTTCATGAAAGTGATTTATTACCACATAAATATAAAAAAAACCTCCATAAATCACCATATACCCAATCTTAAAATCATTAGAAACCCATTCCAACACAATATGATGTGGATGGTCTTGAAAATTCAGATAACCCTGCTTTTTAGCTCTAAACCTCTGCACAACATTACCTAGAACTCTATCAACCAAAACCCTCAACTAACTAATCAAGATCCACCGTCACATGGCTTGGGCCACTAAATGATAAACTAAAATGCTTTGTTTTTCAGATATAAAAATGGTCTTATACTTTATTGGGTGACTTTAGTTTAATTCCCAAGATGATATTTATAGAAACACCACTATATATCCTCATAGAAACATGGTATACTCCTTACATTTAGGGGAATATTTTTTGTGCACTAACTATAATTACCTAACCATATATGATCCCATTATTGTTATTTAAATACGGGACTTATTACAATGGTTGAGTTATGGGGGCTCATGACTTCCAACCAAGACATACCACATCTCCCTCTTCTATTAAAACCATATAAAATGAGATCATCTTCTCATGCCTATAATCCATCTACTAAGCATGAAATTATTATTAAAGGTGCTATCTACCACCCACTATTGTGATACTTAGATCACATAATCCATCATAGTCTCAAAATTCATGTAAGATAACAGTTACTAAAACATTATAATGTTAATTCATGAAAGAGAAAGACCTATTTTATTTAAAACTCATTCCTAATTAGTTTACTGAGATAATGGTGATCTCGTAGCTAGAAAATATCAAACCCTAAATACTCATCTCTCCCAAACCAAGTGAGGGTGTCAAGAATAAATACTACTAAAAATGATTCATTTTTTCTACAAAGTTAGTTTAAGGCCCTAGATTTAAACCTTACTTAATCTTGAGTTATTACAAGATTACACATTGAGGATCTTTTCGGGTTTAGAGTTTTAGAGAATTAGATCATAAAACTTTCATTACATTCCACATATAAACAAAGTGGTTACATAAAGATAGTATTAATTTTTTCCATCAATGGAAACATATTTAAAATAAAACATGGATTCATTCTTGACACTTCCTTGACACTATCATCATATCATGTACCTTTCCCTTGACCTATAAAAAACATTTCAAAAAAACTTGGGATGATCATAAAAATCTCAATAAGGGTTATAAAAAATATGGAAACGAAACATGAGTTCATATATAAATAAGAATGAAATCATACTTTACCCATAAAACATGGGCACCTTAACATACCTCATCAAATCATGAATAAATCATATAAATCATAAGACATAAAAGGTAACTTGAGTCATTCATAACATTCTTACGTAGGTAGTAACCCTCTTGGTTACGTTTGGAATACCCACCATAGTATATTCCCTAAATCTTTTTGGAGAAACCTTAACGTTTCACTCCTTCGCGTTACCCAATGCATTGGAGAGCTATATAGGGCTCACCCGCCCTTAGTTTATCACGACACCACTAGTTTTCATAACAATGCCCAAGAACCATAACATAAACGTATCACATAAAACATGCATAAAGGAAACATAACATTTCCACATTTCGATCACAATATAAAATTTTAGTATATTGAAATAATGAATCCATTCAAAAAGAAACCATTTCCAAAACCATTTAAAACATTTAATAAAGAGATTTTTGAATCAAAGTGTATTATACCACCTTGAAGATTTTAAAATTTTAAACCATTAATATCCATATAAATAAATCCTTGAAACTATTGTAAAAACATGGATATTAATAAGAACAAATAATAAAAACATTTAAAGCAATATTTTGGTTAAAGGGGTTTTACCAAAATTAGAGACACTTGAATACAATAATTGAGGAATAACATTTAGTCAGAACTTTATAATATCATGAGAATAAATTGATTCATGATATAATATTCCAAAGGACAGTATATACATCATATAGAGTGAATTGGTGCATAACAACAATGATGTATCAATAGAAATGTAAAATGTGATGAAATCCCTTATAAATAAGGTATCCTTAAATTAAAGATAAATCAATCTCAAAATAATGTGTGAGAAATATAAATACACCCAATATAAGTGGATATTAAGTGTAAACCAATAAAAGGTCATTAAAACATATTCAAAAGATGACATATTCAATAACTACATGTTGAACCAAAAGAAATCGAAATTGGGTTAACAAGTTCCCTTAGTAAAATTTGACAGCCTAACGGCATCACTTCAAAATTCAGAAAATGAGTTGATGAGAGATAAAAAGGGAATATAATAACTTGGACATAAAATTTACATAAATAAGGATATAAAAGAACATATCCCAACATAATATCATGTGAATTAAAAGACATAACTAAAGAAGACTTTTAAAAAGAGGAGGGTGAAAGGTCCCCTTACCGAGTTGGGTAAGTTTCGAAACGTACACCCCATGGAAGAAGGGTCATACAATGAGGATTTGAATACCCATAAATTAAATTATACTACCCAAATTGTATAATAATGGGCAGTACAAACACCACTCAATGGAAATTGTGGCAAATGTGGCATAAATCTCACATGAATAAAAGTGAGATGAAAAGTCCCTTACGAAAACTCGGCAGCCTAACGGCGCCACTTAAAACTTCCAAAATGGATTGATGAGAGGAAATAGGGTATCTCATCATATGAACATAAAAATTAATGTAATAGTAATATAAAAGAACATCCCAATCACATGAAATATGAGCTTAAAAGGAATGACATAAAAGGGTGTACTTCAAATGAAAGGGAGGAGTACGATCCCTTACGAAACTTCGGCAGCCTAATGGCGCCACTCAAAACTTCCAAATTGGATTGATGAGGGAGAATAGGGTCTCTCATCATATGAACATAAAAATTACAGTAAGAGTAATATAAAAGAACATCCCAATCATAAGAAAAATGAACATAAAAGAAATGACATAAAAGAGTGTTCTTAAAAAGAAAGAGAGAGGTTGGATCCCTTACCTCAAGTCCTACTTGTCTTGTTTGTTTCTTTATATTCTTGAATAATAAACTTTGGTCAATTTATAATTGCTTAAGGACATACTATAAAGATTATTATTCAGTTCATATCACATATTTTAATGTTATAATAATTGGTTAATAATATGAGTTCATATCAGACGTTTTTGTCAATGTTTGGTACATGAGTCAAAAATTGAACTTGTTGGAAAATAATTTTCCATGTAGTTATAGGTACATCATATCCAGAATAGTATTGATGTTTTAAATATCATATATATCCATTATATATTCATATTATAATATTCCATAGCATTTGTAGATAAAAATTAAAAGCACCGTTCATGGAGACGGTAGGCCGTACGTACGCATGAACGCTACTTTCTTTTTTTGTCATATTAATGGAATTAAAAAAAATGAGAGATATATATATATGATATAATTACAGAATTATATCCATCATTTAGATGTAATATATTAAAAATATATTCATTATATATATGTACTTATAATATTACATAAAATTTTGGGATAAGAAATGAAATGTACCGTTCATGGAGACGGTAAACCGTACGTACACATGAACGCTACTTCCATTTCTATTTCATATTTAATGGAATTAAATCATAATGATACATAATAGTATTTTAATCCATTATGGTATCATATATAATATCATGAAATATATCCTTTATATGTTCCGCATATGGTATTAATGAATCAAATCACTTTGAGGGGGCGGTAGTCCGCACTTCCTTAAATGAAGATATCGCGTTTACCCATAATGGAAACCATAAAGGTATGCCATAAATGAAAAATAAAGAAGCTTAAGTAAAACATAAACATATTATATATCATATATAAATATAGTTACATCTTAATGGCCACCTTTTAATTTGTTATATGAGTGTTGAACAATCATCATTTCGTGAGGCAGAAATTCGCCATCCACAGAAAGAGTATGTTCTTTAACCATTTGATATAGGTGTGTGTAAGTTAAGTCTAATTATTATTATAAAAACATCCTATTATATTTAACATACTTAAATTGTTACAAAATAAATGAATAAAAAGAGTTTAGGGGGTTGGAGAAGCAAAATAAATCAAAAGGACTCAAGTAAAGACATTACCTTAAAATTGGGTCACTCCCTTTGGTTTGAGCTCAAAGGATTCCTTGGGAAGACTTCTGCCCAAAGTGAGGATTCAAGGAGTTAGATAGGTATGTGGAGATATATAATGGTCCGGGGTTGGCCGAGCCAAAGTCTATGGAAGTGTGGGTAAGGAGGTAGAGGTGGGGTCCTTTTATAAGAGGAGAGGAGGGGCACTTTTGGAAAGTAAGGAAATATTACTTTATTTTAGAATGAGTTTCGGATTTTAATGGTCCCACATTGATGTTTTTCGAGGATAAGGTGATAAGGGTTCGAAATGCACCCATCCAACAGGTTTTGGACATGTTTAGGTCTTATAATTTACATTATCTTTCCATTTTATTTAAATCATTAAATAATGAGGCCATCACTGCATCATCATGATGTCATAAATAATTTTATTTATTTAATGTATAAAAATTATAAAAAAACTATAATGATGTAGGAAATCTTTTTAGATTTACAGTGACTATTTATAGTCAAAAATTTGACTTGTATAACCCTATTTAAAAATTGTTTTAGTAAAACAACTCATGTTTGTTTCATTTTTACTTTTACATTAAATAAAAAGTTAATTATGTCATTTCCTAACCAAATTGGCTCCATGGGGTCCCCATGTTGACCCATCGATTGTCTTGGTCGGCCATGACACATCCAGTGAGGGTAGGACATGTGTCTAGGTCATTGCATTTTATTAAAACTTTATTCTTACCTTAAACTACACTGATTACCTCTAATCGCGATTAAAAACTTAATAAGTTACTATTCACCAAAAAATTATTTTAATCCCATTGAACCACATTTTAATTCTTAATGAAAACCATGTATGTCGGATTTTTGAAATTCAAAACACAAAGATGGAAAATTTTCATTTAAACAAAAAATCAGTTTTTATAAGTACCACTTAGTGGTTTCACTATTCATCAAAAATTGATGTTTTTCAAGAAATTACCAAATATTCACCCTAAGCTATATCTGATATTTCGAATTCCAAAATGATGTCTATTTTACAAAATTAAAAACATATAAGTTGCATTAATTAATTTAATAATTAATTTCTGCTGTCAAAACAAATAGCGTGTTTTTATGAAACAAAATATATCAAAAGATTGACACTAGTTTAAGTCCGATTTCAAAGTGAAATTAATTCCAACGACCACTATTGGATTAAATGGTAAAAATATATTCTAATTTCACTTTAAAAAGAATTGAAAAGATAATCTAATAATATAAATAAATTATATTAAAAAGGGGTTTTGAATTAAAATACAACATTTTTCACTATTCATTAAAAATTGAACTTTTTCGGAAAAATACCAAAAAATTACCCAAAGTAAATTTTGATGTCCCGATTCCAAAGAAGAATTTTATTTTGTCAAATATAACACATAAAATTGTCAAAAAGTGGATTTAAAAGAGCTTCACCATCAAAAGGCGGTTAATCGACCTTTTAAAGAATATTGGAATGTTTTTGCATAAAATTGGATTCATTCATAGTTTTAATACTCTAACATTTATTGTAAAAAGTAAAAATATTTGACAAACATATATATTAATTTTGTAGTTAGTTTTATTCATTCCCTCCATCACAACAGCTAGGCGTTAACTACCATTTAAAATAATATTATTTTATTATTAGAGTGAAACGTAAGATTCCCAAGAAACTCGTTGTTGCGTGTTGGGTACGCCATCGAGCATAGCGTCCCCTTAATGTAATATTAATATTTTATTCACAAATATGGATAATTATAAAAATTCCATATTCTTTATTTACTTGGGGTGTTGCATCCTTCCCCCCTTTTGGGAATTGCGTCCTCGCAATTTTTAAAATTGGGCATGGAAACATCATTGAAAATACCACATCGGAACAAGAGTCAGTAAAAAAATCACTTTAAAATAATGAAAGATAAGTACAAAGGTCACCCGAGTTAACCCATACTAGGATTCCATGTATGAAAATATGGACATGGAGAAAAAAACAAAGGGTCATGTTCTGATGGAGAGTGATAGTAAACATGTCTAGAAGAAATTTAACCATAAGAAAATCACCAACATGTGATGGGTTAAACGGTATTCGATTCCCCAGTAGGAAAAGATAACATACAACATTTTTGTTTAAAGTTACTCTTCATTGAGGAATTTATTTTTGATCTTAAGGAAACATAATTACTTGTCATGTAGACTTTCAACTTTTATTAGATTCCTTACACAAACTCATATTTTCTCCAAAAGACGAGTATTTAGGAAGACTTGTTCACATTAAGAGTACTATAATAAACTTCTAGAGAATCACCTAATCCACAAAAGAGAACTATATACTTACCATGTCTATAGACTCTAACCAAAACCAAAACCAAAAGAGTTAGTACAAGATTAGATAATCCAGAAAAGGATAACCCTTTATAAAAAGAACATCTATTCTTAATCTCCAAAATTTTTCCAACAAAACCCAAAGTTCAACGAGGACCATTCGATAAACAAAGTGTCTATAAAATACTTCAATGTAAACCAGACTAAGATTGAAACCGAAATATTTGAAGGATTTAGTCACATAGTCATCCAAGATAAATCGTAACATTTATCTCCAAACAACATCAGTTTCTCTTAATGTCTCGTATTGAAAAGTAATTAACCTAATCACATATCCTCCATGATAGGTTAATAAATTTCCATAAATAATCCTAAATCAACTTACTCTTAATTCATAAAATCATCTAACTAAAAAGAATCAGTTAAACTAACCAAGGACTTCACGTAGTCCAGTGGTAGGCAATAAATACCAGTCGCACTTTGGTTATGGGTTCGATTCCCGTAGCTTTGTCCGACACGACGGGTTGTCACATAGTCTGCGTGTTTTCCTTTTTCCAAAACTATATAATTCTTAAAACACTAACCAAAACGAGAAAAAATATTCAAAAATAATCATAACATATTTTATCCTCAAGTTTATCTCATGCCTTTCATTTTCCATCATAACATATAATAACCCATAATTACCTCAAAAGTAAGGATCATATAAACCCTAATGGTTACCTTTATAATTATTACCTGAACTTCCACATTGATTGGTCATCTCGTACATGATGCATTACAGAACATACCAAGGTTCAAGTGGTTGATCATGACTCCTTGATAGTTGGTTTAAAACAACCACGAGTTTCCTCATTGAATACCCCATTTCATCCAGTCTCTTAATCAGAGAACCACCACATTTTCCTTCAAACCTATTGTCTCTTTGGTGCCTGCTAGATCCATCCATTCACTAAAAACAGAAATGTCAGTGTGAGTATATCAACAAAACCATCATGTACAAATGAGGAAGGTAAACAATAAGATATACTTACTTATTCACTTTATCTAAAACCAGGACTCTTTCTGAAATCCTTACCATTATGGTAATGTCACTTGTGCTTATAGAATACCCTAACCTCTAAATTTATCTAAACCGACCATTGATACCAACTATAAGGCCCTAGCCTTAAACCTTACTTAATCTTGAGTTATTACAAGATTACACATTGAGGATCTTTTCGGGTTTAGAGTTTTAGAGAATTAGATCATAAAACATTCATTACATTCCACATATAAACAAAGTGGTTACATAAAGAGAGTATTCATTTTTCCCATCAATGGCAACATATTTAAAATAAAACATGGATTCATTCTTGACACTTCCTTAACACTATCATCATATCATGTACATTTACCTTGACCAGTGAAAAACATTTCAAAAAAAACTTCGGATGAACATAAAAAGTTCAGTGAGGGTTATAAAAAATGTGGAAACAAAACATGAGTTCATATATAAATAAAAATGAAATCATACTTTACCCATAAAACATGGGCACCTTAACATACCTCATAAAATCATGAATAAATCATAGAAATCATAAGACATAAAAAGTAACTTGATGCATTCATAACATTCTTACGTAGGTAGTAACCCTCTTGGTTACGTTTGGAATACCCACCAAAGTATATTCCCTAAATCTCTTTGGAGAAACCTTAACGTTTCACTCCTTCGCGTTACGCAATGCATTGGAGAGCTATATCGGGCTCACCCGCCCTTAGTTTATCACGGAACCACCCATTTTCATAACGATGCCCAAGAACCATAACATAAATGTATCACATAAAACATGTATAAAGGAAACGTAACATTTCCACATTTCGATCACAATATAAAATTTTAGTATATTGAAATAATGAATCCATTCAAAAAGAAACCATTTCCAAAACCATTTAAAACATTTAATAAAGATATTTTTTAATCAAATAGTACCATACCACCTTGAAGCTTTTAAAATTTTAAACCATTAATATCCATATAAATAAATCCTTAAAACCATTTTGAAAACTTGGATATTAATAAGAACAAATAATAAAAACATTTAAAGTGATATTTTGTTTAAAGGGGTTTTACCAAAATTAGAGGCACTTGAATACAATAATTGAGGAATAACATTTAGTCAGAACTTTAAAATATCATGAGAATAAATTGATTCATGATACAATATTCCAAAGGACAGTATATACACCATATAATAGTGAATTGGTGCATAACAACAATGAAGTGTCAATAGAAATGTCAAATGTGATGAAATCCCTTATAAAGAAGGTATCCTTAAATTAAGGATAAATCAATCTAAAAATTATGTGTGAGAAATATAAATACACCCAATATATATGGATATTAAGTGTAAAATTATAAAATGTCATTCACACATATTCAAAAGATGACATATTCAATAACTACATGTTGAACGAAAAGAAATTGAAATTGGGTTAAAAAGTTCCCTTGGTAAAATTCGACAGCCTAATGGCATCACTTCAAAATTCAGAAAATGAGTTGATAAGAGATAAAAAGGGAATCTCATCACTTGGAAATAAAATTTACATCAATAAGGATATAAAAGAACATATCCCAAAATAATAGTATGTGAATTAAAAGACATAACAAAAGAAGTCTTTTAAAAAGAGGAGGGTGAAAGGTCCCCTTACCGAGTTGGGTAACTTTCGAAACGTGCACCCCATGGAAGAAGGGTCATAAAATGAAGATGTGAATACCCATTAATTAAATTATACGACAAAAATTGTATAATAATGGTCAGTACATACAAAACTCAAAGGAAATTGTGGCAAATGCGGCATAAATCTCACGGGAATAAAAGTGAGATGAAAAATCCCTTACGAAAACTCGGCAGCCTAACGGCGCCACTTAAAACTTCCAAAATGGATTGATGAGAGGAAATAGGGTATCTCATCATATGAAAATAAAAATTATAGTAAGAGTAATATAAAAGAACATCCCAATCACAAGTTATATGAGCTTAAAAGGAATGACATAAAATGGTGTACTTAAAAAGAAAGAGAGGAGTAGGACCCCTTACGAAAATTCGGCAGCCTAACAGCGCCACTCAAAACTTCCAAAATGGATTGATGAGAGAGAATATGGTCTCTCATCATATGATCATAAAAATTACCGTAATAGTAATATAAAAGAACATCCCAATAATAAGAAATATGAGCTTAAAAGAAATGACATAAAAGACAGTTCTTAAAAATAAAGAGAGAGGTTGGATCCCTTACCTCAAGTCCAACTTGTCATGTTTGTTTCTTTATATTCCTGAATAATAAAGTTTGGTCAATTTATAATTGCTTAAGGAACTCTTATAAAGATTATTATTCAGTCCATATTACATATTTTAATGTTATAAAAATTGGTTAATAATATGAGTTCATATCAGACGTTTTTGTCGATGTTTGGTACATGAGTCAAAAATTGAACTTGTTAGAAAAACATTTTCCATGTATTTATAGGTTCATCATATCCAGAATAGTATTGATGTTTTAAATATCATATATATTCAGTATATATTCTTTTTATACTATTCCATAGCATTTGGAGATAAAAATTAAAAGCACCGTTCATGGAGATGGTAGGCCGTACGTACGCATGAACGCTACTTTCTTTTTTTGTCATATTAATGGAATTAAGAAAATAAGAGATATATATATGTTATAATTCCAGAATTATATCCATTATTTAGATGTAATATTTTACATATTTATATATTATATATATGTACTTATAATAGTACATAACATTTTGAGATAAGAAATAAAATGTACCGTTCATGGAGACGGTAAGTCGTACGTACGCATGAACGCTACTTCCATTTCTATTTCATATTTAATGGAATTAAAACATAATGATACATAACATTATTTTAATTCCAGTATGGTATAATATATAATATCATGAAATATATCCTTTATACGTTCCACATATGGTATTAACGAATCAAATAACTTTGAGGGGGCGGTAGTCCGCACTTCCTTAAATGAAGATATCGCGTTTACCCATAATGGAAACCATAAAGGTATGCCATAAATGAAAAATAAAGAAGCTTAAGTAAAACATAAACATATTATATATCATATATAAATATATTTACATCTTAATGGCCACCTTTTAAGGTGTTATATGAGTGTTGAACAATCATAGTTTCGTGAGGCAGAAATTCGCCATCCACAGAAACAGTATTTTCTTTAACCATTTGATGTAGGTGTGTGTAAGTATAGCTCTAATTATTATTATAACAACATCCAATTATATTTAAGATAATGGATTTGTTACGAAAGAAATTAATAAAAAGAGTTTAGGGGGTTGGAGAAGCAAAATAAAACAAAAGGACTCAAGTGAAGACATTACCTTAAAATTGGGTAACTCCCTTTGGTTTGAGCTCAAAGGATTACTTGGGAAGCCTTCTGCCCAAAGTGAGGATTCAAGGAGTTATATAGGTATGTGGCGATACCAAATGGGCAGGGGTTGGCTAAGCCAAAGGCTTTTGAAGTGTGGGTAAGGAGGTAGAGGTGGGGTCCTTTTATAAGAGGAGAGGAGGGGCACTTTTGGAAGGTAAAGAAATGTTACTTTATTTTAGAATGAGTTTCGGATTTTAATGGTCCCACATTGATGTCTTTAAAGTATAAGGTGATAAGGGTTCAAAATCCCCACATAGAATACGTTTTGGACATGTTTAGGTCTTAGAATTTACATTATCTTTCTATTTTATTTAAATCGTTAAATAATGAGGTCATCGCTGCATCATCATGATGTCATAAATAATTTTATTTATTTAATGTATAAAAATTATAAAAAAACTATAATGATTTAGGAAATATTTTTATATTTCCAATGAATATTTATAGTCAAAAATCTGATTTGTATAACCCTATGTAAAAATTGTTTTATTAAATCAACTCATGTTTGTGTCATTTTTACTTTTACATTAAATAAAAAGTTATTTATGTCATTTCCCAACCAAAGTGGCTCCATGGGGTCCCCATGTTGACCCATGGAATGTCTTTGTTGGTAATGACACATCCAATGAGGGTAGTACATGTTTTTAGTTCATTGAATTTTATTAAAACATTATTCTTACCTTAAACTACACTAATTACCTCTAATCGCGATTAAAAACTTAATACGTTACCATTCAAAAAAAATTATTTTAATCCCATTGAACCACATATTACATCTTAATAACAACCATGTATGTCGGATTTTTGAAATTCAAAACACAAAGATGGAAAAATTTCATTTAAATGGAAAATCAGTTTTTATAAGTACCACTTAGTTGTTTCACTATTCATCAAAAATTGAAGTTTTTCAGAAAATTACCAAAAATTCACCCTAAGCTATATTTGATATTCCAAATTCAAAAATGATGTCTATTTTAAAAAATTAAAAACATATAATTTGCGTTAATTAATTTAATAATTAATTCCCTCTGTCAAAACAAATAGCATGTTTTTATGATACAAAATGTATCAAAAGATTGACACTAGTTTAAGTCCGATTTCAAAGTGAAATTAATTTCAACAACCACTATTGGATTAAATGGTAAAAACATATTATAATTTCACTTTAAAACCAATTTTAAGATAATATAATCATATAAATAAATTAGATTAAAAAGTGGTTTTGAATTAAAATACAACATTTTTCACTATTCATTAAAAATTGAACATTTTCGGAAAAATACCAAAAATTTACACAAAGTAAATTTTGATGTTTCGATTCTGAAGAAGAATTTTATTTTTTCAAATATAACTCATAAAATTGTCAAAAAGTTGATTTAAAAGAGGTTCGCCATCAAAAGGCGATTAATCAACCTTTTAAAGAATATTGGAATGTTTACACTTAAAATTGGATTCATTCGCAGTTTTAATTCTATAACATTTATTGTAAAAAGTAAAAATATTTGAAAAACATATATAATCATTTTGTAGTTAGATATATTCATTCCTGCCATCACAATAGCTAGGCGTTAACTACCATTAAAAATAATATTATTTTATTATTAGAGTGCAACGTAAGATTCCCAAGAAACTCGTTGTTGCGTGTTGGGTACACCATCGAGCATAGCGTCCCCTTAAAGTAATATTAATATTTTATTCACAAATATGGATAAATATAAAAATGTCATATTCTTTATTTACCTGGTTTGTTACAGTTAGTGGGATATTCTTTCATTCTAATGGGATCTTTAGTATTTTATGATGTTTGTAGAAATTATTGAACATTTACCTGAAAATAACCTCTACAAAAAAACAAAAAAATGATATATAGACCAAAATTTGATTTATAAGAACCAATTTTACTCATTTAAATTTATTGATGATGTAACACTTTTACAGATAAATCCTTTCCCAATTAGGGTGATAAGTAAATACAAAACCTTCTTGATATTATCTAGGACAGTCAATAAATAGTGTATGATGTCTTTAAAACCCTATAAGTGAGATAGAAGTTGATTTATCTTTAAATGAAACCGCGTAACATTCTTCTAATAAGTTTCAGTCATGGTTAAAGGTGAACCTATACATGAGTTCATGAAAATAATGATCTATGAAATCCATACCATCGGTGATAACATAGGTTCTCATCCCAATATAATGAAACCTCATAAAAATTACTCTCTTAATAGGGGTAAAACTCACACATTCAAATTCTATGAGATGAGATTATGACCATTGGTAGGGGTGTCTAGTTAAAGAATCCCAGATAAGAACTTCACTAAATTCACCCAATCCTTATCAACAACACAAGAATAAAGGAATGTCTAATCCAAAAATTGATGGGTTTGGGTTTTTTTAGGAATACCTAAATCATACCACAAACCCTACTAGGTACGACCTAATCAAATCCACCACTCATGTGAAAATATCTATATCCTAACCTTAATCACTCTATGCCTGATCCGGATTTCCTAATGGTAATCATTGAGATATTGATAATAATTTCCCATTTATAGATACCTCTTCACGAAAATTTTTCCAAATAGAACTATCTCAAGGACGGATATAGATCACACATGGATATGTTTGATATTAAATAAATATTTATCAAAAAGGTAGGTCTACAAAAATTAATTAGATAACTATTGGGAAACATAGACTCATTCCACTATAGGGTTCAATTATATCAAAAAAAATTATATACTTTTTTATCACTAAAAATATTTCATAAGTAGTAGATTCAAAGAGTTATAACCCCAACTCAAATCCCCCTCATATATCTCTCTCAATATTTTTAGAATGAAAAAATATCTATTCTAAATCATGTTTTGAGAGTACTCCATCCAATAACCTCAAAATGTACTCTATTATGGTCATACTTCATTAAAGAGGGTATTTGTAACATATATATAATTTATGATTTATTTTTATTCAATAAATTTAATTTCCTTGATAGCTTATGATACACACAATACGAAGTTTTAATTAACCATGACAAATGATTAAAAAATTATTTTATGAAAGTCATCGCCATTTGTTCGATTGTTGGGTATGAATAATATTAACCACATTATTAGAATTATGTACAAATAATTTAAATAATTTAATTATATTGATTAACTCTTAAGAAATATTTACTCAATTTTTAGTGAAGCCATTTAATGCTTCAATAATATTTTTTCTTCAAAAATAAATTTTATTGAACTTTGTCTGTGGATATTAAAAATAATTTATTGCAATTCTATAAATTGAACTTTATAAAAACGTTATATATTTTTAATTCATCAATTCAATATTAACTTAGGGTAAATTTTTTTGATTTTTTTTAAAAAGATTTTTTTTCAATGAATAGTGATAAATACAAATTTTTGTAAAAGTGATGTTTTTTCATTAAATCAAGTAATTTAAAAATAAAATTATATTTTTTATTTAAGTTGAAATAATATATATTTATTTAAAACAATTTAATTAATACCAATAGGATAAACATTTTATATAATTTGGATATAAGTATATTATTTCTCTTGAAAACTCAGTTTTATAGAAAATTTTATTTTGTGGTATTTTTTTTGATTAATTTTAAATTAAATTAATTAAATTATTTGAATTTAATTTTATATAATGGATTAAATATTTTTAATTATGAGTTTAAAATTTAGTAAATATGCCCTTTATTTTTAGACATTGTGAATAGTAATAGTTATAGAATTTATCACCTCTATAAAGGGTAAATCAGTAATTAATGTTAAAAACCAATGTCATAAGTCATAAAATTAATTAAGACACATAAATTTATTTCATTATATGATCCTATTTGAACCATAATCATAAAAAATATAAAAATACAACCCTTTTTCATTTAACTTTTAGATTTGACCGTTATAATATTTAAGTAAAAGATAAAGTCAAATATGTCACTTTATTGGTTTTAATATCTATAATATTGTTTGGGTAAGATAAAAACAAATTGTATTCAATTAGAAATTTTTATTTAAAATATCAATGAATTCTTTAATAATGGTAATTTATTTTTAATTTTTACCAATGAAATAACTACCTTAAATGTTCATACCATACTTACACCTTGCTTATTCAAGCATTATGAAATCAAGTAAATTATTTTAGAAAGCCTAAAAATTATCTTTTTTGGGTGTGTTATTGTGTCCCAAGAATTTTATAGATACAAATAATATATTAATTATGTTTTAAATGTTTATATTTTTATTCTATTATGATCCTTATGTCATTAAAATCAAATTAAATGAATAGTGTGAAAATGGAAATTATGGTATTTTATAATAAATAATATTTTATTAAATGATTCAAAATTCATACAAATTATATATTAGTACAAGTGAATATTATATCGAATAAAATATAAACTATGTTACATTCATGTGTCACTTTTCATTTTATATTAACTTTCCTTAACCCTAAAGAGTAAAAACATTATTCTTGGTATAATCATCAAAACAGATAACGTGGGTTAAAACGAAGAGATAAGGGTAAAAACATGACCAAAACTAGAAAAAAATTGATATGATGGGATTATTTCAACTCATAATTGAATTAACATTTAATTATATCAATTTGGTTCATTTTTTTATGAAAATTAAATTAAATTAAATTAATATTTTATGTAATTACATTATTGTATGTCCCCTCACCTGTAAAAGGACACCCCTTATCTCTTTACTCTAAATGTTATTGAGAAATAAATATAAAAAAATCACAATAAATTTCTCTTATAATCCTATCTTATCAAAAAATTTAGGGACATATATTCTTAAAATACTATTATAAGGATCATTAATTAGGGATCTAAAGGATGACTACCAAACAACAGGTAATCATCTTTACCGACTCTTTATTGTTTATTTCTTCTTATACATCATCTAAATATATTTTACCCATAATAATATAATAAATAAAAAATTAGAAATATATTTATATATTATTATGAGAATGGGACAACCATTTTCTATCTCTTTTCCATCATATTAAAAACAAAAACATCACTTATGCGTACATACAGCTTACAATCTCCACATACCAGTGTAATTTGTTTTTAATCACCACTTTAAATGGATGGTTATAATGGTGTAAATAATAAATAAATATTTAATTTATGAAATAATTATTCTTATAAAATTACTATATCATAACTACCATTTATCCTTTAAATTCATCGTAAAACAATGGCATCGCTCATGTATACACATGTTCTACCACCTCCATGAAGCAATGTGATCCTTTATTCATTTCTAATTTAAATGGATGGTAATAAGGATAAATTTAATTAATATGTATGATATATATGGTATAATATTTATTCTACAAATTTGGTTTATTATTTACCATTCTTTCACTCCATCTATCAAAAAATGTAAATAATATCCATGTGTACGTACGACCTACCATCTCCATGAATGGTATAATTTATTTTTTTATATCTACATTTTATGGATGAATATATATATATATATATGATATTTATATCATGAATAAAATCCTATATATGATGGAACCGTGAACAATATACAAGAACTAAAACTACATAATCAAAACATACATAACAAATAACACATAGAATAATGATAATAATACCAAATTGTTAAAAAAATGGTGAGAAAATGTTACAAATTGTTAATTTATGATATTATGGACACATATATGGTTATTTTATATAATTATTATAAAACAAAAATATATATACAATTGTTTAAAATCATTTATGACAAAAATCAAATTTTTGGTTATATATGTCAACTTGATTTCCACACCATTGAGACATATTTGGTATTTTTCACCTATTTATTTTTATATGGAGTATATAATGAACCTTTTATATAATTAACATTAGTATATATTTATAAATGGGGATGAAATTTTAAATTCAAGTTTATTTTTTCAAGGGTTTATAATTTAAAAGTCACTAAAGATAAGAATTTATTTTACAATCTCATTTTTTAAGATTTCACTTGTTTTCATTAAATTAATCATATAATATATCCTTCATAAACTCCATATATTCTTCAATCATTGGTATATTTATATAGTTTCCATATTTTCTTAAACAAATTACACTATTTTTCACATGAGTCAAGTAAATTAATATTTAATAGAAATGATGATCTTATTTATCTTTTGATCTGGTATATTTTTCTTTAATGTCCACATTTTTAAAAACTTATTTTAAAAAGTAATTTACATTCAATCAAATGATTTATAAAAGATATTTTATGTTTCCCTTTAATTTTTACAAGGTTGAAAAGGAATATTTCTAATGTTTTATGAAAGGTTCATTTTAAAATTTCTTCAATAAAAAATCAAAAGAAAATTTTCCTTTTAACATATATGGAATACATAGATTTTCTTGTTTCCCTAAACACATTATGATTTTATATTATTCTATTAATTTTCAATGGTTTTAAAAACAAATTTCTATCATGAAACAATTCATGATGAAATCCTACTCGACACCTAACATGGCCCATGGAAAGGCCCAAAGGGATTTCTTGGGCACCAAGAAATAACTTTGGAAATTAATTATCCCATGAGTATTAGCCATAACCAATGAACAATAATAATATCAAACCAAGAGAAATTAATATAATATCATAATCCAAAATCCATGACATAATTTTTAGTCAAAAACTTTATAATTAGATTAAAAAATAAAAAATATCAAAATTGGGGAGGGTGAAAGTAGACTACCAAACCTCTATTTGGTATTCTAGTCGACACACCATGCCACCACTTCCATAACTAGCCAATGAAGGAACCACTAGCACATATAACCACCACCACCACCATGTAAAACCATGAATTTACTTGGTTCAAACATAATAAGTTCTACACAAACCCTATGGTGTGTGTAGAGTGTGAGACAATGCCTATTAGGATATTTCCAAAAGTGATTCCATGCATCAATATTAGATGAAAATTTAACATGATTTTTTTAAGAAAAGGGAAGATATAATTTAAAGTAAAACATGATTTGAAATTAAAATTGGAAGTAAAAAACAATAATAAAATAAATGATAAATATATAGAGAGAACCATGGGAAATCATTAAAAAATAATGTTGGTGAGGTCCTAGGATCCTCATATTATTTGTTAACAAACCATCTCTTAAACACAATTGTCCTACTCGAGCCCCTAATCCCCATCATATGACAATCCTTCTCTTAATTACATATTATTTCAGGATTTATTATATAATATTACACATAATAAAACTTGAAATATCAATATTCCTAGTGTATTTTTTTATTAAGTACATTAAATTACAACATAAATTAAGGAATACTTCATCTTTGTGGAAAACCTCTATAACATGTTCATAATATTACATTATACATAAAACTATCTAGGATAACATGGGGATATACATGAGAAATGGGTGATCTATAAAGACAAGAAAGGGAATAAACATGGAAGAAAATGAATATGTTAATACATGTTAGACAATATGAATATAAATGAGGAATTAATTGAGTGAGAATCATATACATGATCAATGAGTAATGATATATCATGATAACATAAAGGCAACCTGGGAAATGTGGAACTATCATAAAACATTGCATCATAAACATAAGTTAAGGATAATTTCCAATACTTCATGATAGAAAAAGTACTACAAAGTAATCAAGTTAATTTCTTGTCCCAATATGATGTCTCATGAGTCTAAATGTTACCTAATGCATTGGAGCATAATATAATTTTGTGTACACCCATCACTTTCACTTCATTGTCATGTTTAAGTGTGCCACATAAATCATACAAAATGGATTCATTCATAAACATATTTTATTCCACATTCAATGAGTGTTGAATATATACTAGTAATTCCCCAATCAAAGAACTATTTGTGTTTAAATTTGAACACCCTTAATATTAAAGGGGTATGGTATTCACTACACAATTGTTTTGAACTGGAAAATTGCAGTGGAATTTAGGCAGCATAACGACCTTACTTAATGATTCATAAAATGGGTTGATGAGAGAGAAATGGGTATATCATAATTTTGAAATAAAGTGGATAGGAATAGGTACATGAAAAAAATCCATGTAATAAGAATAAGAAATATATGGCGTAATTTAATTAAGAAACTTGAATAAAGAGGAGAATGAAAAGAACCCTTACCCTGAGAGTGTAACTTAAAATGATTAGGAGGGAATTATTGAGAGCTTGGTGGAACAATGGTAGGACTCTATAGAGGGGAGGTAAAATTAATAAAGTTATCCATGTATTTTTTTTAAGATAAATGGGATCTTCAATGGATTTATATAGGAATTGAGTTGGCAATTATTTATAATTTCTCAAACATAGGTTTGGGCTCTGTATAATAAAATAACAAAAACCACAGACCTTACCATAATTTTTCTCCATGGTTTATTCCAAATGGGAGTGTTTTTAATTATATTATTAGTATAAGGTATGAAAATTATAAAATAATACCCTCGTTTATGTGGAAGTGAGTCACACAGTTAAAGAAATGATTGTAAAACCTTAAAATAAATTAATGGTTTTGTAGGATCCATAAAGGATTTATAAAAATAATAAAATAAACATAATATAATATTATTTTAAAGGTGAAATTGATATTTTTTCATATATTCCCTTTATTTTATTTATTACATCTCTTTTTTTCATTATGATGTCATAATACACAATTTATATTTATACCATATTTACTTTTTACTCAAAAATTTGAATGTCTCAGAAAATTATGAAAAATTCATAACTGGATAATTTCAAGGTTGTTATTAAAAAAATAGTATTCATTTTATCTAAATATTTTTATAAAGAACTGAATTTACCCTTTTAAAATAAGCATCGACATTTATTAAGATATGATGGGTTTTTTGACAATGAAAGTTTGTTAACCCTTATAAAATTTAAATTTGACTTCATAAAAATTTTATAATAATTTATATTTGATAAAAATTATTTAATAATATTATTTGATTAAAATATATTTTTTTTTAAAAATCCATTAATACTTCAAAAACATCCTTAATTGAATTTGAATATTGCCCGAAAGTAAATTTTTTGTTTTATTATAAAAAAATTAAAATAATTTATAAAGTAAGAATAATAAAAGAAAAATATATTTATTATTATATACAATATAAATATTCATATTATAATGTTTGTGATATATATCACTTTAATACACCAGGAAAATCCTTAAGAGAAAGTTGTGCGACTGTGAGACTTTTGTGTGGTGGTTCTGCACACATAGTTTGGGTCGTGATCTTGATGAGATTGAAATTCTCCCTTAAATGGGTTTTCCCATGCTTAAATTTTTGGATCTCAAATTGGTCTTAATCAAGGTAACATCCTGAATATTCTGTCTCACTTAGAAGATCTCATAAATTGGCTTCATAGGGTACTATCCCACTAGTTGATGAAATCACTTCATTTGATTGTGTCAATTGGATTTACTAAAACTCTATATTTATACAAGTTATAATATAATTATTAAATGGTTATTTTATCAATTATAATGATTATTAATGGTATTTTAAATCATATATAATATAAAAAACCAAATAACTACATGAGTTTTCTATAACCTGAATAATTAATAAGGAATTTAATTAAATCCCAAAGTGAATTTTATTTATAATAGTTTGGGTCATTATAACCTTCCCCCTTCAGATATTTTTACCATGAAATTTTCATTACCCACACTAAAATATATGAGGGTAACTTGGTTTCATCACCTCCAATGGTTCCCATGTTTCTTCTTCAAACTTGTGGTTTCTCCATGATAATTTGACCAGGTGTATTTTCTTATATTGTAGAAATTTCTCTCTACGATCTAAGATCTTAATTGGATACTTCTAGTAGGAAATATAATTCTCCAGTGGTATTACCTATGGTTGATTAATTTTGATGTGTCTGGTATGTACTTCCCTAAGAGGGATACATTGAATATACCATGTACCTGAGATAGGTCATGTGCTAGTCAATAGGCCACCACTCTGATGCGATCAAGGATCTTAAGGTGACTAATGTATCATGGACTAAGATTTCCTTTCTTCCCAAATATCATTACTTTATTACGTGGAGATATCCATAGGAATAACATGTTTCCAACATAAAAATCTAGGTATCTTCATTGATTATCATCATAGCTCTTTTTTCAATTCTAACTATCCTTGATGTCCTGATGAATGGTCTTGAATTTTTCTACCATTTATTAGACCATTTCAAGACATGTCTGTTTGTTTTCCCTAGCTTCATCCCAACATGAAGGTGTTATGTACCTATTATCATAAAGGGATCCATATGGATCCATTTGGATTCTTTTGTGGAAATTGTTGTTGTATGAGAACTCAACCAAAGGGATATGTTTTTCTCATCCTCCTTTTAAGTCAATCATTAATTCTCATAACATTTCATCAAGTGTTTAGGTATTCCACTCAGACTGTCCATAAACTTGAGGTTGTTAATCCATTCTGATGTTCAACTCAGTATTTATTGTATGTTTGAGACTTTTCAAAAGAATGGAGGTAAATATTGGATCTCAATCAGATAAAATTAATATTGGTGTTCCATACATCCTCATCACTTCTATAATGTATATCATTACAAGTTGATCAAGTGAGAAATCATATTGAATCGCAATGAAGTTTGTAGTCTTTGTAATAAAATCTATTACAACCCAGATAGAATTATTTCCACTTTATGAATTCAAAAGACTAGTGACAAAGTCCATGGTGATGTTTTTCCATTTCCATGAATTTATTGGTAATGTTGTCATCATCCCCATGGATTTTTTTTCTTTTCATCATTCACTTTCTTAAAAACAAGACATCGTTATGTATACTATGTGATATTATTCTTCATATGTTTCCGTAAATAGTTCTCTCTGAGATATTAATTCTTTTTTGTGCTTCTTGAATGGATGGAGAAAGTTGAACTATATGCATCATCCAATATCTCCTTCCTTAATTAAGTATTTGATGGTACACATATTTGTGACCAAAATATCGCAACTTCTTCTTCATTAACATTGAACTCTAAGTATTTCCCTTCTTTTATAGCTTCCACTTCCTTCTAAATTCCTGCATCAACTTTTTGAGAATCTTTTATATTTTCCTAAAGGGACTATTGAGCAATCATTTGTGAAATTATTGATGATGTTCCTTCCTTTATGAGTCTCGTGTCTATCCTTTTTAAGTCTATGAAGATCCGGTCCTTTTCAATTCTCATCAATCAGAGAATTGATGTATCCTTTCTACATATATCTTCTTCCACTATATTCAATTTTTTAGGATGGAAGGGGATTGAGCAGTCATAGTCCTTGATCATCTAGGATCATTATCATTGGATCATATTCATCTATTTTTGTTTGAATATATACTTGAGAGTTTTTTATCTGTATATATTTCATACTTATCCCCAAAAAGATAATGCCTCCAGATTTTCAATTCGAAGATCACTATATCCACCTCTAGATCATGTGTTGGGTTTTTCTATTAAATAAAATTCAACTAAATTGAAGCATAGTCTAACACTATTTCATTTTTCATTAACAAATATCTTCAATTCTTCTTTGAAGAATCACTAAATACCACAAAAAGTTATCCACTTATGGGTAGTATGAGTACAGGTAGAGTGGCAATCCTCCTTTTTAACTCCTTAATGCTCTATTTAAATTCATGATTCTAAGAAAACCTGAATCCCTTCTGAGTTATATTGGTTATAGGGTTTTTAGAATCTTGATAAATTTCACACAAATTGATGATAGTACACAGTTTACTCTAGAAAAATAAAGATATTTTTCCCATACATTGGACTGATCACCTTCAATTGTTTCTATATTTTAAGTACCCACATATATCCCATGTATTGTGATAATATGCACCAATAATTAGTCTTCCTTCAACTAGAACTCACTTTTTTTATACTTTTCATAAAGATTACCCATTCATATGTTTTTTAGAACAGTGATTAGATTCTCCTCATGGTCCGAATTGATTTTTGAGTATATTAGAATATGATATATAATTACTACAATAAATTTATTTAGGTAATATATAAATAATATACTCATCAATTCCATGAATATTTATGATACATTAGTGAGTCTAAATGGAATTAATATAAACTCATAGTTCCTATACCTTGTAGGAAAAGTAGCATTGGGAATAACATCCTTCTTCATTCTTACATGATAATTCCCCCACAAAAGATACACCATGTAGAATTATAGTGCTCAATTTAGTTAATAAAAAAGTCATCAATCCACGGAAAAGGATAATTATTATTTATCGTGATCTTTTTTAGCACATGATAGTCAGTAAAAAGTCTCATTGACACATTCGTCTTCCTAATGAGGAGGACTAGCGCACCCCAATGTGAAGCACTTGGGCATATGAACCCTTTATTCATATTCTCCAATATTTTTTTATTTTCCTCCTAATGTTCCACAATATCTATTATATATGGAGTCTTGAATAATGGTAATTCTCTAGGTTTAAGATCAATTGAAAATATAATCTCTCCGTTTAGAGTAAGACAAGACAATTCTTTAGGAAACACTTAAGTTTATTCCTTCACAATTAGAATGTCTTAAAAGATGATTCTCTCCTTAGACTCAATCATTTTAGCTTGATACACTTGCTATTAGGAAAATAATACCCATTATTGTGATGTTGGTTCGAAATAAGATTCATCAATCTCCTTGAATTTTTATAAAATTTGAGGATGATTCATGATATAGATAGTTATTTCTTTATCATAACAATTTATTTTAGCTCTATCTAGGGAAATCCAATCTATACATATAATTAAATAAAATTAAACCTAAGAGAGTGTGAAAAGGTTCCCTGGGAAGTTTAGGAAAAAAATTGATAGGGGGGAGTTATATACATGGGAGGAAATAATTTCCCCATTTTTCATTTTCACCAACAGATCTACTTCTTGGTTTTGTGTTGGTGTTTGAATAGTTCTACTAATATTTTTTGATATGAAGGAATGAGTAAAACGATAATAAAAAAGTATGTTTTCTATTATTGAACAAATAACTAGTGTACATATCGTCACTTCATTATCGAGATCCACCTCAGTGGTTGTGATGGAAAAATATCACCCTTGATGCTTTATAGGTTGTTGGATGTCTCTAAAATCCTTTGGCTTAGTGCATTGGTTTGTAAAGTTCCCTAGTTCCCTACATTTTCAGAAATGAAAAACGTGTTGGGGGTTGATTGGAGAATTACTATCCTCCAATGCATAAGTAGATTTCTCTTTTTGATAGTTTCAAGCTAGGTGTCCTTCCTTCACGCACCTA
The DNA here is from genome assembly GCA_963277665.1 of Viscum album. Lineage (NCBI taxonomy): Eukaryota > Viridiplantae > Streptophyta > Magnoliopsida > Santalales > Viscaceae > Viscum > Viscum album. The sequence continues at coordinate 352,453,392 of OY728162.1, forward strand.
AAGAATTTACTCATCCCTCTTAAGAAATTTTAAAGGTTCTTCTTTCCACACCTTCAACAAGTGGGATGTTAAAATTTCATGGAACCATTAGATTTATCTATCATACCTCTAGAATTAGACTCCACTTTATGATTCTTATCCCTATGATACCATTGAGATTATCCAATCTCTATTTCTACTTTTCGGTCATATTAGACAATTTCTCCATAGTGTTCAAAGTCTCAGATCATCGGGGATTTTTTTAGATTAGGTTTTATCCCGCCAAATAAGCATTCAACCTTGAATTCGAGGGTAACGAGAAAACCGAAGTCATATCATGAAATTATTGTGATGTTTTCCTAATACACCTTGATAGATTAATTTTATTTATCTTGAGAGAAAGGAAATCCCATTCTATTTTAAGTCATTGAGTTTGAGGAAAATATTTATTGAAGAACATTTTCCTAAATTCCTTCCACCGAATCACTTCAATATCTTCCTCAGGATTTGTATTCTTGATCAATGTCCACCACTTATCAAATTCTCCCTCAATACAATAAACAGGCAGTAGAACCATCTCTTTCTGGTAACACTGTAGGATGGATAAGTTCTTATCAATAGAGTTGATCAATCATTATATGATTAAGGGATCAGATGATCCAATGAAAGTCAAAGGCCTTTGTCACATAAAGCCATCAATTGCAGCTTGTTCCTTATTAGGCGGATTTGGGATCTCTTTCTTTTCCATGATTATATTTTGAACCTGAGTCATCATAGATAGTGTCTTTACAATGTTTGTGATTCTGGCTCCCATCATGTTGGGCATCTCATTGGGGTAGTCATCACATTTCCTAAAAAATTAGTTATTTACGTGATTCCTCTTATTTCCAAACATTATATACAATAAAGGGAAATTTAGGATGAGTATTTTTAAACAATTAAAAAAATAAATGGGCATCCAATGAAAATAAAGAGATAAATTGTAAAATAAATTTATTTCCTTAACTTATGAATTTTTAGGCTTTAATATATCTTATCCATGGTATATTTCCTAAATTATGTTCTTATGGGTATTTTTTCACTTAATAATATTTAAAATCATATTATGAATTTACCAAAGCATATCCCTCTATAGTATCAAACTAGGTGTGTAGCAAGTCCCATTTTTGTGCACCAGTTCCTGGTAGAGTCTAGCACAACAAGATTTTTCAGGTTTTAACCATATGAACATTTTTGTGAGAGCCACATCAAGTTGTTGAATCGAGATAGGGAAGTAATTTATTAATAAACCACTTAATCTGTAATTACCAAAATTTAGGGATGATTTATTATACTTAGTCTTATCCATAAGTCTTTCACTACAGTTTTCTAATCCTAATCCCAAAAATAACTGACCTTTTCGTTTGATACAAACTATGACAACCATGATCTTCATTACCCATTAATTAATTATTAATTACATAATATTATACATAATAGAACCTGGAAGATTTAGAAGTCTGGTTTCTTTGGTAATTAAGTACATTGAATAACAACTTAAAACAAGAAAAACAACATCTTTATTGAAAACCACATTAAAATGTTAATTATATTCCTTCATACTTAAAACACATGGGATAACATGGAGACACACATAAGAAATGTGTGATCTATAAATACTAATAAGGGAATTAACATGGAAAATCATGAAGAAGGTAATACATGTTAGACAATAGGAATATAAATGGGGCATAAAATTAATGATAATCATAAACAAGAACAATGAGGCATGATATAGAATGATAGCATAAAGACAACATGGGAAATGTGGAAACATCTTAAAACATTGAATCATAAATATAGGTCAAGGATAACTTAAAATATATCATGATGGAAAAAGTACCATAAAGGAATAATGTTTAATACATATCTCAAAATGAAATATCATGAGACAAAACATTATCTAATGAATTGGAGTGCTATATAATTTTAGGTATACCCATCACTTTCATTTCATTCTCATGATTACATGTGCCATATAAATCATAAGACATGGATAAGTTCATCAACATATTTTATTCCTATATAATAGAGTGTGATATACATACATGTATGTCAGAAATCAAATAAATATATGTCTATAAATGTGAACACCCTTAATAAGAAATGAGTATGCTATTCACTACACAATTGTTTTGGCATGGAAAATCATGGTGTAATTTCAGCAGCATAACAATGTCACTTAAGTTTTTCATAAAATGGGTTGATGAGAGATAAGGGGGTGTATAATAATTTGAAAATAAAATATATTTTAATAGGGACATGTAGAAAATATAACAACATTAAGAATATGAAATTAAAGGCATAAGTTAATGAAGAAACTTGAATAAATATGAGAAATAAATGAACCATTACCTTGATAGTGTGACTCAAAATTCTTGGGATGGGCTTCCAAAGAGTTTGGGGGAACCTTAGTAGGACTCAAGAGTGGGGAGTGCAGAGTAAAGAAGTGATACAAGGATTTTTAGTGAATATAAATGGTAGATTGCGTGGGTTTATATTGGAAATGAGTAGGGAATTCTTTATCATTCCCCAAACATGTGTTTTGGACTATATATAATAAAATTACCAAAACCATAACCCTTACCATGTTTTTCCCATTATTTATTATATAGGTGGGTGGTTTTCATTATTTTATAATTGTTTAGTTCTAAATTAATAAAATATCAACCTTTATGTTGTGGAAGTGAGTCATACTCTTAAAGAAATTATTTTAAAAACCAAAAATTATATTAATGGTTTTGGAGGATTCATAAAGGATTTATAAAATTTATAAAATAAACATAATATCTTATTATTTTAAAGGGAAACATATATATAATCTTGAATACCATTTTTAGTATTTATTACATCACTTTTGGGTCATTATATAGTCATAATATGCACCGAATATTTACACCATATTTAATTTTTACGCAAAATTTTATATGCCTCAAAAAATTATGAAAAATTCATCATTGGATAATATTTAAATTATGATTCGAAAAATAATATTAATTTTATAAAAATAATTTTATAAATATATGAATTATTACTTTTAAAATATGTATTGTTATTTATCGAAAAATGTTGGGTTTTTTGATAATAGCAGTTTTCAAACCCTTATACAAATTACATTTGACTTTATAAAAATTATATGATCATTTATATTTGATAAAAAATATTTTATTAAAAGTTTTTAGTAAAATTTTATTTATTTTAAAATTATATTAATTCATTAAAATAAATTCCTTAATTTAATTTGAATATTACTTGAAATTTTTTTTTTCTACTATATAAAAATTAAAATAATTTATAATGAAATAATAATAAAATGAAAATATAATCATTATTATATACAATACACATATTAATATTACTAGTTTCATGATACATATCACTTTAACATACCATAAAACTCCCTAAGAGTAATGTGTGTGATGGTGAGACTTTCATAGGGTGGTTTAGCGTACATGGTTTGGGTCGTGATCTCAATGAGGTTGAACTTCTCTCATAAACAGTTTTTATCATGCTTAAATTGTTGGATCATAGCTTGAGATTGATCAAGCTTAAATCCTAGAGATACTATATCCCTTGTAAGATCCAATAAATGGGCTTCATAGGGTATAATTCTACTATTTGAGGCCATCACTTCATTTGTTTATGTCAATTGGGTTTGTTAAAACACTATACTTATACTAGTCATAAGATCACTATTAAAAAACTATATTATCAATGGTAATGATTCTTAATGGTATTTTGAATCCAATAGTATACAACATAACCAAATAATTTCATGTATTTTATATGACCATAATACTAAATAATACATTAAATTAAATCATAAGGGGAATTTTATTTATAACAGTTTGGGTCATTACACATCACATGTCAGTTTATTTAGTGTTGTGACACAATCCTATTAGGGAGACTAGGCCTCATCCCTAACGACTCACCTAACAGACTAGACATAGTCTTCCCACCAAGTTACCAAGGATTCCCTTGTGCTTAATTGCATTCCTTATGTCACATGAACCGCCTCTTCCACATACACACTTCCATTTATAGAATAACACATAGAAAAACCCAATTTTGATAGGAAATTCTTTGTTAAATCCTTACACACACTAAAACCTTTAGAAATCATGATTATCACGACCCAAACAATTTATGAAACTCATTTATAAAAAAAATCGCAATAAAATCATCAAAAAATGTTAAAGCATGGATCCACCTACCTCTTGCTTGGAAACTTTTGGAAACCAGTTTTAAATCACAAATACACCAAAGAGAGACCCTATAAAGGAAAGAGCACACCACATCCATCAAGATTTAACCCAAAGAATCAAGGTTGATCCCACTCTAGCAAAACTAATCATATGGAGAAGATATAACCAAATAAAGAAAAAAGAACATATTAATAAGAAGGAAGAAAAGAGAAAATGAGAGGCTTACATGGATATTTCTTGAAGATTAAAAACCAAAACCTCACAAGTATTGAATCCAAATGGAGAAATGAGGAAGGAGGAGGCAATACTAGGGTTGGGAAAACATAATGGGGTGAGTTAGGTTGGTTTGTAATTAAAATTGGTGTGAAAAAAAAACTATAATTTCAAACATTTTAAAGATATGGCAGGTCAACAAATTTTCAAACCGTACACCAACCGTGTGGCACCTCTATCCAAGAGGAAATTTGGCCACATGGCATTACTAGAGGGGTTTAATTCAAAAGAACCTATCCATTCAATTCATATAGAAACACTATCCTAGGTGCATAGTTATCCTTCACACCAATGTGCTAGGTCATGCATCCTATACAGTTCCACTATCCAGTGTGCACATTTTCAACTGGTTTGGTGCATGGTTTCCATGAACCATGCTCCAACCAAGATGTTGCAACAAAAAACCATTATATTTCTCAACAAAAATTAGTAAATCTTTGAAATAAAGGTAAGTTCAAAATAAAAGAGACAAATACCAAAAAAACCATGCATATGATAATTCTACTCACTACAAGAACTTTCCTTCCTCAGAAACTAAAACAAAATTATGGTCATAGAATAAATGTGGATACTTATCTTCAACCCAAAACATTAACTCCCATGTCTCATTACCATCATTTCCATGCTGAAAAAAACCAATAGCATGGATTTACCCTGAATCACTTTCTCTTGAGAATCCATAATCTATATTGGTTTATCAAACAAAGAAATGTCAGATTCCAACTCCAATTCTTCCCAGTTTAGCACATGAGACAGGTCTAGATTATAAATTTTCAATCATAATCCATGGAACGTGACATTAATTGATGTAAATTATGATGAAAAATATAACCTATATTCCACCTTTCCAATTATATCAGTAATCTCAAAAGTTCCTACATTCCTGGAGTCATCATTCCCTAATAATGAAGATAAATATGACCCAAGTGAGGGGGAACTATTAAGAACATTTGATCACTCATTTAAAATTAAAATAATATGTTCTAATGATCTTCATATGACTTATAGAACATATACACTATCAATAACTAATACCTAATCAAAAATATCATATAATGTCCCGTGCACAATGCTTGGACCAATTAAATATGTCTCACTCACTTCCAACCGTCACAAGGGAAACTGATTTGTCTAAACATAGATAACCTTAAAAGGGTACATTATAATCAAGGATTAGTAACTATTTTTATAAAAAAACTCAACAAATCCCAAATGTTTATCCCATGATCCTATGAAAACAACACACATGCATGGAGCATGCCTTATAAGATCCCATTTTCTCACTCTATCTGACCATCCAATTGAGGATGGTATGTCATACTGAGTTTAAACAGTGGTCCCATTTCCTTCTAAAGACCTTTCCAAAATTTAGAGGTAAAATAATGTCCCTAATTTGAAATAATAGTTTACAAAACACCTTGAAATATCACTATCTCCTAAACATACAACTGGATAAACTCATCCACCTTGGTTGAATCCATGATTGAAATAAAGTATGATTATTTGGTTATATGGTAAATAACTACTCATATGTTATTTCTTTCTTGGGGTGTACATGTTATGTCAATGATAAAGTCTATGGTGAACTCACCCCACTTTTGAGTAAGAATGGGTAGTGGCTGAAGAAAACCATAGGGTCTCTAATGCTCAACATTAACTTGCTAGCAAGTATAACACCTAGATAAAGATTAATCTATATCTCGCCACATAACTATCCACCAAAAGTATAATTGAACATCATAAAACATCTTGGTGGACCTGGGATGAATGTTCCACTAAGACTGTTTGTTTTCCTACATCACCACCTTCTTTAAATACTACGACACCACAAAGAGACCCTTAAAGAAAATAACCCCCTCTGATGACAAAAACTTTTCTCTATACATCTCCCCACCATTTAGAAACTACATAAAATGATGGAAAATCTCATCACTTGGTTTTCCTTACCAAATTATCTTTAAGAGGGATGGAATCAGCTAAACAATATCCAAGAACGTTCCTCCACTATACTTTTTATTTTCAAATGAATTTAGGAAAAAATACCGATAAAATCGCATTCGTCATCGGACTCTTTTACCATTTGCATCATCATCTTCCTACATAAGGAATATTCTACAAAATTACCTTTTTGTAGGGTATACATGATATCAAAATTTAACCCATGAAGGTACTCCACCCATCAGTGTTGCCTCTGGTACAAATCCTTCAAGTAGAAAATGTAGGCCAAGATCTTGTGATCTAAGAAGATCATGAATTTCTACCTAAGAATGTAGTGACACTATATCTTCCAAGAATGCATCATTTCTGATAATTTCATGTCATGGGATGGGAAATTTATTTCATGTGGTAGGTGTTGGAAAGATACATACACTTCCATTAGGGGACCATGCATCAACACACACCCAATACCCATACCTAAACCATCTAAAAAGGCCATGTATCCCATTATAGATTCAATTAGAATCAAAATATGAGAAGTGTTAAAATAATAATCAAGATCCTTAATGTAATCATGACAATATATGCTCTATTCAAACCATACCCCCTTTTGGGAAAGTGTGTTCATGGGAGAAGAAATCTAATAGAAATATATGAATAACAGCCTGTAATACCCTTCCAATCCTTGAAGGCTTATGATCTCAAAGATTTTTCTCAGCTAATCCAAATCCATCACTGCTTCAATATTTTTGGGTTTTACTAGAACCCAACATTCTAAAATCATGTGGCCCAGAAATTTCAACTCCCTAATCTAGAAGATACACTTAGAGAACTTAGAATAGAGACAATGACAACAGAGTGTTCCTAGAACAATCCTCAGGTGTAGCTCATGCTCTTTCCTGGTCTCGAAGAAGACTAGTATGGAATCCAAAAACACAATTATGAAGGATTATAGGTACTAATGGAACACCTGGTTCATAAGTGACATGAAAATAGTTGGACAATTTTTTAACCTGAATGGCATGACCAAATACTCAAAGTGGCCATACCAGCTTCTAAAGGCCATCTTGGGGACATCTGACTCACAGACCCTGACCTAAAGATACCTGGATTACAAATATATAATAGAGAACCACATTTCCCCCTTGAGATTATAAAATGGTAATTGATGTGGGGAAAGGGGTATTTATTCTTGATTGTTACCATATTAAGCCACCAATTATCAATGAACAATTAGAGTGATCCACCAATTTTTTTATCAAAACAAACAAGGGTGGAACAAGGTGAGATGCTCAGGTACATTAATCATTTGAATTCCATGTTTTAAAAGTACATCTTTCATTCCATAAATTTGGTGGGGTCTATAAGATATGGGGGGATAGATATTATCTCTATTCCTAGTCCCAAATTGATGGTTAAATCTACAATCTCATTCTAGAGTAAACCTTGAGAATTCATTAGGAAACACCTATAGTAACTTATCCACTATATGATATAGTTCTCCCTCAAAACCACTAGAATCATCCTCCAACACAAGGGATGAGACCTGTAAAATGATATTTCCTAACATCGGAAGTGTTTGTCTAGTACACCCTGTACATGGGTAAAATTCACCTTGGAAGACCTTATTACTTCCATCAGATTCCATGAAGGTTAGCCAATGATGATATTAATTAATGTGTTCCATGAAATGTACCATCGAGTCCATGTCAAGGATCATGTCCAAAATTTCAATTTCTAGAACCAATAAATCCCAGTCCAACTCAACCCTCAACATAGTGAAATCACATGACGAGCATATGAAACCCTGCTCTCCTTTATTACCAAGTAGAATCACTAATTCCATCACATAAAGAATAATATTGGTTAGAAATTTTAACAACTAAAAAATATGGAAATAAATAAAGGAATTATAAGCATCCATGTCAAATAAAATAACAGATATGAATGATAAAATAATAATAGTACATCAAACTGTTGTAGGTCCTCTATATGATTCAATGGGTGCTTTATCCATATCATGGAGGTTATTTTTCTTTTCCAATGCCTAGCATTAATTACTGAATTATAGACCCACCTTGAGAAAAATCTTTCTAAAAGATGATCCAACCTTACTACCACATCCAATAGACTGAGAAACCATAGACCTTAATGAACCGGACTAAGATGGTAATTCCATGTGGGCTAAACAACAAGCACAACATTGAGTCAGCATACCACCCTTACAGAATCTCTACAAGTGTCCTAATAAATCACATATATGGAAGGGTCTAGGTGTAGCTATACATGCTCCTACACATCCCCCCCCCCCCACAATGGTCACATATAACCAATACACCATTAGTGGTTGCATATGAAGGAGGTCAGGAAGGATAAATTGAGCTACCACCTCCCATATTCTCCTAATTTTCATGATTTATCATCCTATTCAAAGAACCAACACCTTATCCTGATGCTGTAAGTACCCAATAAAAACCATAATTTCCTATAGAATCAATCTCTATCATCGAGGCATATTCAATTATCTCATCATATGTCTTCATCATGAACAAGAATGTTTGGGACCTAATGTCTAGACACAATCCCATATTGAAATGATGGGCCTTTAACTATTCATTTGAAACCAATTCGAACATGAAATTAACAATTTTTTAAAGTTAGCATATCCCAACATGGTCTAATCCTCCTGATTGTGATCAAGAAAGTCTCGAGTCTTGGAGAGGTCCAAGTTATCAGGAAAATACTTCTCATTCATGATAACATTGAATTCATTCTCACTCATCTTCTCATGTTTCCTATCCTAAACCACAGAGTCCCCCAACTTATGACTATGACCTTCCAACATGAACAGAGTGAACTTCACTTTAATTACCTCAAGGGTCTCAAGAAACCCAAAAATCTTTTTTATCCTTTCAATCCAATCTTATGCCTCTTGGGGTTTTATACTACCATTGAATTAAGGAGTCTTGATATCGAGAAACTCTGGATATTGGTCCTTTTACATGTTATGAAAAATCCTATAGGGGCTCATGACACAACTACCCCAAGCCTGCCTCTAATAGGCCATGGGCTAGGAACCATTGACGAGTAGGAATATCCCACAAATTGAAGTCATTAGCCCAAACTACCTATAAACACACACACATCTCCAAGCCCACACAATGTTGAAATGGGAAACAAATAAAGGAGTGCATGAATACATCTAGGATCCCACAACAAAGTATGAAAATAAAGTGCTGAAAACAGAAAAGGGGAAAAAAACAAACCCAACCCAAAAATATAAAGAGTATAACCTACTCCAAGGGAGGGGACTAAGTCAAAATCATTCTATGGGTAAACAACTTAGTCTATCAAGATCCATCTATGACCCACCTTATCCATGTCCTCCTATGACACTATCAAAAGGGTCGTCATTTTCACAAGACATGGCACGTGTGGGAAAAGCCCGTGTAGGGGTGAGTATAACAATACTCAATATGACACCCTGAAAACACTAAATATAAATCACCATGTATAGTCAGTTCAATACAACATATAATAATCAATGCATAATAGAAACTACCTAGAGATACATAGGAAATAGACCACTCTATAAGGTGATCAGAACCAATTTCCAGCCATTGGATTCTTCGAGAAGAAATACTCATTCCGGGAGAACATACTCTATGATCCATTTTATCATCGAAGACACTCGAAGAAGAGCTATATATCATTGGGCCCTTCCCAAATAGAATGAACTAGTCCAAGAATACTTTCATACACAGATAGGTTTCATGACTATAACCACTGGTGGACACCATGAACCTAATTTTGATCAACCCACTACGTAGGGGATCATACATTAATGATTCCACAAACACTATCGATGTGCCCTGCTAGATGGATGATCGATGCTCTTCCCGAGGAGGTCACTTTGATTCCACAAACACCAACTATGGATGATAGAGGATCTCAATTCAATCTCATGGAAGGATACCATAACATTATCTGAGACACAACCTCTAGAGGGGATCACAATCCAGTGATGTGGATGTAATGTCACATTTCACCCTCAAGGGAATGGATCAATGAAAAGAATTCAACCTATACTAGTCCAAATTAAGAAAACCAAGAGACTAAAGCATTATTGAAGGGATTAAATAGTGTTTCCTGAGGGTTACATGGTGTGTCTAGCTATCCCTAGTCATACCCATGTGGAGGATTCTCACACTACATGTAGTTTCCAAATACATAGTGTGTAAAAGGATATAAACTGCATGTAGAGACACAAGGTATCTAGCCCATGAGGTCTGGTTGTGTCTATGTACCAAATCCATGTGAGTGTACTGGTCCATGTACACAAAGACGTGTATGTGTGGGAGTACACGGCATGTCAGTGACCATGTACTCCAACCCGTGTCTGTGAGCACTCCATTGTACATGGCTACTCAACCAGGGAGGGTCGCATGTCATGTGACGGTGGTAACATATCGTGTGATCCTTATATTCATTCTGAAACCCTATCCACTATTTAAGGGACCCCACACACCGTGTAATCTTGGATTATACACCACATTTTATGGGATTTTATAGATTCTAGAATCTTACTCTATATGCCTTAATCGATCCTCCAGCCTCCGATCCGTCAACCTCCTTGTCGTGAAACATCATATCCAACCACGTTTAGCCATTCCATAACTGAATCTGTGTGTTCAATCATCAGATCTCCTCACAAAATGGATCAAATCATCATTCCTCATTCCATGAAGAAGAATGTGAAATCGGTAATCGTCCATATCATGATTCATAAACCTCTTCTATCATCGGACCACTATCACACCATGCCAAACCAAGATCTCAAATATCGGATCATTGTGCCAATAATAATATTTTCAATAATCAGTTCATAGGAGTTTGTTCATTGATTTGTGTACACAATAGAAATTAAGAATACAGAATAGAAAAATTGAAACACACTCCCTACCTCAATTTGGTTCAAATGTTGATAAGGAATGATTTTCGCATCATGCTAATTGGAAATTCCATCAGATATAAGGGGCATTAATCTTTGATTTTTCAAATTCATCATCACCCACCAATGGTGTCTCCTCCAACACTCCAATGGCACCTGTCAAATTTGAAGGGTTGTGTAGCTAACCTTGCGAATTTTTCATAAGCGTGTATTTAAATAGAAAACTATGTCTCTGTGTTAGAACATTTTTTAATAATAATTTTATTTATTTTACACATGAGATATCTTTTCAATAAATGACCAACTATAACTAATGTTAAGTCACACCTAGGGTAAAATTGTTATTCTGAACTCAACTGTTCCCTCATATTTCTAATTTAGACACATGTTTGTTATTCAATTTTTTTTAAGAAAACTATGTCTGTGTTCTTTTTAATATATTTAAAACATTTATTCCAGGCACACCAGGGCTAATAATCACACACCATCTCAGTTCCTGGTCTAAAAAACAATCCACATAATATTTAAAAATGATACCAAGAAAATATGAGATGATACATTCTTCCCACCTTGGGGTTTTACATCCCCGATAATCAAAAACAAGGGATACTCAAAAAGATATAGGTACTGAGCATGAATCTGAGTCTCCCACTCCCATGTTCTCTAAAAGAGATTCTCATGTTGTCGACAAACACTCCCAAAGGGAATCGATTTCCCAAGAAGGATCCTATCTTTCTAATCCTAAATCTCTATTGGGTACTCCTAAAATGTCTCTCTATCCTTGATGTCCATCTCACCCCAGTCAATAACATGTGAGGATTCATGAATGTACCTCCTCAGCTGCAACATGTGGAAGATTTTGAGTACCTGGTCTAACTACAAAGATAAATATAAATGTTATGCCACCTATCCAACTCTATAAAGTATCTAAAAAGGGCTGATGAACCATAGATACAACTTTCCACCTCATATAAATTTCTATAATCCACATCGAGGTGAAACCCATAGAAACACATGGTCTCCTTCCTCAAACTCCAATGGCCTTCATTACTTATAAGCAAAAGAATTTTTATGGATTTTTTAAATCTTCATCCACTCTTGGATGATCTACACATTCTTTGTTGTATCTTGCACTAACTTTGGGCCCATGAGTGATAACTCTCCTAGGTCAGTCCAACAAAGTGGTGACCTGAAGGGTCAACCGTAAAAAGCCTCATATAGATCCATACCAATGGTAGAATGGTAGCAGTTGTTGTATGCAAACTCCACTCGTGGTAGGTGGTCCTCCTAACTACAACCAAATTATAACATGTAATCTTGCATCATGTCTTCCAGAACCTGAATGGTCCTCTTAGTCTGGCAGTTAGTTTGTGGGTGAAATATTGTGCTCAAGCGTAACCAGGTCCCAAACACCTCTTGTAATCCCTTCCACAATTGGTATGTAAAGAGATAATCATGATTAGAAATAATAATCAATGTAACCCCATGTATTTGAACTATCTTCTATACATAGATTTTTCCTAATATATCTACTAAAATCTATTCGTAGATAGCTAGGAAGTGGGCCTACATGGTGAGTCGATCTACAATCACCCATATGTCATTGTTTCCCCCAGATGTACCTGGTAATCACATCATGAATTCCATATATATCTAATCCCATATCTACTCTGGTTCCAGAAGGCGTTGAGCTAAATTCACTATAAATTGGTGCTCAACCTTCATTTGCTAACAAGTAATGCATCGAAAGAGGAATTCTGCAACTCCTTTCTTCATCCTTGGCCACCAAAACATACATGGGAGGTACTTTTATAACTTTTCCACACCTGGATGTACTTTTAAGGGATATTTATGAAACTATATAAAAACCTCATCCTATAACATCACTGGTACCATTGTGTTTCCTTTGAAAAGAACAACATTCTCCCCACCATTTAAAAAACCATCAAGAGAATGCTCTATGGATATGCGAGCATGTAGGGTCTCACAGTCAATATCCCTAAGTTATACATCCCTAATTTTCTGTAAGATTGGAGGGGTGAAAACCATCGACTAGAGGTAAACTTGTCAATATCCATCCATAAAGGATAACTACAATGTGTATAACTACCCTGACACCTCGTTTAAAAACTGGGAACTAGATCTCCTACTGAGAGAATCTGCTAATATATTCCCATTCCTAGGAGTATAGAAAATCTCCAAGTCATAGTCCAGGAAGAACTCTATCCATCACCTATATCTCAAGTTAAGATACTTATGAGATAAGATATACTTGATAATATTATGGTCAGAGTATATGATAAACCACTCACCCATTAGGTAATATCACCACATCATCAACATGAAAACTACTTATGTTAACTCATGGTCATGGGTAATATAGTTCTTCTCATGTGGTCTCAATTTTCATGAATCATAGGCAATAAATTCTTGCCTCTACATCATAACACAACCATGTCCTACCCCTGATTTATCATAGAACACTACGTACTCAACACCCTCCTATAATAACTTCAATATGGGAGTGCTCATCAACCTCTCCCTCAGCTTCTGAAAGCACTACCAGCACTTTTCCATCCACAAAAAATGATTCCCTTTCTTGTTCAAGGTTGTCAAGGGTGATACCACTCTTGAAAGTTGGGTACAAATCTTTGATATTATCCATCCAATCCAAGGAGACTATGTAACTCAGTAACACTCTTGGGTCGCTCCCAAGCAAGAACTGCAACAACCTTCACTAGATCCACTTAACTCTAGTCTCTGAGATGAAGTGTCCTATAAAATGGACCTCTTGAATCCAAAGATGTCACTTTGAGTGCTTATTGTAATTTTTGTGCTCTCAAATTGTGTATAGGACCATCCTCAAGTGTCTTGTGTGCTCCTCCTTAGACACGGATTACAGTAGGATTTCATTAAGGAAGATTACCAGGAACTGGTAAAAGAAAGGTTGAAATATTTGGTTTACGAGTCTCATGATCACTGATGGGGAATTCATCATGCTGAATAGCATTTCCAAGTACTCGTAGTGACCATAATGACATTTGAAGGTCATCTTTGGTATATCCTCGTCTCGTACTCGTAGTTGGTGATAACTTGATCTGAGGTCAATCTTTGAGAAATATCTCACCCCTTTGAACTAATCAAAGAGTTCATCAATCCTCAATAGTGGATACTTTTTCATCATAGTCACATTGTTTAAGTGTTTTTAATCCACACATAACCTCAAACTCACATTTGAATTAATGTAAAATAACACTGCGGTTTCCTATGGGGAAGCACTGGGTCTTAAAAATCCCTTCTCCTACAAATCCTCCAACTACATACATAGCTCTTGAAGCTCTAGAAGATTCATCTAATATTTTTGTGTAGATATTGATTTCATCTAAGGATGCAAGTTGATTCATAAATGTACATCTTAGTGGGGTGGTAAATCTAGTAGATCCTCAGGAAAGATGTCCTCATACTCAACCACCACTGCAGGAAACTCGGAACTCACAACATACACTATACCAAGGGTTAAGCTAGCCAAATGATTAGTAATTGACTACACCCTCCTATGAATGAGTCCATCCTATGCTTCCAAGGATTCCTTTTCACAAAAAATGAAATCCAAGTACTGTCACTATATATATACTACACAGTTCACCTAAAACATTCAATATGGGCATGAAATGTTGATATCTAGTCCATACCTAAGATTATGTCGTGAGGCATCATCACTATAAAAAAAGAGATCTCACAAAAAACTCTCACCTCTATGTGTCATTTCATACTATCAGCACACATGTCAAATCACTGAGTCACCACCTATGAAAGTCTCCAAATGCAAGGGTTAAGTCAAAATATCAACTGGAATCTCTATGTTTTGAACCAAAGTAGTGGAAAGGAAGGAATGGCTAGAACCTGTGTTTATTAATACTAAATCTAAAGTAGAAAAGACACATATCATACCTCATATAATCCCTAGATCCTTGCGGTCATAGGACTCCACAACTTGCAGCTGGCCTTGTCCCTGACCACTAACTCCCTAAGCCAGGCATGGACAACCTAGGGGTGGTGGTGGTAATAGGTTGAACCTTTAACCAACTTCTACTATCGTATTGTCCCCTTTTCCATTTCTACTTCCCTATAGACCACCCTGCTCTTATCTTTGCCTCTATCTCAATGGTGCCTCAACCATCACTCGATTAACTATATAACAGGTCATTAAATCGCATGATAGATGTCCCTAACTATATCTATACAAATAACACATGCCCCTCATCTGATTTGAGCCACCCTAAGAGCCCTACACCAGTGACCCTCAGTCCTGGGATTGCCTCCTGAAGTGTCTGACCTGCCTAGATCCGTATGACTATGATCAGTTACCTGCTTCCAAGGTCTCAACTACTGGGTGCCCACTGCTATCTCCCACTACTGGTTTTTGATCTTCTAGAAAAATTTCTACCAAAAGGATCTATCAATCACTCTAGTATAAGTGATGATTCTAAGAGATAACGTTAATGCCCTGATGTCCTAGTGCTAGCCCTACCCAAAGGAATGATCCCTAAAGAGCTGGTCACATACCATATTCAAGGAGTAACATGAAAGATCATTAAACATAATTTAATACTCTTCTATGGTCATATTTCCCTACTATAGATGCAAAATATCATGTATGAATACCGATCACAATGTGGCCGGATAAAACTCCTCTTGGAAGAGACGCTCAAAGTCTATCCAAGGGAGAGTTGTCTTGTTGTGTGAATATGTCACCAATCTCCACCATAACCCTATAAATACCTAAAGAATACTCAATTAAAGGACCACCATCTGATTGGAGAGTGTCCTCATAAGGTGAAAAACATGAGTGACAACCTCTAGCCAGTCCTCAACCACCTGGGGGTATGGATCACCCCAAAACATGGGAGGTCACTATCTCTAAAACTTGTGCAGTGCAATCAACCTACGTGCATCCTCAACTGGTAGTGATGGTTCTAGTTTCTTCTCAATGGGTGGTGGTATAGATGGTAAACCACTCAGAGGTTCTATATCCAGTACAATCCCCTATGCTGATGGCTCGTCACTTGGCGGATCATCCTCATGATCATACGGTTGAATCCTAGATGGATTTCTATGTGGAAGAATCCTAAAATAAAATAAGATGTACAATGGTTAATAGTGTATATCTAGGCAGCTGACTCGATAAGAACATGTAAAATAGAACCATCCCTATATGATTCATGTACCAAAAAAATCCCACAACCAAATGTTTAAATGTACCAAGTCAAAAGGTTGGTGATCAGAGTCTTGTTGTATGGATATGTTATTCGTCACATCAACATTGGATCCACTGGCCTGAATTCTAAATTCAATACAATTAACACCATTAACCTAAACCAATATCACAAACTCTCGATCCTAAAGTAGAACAACCCCTCTGATAAAACTCTGTCACAACCCATCATAGATGGGCCTGTGTTGTTACTACCCCAAGCCTGCCTCTAATTGTCAAAGGGATGGAGACCATGGACGAGTAGGAATATCCCACAAAAGGGAGGAATTAACCTAATGTACCTACACACACACACACACACACACATCCAATACCACAAAATACTTAAATGTAAAACAACTGAAAGTGTTAATGCATGCATCTAAGATCCCAGAATAGAGTATGAGTGTAATGTACTGAAAACAAAAAGGTGCGAAAAAATACCAACACAAAATTGTAAAGAGTACAACCTGCTCCAATGGAGAGGACGTAGTAAAAATTACACTCACAGAAAACACCTCATTCTATCAATCTTCATCTATACTCTACATGTTCCCTATGCTCCTAGGACACCACCAAAAGGATCATCATCTACACAATACATGACACATGCGGGCAAAGCCCGTGCATGGGTGAGTATAATAATACTCAATAGGGCACCCCATAAAAATAAACATGAATCACCAATTATAGTCAACTCAATAAAAGATATAAGAATCAATGTATAATATAAAAAAACTAAGATATACTTATAAAACATACCACACCATAAGCTAGTCATAACCTTCTATTAGCCACAAAATTCTACCTAAAAGAATGCTCATTCCAGGAGAACTCACTCCACGATCCATGTTATCATTGGAGACACTCAAAGAAGAGGTCTAGCTCATTGGGCCCTACCCAAATAGAGTGAAATGTTCTAAGATGACTTTAATACATAGATAGTGGGAATGCCCAGAACTACTAGGGGGACACCATGAACCCAATCTTGATCAAACCACTACGTAGGGGATTGTATTTCAATGATTCCACAAACCCTACCGATGTGACCTGTTAGATGAAGGATCGACTCCTTACTTAGGGAGGTCACACTAATTCCACAAACCCCAACTAGGGATGATAGAGGACCTCACTATAGTCTCATAGAGGGACACCACAACTCTATCTAAGACTTGACCTCTAGAGGGGATCACAATTGAGTGAAGTAGAATTAATGTCTCATTGTACTCTTGAGGGAAAGGACCAAGGGAATGAATTCATCCTATACTAGTCTAAACTAATAAAATGAAGATCCTCAAGCACTCTTTAAGTGAGTACATGATTTTTTCCAAAGGGTATGCAGTGTGTCCATCTATTCCAAGCCATGCCCATGTTGAAGTGCCTCGCACGACATGTAGTATCCATATGCATGATGCGTAAAAGGATATACACAACATGTAGAGACACACTGTGTCCAGATCGTGTCACCTAGATGATTTAATGTATTTGATCCGTGTTTTTATACCAGTCGATGTACGGAAAGTTGTGTCCATGTGGATGTATAAGGCATGTCCATGACCGTGTACTCCAACCCATGTCTGTGTACTCTCTCAAGTACACAATAAGTCAACCAGGGAGGTTCACACACAATGTGACATTGGTAAAACATTGTCTAATAGTGTTCACACATTCAATGATCCTTATATTCATCTTGGAACCCTATCCATTGCTAAAGTGGCCCCATATGTTCTATAACCATAGATTACATACAATTTTCTATGGGATGTTCCAGAATCCAGATTCTTATTCTACACGCCTCCTCTGATGCTCTAGACTTTGATCTATCAACCTCCATGCCTAAAAAAATATATCTGACCTTTTTTATCCATTACCTCATCAAATCAATGCATTCTGTCATCATATATACTCGCAAAATGGATTGAATTATCATTCTTCATTCTATGCCGAAGAACACTGAAAAAAATCGGGAATCATCTATTGTTCAATTCATTGCATCTTCCATCATCACACCACTGTCACACTATTCCAAACCAAGATCTAAAATCTCATATCGTTGCACCATGAATCGTATCTGCAATGATCAGTTCATAGGAGTTTTTTGAACTGCAGACCAAGGGGTCACCCATGATGAATGAGAATGGAGGGAGAAAAACACAAAGAAAATCCATGAAAAATGAAACTTAGTTGTTGTTTGTGTTGGCCACAATTCATTTCCTTAATAATGATAAATGAGGAGGAATCAAAAAAAATACATTAAATCTCACAAATAAACCTTGAAAATATAGTCCCATCCTGCAAGGAAATTAATTCGAAAATCAATATGTTCATAGATTGATTTGTGTTTGTCATAGAAATTAAGAACGAGTAGAAAAATTGAATCACATACCCTACCTCAACTTGGGTTCATCACTGATGGATAATTATTGTTTCATCACACTCAATGGCTAGATCTATTGAATCTTGGGTGCATCGATCTTTAATATGAAAATTTTTCATCATCAGCCAATGGGGTCTCTTTTAATTCTCAAATGGAATTTGTCAAATTAGAAGGGTTATGAGGATAACCATGGGAATTTTCTATAAGCATTTATTTAAGTACAAAACTAGGTCACTATGTATGAATAATTTTTATTAAATAATTTTTTTTCTCACTAAAACTTTTTTACAAACATCATGTGCCGTCCAATGTTATGTTTCACCTAGGGTAAAACCGCTATTCTAAACTCAATGTTTCCCTTAGATTTTTGATATGATAACCTATTTATAAGTTATTCCACTTTTTCAGTAAAACCACACACACATGATATTTAATATATTTCAAATATTTATTCCAGGAACACTAGTCCTTAGAAATGCACATCATCTCAATGTCTGGTCTTAAAAACAATCCATATAATATTTAAAAATAATAAACAGAAAATCCAAGATGTTATAATCCATATCTAGTTCGGCTTCCTTATCACGAGCATGACTAGATATTTCTCCCTGATCCAATTCTTGGATATCCCAAACCATATCTTCAACTAGTCTCTAATGAAACAGAAAGGCAGAAATCTCTTCAACCTCTTCCCACAATTTTACAAGAAGTCCCAGTGGAGGCAAGATGCTACATCAATTAACACAAATAAGACAAACCATAAACACACTATCAAAAAATCACCTTCAACATGAAATGTCAAACACATACATACATCAAGATAAAACCATAATAATTTGAATAAAAAATCCAACCACATTAGTCCACAACGGTTTCCATGCATAGTCTTCATCCTACACATCTCACCTGGAGGAGGAGTCAAACGAAATCCAAAACATCCCATGGTGACCCAAGGACTTCCATGTGGTGTGTTAGTCAGACACCCTACTCCAAAATATAACCTCAAGCCCCAATATTCCTAGCTCTAATCTATTCAGATTATCCTAAATCGCATGACAAAAATAATGGAAAAATTCTCTTATGATACAACTTTGTCACTAACCAAGTCAAACCGCCATCTAACCCAACTCACAACCCAGGATGTCGTAAGTCCTAAAATGAATTCCCAACCCCCATGGTATGGAAACTTGTTCTTGGGAATCAAGAAATAACTTTGGGAATTATTTCTCCCATGAGAATCATCCATATCCAATGAACAATAATAACATGAAATCAAGAGACATCCAAAGAATATCAAAATCCTATATCTATAACACAATTTTGAGTTAACCAATTTACAATTACATAAAAAATTAAAATAACAAAAAATGGTAGGGGGACTAGACTACGAAAACTTCCATGTGGTATATAGGTCAACACCCCATGTAACCACCACCAACACCTTCCAAAGAAGAATCCACTATCACATTGAACCACCATCCGCACTCTAAAAAACCTTTCCTTTACCTGGGACAAACATAAAAATGCCTACATACACCTAAGGGTGTATGTAGGGTGTGAACCAATGTTTAGTAAGATACCACCAAAAGTTATTCCATGAATCAACATTAGATGAAAAATTATCATGCTAGTATTCAAATGAAATAGAGATACAATTATAATGTAAATAATTGTTTGAAATTAAAAAGTGTAGTAAAATAATAACAAACTAAATGGTAAGAATAGAATGAGAACTATGGTAATTCCCTAAGACACTAAGGTTTTTAGGATCCTAGGATCCTTATATTCTTAGTGAACAAACCATATCCCTTATGCTACACTCCTACATGATCCACCAATCCCTACCACATGTAGGTTTAGTTAGTGCTGTAACACAATCCTATTTGGTAGATCAACCCTCAGCCCTGCCGACTCATCTAACATACTAGATCTAGTCTACCCACCAAGATACCTAATATTACCAGGTTCTTAGTTCCATTCCTTATGTCACATGAACCACCTCTTCTATACACACACTTCCAACAATAGAATAACACATAGAAAAAAACATCTTTCAATAGGAAAATCATTATTAAATCATTACACACACCAAAACATTTGTGAAAATTGATTTACACCACCCACAGAATTTATAAAAATGATTTAGAAACAAAATAAATCTTACTAAAATCATTAAACAATTTTAAATCATGGAAACACTACCTGTTTCTTGGAATCTTCTAGAAACCAGTTGAAAATCACAATTTCACCGAAGGGAGACCCTATAATGTAAATATCACACCAAATCCATCGATATTTAACCAAAATAATCATGTCCAAACCCAATATATGGAATCTAATATTCTACATAATATAGAACCTATGAAATAAGAGAGAAGATGCTAAAAAGAAGGAAGAAAATATGAAATCAGAGGATTAATTGGATATTTCTTGAAGATTACATACCAAAAACTCCCAGGGATTGAAGCCCAAGGGAGAAAAGAGGAAAGTGTGGGTGTTCCTAGGGATGGGAAAACATAATGGAGAGATTTAGGGTGGTTTAATGTTAAACATTAGAGATGGTAAAATCATAATTTCAAAAATTTTAAAGATATGGCAGGCAGCATTGTTTGGCTGTATAGTTTTCCAAACCGTGTGCTAATAGGGAGACACCTATATTCACAAGGAAAGCTATATTCATGGTTTTCCTATATGGGGAGCATGCCCATGTTCATGGTTTTTCACCTCATAGAGATCCAATATCCTTGAAACTTGGTTATCTTGCATGCCTGTGCTCTAGGTTGTGTAACCTGTAAGGTTCCACTGCCCAGAGCACACAATTTACACTGTGTTGGTAAATGGTTTCCACTAACCATACGCCAACTATAAACCTCTTTCTGTCCAACCCAGAAACTAAAATTTCTCCCACAATAACCTTAGAAAGCCTCACTAACTGAAAATTTAATTATTTTATTATCATAATACCCTTTTTAAGGGATGAGGGGGAACCCAACATGACATCATGACTTAAAGAAAAACCAAGCCTCCATAGTCAGATCAAGTACAAAACAACTCATTCAAAAAAAATGAAGGCTCTAAACAAGCAACATATCCATGAAGACTAGCTTCCACCTACTCATTACTTCTCGAAAATATGTCTCGTGCATGAATGTGTGGGCTTAGAACTGATGGAAATGTCATAACATCTCAAACATCTGAATCTTAATAGCAATTCCAGGTGGAAACGCCTTCTCTAAACCTCATCTGAAACACCCCTTTATAGATGAACTCGTTGAAAATTCCCTTAAATGAAAACTGTAGGGCCACAAGGCAAACAAATCCACAACCATCAGACAATAAAGAAAAAAAATTCAACCCCATCACACTAGAAAACATTAAGAAAACCTATCTCGTTCCAACCTCAGTGATGTGATTTCATCCTGAATCTGTTTGACATGATCCTCCTATTTTATTCTTTCAACGGATCTATCTTCCTCATGAAATTCCACCACATCTTGAATGTAATTTAACAACAACTCGTTCACATTCTTCAAAACAAATCCTCTATAGCCAATTTTTGGGAAATTTATTTAGAATCTTGCACATACTGAGAATTATCACAAAAATTTTGCTGATAGACAAAACTAAGAGATACATATCAATATCTCCTTATCCATCACTTGCCCCTTCACTGAAGGTAGATCATCACACACCAAGAAACCGAATCACATCACGCTGCAAAAACATCATCGAAAATAGAATCTTGAATAAAACTTCCCTAATGAAATATGATCTCATTTCATCACATCTATGATTCCACTACAACACAGAGTGAACACGAACCCAAAATCATGAACAGTCAAATGCCAAATTCAATCCAGAGCCAGATCCCATCACCTCCCTCTTTTTCTCACTAGCTTGAACCGCTGCATGCACTTCTAGATGACATCGAACCATTGATCCATCCCTCGGCCTAGAGAGGCTAGAACATGAGCTTTTAGATTCACTGTGTGGCCAAATGAAGCCCTACCCAGTGAGAAGAGAAAGAGTGAATACATGACAAAACGTTTCAGGAAATTCTAAGATAGCAAAACCCCTGAAATAACATTGACACCCCCCTTGAGAGAGTAACCACCATCACATTATTATGATCATTTCTATATAATAACAATATTCCTTTTATCATGGACATTCTTATTTCCTATTGCATAAACCATCTATATATATGTGATTTTTAACTATGAAAGTTATCTGATTGATTGAGGAAATATTGATATTAATTATCCTTTACTCAATATGTATATTTGTTGGTAAGAAATATTGTTTATGAATTTAATTAATAACTCAATATATGAGGAATACGTTGGACATTTAGTGATTGGTGGGTCTAGTTATGGATAGCCCCTCGAGTCATCGATAGGTCTCGTGAGACAAACTAGTTGTCTAGCCTTATTAAATGGGGTTTTGGTGTTTAAATACCCATCGATTATACTGTCTTCGTGTAAGGCCATTATAGTAAAGACATCATGATGTCTTAGATCATGATGTTTGATATTATGGATTTACTTTATTAATAATTTATTTACAATTATCCATGATATTATTGCATTTATTTTATCTATGGTTGTATTTTATGCTCAAGTTATTGATTAAATGGTATGTTTTTTAGTTATTGTCCTTTTCCAATTGATTATGAATTATATTTTAATGATATATTCATTTGTATTTTACCCTTAGAAATTATATGATCTAAAAATGTAGTTGTTTTCTTTTCCCTGGGAGATAGAGATGGATATTATAAATAATATCAATGATACGAGAATGTTTCTAATACGATGTATTTTATATATCCAATTTCATATGGGAATCATGTATATATATGGTTCTTCAACACTGCTAAACTAATCGATTATATACGATGAGATCCCATGTATCATGTACCAATGTAATAAAGAAGACATTAACGTTGGATTACTAGAGTTGGGGTTGTTGTAGTTGGTAGTATAGGATGTTTAGTTCAATCCTTTGAAACTAGATTTTAAATAAACAAAGCCAACATGAGAATTATGATAATCCTTATAATATTTGTTAAATTTTACCATTATATAAAATTTTATTTTATTGATCAATATTCATGATGTTTAAAAGATAAATATTTGTGTGATAATATTTTGTAATGGTTCTTAATAGAAGAAATGAAATCAACAAATTTATACAATGTAGGAATTTCCCTATTGAGTATGTGAATACAAAATGTGTTGGAACTAAAAATATTGTGTCCATATTAAGGAAGCTAACTTAGGTTCTAATTCATAACCTTACCCGTATGGAGAAACTTGTTGTTACATAGTGTGATTCACCTATGTTGGATTGCATCACACAACAGAAGACTCCATATTTTAATGTAACTATAAATATATTGGTAAATAAAAAATGGAATAAGTTTCTCTAAAATCTATTCATATATTTTAAATGTAATATAAGTATAAAATTTATTTTATTAGTATATTTTTTTGAGGTGATATGTCAATCATTGGTGGTCATTGATCTAGAAAACTAAAGAGGTTGGAGAAATAAAAATAATGCAATATAAATCTTTAAGGGTGATATTATTTTATAAATACTTCCCCAAAGAACAGTGATCTAAAATGTATTGGATTTTTATCACTTTAATGTATAAGGAATAAGAATGTGTTTTGCGGTAAGAGTCTAGCTTCATAAGATTATTTAGGAATGATTCAGACTATATACATAACCTAAATAATCTATATTAAAAATTTCATTGATAGTATTATTTAGAGTATCCTAAGGGAACTAGTTTCTAAAATGTTTTCATCATATAATTATATATTATTAAGTTCCATTAAGATAGAGAAAGAATTTTAGATATCCTATATCGTCAAGGTAAATTAGGAGAAGAACATGTTATCAAGGAACTATGAAAATGGGAACACATAAAAGAATGATAATGGAATGAATTAATTTTCGTCATGTAAATTTTTTGGAAAGAAGTATCATGTAAAATTCTTAAATGGAATGAGAGTTTATTTCAAGTGTTGAGATAAGTGTTATATGAATAATGAATGTAAGGAAAATAAACAAACCACTATAATGAAGTGATTCAAATGTAAAGTGATGGGGCATTATTTAAATTATTTCCCCAAGCATTAAGGGATATTACCATGGAAGAATAAAAGGGTAGAAGGCTAATCATATGAAATTAATATAGTCGAAGTTGAATTTATAAGTTATGTGGTAAAAGATACACTTATAATACACTCTAAAAGTTTGAATAATGTATTTTATTTTAGTTTTACAAACTATTTTATATCTAAATAATTTTATAAGGTTATCGTATCACCACCTTAATGATTATATATTGAGATGGAAATCAACACTTATAATGGTTATATGACCTCATCTCAAATCTATAAATCCACTCTAATTGATTTTTTTGGGAATTTACTTCCTAGAAATCTTATTATTGTTCATATAGTTTATTTTTTTGTAATATTGTGAATGGGTTGGATATCTCATTATAGATCCCATATAAAATATAGAGGAAAGGAAGTTATGTTTGATATTCAAAATCATCATATGATAGTATTTTGGTGTGAGGATAAAACTTCACTCCCAATGGAAATTACATATATCATATAGGTTTTAATACTTATTCCTAAATGATATTTATCTCATATGGTTGTTGGGAAACTCATTATTGAATATATGCCTATTCTATAGGAGTTTTTTGATGTATTTCCATAAGGGATTCCTAGTCTTCCCTAGAATCATGAATTTGAGTTTTAATTAAAACTCATACATGGTACTACAACTATTTCAAAGACACCATATTAAATGACCTTAAATGAGTAATAATAATTGAAGAAGCAAATCCAAGATAATATAAACAAGGTATTAATTTAGCCTAGTGCTTCACCATAGGGTACACATGTTTTTTATTAAGAATAAAGATGGTTCAATACACCTTTGAATTGATTATATGGA
This sequence comes from Viscum album, assembly GCA_963277665.1. Classification (NCBI taxonomy): domain Eukaryota; kingdom Viridiplantae; phylum Streptophyta; class Magnoliopsida; order Santalales; family Viscaceae; genus Viscum; species Viscum album. The sequence continues at coordinate 352,479,395 of OY728162.1, forward strand.
ATTTTTAAAAAATAACTATTAATAATAAGTACCATCCACCCCATATTGATGGTTTATTTGATCAATTATGGGGAGCTCAATATTTTTCCAAGATTGATCTTTGATGTATATTTCATCAGGAAAAGATCAATGAGTTTATACCCAATACAAACTTCTGTATGAGGTATGGTCATTTTGAATTTATACTAATTACATTTCGACTTAACAATTCTCATACTATCTCAATTGATTTAAATAATGGGACATTAGAGAGTACCTTGGCCTATTTTGGTATTCCTTGTAGATGATATTTTTATATATTTAAATGGAAATAAATATAATGAATAAAATTTGAGTATTGCATTGATGAATCTGGGGAAGGATAAGGTCTAAGCCAGATTTAAAAATTTTGAATTTTGGATAAAAAATGACTCATCTATATGCCATATAAATTCAAGAGAGGGTATATCAGAAAACCCATCAAAGACAGAAGTTATTGAGTAATGGACCAGACCAACCACAATAACTGAGATCTGTATTTTTCTTGGGTTGTTTGTATACTATTTATAGTTTTTGATAGAGTTATCATGACTATATAATCCACTCACTAAGTTGACTCAAAAGTGGGTTAAGTTATTATTTAAAAATGAATGTGAAGATAATTTCAATGAAATGAAGAGGAGGATGTCCAACGTGCCTATAATGATACTACCCTATAGTGGAGAAGGGTTTGAGATATATAGTTAATCATCAAAGAATGGTTTGGGATGATTGATCATGTATAATGATATGGTGATAGATTATGTCTCCTTCTAATTGAAAATTCTTGATCAGAATTACCTAACTCGTGATTTGGAGATGTCTGTAGTAATTTTTACATTGAAAGCATAGAGGCTTTATTTATATGGTGAATGTTTTGATATATATATATATATATATTGATCATATAATCTTTAACTATATATTTACATAGAATTAGTTGAACATACAGCAGAAAAATTGTTGGAGTTAACCAAAGATTATGATTTCTTGACACATTACCACCGTCAGAAGGAGAAAAAGGTGGTTGATACATTAAGTCAGAAATAAAATATAATTTTTTCCATTTTAAGGATTAAAAGAGATCAAATATTTATAGATTTGTAGAAGTCTGTTCTTGAAATTATGAGGAAAGGGTAAAGATATTATCTTTCTCAAATGGATGTTCAATCATCCCCCCCCCCTGAGTGGATTAAGAACATGCAGGTGGAAGATGTGTAATTATAGAAGTAGGTGAGGAATGTTCCAAAGTTCAACTATGATCTTACAGGAATGATAAGGTTCTAGAACATAGTTTCTATTCCACCAATAAAATATTTGAGGATTCAGATATTGGATAAGGCTCATATTTCATCATTATCTATTCATCATAGATAGAGAAATAAGTACAGATATATGAAAAAGTATTTCTATTGGGATAAAATTTAACGGGATATTGAAGAGTATGTATATTGATGCATGGTGTGTCAACAAGGTAAGGTTTATAAATAGAGGTATAATATGTAGTTACAATCATTAACCATAAAATAATGGAAGAAATTGTAATGGATTTCATCATTGGACTCCCCAAAAATATAAATGGGATACTTGTATATGGGTTTTAGTCGAATTCCTTATAAAATCATCACATTTTATAACTATTATAAAAGATTAATCTCTTGATCATAATACTAGATTATACATTAATAAAGTTTTGATATTTAATGGGGTACCACTCTCTATCATATCTAACTAGGATCTGAGGATTACCTAATTGTTTTGGGGAATAATTCATTAGGTTATAGATATATAGTTGAGTTTCAATACTTCTTACATTCCATAGACATATGCTAAATTTGAGAGGGCCATTGAAACTCTACAAGATATGCTGAGATCATACTCTATGAATCTCAATGTTTTTTGGGATAAAAACGTCATTTGGTATAATTTTTTTATAGTAATATATTTAACTCAAGCATTCAAATGGATCCAAATGAAACCCTATATATAAGGAAGTGCAAAACTACAACATGATTGGATGAATTTGAGGAAGGAAATATATTGGGGCATAATATATCTAAGGAGATGTATGAAAATGTTAGATCCATTCAACAATACATAAGGACATCTCATAGTTGATAAAAATGTTACACTGATAATCATCAATGAGATCTAGATTTGGAATTTTGTGACAAGTATTCATATGAATATCTCCTTAGGAGAAGTTTATGAGATTTGGATAGAAGGAAGAATCTATCCATAGATATATTAGTACCTTTAAAATTATTTAACAAATCGGGGTGGTATCTTTACACTTGCCACTTTCACCAAATCTCTCTTAAGTTCGTTATGTGTTCCATGTTTCTCTACTGAGGAAATATATACCTAATCATTCACATATATTGATATCATGGTTCATACCACTATAGAAAGATCTATCTTATGAGGAATAACCAGTGTATATTTTTTATCATGGTTATAAATTTCTACAAAACAAGATCACTCACCAAATCAAAGCTTTGTGGTGAAATTATAAAATTGAGGATGTTATGTGGGAACATGAAGATGTAATGAGGAAGAAGTTTCCTCAGTTTTTTATATCAGAGTAATGGAATTTCAAGGGATAAATTCTTATAATGGTGCTAGAATATAACACCCTAATATTTTATGATATATTTCTCTTCAATAAATTTAATTTCTTTGATAGTTTTCAATACACACAACTTCGAGTTTAACTAAATTGTAATAAATGATTAAAATATTATTACATAAAATTCATCACCTAGTAATTGGATTGTAGGTTATGAATAAGATTAACCATATTACAAAAAATATTTATAAATATTTTAGTTCATTTAAATTTATTGATTAAATCTTAAAAAATAATTACCCCATTTTGAGTACATCTATTTTATTCTTCAATAATATGTTTTCTTCAAAAATGATTTTTATTTTACTTTATTCACGAATAATATAATTAATTTATTTCACTTTTATAAATTTAGTTTTATAAAAATTTACCATTTCTTAGGTAGTCATGTAAATATTATTTTAGGTTGAATTTTTTATATTTTCAAAAAAAAAATTCTGTTAATAGTGAAAATACCGATTCTTTTAAAATGTTATTTATTTTTTTAATCAAGCAATTTAAAATTAGCATTATATTTTTTATTTAAAGTGATATAATATCCATTTGAATTAAAATATTTTAATTAATTACTTTAGGATCAAAATTTTATAATATTTTTATGCAAGTCAAATTTTATTCTTAAAATGCATGTTTATGGAAAACCGTTTTTTCATCTTTTTTTAGAGGCCTATTTTTTAATTATTTTATGAAAGTCATAGGAATTGATTTTCATAAAATATTTTCCCTATTTTCAATCAAGAGATTCAAATTTGGAAAATATGCCTCCTTTATTTTTAGACATTATGAAAAGTAACACTGGAAAAATTTATCACCTCGGTAAATGAGAAATCATGTAAATAAGGTTAAAAACTTATGGCTTAAAATTAATTAAAAAGCATAAATTTATTTAATATTATGATTATATTTAATCTATAATTATACCACCCTAGGTTATTATTATTATTATGAATAAATTTAAATTATTAGATAGCATGTGTCACACACACCTCCATGTGTTAACAAAATACAAATTACTATTAATGTCATTCATTAAACATGACCATCATAACTCAGAAGTAACACATGGAATAATAGTTAGTAATAAAAAAAATATAATTATTTTATATAATGAAATTATATTGATAAAAATATTTATTTTTTGTAATGTCTTTATATATTTCAAAAATACTATTTTCTATAAAAATGTTTTTATTGATTTTTGTGAAAAAACTAATATAATTACTTTTTTCAAAATTTAAAAAAAAAATTTATAAAAGAAAAATTAATTTTTAAAATCTAAATTTAAAATTTATATTTGATTTATTTTTTTAAAATTTTCTGAAAAGATTGATTCTTCATTGAATAGTGGACATACTGTTTTTGATTAAAAACTACCTTTTCATTTAAAGAATTTACAAAGATCAATATTATTTAAAAATGTTTTGAAATTAAAATTAGTTTAATTATTTTATTATTATAATAGTTTAGTTTATTGGATATAAATTTATTTTTACTTTTTATATTAAAACATTCTATACTTATGAAAATTTTCTCATTGGAAAATATCTTTTCGTCATGTTTATGGGTTTCATTTTTTAAATAAAATTTTCAACTTTTGTGAATGGAATTTGGGAAAATGTATTAAATATTTTTAATAAAAGTAATTAATATTATACAGTAAGGTCAACTTAATTTTCTTCTAAATTAATAATAAAAACTATAAAAGTTAATTTTCATCGTTAAGGTTAAAAAGTGATTACCATGGGTTAATTTAAAAATATACAGTTTAAAGTTCCATGAAAACATATCCAAATCCAATTATCTAGAAATATATCTTCCTTATATCATCTAAATTTTAATGATGATTCATTTTAGAGCCTTTTGAAATGTTTAAAACATGGGTATACCATTTTATTTTCAAAAATAGAACTGTATCCCTTCCTCAACTTATAATAGGGAACACATATACTCTCCGCTTTACACTCTTAAACCCTTTTAGTTCATCCAATACCTACCCAATTAAATTAATTAATTCTCTTACCACATCCTAGAGAAAAAAATTTCTTAATGAATTTATCCTATGAAGGCTTTTGGGGCAAACCTAAGGTGATTATCTGAAGAAGACGTATCATTCTCAACTAAGATTTTCTTTTTTATTTCTTCATCCACCTCATAAAAATATTATTCAATTATAATTATATAATAAAATGAGTATCTACCACATATTTACAAGTTATTATTTTAATTTAATAACCTATATTCACCTCATCTTCCATAAAATGAGAAACGAAACCGTCGATTGTGTATATGATGGACTACCTCCCTGCGACCGATGTAAATAATTTTACTTCACCACCTCTTATGGATAGATATAATAATATATGTAATGTATATATATTATATTTGTGAAATTATTATAGTTCTTAAATTATAATATCACATACAACTTAATAATTTTGATTCCATGGGAATAATATAACATCGCTCGTGTGTACAACATACTACCCCATCGTAAAGCAATGTAATTTATTTTTAATATACTCATTACATGGAAGTTAATAAGGATAAATTTAATTAATATATGTGATATATACATATATATTTGGAATCATAATGATTCTGGAAAGGTGAATTATTATTTACCTTTACTTGGTTCCATCGATAAAATGGAAACAACGTTCATGCATATTTATGACCTACCATCTTCATGAATGGTGTAATTAATTTTATAAACATTTATGGATTACTATGAATACATATAAAAATAATATATATTATTTTTATATCATGGTTTACATTCTGGATATGATTTCACCATGATCAAAACACAATGACCAAAAATACCAAATGAAAAATGCACGAAAAATGAAGTAGTTATTACCCAAAATGTGATTTTAAAAAATAATTTTTATTAAAAGGGAAATAAACACTCGTAATTAAATAATATATGGTATTATATTTATGATAATGGTTTTATAATATATTTATAGTATATTATTATTTATTATATATGAGGCTCAAATAGTACAATGTAAGTCAAGACTTAAGGTTATGGATTTTCGTCTCACTTTTTTTTCTGTGGGACATGTGCCTTATACACCACTTGTTTCTTTTGTGTGGTGTATATACTATCCTATAATTAATTTTTTTATAATTATCAAGATAATTTTATGATATAAATTTTCATCTAATTTCCTTTCTTTCATGGGGATTATTATTCTAAAGATAATAAAGTGGTAATGGTTTTATGTCACAATATCATTGTTTATTGAGAATATTTATGATTATTCTTACAATAGTGATATATTAATATCCACTTATCAAGAAAATCATGAATCTTTATATACTTTGGTAATTTATTGAAATTTATTATTTCCTTTCACCTTCCTCCCTTTAAGTACTCAAGATTCCAAAATTGTTTTTTAAGAAAAAACTGAATTTATTTCTCTTCAGTTGAAAAAACATTTTATTCCTTGTCTATATTTTCTAAAAAAAATTTAAGAAAGATTTTATATTATATAATTATTTTTTAAATACAAATTTTCCCATTTTTTAATTTTTTAAATTAAATTAAAAGGAATATTCTTTTCTCTTAACAAATTATGTAGCTTTCAATTTTTATCAAAAATGTGATGGGAATATTTATTTTAACATGTATTACATAAATGAAAATTTTCACCATAATGACCACTATATTATTTTTATATTCCATTATGTTGTTTCAAGGTTATTTTTGAAGAAAAAAAATCCTTAATATTTATTAATTTTTTAGATTTTTTCATAAGTGATTTCAAATGAAGAGGACATCTTTCTTAAGAATGCTTTCATGATCCTTTATATAACTTATATTCATCAATGACAACAAACATTATATTTTCTTATATTTTACCTAGGATATAGTTTAATGGTACCATCATTATTCATTCTTTTGATGGTTTATGTTATGGTTATGATTAAAAGATATTTAATAAATAAATTCATTTTCCTTGAGTTATGTTAAAAATAATTGATGAAATGTTTATGAAACTTATTAATTTTGAGGGGATAAGCTATGATCAAATGGTTTATAATATGATTTATGATTTAAGATTTTTCAGTACCCAAATGTATGGATTATATGATAAGTGGGACTTTTATATCCCTCTAATTCATTGGGTATAGTTTTATATCTCATAAGATAATGATGGTAAAAAATATGATGTGCTTGATCCGATGTAGGTTACTCTCTGATGTTATTGATCCACTATGGGAAACATGTTGTGATTCCAGATCCATTAAGAAAAATGAAACATGTGTTTATTCCTGGTTAATTATTATTTTATTGTCTTATAGTTTAACATTTAAATATGAAATGGTTTTTATAATTCCAATGTTTACACACTTATATGACATGAAATTATGGTTTGTGATTGATTTATGATGATTTATAAAATTTATGGTTCATGTGTGTTTATATAATAATTCATTATCCCATGAAACATTCTTATGATCAATGATTGATTGGGTATAAAATTTGTATGTTATATTTATAATATTATACACTTAATCTTAAATTGTGCTTTCATGTGATCATTGATTGGTATCTTCCATGTTTAACCTTACTAAGAATTTGAGATCACCCATTCTTGTGTTTCATTTCCCTTATTTATGAATAATGGATTAAGTATGGTATGTCTATTAAGAGTAATAAATGTGGAGATATTTACGGGGGATGTTTCAAATATTTATTGAAATAAGAGGATTTTGTAAGTAGTATCCAAATACACTAAACCTTTATGGTACTAAAGTATGGAATTCTAAAATGTATTGAATATTAATATATTAATAAGTATTATCTATGTGTGAAAAGACTAGGCCCATATAATTAGTATTCGAGGAAGGTTATTTAACCTTTTGAATCTATGATTAGAAAACTTTAGTGACATCTCTAAGGATATGTCTAAGCATAAGTGTAAGAAAATCAATGTATATGAAAATGTTATGGAATTTTGGTGAAGGATAGAGTGATTAGTTTCTAAGAAATTACATCCTTTTCTGGATTATACAAGTGTATGTGTATCTTGAATATTTATACCAAGGGGTAATAACTCCATAAAGGGTACATTGAATTGGAATCAATCATCACCTTGTTCATAACAATGGACCTTTTTTTACACCTGGTTTGAAAATCCTTGGGGATATACATAGGAAATTTAAAAAACATTTACAAAAAATCCTAAGGATTTTAATAGATTATAATCATAGATAACCTATTTTAATCCTAAGGTGTCTTAGATCAAAAATAGTTTGTCAAGATGTTGACATCATGTGAAGGATTTTACATGATTGATCACTCATATTATTGATTCTTGAGGGTCATTTATATCATTTTTGTTATAGTGTGGGATTAAATATAGAATGATAAATTTGAGGTGGTAATAGGTATACTAGAATATTGAAGTAACTTATTTTATATTATTTATTTGTGTTCATTTTTATCATGAAAAGTATCTAGGAATGTTCATTATTATCCTTAATGGTTATATGATTAATTATTAGTGAAAACCCCTAACATTATGATGGTTTTATCCCAAGTCTATGATTTTAACCAAGTTAATTTGTTTTGCAATATTCTCCCTATGAATATTATTATTCTACCTCTTGTTAAATTTTATGTTATATTAGGTATGGATTGGATTACTCTGTATAAATCCCACATCAAATTACAAGGAATGGAAGACAATTTTTATATTCCAAAACCACCTTTGATCATCTACGAGTTTGATGATGAATATAAAGTTCTAATAGAAATCACATCCATCATTTGGGATTTTATTCACATTAAAAAGAGAATTATATCTCATATGGTTAGGGAGAAACTCAACATTAATGATATACCTATTATAAGAGATTTTTTTATTTCATCTAGAAGAGTAGCCTAGCCTTCCACCGAATCATGAAGTTGAGTTTTCAATATAACTCATACCTAGTACCACACCTATTTCAAATACTCTCTATATAATTTCGCTTATCTATTTGTAAGAATTGAAGAAGCAACTCTAGGAGAACCCTAAAAGTGACTCATTTTTATAAGTGTGTCACCATGGGGTACATGGGTTATTTCTATTAATAAGAAATATGGATCAATGTGACTATATATTAATTATCATTAACTAAAAAGAGAATAATCATTAAAAAGTATCATATATCTTATATTGGTGTATTATTTGATCAACTACAAGGTTCTAAATACTTTTCCAAGATTGAATTTGTTTTGGATATATTTAATTGACTATAATTAATGAGGATATACCTATCACAATATTTCATACAAGTTATGGATACTATTAATAGTGATGTATTTATGTCTTATTAATTATTATTTCATCTTCATGGATTTAATGAATAGAGTCTTTTGAGATTACCTTGATCAGTTTTTATAGTCATTATAAATGATACTCTTATTTACTCAAATGGTAATTTAGAGAATGAAGATCGCTAGGAAATTATGATGAAGACCCTAAGGAGGTAGAAACTATAAGTGTGAATTTTGGATACAAAATTATTCCTTTTTTGGGACATATAATCTCAAGAGAGGGTATATTAGTGGATTAAATAAGGAGGGGTGTTACTGAACATTATCCAAGACCAACCAAAAAAAACAAAGATTCAAAATTTTCTTGGTTTGATTAGATATTATCTATGGTTTTTAGATAATTTATCAAAATTATATAATCCACTAACTACGTTAACAATGAAGTGAGATAGATTCCTTTGGATGGATTTATGTGAGGAAAATTTCAAGGAAATAAAGAAAATATTATTCAGTGCACCTGCGCTTTCATTACCCTACAATGGAGAAATGTTTATAATCTATAGTGATCCATCAAAGAAGGGGTTTAAATATGATCTCATGTAGAATGGAATGATTATAGATTATTCCTCATAAAAAATTAAGGTTCGTGATAAAAAATACCCAAATCATGATTTGGAGTAATCTAAGTTAACTTTTTTTATTACAGATGTGGATGATTAAGATGATGGATATATAAATCTTGAAGGAAGGGGGAAAATCATATATTTCTCAAATTAGTATTCAACCATATATACAAGAAAATATTAAAGAGGAACATAATGAAGATGTATAGCTACATAAGAAGGTGAGAAATGTTCTTTATTTTAACCTTGATTGTTATGGAATGACAAGTTTTCAAAACAATGTTAGTGTTCCATCCATACCTAATTTGAATGATCTATTTGAAGAGGCTCATAGTTCGTCATTATCAATTCACCTTGGAAGTATAAATATGTATAGGAATATTAAAGAGTGATTCAATTGGGATTTCATGACAGGAGATATCATAAAGTTTGTATCTCGATGCTTGGTATGTTAGAAAGTTAAGGATGAGAGACAAAATTTCAATGGAATGCTACAAACATTACCCATACTAAAATGTAAATGGAAACCATCACCATGGATTTTTTCATTGGACTCCCCAGAACATCTAAAGATAATCTTGATTTATGGGTCTTAGTTAATAGCTATACAAATTTAGCACACTTAATCATTATGAGATAGTATTTCTATATGGACCAGATTCCCAGAATATACATTATAGAAGTGTTATGATTTCATAGATAACTACATACTATTTTATTTGATCTATATCCATGGTTTATATTGAAGTTATTATTAATTCTTCAACATGGATTAAATACGAAGTTAAGTTTCAGCATCACTTGTCATCATCAAACATATGGTCATTCTGAGAGAGTAATCAAAAGCCTAGAGGATATTATCATATCTTTGTCTATGGATTTAAAAGGTGTTTTAGATCAACACCTTCCTCTAGTCATGATTTATTACAACAATAGATTTTAGACCAGCATTTACATGGCTCCTTTTGAAGCCCTCTACAAAAGTAAGTGTAAACTCTAATATACTAGAATGAAGTTAGAGAAATAATGATATTGGGACTTAATCTATATGAATAAATATCATATAATTTTAGATCCATTCAGAAAAATTTAAGGGTAGCACAAAGTTAGTAGAAAATTTAAGATAACAATAAACTGTGTGATTGAGAATAAGAAGTTGGTGAAATGGGGTTTTGAAGAATAAGTCCATAGAAAAAGGCAATGAGATATGGAAATTAGGGTAAACTAAGACCTGGGTATATTGGACTCTTTGAAATTATTAATCATATCAAGATGGTAACTCACCTATCTTAACTTCCAAAAAACCTCTCTTAAGTGTAAAATGTGTTATATGTATCTCTACTAAGTAAATACACACCGGAACCTTCACATTTACTAATGTAACGAACCTAACCCCGAAATCTTGAAGTTGGTGTCTTGTTTTAATACATAAATGTGATTATAATGAATAAAATCATGAATGAATGAATATTTTAAAACTCTTGGTAAACTATATACATACTTGAAATCCAAATTACATTTTAAAATATAAAACACACAAAAAAATTCTTCAAGCATGCCATTAATCCCCTTAGTGTAAACCCTGCATATTAAAATCAAAACACTTCTTCATATCCTGGGAAAAATAAAACATAAGAAATGGGTGAGATAAAATTATTAGTAATGGTAAACATAAAATGGAAGATACGAGTAAATATGATATAAACAATATGGCATGGTAAATAATTGAAACACATGTCATTCAAATAATCCCATGATATAGGAAAATTAACCATAGAAATTATAACTAATAAAATAATCGCATGGTGTAGTAATAATGATATAATGAATAATTTTGGACATCTAAACTATCAATATCTATCCTCAAAATAGTTACTGTCAATATCTGTCCTCGTGATAGTTTAAGTATGTGGGTAGAAACCCATATAATTTTATGTTAAGATCTATCCTCCTAACAATTTAAAACTTCTTAGAAACAAATGTAATGGGTTAATCACCAACTGATTTCATCTCATTAGACCTACCAATGCATCGAGGGGATATAGTTGTCCCCTCCCATTAGTTACAAAGTACAATGAATTCCTCATACGAAAACATAAACAACATAAACATTCGTATTGAAAAACTAGAATTTGAAATGTGAATACATTAATAATAAACCATGAATGTTATCAAAATAGAACATCCACAGTCAAAATAATCATAAACACATCAAAAAAATAATTTAGATTATATCATAAGATATCAATCATAATAAAAAATAAAATTCACCATAGGATGTTGACATAGATAAAAATACCATTATAAAATCATTTGAAATATCTTGAGAAAAATACCCTTTTTATTTGAAATCATTTATTTAAAAGCCACACATTTATAAAATAAAAGATTTTATTTAACAAGAAATTTATAAAATTGTAAATTAATATTCAAAACATAATGTCTTTATTATTATGTTAAAATACACTCATGTCCTATAAGTTAAAAATAAACAGTCTTTATGTATTTTTTGTCAAAAAAGTCATAAAGTACCTTGTTTGGAAAATGAAAAAAAGATTCATTTCAAACCATTTTTTAAAAACAAAAACATGGGAAAAAGACTTAAAAAATAGGTAGGATAATATTAAAAATATTTTGGAAAATATTTTGAAGAAACATGGACATGGATGATAAATATTCTCTAATAGATACTTACATATAAACAATCCCATATAATAATGAGATTCTGAAATTAACCATTACCTTATACATTCCTTTAGTTAAATTTTATTTAACATACTATATAATGGTTTAAAAATTTTATTAAATAATACGATAACCATATCAATATTTTTGATATCATATATTTTCTTCTTATATCATTTTGTTAATAATATTTCATTAATACCATTGTTTCAGGCGTTAACTGCTTCATTTTCATATCCATGTTTTATTTTGTATGTCATCTTTATTATGAATAAAATATATTTATTTCATTTAGATAATGAAATTAAGTTCATATATATTATATTTACTTAATATATACACTTATTATATCATTATTTAATGGTTATCATGGAAAATTAATCCCATTGCATTATGGAGATGGTAGGTCGTACGTACACACGAGCGATGATATCATTCCCTTAATGGTTAAAGGGTAAAGAATTGGATGAAATGTTAATTATAAAGAATCAATATCATGTAATATTTATTATTTATATCCATTATTTTCATCATTATAGACATCCAAATTTATTGGTGATGAAAAACAAATGAAACCATGGTGTGGAGACGGTAAGTTGTACGTACACACACGTGGGGCTTTCGTTTTTCATAGGAAGGATAAATCATAAAATATGGATGTCCCATAATCATAATAACGTATAATAAGATATATTATAATCTAGTTATTAATTTATAATGTATAAAACATATAAATATGAAGTATAATAAGAAATACACTTGGATGAGTTAGTAGAAACGATTACCTCTTCTTTGGTGGACTTCATTCGGATCTCTTCATAAGGGATCTAAGATTACACTTTTTGGTATACCAGAACCTCTAGAACATGAATAATGATGTTGGGAGGATAAATGGTCAGGATATTATCAAGGTAGAAGTCACAAAGTGGTGTAAGAAAGTGAGTGAGGAGGTTCTATTTTATAATTGAGGTGAGGGGCTCTTTTTGAAATCCTCAAAATATTAAATATAATAAGGCTATTCTAGAGAAAAAAACATACCAATGAGATATAAATGAATGGTGGAAGAAATTTTAGACTATATAATATCCAAATTATTATTATGTTAAATTTTTTTATATTTATATAAATTTAATAATATATTAATTCAATAAATTATCATTATTGCAAATTTGATAGTATTCATTTAATTTGACATTAAATTAAACTAGAAAACGTGATAATTGAAATATAATGATTTAAAAATTCTCTAATATATCTTATAGATATATAAAATTCATTATATATTTTAATTAATCCCGAATATATCAAAATTAATATTATTAAAATCAATTAGTTTATTTTTCTGTTAATTAAATAAATACTTTTTTAACATTGAAGAAGCATTTAAGGTAAATAAATAATTTCAAAAAATTAAAAATTAAACTAATTAATAAAAATAATTTCATTATTATTAAAATATACCTTTATATTATTTCATATCTTTATTTTTTCCATATGTGGACACTTAAAAGATATTAAATACAAGAGAGTGATATTTTGTAACTATCTTTGACATTAAATAATATATAAGTTATTTTCATGGAAAAGTGTCCATTAAAAAACTAAAATTAGATATTAAGGTGATAAAGGTCAAATAATATTCATCCAATAATTTTTGTAAATTTTTTTATTATGTTTTTAGTCCTTAAATATTTGTTTTAACACTTATTTAACCCACTTAACTCTTACTATGATATCATGTGATTTATACATTAAGGGTTACTATTGTTACAATAAAATGTTATAAGACCACTAAATGAGTCATTGATGAAATTTTTAGAATTATTCTAATATGTTGTTTTAATTTTGGATTTTTAGAAATTTAATATCATTTAATAAAATATTATTTATTTAAAAATATCTAAAATTTCAATTTTGACACTATTCATTATTTTGTCGTATAAAAAATCCAAACAACAAGATAAATTATAAAAAAAACTTCTAAAACATTAATAACATGTAAAACTAATCAATAAAATTCTAGTGTGACATTAAATCTCTCAAATTATGTTTATTTTAATATTTTTAATATCATTTATTTGATTCCTCCATTATTTAAACAATTACTGCATCATCATTGTGTCACCATTTAAGTTACTTATTTTATCTTTAATAATTATTAATAAATTATCATTATTTCGATAAAAATATATATTTATAATTACTATTTATCATTGAATTTATCTATTATGTCACCCTATATTAAAAATGGTATATTTATTAGAAATATGAGCATGACATTTTTAACATATCTTTCAATAATATATAATAAATGTCACATTCTCACCCAAGTGGCATAAAAAGTTTATAATTTGTTCCTAAGTATTATTTTGGTCTAAGCTCACTCATCCAATGAAATTAGGATAAAGTTTAGGGAAATATTTTAAATTTATTAAATATTACTTCTACCATTAATTAACCTATTTACCCTTAACTATGGTAAAAAAATTAATAAAGTTATTATTCATAATATCAAAAAAATGATACTATCATACTATAAATATCATACTCATTACATCCATTTATTTCTATTTTTCAAATTTAAATTTACAGAAGAGGAAAAAATTATGTTTAATTCTAATTCTGCATACATGGAGAGAATACGGGTAAAAAGAACGTTCAACAGTTTGTAACTTTTTATATATAAATTTAATGTGAAATTGTTTCCAAGGTCCTAAATTGGATTAAATGATATAAAATTTCTCTAATTATAATTAAAAAAAATAAAAAAATAATTTAACTATATAAATAAAATATATGAAAATGCAATTTTTTACTAAAATGCAGTATTTTCACTATTCATAAAAAATTAAACTTCTCAAAAAAATACCAAATATTCAACCAAAGTAAATTTTTATATTTTTATTTAAATTAAAATGTTTATTTTAAAAAATAATTTATAAAAAAGTTTCAGAAATTTGATTCAATATAGGTTCTTCGTTAAAAGGTGGTAAAACTATCTTTAGAAAAATATAGGTTTTTAATGCGTAAAATTGGATTCATTCTTATCTTAGGCCTATAAAATATTTTAGATGAATATAAAAACATAAGATTAGATATATAACATATAAATTTCATAATTTTTTTAATACTATTCATTCCTGCCAATGTAATGGCCAGGTTATAACAGTCATGTTAAAATAATGATATTTATTTGTATATCATAGTTTGTTTAAACTTGGGGTTGTGTATAATGTAAGTTATCAATGAGATTAAATTTAAAAATAGACATATCATAAAATATTAGGGTTTCACAACTAAACATAGAGGTTTTACCACTGGAAAAAGATATTTCTTATTAGGAATAACTGATAGAGATTCTAGATCTTAGAGCGAAAGTTCTATGAAACAAGACTACTCATCTGGTCAAAGTTTTATGGTAAAATCACAAATTTGATGCAGCTACATGGGAACCTAATTATAAGATGGGGTATAATTATCCTCATTTGTTTATATCATAGTGGATAATTTTGAGGTTGAAATTTATTTTAATGAGGTATAATGTAACACCCATAGTTTTTTACAAATTTGAATATCTTTCCGTATAAGAAACACTAGTTTTAAAAAAACCAAAAAATACTATTAATATTATTATTTAAACATAAATATTATAATATATCAAATAAAAAAATCATGAATATGAGTAACCACATTTTAAAATTTTTGTATAATCTTTTTATATAAGGAAGTCATTGATAAAAAAGTACATAATTTTGAGTAATGCCTTAATATGTTTTGAAAATATTATTCTCTCAAATAATTTTCTTATTACTTTTAACAAATAATGAAATTAATTTTTTACACTTTTTGAAAATTTATTTGGAAAAATAAACTTCATTTCTGAAATCAACATTTCAATATTATCTTTGATTGAAATATTTAGAATTTTGTGAAAATATTTATTTTTGTTGAATAGTGAAAATTTTGATTTTTATTAAAAATTATTTTTAGTGTAAAGAATTTATAATGTTAAAACTTATTTAATTTTTTTTTAAATAATTTTAGTTTAATTATTTCGTTTTTAAACTTTTTTTTTCATTGGGACCAATTTCATGATGACTTTTGTTATTAAAATTTTATATACTTACGAGAATTTTCTCTTTAAAAAACAGAATTTTCATAACGTAATTGAATTAAATTTTTAAATTAAAATTTTCCAATTATGTGACTTGAAATTGAAAAAATGGTTTCCATATTTTTAATTAGAATAATTCATATTATAAAAATTTTCCAACTTATTTTTTCATCAAAATAAACGTTAAAACACTAAAAAAATAATTACTAGGATTAATGTTATAATGGGTTTACTAGGGGTTGAATTAAAATTATAAGTGTTAAAATGACCTAAAAACATATGAAAAAACCATTTTATGGAATTATTTATACATTATATAATATTTTTTTTATTATCCATTTGCGAACCCTTTTACATGTTTAAATCATTGGTATACCTTTTTATTTTCACAAATTCTAAATTTGTCCTCTCCCCAACTTATAAAAGGGAACCACTTCTACTCTCCTCTTCAGACTTCTAAACATATTTCATCATCCAATACCTACCCAAATAATTTCTTTAATTACCAAATCATATCCTATAGTCATTTTTTTATCCAAAATCCATCCTAGGAATGATTTTGGTGCAAACCTAAGGTTGTTATCTGAAGAAGAGGTATCATTCTCAACCAACAATTTCTATTTTATTTATTCCTAAAACTAATTAAAATATTATTAAATTTTGTTAATATAATAAAATAATTATGTACCATAAATTAAATTTTATTATGTTAATTTCATAACCAATATTCACCTCCTCTTCTATCAATTAGAAAACAAAACCATCAATCGTGTGTATGACAGACTACTACCTCATGAATCGAAGTAATTCGTTTTCCATCACAACCTATTAAGGCTAGATATAATGATCGATTTAAAGTATATATATGATATTTATAACATTTCTATACTTATTGAATTATAAAATTACATATTCCTTAATGAATTTCATTCTGTGGGAATACAATAACTTCACTCATGTGTATGGAGGACTACAGCATCGCGAAGCAATTTGATTCATTTTTCACATACAATTTACATGGAATGAAATAAGGATAAATTAAATGAATATATTTGATCTATATATGTATATGTAATAATAATTATTATGTAAAGGTAAATTATTATTTAATTTTCCTTCATTCCTTTTGTCAAGGAAATGGAAACAATGTACTTATATATGTATTACATACCATCTACATGAATAGTGTAATTTATTTTATATATTTAACATTTATGAATTACTATGAATACATATATAAGGAATATATATTATTTTTATATCATTTTTAACATTCTAGATATTTTTTTAACTTGATCAAAATAAATGGACTAAAAATACAAAAATAAAACATACACAAAAAATGATACAATTATTACTCGAAACAAAATTTTGACAATGAATTGTTAATAAAAAGGTAATAATTGATCATAATTAAATATTATATTGTATTATATATATGATTATGGTTATATAATATATATATATCAATCCTATATTAATTATATTGTATTTTGGAAAATTATGAAGGAATTCAAGGCATAAGGTATGGGATTTTCATCTTAATTTTATTTATGTGGGGAACATGCCTTATACACCACTTGTTTCTTTTTTTGGGTGTATATACAACCCATGAATTTATTTTATGATCCTTATAATGGTAATTATGGGATATACATATCCATATAATATTTTTTTCCATCATGGGGTATATGATTCAAAAGATACCAAAGTGGTGTAGGTTTTATATTATATTCTCATTGTTTATCAGAATTGTTTGTGATTATGATTCCAATGGTCAGATATTATGATCCAAATCTCAAGAAACTCAAAAAATTTCTTAACCTATGGTCAATTTTTTGAACTAAATATTTTCCTTTCACTTTCCTCACTTTATGTACTAAAGTTTCCAAAATAATGTTTTTAAGAAAAAACTGAATTTATTTCTATTTTTGGTAAAAATACATGTTTCTTACATGTACATGTTTTATAAAAAAATAAAATGATATATTATATTATAAAATTATTTTTTAAATACATTTCTACCCATTTTTTAATTTTTTTGAAAAAAATTAAAATAAATCTTCATTTCATTTTCTGACAGAGGTGGTATTTATTTTTTACTGAAAGTGTAAAGGTAATATTTATTTTAACATGTATATAATGAATGAAATTTTCTTACATCATGAACACTCAATTACATGAATATTACTTTTAAAGTTTTCAAAGTTATTTTTAAAGATAAATATTCCTTAATATTTAGTAATTTTATATATTTTAAAGAAGTAATTTCAAATGATAATGATATTTTCTTAAAGAATATTTTAAGAATATTTTATGGAATTTATATTCATAAAATATAACAACCTTTGGTGTTGATTATATTTTTACTCGGAAATGACCCAATGGTATCATAATTATAATTTCATTGGGTGGTTTTTTTATGATGTTGAATTTTTTTATGAAACTCATTACTTTTACATGGGTTATGATATTATGAATTAATGAAATGTTTATGAAACCCATTTTTTTCCATGGGTTTTTTATGATAGAATGTTTATGAAACCAATTTACTGTAATGGGTTAATGTTTTATGTTTTTTTTGGCACACAAATATATGGATTATATGATGGGTGATACCTATATCTCCCTCCAATTAACTAGGTAATGTTTTATATCTCATGAAAAAATGATGGGAAACAATCCAATATGCTTAATCCGTTATGGGAAATAGGTCGATGTGATTGATCCACTATGGGAAATAGGTGATGACCCCTTATATATTATTAAAAAGGAAATATTTTTTTATGAATGATCCATTATGATTAGATGGTATCGTATGTAAACCTTGACATGTGAAATTGTTTCTATATATATGATTGTGCCACGCTTTTATGACATGAAATTATGGTTCAGGATTTATTTTTGATGATTTATCACTTTTATGGTTCATGTATTTTGGAATGATTATTTTTTCCCATGGACCATGTTTACAATCCATGATTTTTTTACATACTGAAGTGTGAAATGGGAACCCAACTCACACTTCTAAAAATATTATTGAAATAAAAGAGTACAATGAAATCACAAGATGCAATGAGCTTGCACCAATATACAAATAGCTGAAAATGGAAAAACAATTTGTTTTAGACATGCCAACTCTTCACCGAATCAAGTTGTTCATTAGTGGAATCAAACTGTAGCATGATTATTAGACACTAGGAGGCCAGTGTGGTGGAAAACCAGAACGTACTAGCCACTACTGAAATCCAAAGACGAACCCTGCTGATCACTTCATCACTCTATCATCACTCAAGTAATTTTTATGCACACTAAAATCCCTTCAAGAGAGAGAAACCGAATAGAAAAGTATATTTATACATTGAAAATCCAATAGCATCCCTTAATGACATCAATAAAAATAGAAACTCTCTTAACAGTAGACACAAGAAGTCATGGACTAAAGCTTTGCTTTTTCCAAAATATCTCAAACACCTGAAGAAACATCATAATTGATTCATTCAAGAAGGATTCATGATTAATCTTGTTCTAAAACTGGAAGGAGAAAATTTCAAAGCCCCCACAGTGAAGGTCTGTAAACATCCACTATACAGTGCCATTGAGTAGAACTTGTTGAAAAAGAGAAACAACGCAAGACAAAGAAAAACCTACATCTGTGAATCTGAAGAATCTCAACAGCTTCATTTCTAGGGTATCTCATTAAAATTGAAGCTTGAATTCTTTTTAAATTCCTCTACCACTTTGATGAACATCCACTTTCTGATATTAAGATATGCATCCACTGAAATCTCTCCATTTTTATACTGTCTAAATAATATATTGTATTTCTCATCCATCCATGTGTAGAGTTCATTTGGAAATTCAAGCTTTTCTATAATTATGTATGAATCCCTATAATATGGTTCATTTTCATCATCATCACTAGATGACTCATCCGAGTTATAAGAATTGGAGGAGCTTGTTGAAGCATCTGATGAGGCAGACACTTTTTCAATAGGGGTTGGCTATATGGTTATTGTGTTTTGGTCCTTCATGTTGGTTGCTAGGGAACGTGTGTTAATTGTTATTTTAAAATTGTAATGATCCCTAAATTTTTAGCTGTTTCTAGCACTTAGAGGGATGAAGCCATCAGATTCAACCAATGCTTTCTTCCCTTTCCTAGCCCTTGATTTTAAGAAGTATTCTTCCAATTGGCAGGGTTTTTCAATTTATACATGCAAGGGATATTCATGATCCAATTTCACCTCCTCTTTATCTCTTTATATAGGTTTTATTTATTCAAGAATAGGTGAGTCAGCATTGAAGACTTTCTTTCCATCTTTAGAAGTCCCAAGGTCCACATGCAAGTGATCTTTATGATTCGATTGCACCTTTTCTTTATCTCTTTGTATAGGTTTTATTGCTTTAAGAATAGTTGAGTCATTATTGAATATATCTTTCTTTCCTTATTTATAAGTCAGGGGTTGTGCAAGGTCTCGACATCATAATGATAGGGGGACTGAATCTTAGAGAGGCCAGCGGATTCTTGCTATTAGTGCATTCAGTAGTAACAGTCTGAGAAACAAGGGGGAATTATGGGGGTTTCCTTTTCCACAAATATATATTTATAGAGAGGGGGAGGTCGAGGTTCATTACCTTGAGTCACACATTCATTCAAAGAGTAAACAATTAGTTAGAATTTTTGGTAGAAATTTGGGGAATTCTCAAAGACCAAAACATGAATAAAACCATTATCCCCATTTTCAATCCAGAATCGAGATGGAAAATATTTAGAAACATCGACCTCGGTGCAAATTCTAGTGATAGAGGGGCGTGTAAAGATTAAAATGGTAGAGTCGGTCTTAATGGGCAGCCCAAATAGACCAGTAATGGCCAATAAGGCACTCTGTTTGAAAAGGTTAAGGGGTAAATTCGGGAACCCTATCCAGGTAGGGACAATGGGGGGCTCAATACCTAAGAAAAAGTCTTGAGACCATTTATGAACCATTATTTTAAAACCCCTAAAGGACCAAAATACACGAGTCCAAAATCTGTAATATTCATCCTTTGAAGAAAATCGAAACAACACATGTAGTGAATTCAATAAACCAATGTGTAACTTAACAAATCCGATGTTTTCTAGGACTTTTTAAAGAAAAACAAGTGAGGGTCTTTGCTTAGAAAAAATACCAACCAGAGAAAACTATAGATCTGAAGATAAAGTGTGTACCTCTTCATTTGAGAAGGTAATCATTGATAGACCTCAGTGATGAAAATGTTTGGGGTCAATGTATTTAGAGGTCATCAATTCAGCTGGAGGAGCACGGACCGTGATAATATTTGTGAAGGATCATGCATCATGGGGAATGAGATCAATGTCATTAGGGTATATTCCATAAGCACATGAGGGCATCGGCTCTCGTGCAGATGGCATTTTTCCATTAAAATAGATTTACAATCCATGATTGATTAGGTATAAACTTTGTATGTTATATTTATAATATCATACCCTTAATCTTATCATATTATTTAAAATGACCAAATATTAATATCTTCCTTGTTTACCCTTTCTGATAATGTGATCTAACCCTTTTTTATGTTTCATTTTACAAGGTTATGAAGAAATGTTTAAGAATGGTATGCCTTTGAAGAGTTCTAAAGGGATATATTTTTGTGGGAGATGTTTCATAACATTCATGAAATAAGAAGATTGTATAAATTGTCTCCAACGAAACCAAACCTTTACAGTCTTGAGGCATGTATCTATGATATGTATTGGATTTTTATCTATTAAGATTTAATATGTATATATGAAAATACTGGGTCATTATAGTATGTATCATAGTAAGGTTTAGTTAATCATTGGGAACTAGGATGAGAAAACATTAGTGAGATCTCAAAGGACATGTATAAGGGTAATTCTAAGCATAAGTCAAAGTATAAGAAAATTTTCTAGAATTTTATTAAATGATAGAGTGAGTGGATTCCAAGAAATTACACCCCTATCTAGATACTAAAATTGGGTGTGGATCTTTCACAGTTGTACCTTGGTGTAATAAATCTAAAAAGGGAACATTTAACTATACTCTATCATCACCCAGTGCATGATAATGGGCCATAAATCTCACTTGGTTTGATGGTCTTGGTGGAAATGCTCCGAAAATTTAGAAACTCATTACAAACCATCATTAAGGATATGAATAGACGATAGTCACGAATGAGATGGGTTAAATATAAGGTTTCATATATTTAAATGAATGTGTCATTATTTTGAAATCATATGAAGGGTTTTTCATGATTGATCACTATAATTAATGATGCATGATAGTCATGCTAAACATTTTTTTTATAGTACGGGATTAAAGATAGAATGATAAAGTTATGGTGATAACATGGTTTCTCAAATATTAAGTTATTCTAGTTGATGTTATTTGTATGTGTTCATGTATATCATGAAATTATCTAAAGATGTCAACTATTATCCTCAATAGCTATATGTTGAATTATATGTTAAAATACCTAATGGTATGATGATCACATCTCAATTCTATGATTCTTCCCTAGCTGATGTTTATCAAAACATTCTTAAAAAAATCTTGTTATTCTCCCTCTTATGGAGTTAAATGTTATTTTAAGAATGTATCTGATTTATCTATATAAATTACATAATAATTTCCAAGGAAGGGACATCAAATTTGATATTCCAAACCAACATATGATCATATATATGTTAGATGATAAATAATAAAATATGATGGAAATTACATCCATTGTATGTGTTTTGATTCCTATTCAAAATGTGAGTATTTCTAAGATGGTTGGGGAGTAAATCATCATCGATGATATGCTTATTTTGTGGAAGTATATTGATGTATTTTTAGAAGAAGTTTACAGTCCTCCACCTAATCAAGAAGATGAGTTTTCAATAGAACTCATATTTGGTACCACACATTTTTCAA
This sequence comes from Viscum album, assembly GCA_963277665.1. NCBI lineage: Eukaryota > Viridiplantae > Streptophyta > Magnoliopsida > Santalales > Viscaceae > Viscum > Viscum album. Next base: position 352,502,676 of record OY728162.1, read on the forward strand.
TTACTCCCTATAGAACAACCCTGATTTAGTTGGAATAATTCAATAAGAAGATTTAAGAGAACCTTGAAATGGGATTCATTCAGCTAATTGTTTCATATTGGGGTGTATTGGTTCTTTTTTAAATAAGAATTAAGAATCAATGAGACTATACATTGATTATAGAGAACTAAACAAGATCAAAATTAAGAAAAAGTATCATCTACCCCATATTGATGACTTTTTTGATCAGTTGTATGAATCTCAATACATTTCCAAGATTGTCCTTCATTATGAATATCATCAATTAAGGGTAAAAAAGGTGGATATAGACAAGATAATATTCTCTACAAGGTATGTACACTATGAATATATATTGATTCCATTTTATCTTACTAATTCCCATTATATATTCATGGATTTAATGAATAGAGTCTTTTGAGATTACCTTGATTAGTCTGCGGTAGTCTTTATAAATGATATTCTTATCTATTTTAAGAGAATGTAATATCATGAAGATCACTTAGGAATTATGATGAATACCCTAAGGAGATAGAAACATTTTGAAAATTTTATAAAGTGTGATTTTTGGGTGCAAATGTCCTCATTTTGGGTCATATAATCATAAGTGGGGGTATATTAGTGGATCCATCAGAGACTGAGGCTATTAAACATTGGCCAAGGCAAACCATCATAACTAAAATTTTATTTTTTTTCATGGTTTTTCTAGATATTATCAATGGTTTCTATATAATTTCTCACAATTATCTAATCCACTCGCCAAGTTAATTTATAGGGGAGCTAATTTTCGTTCGATGGATGAATGTGAGGAAAATTTCATGGAATTAAAGAGAAGACTATTTAGCGCACTTGTGTTTACATTACACTATAATGGAGATTAGTTATTAATATATAGTGATCCACCAAATAATGGGTTATAATGTATTATCATGTATAATTAAATGGTTATAGCTTATGCCTCATGATAATTGAAGGTTCACGAGAAAAATTACCCAAATCGTCATTGAGATTTAGTTTTTTTAATTTTTACTTTAAAGATATGGATGAATTGTCTTTATGAAGAAAAGTGGGATATATTTACTGATCACAAAATCTTAATGTGTATAATAAAAAAATGTAGTGTTGAAAATGTTCTGGAAAAATTAATATAGTTTACTAAAGATGATGACTACTCAATACATTTCCACCCTTGGAAATAAAATAAGGTGGTTTATGCATTAATTTGAATGAATCATGTTATCTTATCCATGAAAATGTTAAAATGAGATCCAAAATTTATTGATTTGTAATGGTTGGAATAAAAAATATTTATGGAAGTGGATAAATCATAACTCTCTAAAATGAATATTCAACCATTCATATAAGTAAAGATTAAAGAGGAGAATAAGGAAGATGTAAAGATATAGAAGAAGGTGAGAAATTTTCGTGAGTATAATCTTTTTTATTGTTGGAATGATAATTTTTTGGAACCATTTTTATGTTTGTCAATACCTGAAACACCCCAAGATTTTATGATTTGTATTATTTTTAATTTATGTGATGTCATTTGTTTTATGCTAAACCAAGATTATCTTGTGCTATACGCAACACCGTATTAGCTTGTAGTATATGCAACACAATTCTTGGATCGTGTTATACACAATTTCAAGTTCATTTGATAGAAGTTATTCTATGCAACATTGAGTGTATATATATATATATATTCAACGTATAAATGTAATATTGTTGGATTTTGTCATACATAACAACAAAGGAGTCTTGCACTACACGCAACCCTGACTTGGCTTTCATTACACACAATCGTGACCTTCCACAATAGCGTGTGTTGTACGCAATACCAGGGTTCACTAAACAACGATATATGGTTATAATATTATCACAAACTTGCCATTATGAATAGTATTAACCACATTTTGAATTTTATAACATTATTATCCATCTTATAAATTTTATAAAACATTTTATGTGAACAAAAAAAAATCGGGTAAAATAAGTATTTTTAAAAAAATGTAGTTTTCCCACCTTTTGATGGAGCACCAACTTTAAATATAGTTTTTGACATTTTTATAATTTCAATTTTACAAAATAAAATTATTCTTTGGAATAAGGATATAAAATTTTACCTTGGATAAAATTTTCATATTATTCTGATAACTTTCATATTTTAATGAATAGTAAAAACACGCTATATTTTAATTAAAAACAACTTTTTTCATCATAATAATGTATGTGGTTAAATTATAATATTGAATGGTTTTGAAGAATAAATACAATTTTTTTTTACCATCTAATATAATTTATTTCATTAGCATTGATTTTAAGTTGAATTCGTAGGTTAAATCAATTCAATCTTTTACAATATTTTAAACAAAAACCCGTTTTCTTTCGACAACGGGATTAATTTTAATTTAATTTCTGAAACTTTGGTGTATTGAATTTAGAAAAATGGATTCTATATTTTGAATCAGTGGGTCCAAATTATGTTAATAAGCTACTTTTTATTTTTGGGCTTTATGAATAGTAACTACGGTAAATTTTATTTACCCTAGTTAAAGGTAAATCAAGTAATTAAGGGTAAATATAAGTTTATAAAATTAACCTAACATCGGACAAAATCCTATTGAATAACTAAAAGTCGACCCATATCACATAAGTGTCAGATTAGAATCATTTAATAAACTTTTTCCACGAAAATAATTTAATTATTATCAAAATAAAAGAAAGTGACAACATGTCACTTTCTTAAATCTTATAAGTATAATAATTTTAATCTAGAGGTAAACTTTATGAAACTTCTAACATGAATAGTCTCCAGAAATCTAATAAAATTATCTACATCATATGAATTAATTTATAATTATTAGGGTTTAAATAATTATCATTAAAGGTGACATAATAGTGATGTTGAAATTATTTTATCAAGAGAAATATCAAATAAATGGTTTTAAAAATATTAAAATAAATATTATATGAACTATTTAAGGTACTCCACTAATTTTTAGATAAATATGAAATGTTATTAATCTATTAAATCTTTTATTTCGAACATATCTTTTGTATATTTTTTATTTAAATTCAAATAATGAATAGTGTCAAGATGGACAATACTGTTATTTTATAAAAATAACATATTATAAAATTGTTTAAAAATCACAAAAAATATTTAAAAATTAAAAATTTAAATTTATATGGTCAATAATGTCATAAAGTGTCAAATTATGGAAAATTCACAACCCATATGTAATTATTTATAATAATTTAAAATTTAGAATATTATTACCACAAATAAAATTAAATTAATAAATACGGAAAAATCAAGTTAATAATGTTTAAAATAGATTCCTAACATGTCTAAATTTTATTTTTTGATGCGATCACAACCCTATCTCATATAATATTCGGATATGAGTCATTTTAGAAGATTTTAATTGGGGTTTGGATTTAATATAAACTAATATTTCTTATATTTCCAAAGGTGCCCCTCTCCTCCCTTGTAAAAGGGCATCACCTCCCTCTCTTCCTCACACCAATTTGGGCCTTTAATCTCGGCCATACCCTGCCCATTTCCCTTATCAACTTACCTAGAAATATCCTAGTGGTCAGGGTCTTCTTCAGAGACCAATTTTAGTACCCTAAGAGGAGGGTTCAAAGAGGCGTGTCAAAGAAGAGGTAATATCCGTTACCGATTCTTTCAATTATATTTCTTCTTCAACTAATTATTATTTAGTTGTTTCGTTATGAAGTACTAACATAATTATCCCTCATATACTGATATGTTATTATAAATATGAAACAACCATACTTCACCTTCTATCCATCCTACGGAAAACAAAGTCACCGCGCCTGCGTACGTACAGAATATCGTCTCCACGCCGTGGTGTAATCTGTTTTTCCACCAACACCTTACATGGATGGGTATAATGGTGTAATGAATAACTATATATGGTTAGTATAATATCATAATGACTATGATATATTATACCATCCACTCCAATTCTATAATTATGGGAATGATATCATCACTCGTGCGTACGTACGGACGACCGTCTCCACGACGCGATGAGATTCATTCTCCATGTTAACCAAACATGAATGATCATAAAGTTTATATAATGAATAATAATGAAACATATGAAATAATAATTCTACTGTATTTATATATATATGTATGTATGTCATCTATTTAGTTTCATTTAATTCAATAAGGAAACGAAAACAGCGTTCATGCGTACGTACGACCTACCTTCTCCATGAACGGTGTATTTCATTCCTTTTAGCGATCTATAATATATATGTATATGATGAATATATATTATATATAAATCATGTTTTACATTCTGGAATTATGTCAATTAGGATATAAGTAATAATATCAAGGACGATAAGTCGAAACACATATGATAAATGAAATGATTTTACCCAAAACGGTACTTTAACATGGAATTTACAAAAGAACAGGTAATATAAAGTCATAAGTGAAACATATATGATATAATAAGAATGAATATGATTATGTAATAAGTCAATGACATTATATAAATCATTATACAGGAGGTTCAGATCCTTACGAAGCACATCGGACATAAGGTAAGGGATAATTATTCCAATCTCGTTCTTATCCAAGATTGTTTATTCGTAAGTATTTACTGGGGTTATTGTTATCATCCATTTCCATGTTTCCTAAAAATGGTTTGATGTCTTTTTAATGTCCTTTTTACCCATTTTTGATATTTACTACATGGTATGTATGGAATATTTCTTTTACAAGGTACTTTTTGACTTTTCGGCAAAACTACGAGAAGAATGTTTTTTAACTTATACAGCATGAATGGATTTTTATGGTTTTATAAAGCCTTATTTTCATTAAGCTTACTCCAAAAGATTTCATGACTATTTTCAACAAAATCACTTTCTTTTAAAATTACAAGACATTTTGTGAAAAGAAATTGATTTTGAAGAAGAAATGATATTTTCCTCAAGAATTATTTTCAAGTATTTTATCAAAACCATTTTCCATATAAGATGAAATTATTTCAAATGTGTATGTTTCATGTATAATATCTCTATGATTTATATGGTTTCAATTTTATTATGATGAAATTATATCCATTTGTTTTATATGGATTATGTTATTATGGGATGATGTTTATGAAACCCAATTTATACTTTGGGTTTTGATGAATGATTTATGATTGTTTTGAGGCACACGTAAGAATGATTTCAACATGAGATGGGTGGGACCTATATCTCCCTCCAAAAAATTGGGTAAAGATTTATATTTCATGATATAGACATGGCTGGAATGGTAAGTTAATCCGGTTCAGTGTTACAGGACTGGAACGAGGAGTGAACTCGATTCAGAAAGGGACTTTGTCCACTAAGATGGTCTTGGCAGAAATGCCTTGGCTACTAAGGAAATCATAACATGTGCTGAATGGTTGACACAATTACATGTTTTATTCCCATTATATTTTATCATGGTTGATGTTCCATTATGATATATTCCTTAGGTACTTCCACGATTTATGTCTTTGCTCAAGATTTTGATGTTTAAATTTCATGTTCATGTTTGTGCTTTCAAATGTTTATGGATTGTTTTATGTTCCTATGTTTACCCTTACTGGGAATTTGAGCTCACCCATTTTATTTTTCCTTTTCCCCAGGATATGAAGAAAGGTTTTTGGTAAGAAAAAAAAGGAAGATCTTTATGGGAGATGTTGAAGATCTTTCACCACAGTTAGAAGATTATATTCCAAGTTTCCAAAGACACTAAACTATTACGGTCCTTGTGTGTCTGTTTTTGTTATGTACTAAGTATTCGGCAATAGTAATGTAATGTCCATGTACGTCAAGCTCCGGGTCTCTATAGTAGGTATCAGAGGAAAGGTTTAGTCAACCTTTGGAAAGTAGGATGCGAAAACGTTAGTGAGATCCCTCGAGATATTTCTTAAGGTATGTCTAGAGATGTCCCTAAGGATATGTATACGTAGGGGATATAGTCCTAGAACTATGGTAACGATCTTAGAATTTAACCTAAGATGTTAGATATTGAGGGTACTCCCCCTTTACTATGTTGTTTTCCATAGCATGATTTTTTCCTCTCACACTATTCTTTTTGAGTTTTAGAAAATGGCGCTGAAACAGGATGATTCACGATAATGGAGGATATGATGGACAATGTAATGATATTTTTCATGAGCAACCAAATGAAATGGGATTTGGAAGTCCAAATATCATTACTATTCCTAATCATCAATCTCATAATATGATCAATAATCTCAAATTTTGTAAGTTTCCCGACTCAGATAATAAGAGAAAGATGGAGTTTCATGATGATCATAGAGGAAAGAAAGTTCAATTTCCCTCAGGTAAATCATGTGGGAAGAGGCATCAGAGAGATTGTTTCAAAGGAACTAAAAGATACTTTGGGTGTGGAAAAGAAGGAAACAAATCCAGTAAGTGCAAAGGAAAAGGTTTAGTTAACACCATGGACAAGGATAATGGTATTTCTACGTCATCAACAATGATTAGATGTTATAAATGTGGAATGTATGGGCATTATGCAAACCAATTCCCTAAGGGAAAATCTCATGAAGAGAATCAGCATGGTCACATGAGTAGTATTTATGTGGATGATAATGAAGATACTACAAATGAAATATGAGATGAAAGAAATGATGAAGCTCACATAGTTGTTTAAGAAGTTAATGGAATTATTGTATGTTTATAAAGAATAATATATGGTACTATGGAATAAAGAATTATCTAAGGATTGTTACACTATTGTTTTTCCTAAATTATTTGAAAGTATATGTTGAATGGTACCGGTAACCATGGAAGGTTATTCAGATATTTTTGGAAAGTAGATGATATGCGCATAATGAAGGGATAAAAAGTTATGAGATGTTTGATTATATTCATGAGCTCATGACTGATATAAGGGCTAAGTTATATTATGGTTTGATTATATAGATTTGTTTGTGATTTTGGATGTGGAAAGAGTTACCTTTTGACAGTATACATGTTTTCACTAAGGTTCTATGGTAATTTATGTTTCAAGAGAGTATATGACTAAGGTATTCATGTGTTTGGAATGCAACCAATAAGATATATCTTGTGATATATGTGGCATACATGCTTGTATTCTCATTCTTGGTAGATAACCTTTCTAGTAATTATTTTCTTTATACTATGAGCTTGGACCGAAGTATTTTAGATAATCCTAATGATTGGAATGGATTATATTGGACATAAGTTAGTATTGTTTAAGAATAGAACTTTTTTCAATATTATTGATGGGATGTTATAGTAATGTAGTTTTTGAAAAATGACAACCTGCAGGATGGGCGACAGCCCATCGCATCGGACAAGGCTGTGGGAATCAGACCCACAACCGAAGTGTGACTGGCCTTTATCGCCTACCACAGGCCTAAAATAAGTCTCTAGTTAGTAGAAACTAGTTTTATTTTATTAAGCGACATGATAGATGGAGTATAAGTTCATTTTTGGAATCGTATATGATTAACCTCACCATAGATGGACTTATGTATATTTGATAACTTTTGCTAACCTTTTGTTTGAAACAAATGGAATGACCCATCATTTTATCACATGATCTGCTAACTCTTCACGAATAACAACTTCAACTTCATTTCTTTAAGAGATGAAGTTGAAATTGTTCTAAGAACGAACAACAGTGAGATTATACCAAAATTAAGCAAGTATTTCTTATAATTCAAATTATTCAAATATTGGGAAATGATCTTGAAAACCAAAAATGTTGTCCTAGTGCCCTTATATCCGATGAATCATATGGTACCTTAGACCATCACAAATATATGGATTTGTGATTATTTCCTTTTTCATAGACATGTTCTCTACCACTCTCCATCAGAACATGATGGTTAGATTTCTCTTTGATATCCATATTTTCACCTATCTTCTCCTATGTGGAAACCTAGTGATTAGTTAATTTGGGTAACTGTTATGTTTCATACATTAGTTTTTTAAGTTAATTTTTTGTGTTTCATTTTATGATGTGGGTTTCAATTAACGAAACTTTCAAGTAGAAAACCATGCATAACCCCGAAAAATTTTGAGGGAGAAATTCATTTTAAGGGGGGTAGAATGTAACACCCCGGGATTTTATGATAAGTATTCATTTTAATTTATTTTATGTCATGTGTTTTATGCTACACCAATATTATCTTGTGCTATACGCAACACCATATTAGATAGCAGTATATGCAACACAGTTCTTGGATGGTGTTATACACAATTTCAAGTTCATTTGATAGAAGTTATTCTACGCAACATTGAGGGTATATATATATATTCAAGGTATAAATGAAATATGGTTGGATTTTGTTATACGAAACAACAAAGGATTCTTGCACTACACGAAACCATGACTTGGCTTTCATTACACGCAATCACGACCTTCCTCGATAGCGTGTGTTGTACGCAATACCGGGTTTCACTAAACAACGATATATGGTTATAATATTATCACGAACTAGCCGTTATGAATATTATTAACCAAATTTTGAATTTTATAACATTATTATTCATCTTATAAATTTTCTAGAACATTTTATGTGAATAAAATTAATTTTTCGGGTAAAATAAGTATTTTACAAAAAATGCAGTTTTGCCGCCTTTTGATGGCGCACCCACTTTAAATCTAGTTTTTGACATGTTTATAAGTTCAATTTTACAAAATAAAATTATTCTTTGGAATAAGGATATAAAATTTTACCTTGGATAAAATTTTCATATTATTCTGATAACTTTCATATTTTAATGAATAGTAAAAACACGCTATATTTTAATTAAAAACAACTTTTTTCATCATAATAATTTATGTGGTTAAATTATAATATTGAATGGTTTTAAAGTATAAATAGAATATATTTTTACCATTTAATATATTGTATGTCATTATCATTGATTTTACCTTGAATTCGTAGGTTAAATCAATTCAATCTTTTGTAATATTTTTATCAAAAACCCGTTTTCTTTCAACAACGGGATTAATTTTAATTTAATTTCTGCAACTTTTGAGTGTTGAATTTGGAAAAATGGATTCCATATTTGGAATCAGTGGGTACAAATTATGTTAATAAGATACTTTTTATTTTTGGGCTTTATGAATAGTAACTACGGTAAATTTTATTTTCCATAGTTAAAGGTAAATCGGGTAATTAAAGGTAAATATAAGATTATAAAATTATCCTAAAACCTGCCAAAATCTTATTGGATGACTAGAAGTCGACCCATATCACCTAAGTGTTAGATTAGAATCATTTAATGGACTTTTTTCCTTGAAAATAATTTAATTATTATTAAAACCAAAGAAAGTGACAACATGTCTCTTTCTTAAATCTTAAAAGTATAATAATTTTAATTTAGTGATAAACATAATAAAACGTCAAAAATGAATAGTCTCTAGAAATATAATAAAAACATCTACATAATATGAATTAATTTAGAATATTTAGGGATTAAATAATTATCATTAAAGGTGACATAATAGTGATGTTGAAATTATTTTATTAAGAGAAATATCAAATAAATGGTTTTAAAATATTATAATAAATATTATATGAACTATTTAATGTGCTCCAATAATATTTTAGATAAATATGATATGTTATGAATCTATTAAATTTTTTTGTTCGAACATATCTTCTGTATATTGTTTCTTTAAATTCAAATAAATGAATAGTGTCAAAATTGACACTATTGTTATTTTATAAAAATAACATATTATAAAATTGTTTAAAAATCACAAAAATATTTCAAAATTATAAATTTCAATTTATATGGTCGAAAATGTCATAAATTTTCAAATTATGGAAAATTCACAAGACATATGTAATTATTTATAATTATTTAAAATTTAGAATATTATTACCACAAATAAAATAAAATTAATAAATTAGGAAAAATCAAGTTGGTAATGTTAAAAATAGATTACTAACATGTCTAAATTATATTAGATGATGATATTACAACCCTATCTCATCTAATCTTCGGATATGAGTCAATTTGGAAGTTTTTAAGTGGGGTTGGGATTTAATATAAACTAATATTTCTTATATATCAAAGGTGCCCCTCTCCCCCCTTATAAAAGGGCATCTCCTCCCAATATTCCTCACACCAATTTGAGCTTTTAATCTCAGAAAAAACCTGCTCATTTACCTTATAAACTTACCTAGAAACATCCTAGAGGTCCCGGTCTTCTTCAAAGACCAATTTTAGTACCCTAAGAGGAGGTTTCAAAGGGGGTGTCAAAGAAGAGGTAATATCTGTTACTGATTCTTTCAATTTTCTTTCTCCTTCAACTTATTCTTATTTAGTTGTTTCATTATGAAGTATAAAATCAGTATCCTTCATATACTTATATGTTATTATAAATATTAAACAACCCTATTTCACATTCTATCCATCCTATGGAAAACAAAATCATCGCGCGTGCATACGTATGGAATACCGTCTTCACGCCGTGGTGTAATCTGTTTTTCCACCAACACATTACATGGATGGTTATAACAGTGTAAAGAATAACTATATATGGTTATTATAACATCATAATGATTCTGATATATTATACCATCCACTATAATTCTATAATTATGGGAACGATATCATCACTGGTGCGTACGTACGAACTACCGTCTCCACGATGCGATGAGATTATTTTTCCATGTTAACCATACATGAATGATTATAAAGTGTATATAATGAATAATAATGAAATATATGAAATAATAATGCTACTGGATTTATGTATATATATATTTATGTCCTCTATTTAGTTTCATTCAATTCAATAAGGAAACTAAAATAGGGTTCATGCGTACGTACGACCTACCATCTCCATGAATGGTGTATTTCATTCCTTTTATCGATCTATAATATATATGTATATGATGAATATATATTATATATAAATCATGTTTTACATTATGGAATTATGTAAATAAGGATATAAGTAATAATATCAAGAACGACAAGTCGAAACACATACAATAAATGAAATGATTTTACCAAAAACGCTACTTTAACATGGAATTTACAAAAGAACGGGTAATATAAAGTCATAAGTGAAACATATATGATATCATAAAAATGAATATGATTATTTAATAAGTTAGTGACATTATTTAAATCATTATACTGGAGGTTCAGATCCATATGAAGCATATCAGACCTAAGGTAAGGGAAAATTATTCCAATCTCGTTCTCATCCGAGATTGTTTATTCATACGTATTTACCAGGGTTATTGTTATCATCCATGTCCATGTTTCCTAAAAATGGTTTCATGTATGTTTAATGTCCTTTTTACCCATTTTTGACTTTTACTATAGGGTATGTATGAAATCTTTCTTTTATGTGGTACTTTTTGACTTTTTCGTCAAAAGTACGAGAAGAATGTTTTTTTAACTTATACGGCATGAAAAGATAGTTATGGTTTTATAAAGCCTTATTTTCCTGGAGCTTCCTCCAAAATATTTCATGACTATTTTAAAAAAATACCTTTCTTTTAAAATTGCATGATGTTTTGTTAAAAAAATCGATTTTGAAGAAGAATGGATATTTTCCTCAAGAATTCTTTCCAAGTATTTTATCAAAACCATTTTCCATATAAGATGAAATTATTTCAAATTTGTATGTTTCAAGTATAATATATATATGATTTATATTGTGTCACTTTTCTTATGATTAAATGATATCCATTTGTTTTATATGGATTATGTTATGATGGGATGATGTTTATGAAACCCAAATTATTCTTTGGGTTTTGAAGAATGATTTATGATTGTTTATTGGAACATGTAAGAATGATTTCAATATGAGATGGGTGGGACCTATATCTCCCTCCAATGAATTGGGTAAATATTTATATCTCATGATATAGACATGGATGGAATGGTTATTTAATCAGGTTCAATGTTACAGGACTGAAACGAGGAGTGAACTTGATTCAGAAAGGGACTTTGTCCACTAAGATGGTCTTCGCAGCAATGCCTTGTCTACTATGGAAGTCAAAACATGTGCTAAATGGTTTCCACAATTACATGTTTAATTCCCATTATATTTTATCATGGTTGATGTTCCATTATGATTTATGCCTTAGGTACTTCCACGATTTATGTCTTTGCTCAAGATTTTGATGTTTAAAATTCATGTTCATGTTTTTGCTTTCAAATGTTTATGGATTGTATTATGTTCTCTATGTTACCCTTACTGGGAATTTGAGCTCACCCCTTTTATGTTTTCCTTTCCCTGGGATATAAAGAAAGGTTTTAGGTAAGAAAAAAAGGGATGATCTTTATGGGAGATGTTGAAGATCTTTCACCATGATTAGAATATTATATTCCGAGTTTCCAAAGACACTAAACTATTACAGTCCTTGTGTGTCTGTTTTTGTTATGTACTATGTATTCTGCAAAAGTAATGTAATTTCCATGTACGTCATGCTCTGGGTCTCTACAATACCTAATTTTAATAAGTATCTATTATAAGAGACTCATAGTTCATCATTCTCTATTCATACTATAATTACAAAGATCAATATGGATTTGAAAGAGTTATTTTGGTAAGATATAATGAAGAGAGATATTGCAGAGTTTCTATATCGGTGCTCGGAATTTAAAAATTTTAAGTCTAAAAGACAAAATTACAAGGATATGATACAACCATTACACATAAAAAAATTGAAATTGTAAAACATTACCATGGTTATTTCCATTGGACTGCCCAAAACATCAAAAGGGAATAATACTATATGGGTTATTTTCAATATCCTTAAAAATTCATCCCACTTCATTGATATTAGAGAAGATTTATCTCTAGAATAGCTTTCAATAATATACATTAAAGAAGTGGTAATTTTGTATGAAGTACCACATTCTATTGTATATGATCACGATCTAAAGTTTACATCAAAGTTCAAGGGATGTCTTCAGTAGGATTTGGATACAGTGTTATGTTTCAAAAAATATTATCATCCTCAGATAGATAGTTAGTCTAATATAAAAATCAAAAACCTAGAAAATATGTTGAGATATTTCTCTATGGATTTAAAAGGTGGTTGAGATAAAAAACTTCCTATAGTGGAGTTTTCTTACAATAATAGCTTTTAATCGTTCATTCAGATAGATACTTAGGAATTCCTCTTTGTAAAGATGTATATAAGTCCAACATACAAGGGTGATGTTATAGAATGAAATCTATTTGGACCTGATCTTGATGAAGAAATTTTATAGAAGGTTATATCTATTTAGAAACACATAATGGAAACACAAAGTTACCATAAAAGTTGTGCTGACAATCTATAGTGTGATCAACAATTTGAAGTTAGTGAAAATGTATTTCTAAGAATATGTTGATGGAAGAAGGTAATGATATTTAGAAATTAATGAAAACAAAACCCTATGTATATCATTACCTTTGAGATTCTAGATCGTATCAAGATGGTAGATTATCTATTGGTGCTTTCAATGAACCTCTCTCATGTCCATGATGTATTCCATGTAACTATTCTAAAGAAGTACATATTTAAATATTCACATGTACTAAAATTAGAGGTTTTACCAATCAATATATATCTTTATTATTAGGAAAACCCATTAGAGATTCTAGATTATATAAAGTTCTATGAAATAGTACCACACACCTGGTCAATGTTTTATGGTAAAACCACTAATTTGAAGAAGCTATAAAGGAAGACAAGGATATTATAGGCTGAAAAATATACATTTTTTATACCATAATGATGAATTTATGGGGTGAAATTAATTTTAGGGGGGTATAATGTAACACCTTGAGTTTATATGAAATATTTTCTTTTGATTAAATTTAATTTCTTTGATATCTTTCATTACATGCAACATCGAGTTTTAATGAACTGCATATTACTATCAATATAATTATTTAAACATAACCATTATAACCTAGCCATTAAACATGTTGGAATGAATCAGAATAAAAAAATTTTAAAAATTAAATGTAATGGTTTTATATAAAGAAATTATATTGATAAAAGGAACTTGATTTTTAGTGAAGTATTTATATGTTTTGAAAATTTTATTTTCTCAGAAAATGTTTTTAATGATTTTTATTAAAAAACATTAAAATTTATTATTTCGGAATTAAAAAAAATATTTTAAAAAATAAACTTCATTTTATAAATCTACATGTCAAATATATCTTTGAGTGATGTTTTGGGAATTTCTAAAAAAAGATTAAATTTTTGGTGAATAATGAAAAATAATAATTTTTATAAAAAAACTACCTTTTCATTTAAAGAATTTATAAAGTTACATATTATTTAAAAAAATTAAAAGTGATATTAGTTTAATAATTTTATTATTTAACCAATTCAATAAATTTCCACCAAATTCATGTTTATTTTTATATTAATACTTTTTATACATATGAAATTTTTCTCTTTGGAAAACAGCTTTTTTTCCATGTCTATGAGTTTGATTTTTAAATTAAAATATACCACTTATGTGAATTGAATTTTGAAAAATGGATTCTATATTTTAAAACATAAATAATAATATTATATAATAAGTTCAACTTAATTTTTGGTCAAAATTAATAGTTAAAATAGTTAAAATTAATTACTCTGATTAAAGGCAAAACAAGTTTAACAAGAGATTAAACTAAAATGATTAGGGTAAAATGGCCCAAGAACTTGAAAAAATATCATTTTATTGATATATTTAGACCCTATATCTTATTATGTTTTATAATGATCTATTTTGGATCCTTGTGAAATGTTTAAAATGAGTGTACACCATTTTATTTTCAAAACATTCAAGTGTGTCCTCTCCCAGTGTATAAAATGAAACACACTCTTATCTCCTATTCACACTTCTTTAACCCATTGGTTCATAAAATACTTAAACAAATACTTTAATTACTTCCCTCCTTACATTTTATAGGCCTTATTTTTATCATAAATCTAACCTACGAAGGCTTTTGATGAAAACCTATGGAGGTTATCCAAAGAGGAGTTATCGTTCTCAACTGAGCATTTCAATTTTATTTATTCTTCCACCTCCATAAAATATTGTTCAATTATGATGAAAAAAATAATTATATAAAATATAATGAGATTTTATTATAAAAAATTAATAACTTATATTCACATTATCTTTCATTAAATGGTAAACAAAACCAGCGATCATGTGTACGGTGGACTGCCATCTTACGAACTGATGTAATTCATTTTCCATCACCACCTCTCAAGATTGAATATAATGATTATTTTAAAGTATATATATATATATATATATGGTATTTTTACATTATTATACTGCCCAAATTATAATATCACCTAAACCTTAATACTTTCCATTCTGAGAGAATATGATAACATCTCTCGTTTATATGGTGGATTACCTCCTCGTGAAGGGATGTGGTTCATTTTTCACTGACGGTATACATATAAGGTGATAAAGATAAATTTAATTAAAATATTTGAAATACATATATATATGAAATAATAATTATTCTATAAATAGTAATTATTATTTACTTAACCTTCATTCTATCTATTGAGAAAACAGAAACAACATTCATGCGTGTGTACAACCTACCATCTCCACAAGAAACGTAAATTATTTACATTTTAAAACATTTATGGATTACTATAAATAAATATAGAATGAATATATGTGATATTTATATCATTTATAACATTCTATATATTATGTCAACATAATCAAATAATATTAAAAAATACCAACAAAAACCTTCATGAATTACGCAACAGTTATTACCCAAAATGTGATTTTAAAAAGGAATTGTTAATAAATGAGTAATAAAAGGTCATAAGTAAATAATATATGGGGTTATATATATATATATTGGTTATTTAATAGATTTATAATAAACCTATATTTATTACACAATATTTTTAAATGATTATGAAGTATTTCAAGACTTAAGTTAAGATATTTTTTCCCACTTTTAATTATATGAGACTCTTTCCTTATGCACCAATTGTTTCTTTTTTGGGTTTATATAATGACCATGAATTTTATTTATGATACCTAACATGATAATTATGGTATATAAATATCCATATAATGTTCTTTATTTCATGGATCTTATTATTCAAAATATACCAAAGTGGTGAAGGTTTTAGGTTACAATTTCATTGTATATCAGTATTATTTATGATTATGAATAAAATTATAAGATATTATGATCCAAATATCAAAAATAGACGAATTTTATTCTCATATAGTTATTTTTGGAGGTATCATGTTTTAATTTAAATTTCCTCTCTTTATGTACTCAATTTTCCTAAAAGAATATTTTTAATGGAAAACCAAATTTATTTCTCTATTAAGTCAAATACACTTTTCCTTAAATGTCCATGTTCTCTAAAATTGTTTTAAATAAATATTTAATATTCAAAAAATATTTTTTAAATACATTTTTATCCATTTTTTAATTTTTATAAATTATTTTAAAAGGAATCTTCTTGTCATTTTCAATATGAGGTCGTTTTGAATTTTTTCAGAAAATGTAAAAGGAATAATTGTTTAAATGTGTACTTCTTGAATAGAATTTCCCACCATCATAAAAACTCAATTATTTTTAGAATAATTTAAAAAAAACATAGGATTTTTTCAAATAAAAAATTTCATTAATATTTATGAAATTTTTTAGATTTTAAAGAATTGGTTTCAAATGAAAATGATATTTTACTCAAGAATTATTTTATGATATTTTATAAAATTTATATTCATTAACAATAACATTATTTGGTGTTGATTATATTTTACATGTTATATGATAAAATTTTACCATCATTATTATTTATTTTGATGGAATATGTTTATTACTATGATAAAAATATGTTTATAATACATGTTCCTTTTACACAGGTTATGATATGATGAATGGATGAAATGTTTATGAAACATGTTTCTTTTCCATGGGTTATGATATAATCAAATGTTTATGAAACCCATTTACTTTCATGGTTTTTGATATAATTTATGTTTTATGAATTTTTAGAACACAAATTTATATATTATGCAATGGGTGGGACCTATATCACTATCTAATTCATTGGGTAAAGTTTTCATATCTTATAAGGCAATGATGAGAAATAAGATGATGTGCATAATCTACTATAGAAAATTGGCTAATATACTTGATACACAATAGGAAATAGATGATGATTCATAATCCTTTAAGAAATGGGAAACATGTGTTTATTCCTAATCCATAATAATTTTAGGGTCACAAATGTTAAACAAGACATATGAAATGGTTAGTATACATATGATGGCACCACACCTACATGACATGAACATATAGTTCATGATTGATTTATGATGATTTATCAATTTTATAGTTCATGTATATTTAAATGATAATGTTTCATGCCATGTATCATACCTATAATCTATGACAGATTTTTTATAAGCATTATATGTTATATTTGTAATCTTATACCCTTATTATTATCATATGATTTTATATGGCCATCGATTAATGTCTTATATATTTACCCTTACTGAGCATCTGAGCTCACCCTTTCTTAAGATTCCTTTCCCTAGGTTATAGAGAAATATTTACGTAGGTTATGTCTATGAATAATACTAAAAGTGAACATCATTTTGATATTTGTTAAAGATCTTGAAATATGTAAATTATGTAACTAGTCTCTAAAGACAGTAAACCTTAATAGCCCTCGGCCTATTATTTGTGAAATGTATTGAATATTCATATATTAATATAAAATATCTTTGTATTAAAATACTGGGACATTATAAAAATATTATAGAATTTAAAACTATGACATTTTGACCCCATTTAGCATTTATTTTTACCTTTATAATATTTATGTAATTGATAAAGTAAATTTTTTCACTTTCATACTTTTAATATCTATAATATATTTTAATAAGGATTTAAACAACATAAATTCGGTTATAAATTATTATTGGAAATATTGATGACTTTTATCATGTTAATTTATTTTAAATTTTTATTAATTAAATAATTTCCTTAAATTCTTACACAACACTTTCATAGTGCTTATGATAGTAGTAGAAAAATCATGAAAATTATTTTAAAGTCCATAAAAGTAATATTTTTTTGATTGTTTATTGTGTACCAAGAATTTTATTTGTATATATAATATATTAAGGATGTGTGAAAGTTTTATATTCAATTTCAATTTTTATCCGGATGTATTTAAAGTGAAATTTAGGGAATAGTGTGACAAATGAAATTAATGATATTTTATAGTAAATAATATTTTATTAAATTATTTAAAATTAATAAAAATAATATATTCATAGATGTTAATGCTATAATATTTAAAATATAAACCATGTTCCATTAATGTGTCAATTTTTCATTTATAGTATATTTATTTACCCCGAAATAGTAAAAAAAAAATTTTTAATAGTAATCATAAAAAGGGTTAATAGAGATTAAAACTAAGAGATAAGGGTAAGAACATTACCAAAACATATTCAGATTTTATTTTATGATATTATTTCAACTCATAATCATCTTATATTTTATTTATAGTAATTTTTTTCCATTTATTATGAAAATTAATGTACATTAATTTTATACTTTAATTAATTACACGACTTCCCATACCCTTTCTTATAAAAAGACACGCATTCTATCTTTTCATTAAATATTCTTGAGAAAAATATCCTGAAAACCCCCTATACAATTGTATTATAAAATAATAAATAATAAATATAATGTTCTATTCTTCTTAAAAGTCTGTTCCATGTGTCCTAATGAAGGTATCTAAAGGAAGTCTACCAAAGAAAAGGTAATCATCTTTACCAACTCATTCAAGCTTATTTATTATTATACATCCTATAATTCTATTATACCCATTATAAAATAAAAAATAAAAAATAAAAAATATACTAATATGTTATTATGATTGTTATAAAACCATTTCCATCTCTTTTTTATCCTATGAAAAAGTGAAAACATCAATTGTGCGTGTACATGGCTTACCATATCATTGTAGTGGTGTATTTTTTTAATAACACAATAATTTTAGAGATATAGATGGAGAAATAATGAATAAATATGCTATTAAGTTCATGATTATTCTTCTAAAATTCTAATTTCATGTCTATCTTCTTACATTTGAATCTTTTGAAACATGATAATGTCGTCTGTGCATACGTGTGGACTACCACTTCCATGAAGTGATGTAATCCGTTTTTTATTCTAGTTTATAAGTATGGTATTACAAATATATTTATTGAATATATATGACTTATATATTATATAATATCTATTCTTTGAATAAGAATTATTATTCAAATTTCTTTCATTTTATCATCCAAAAAATGAAAATAGCATTCATAAGTATCTACGACCCACCTTCATGAACAATGTAATGTCTTTTTCTATCACTTCCTATTATAAATGAATATAAATATATATATAATGAATATATATGATATTTATTTCAAGAAAAATAATTTTATATTTTTTAACCATGATAAAGATGTAAGGATCGAAACTACCTAATCAAATCTTATATAACAATTGAAGTAGTTAACGCATGAATTAATGAAAATACTAGAATATTTTTAATAAACAGGTGATAAAATGTTATAAATGGATCTTACATGAAATTATATATTTTGTTATTTTATTTATTTATAATAAATTTAAATTTATTTTATTGGATTTTAAAATCACTAATGAGACTAGCCGAACTTTAGGTAAAGGATTTCATCGCAGTTTCCACTCCATTGAGACGTATTTAGTATTATACACCTATTTATTTTTATATCGTGTATATATTAACACATTGATATATTTAAAATTATTATATATTTGTTCAAGATTATTTTTGTTTCAATTCAATTTAGTTTTTTCAAGGGGATAAAATTTAAAAGTTACCAAAAAGGTAAGCACTTATTTTACAATGTATTGCTTTTGGATTGGTCTTATTTTGATTGAAGGAATGTTATAATAAATCCTTCATAAAATGCATATATTTTTATATAAATTATAAATTTATGGATTTAAAATATTTTATTATATATATATTACTTTCTTTTTCACTTGATTTAATCAATGTAATAATTAAAAGAAAAGTTGATCTTATTTCTCTACTGATCGAGTATATTTTTCTTCTATGTCCATATTTTTCAAAATTATTTTACTAAAGTAATTTTCATTTACTAAATTGATTTTATTTAGGGAATTTTATTTTATTATTTACTATTTACAATGTTTAATAGGAATCCTTTAAGTTTTTTTCAAAATGATCATTTTTTTATTTCTTCTATTAAAAGTCACAAGGAATGTTTCTTTTAAACATATATAGTTTTATTCCCACTTCCATAATAGATTTATACTATTTATATTGATCTAAAATATTTTAATGGTTTTATAAAGAGAAATATGTAATGATAATTTATTTAAATGTTTCAATTATATTTTTTTTATCCTTATAAGGGATATAATTTTATTGAAAACTTGTAGTTCTAATGAATTGATTTTCATATTATACCTCTTATAAATTTTGTGTTCATTAGATTTATCTTGAAAAAAAAATTTCTTAAGATCATTTATATTAAACTCAATTATTAATTTTATCATGGATATTATTATTTCATAAACCATACATCATCTCTACATACAGTGTTTTACTATGAAAATTATTTGATTGACCGGGAAAATCATGATATTCTATATCCTTTATTAAATATATATATATATATATATATTGATTAGGTGTATTTTTTATGAATTAAATTGATCATTAAATATATGAGTAATGCATTAGACATGTGGTGATGGGCGAGGCCGAGTTATAGATATCCCCTTGATTCATCGATAGGTCTCATGAGAAAAATTAGTTGACTTATCTTATTTAATGGATTTTTGCTGTATACCTACCCATAGATAAAATTGTCTTAGAATAATAATTTGATGGTAAATATGTCAGGATTTATGTGATCATAACGTCCAAAATTAATCATTTCCTTCATTTAGAATTCAGTTATTATTATCCATTAGATTAATACAATGACTTCATCCTTGGATTTATTCTTTTCTCAAGTTATTGATTAAATGGAATGTGTTTTCAGTTATTTACCTTTCTATATGAATTATGCATTAATTATTTAGGATATATTGTGATGTACATAAAATTTACCGATCATTTGAACTCACCCTTTTATTCATTTCCTTAGGATATGAAGAAGGATATTTTACATAATATCAAGGTTTACGGAATTTATATTATGCAATGTATTTTATATTTCCAATGTAATATAAGAATCATATATGAACCTAGTTCTTCAAGTTAGATAAACTAATTGATCCTGGTTGGTGAGATGCATTGTAACTCCTACCAATGTAATAAATAAGAAACTGGATTGGGTTACTAGAGTTGAGGTTGTTACAGTATATCTCTTTTTGAACTCAAAACATCATTGATACCATCAGTTACAAATTCTCGAACAATAACTCAACCTCCAAAAATGGCAGGGTAAACCATTTTGAGTTTGGGTAATCATAAAATAACAAATCACTACACCATGAGGTAAATTTTTCAGGAAAATAATTTTCATTTGGTTTAAGAGTGTGTGAACCATATGGGAAAATTTGAGTCTTAGACTCTATCTAATCATCTACCACCTCAAGATTAGGATCACCTCATGAACTCATGTGGAATCTATAATAGGAATATATATAGAAAATTCAATCTATATGTTTTCCTATATATATTAGCAGAGACTACTATCCTTTTACAAGAAAATCTATACTAATCATATTGGGTTAGTATTATCCCATTAATCATGGGTAAAATATACATGATAGTTGATCTACACAATGATTCCTCATCACACAACTAATCAGTGTAGAGAGGTTAAAATACAAGATCAATATCTTCATGACCCTACCTATGAATATTAGATAGTTATATGTGGGTATAACCTTTTACTAGGTAGGAAAATATCATTGTTACTTGAGATTATTAAGGTGATATAATGTTGTAAGGACACAAAAAATCATGAATTACCACTATATTATGTATATAATAACTTAATTATTCCCCACAAATGATTCCATAGTGTTTTGTGTCAACTAACTAGTCAAAAGAGTCCTAGAGAAAGGATACATCACCCACCACACGGATACTATTTTTCCTGGATTTATAATTAAACACATGATCCTCATAAAATCACTACATGAAATTAAAAAACTAATCCCTATAACACAACTACCTTTAACATATATCACTACTACTCAAACTAAACTGATAAAATTCATACATGAACAAACCCACCAAGCCCTACTAGGCTATAAGTAAGTTGAGTGCACCACTGAAATCCCACATCCAATTTTCCTTGTTCTTGAAACTAACACTAATAAGGAATATTTATCTTGGGAGGCCTTAGCCTACATCAACATATAATAATAATATTTTGCCAATACAACATATAACCAAAAGAACATCCAAATATACATATAAATAATTTACATCTGATAGGGGAAAACACCTCCACATTGTAAGAACTACAAGGAAGAGAATATCAATAATAAAAACTCCACCATGTAATATTATATGTAAGAGTATGGAAACAGCGAGTACACATTGTGTACTTAAAAAGTACACATCATGTATTTTGTTTTTATTCATTAAATGCACTAGGGTCACGTCTGATAGACAGAACCATCTCCTTCACAACTTATTTCGTTCGAGATTGCTGAGTAGCTACAGATCATTAACGATCCCCCACCCGAGAGTCTGTTATCTAAATCAAACACTAACGGTTGCATTGGAATCTTATCAGTGAGTTCTCTCATCTTCTAGACCACCATTCTTTGATTTCTCATCTTTCACGAGTTATCATGGGTTGAACATTTGATACTTTTACATATATCTATAGCATTATAAGGAGATTCAAGCCTCATGGATAAAGTATCTTGATCTACCAACATTGAGGTAGGTGGTTTGTGCCTTTTTATTGAAATCCTTTGAGTTTTATGTGCAAATTTGAAAATACCCATGAACGGGGTATTGCATTTTTACCATTTTATCCCTATTTTCTATCTGCTATGCTTGTATGCTTGAGAAGATGATATTTGATTGTGAATAGGGTGAATTGATGTGCTTTGGATGTGTTTCCCATGCATGTTTTTCCTGTTTTCACATTTTGGTCTAGTCGCCTATCAGGCTGTTGTTCACTTTCCCATGCCTAGTATTGTAGGATGGTGTGACTATTGTTCTGACATGCTTATATGTTGTAGAATTCAAGCAATGTAGTTCTTGAGGTTTACTTTTTCTGATAAGTGATGTTATACCTATTGATTTACACAGGGTCATGAGAACCTAGTGTAGTAGAACATAGAGAGAATGGATGTAACGACTTCTCCAGAGTGTCATTTACAATATTATGAAGTGAGACCATAGGGGGAATTGGCGTTGAGTACTTCCTCAACGATTCTGTAGTTCCTCGATGTGGGACACAGAGGTAATGTGACGTAAGTGGTTTCCTAGAACACCTTTAGTACCGATACGAGACTATAAGGGGAATTGATGGTGAGTGCTTCCCCAGAGAATCTATACTTTAGCTGAATTAGAGGGGTGAGACTGTGTGTTCTTCCTAGAGGGTTTCTTTTACTTGTTAGGTAGGACTAGAGGGGTTAGACTGAGTGTGCTTCCCAGAGGCTTACCTGTTGTGTTTATCTTCTTGTTTAGTTATTACTTGATATTGAGACTGTGGATTGTATATTGTTGAGTACCTTCCTGTTTATTGTTTCTGGTAATTTTATCTGCCATATACTCACTGTCTATAAGGGTTGGATCTTGTGGTGGTTGTCTACTGGGATTCATCTCACATCCTATTTGGGCCATGCATTTTGGCCCAAACAGATTATATTGTTGCAAGTATAGACAAGGGAAAGCACCCTTCTACATCAGGTACTTGATTTCATTGGAGTTGGAGAGCATGGGATCAAGCTGAGGCTTGGGAGGTTGAGTATTTTCTTATCTTTTTTCCTTTTTTACTTTGTTTGAGGGTTCTATTTAGCATTATGACTTGTTTGGATTCTTTCCTAGACATATATGTATCATGAATTATTTATATATATATGCTCCATTTGTTTCTTTATCAGTCTTCCACTGTTACTATTGTTTGGTATTATTATTTCTTTCACAATTGTATATTTGTTTACTTTCGATGTGTACTCTGCCAATGAGGGGATAGTTTCCCCACTATCACACCCAAGGCCCATACTGCTAGTCGGAGGCCTCTAATGTTCAGGGAAATGTGCTTGAGGCCATGGACCAATCGAGTATGTGGCGCCTTTGGGTGGCTTCCGGAATGGGGACATTACAAAGTGGTATCAGAGGTGGTGCCAATTTGATGTGCCAGTGAGGACACTT
This sequence comes from Viscum album, assembly GCA_963277665.1. Taxonomy (NCBI): domain Eukaryota; kingdom Viridiplantae; phylum Streptophyta; class Magnoliopsida; order Santalales; family Viscaceae; genus Viscum; species Viscum album. The sequence continues at coordinate 352,527,113 of OY728162.1, forward strand.
GGCCCTCCGAGGGGGGTGGGTTATGTCAATCCCACATCAAAGGAGGAGGAGCATGAAGCACCCCTTTATAAGGTGGTGTGGATACCTCTCCCATCATGAGGCCTTTTCCTTGGGGGTGCCTGAGGGCCATAACCCTGGGAAAAACAAAACCATGCCGGCTAGGCCCAAAGTGGACTATATCATGATTGTGGGCTGGATTGAGACGTTATATTATACACCACCATATACAAGCTCCTTTATCTTTGGTAGCTCTATTCCCACCAAAGTCACCACCAAACTATGAAAAATCTACACAGTGACAACACATGTGGGGATAAGGCCTATTATTGGGTGAGTAAAACTATACCTAGTAGGATAGACTAAAAAATAAAGTAAATATGAAAAAATTCAACTTAGACCCAAGATTAGTGAAGCCATAAATTAATCCCAAACGTTGTAGATATAATTTATGGTCAAAATAACCATGAATCATAACAGAGTCCAGAATTCACTACTTAGACCTAGGAATGTTTATATATCACAAGAAACCAAAGACACCTAGAATATTGAATGTCCCAAAAACTCAAAGTTAATATCCTAGATATCAGTCATATATTAATGTCAATCAAGCTTTCCTGATATATCTCATGATCCAAAACATCTATATAACCCATCAGCATGAGTACCTAGACATAAAAACTCATAGTCAATCTAATTTTAACCATAGTGGGTAACCCACACTTCTCTTAAAAGTATATCTCAGTCAAAGGGTTATCTAACCCTATTGATAGATGAACTTGTAACCCATCCCATAGGAAAACAATTAACTCTATAGGTGGAGGAACTATACCCCATCAAATGGAGGGATACTGACCTTTCTTATAGTATGGAGGACTATATGAACATCAAGATCGATGGGGTAGCCACCACATGCTATAATAGAGGACCCACAACCAATGAATTAAACACTTATTCCCCTGTACCCTTGGGGGAGTACTCAACTCTATGTTTTTTATGGGGGAAACAAGCCCTACCCTTAGAACATATCTATGGGGGTTACTAACCCTGTGTCTACACTAAACATCAAGACCTTATTTCACTGAAAGATCATCAAAAAAAAAGGTTTACTATATCCTGTAATCTCCTTAAAAATCACCCCTCTATTTGATATAACATGAACCATCACTATATATATAGAAAATATGTGATGCACCAGACACATTTATATTTGTAATAATAATTTTTGGTTGGTAAATATGATTATTAGTATTTTTATTGTATTGATTTGTTTAATATTAGTGACATCCAAAACAAATTCTTGCAGAATGAAATAATACACATTTTATTCAATAGAAATACTGAAACATTACATTTTAATAAGGCCAAAAGACTATAGCTAATGTATAATACCTACTAGAAGGCCTATTAGGATCACTGGAAGACCACCAAACATAATAACTTTATCAAGTAAGTGGTGAACATCTTTTGATTCTCTCATAATGAAAAACATTATGGAAATTACTATGGCAACAATACTAAAAATCAAGGGAATTTAGAGCACCATTCTTATAATATGAAATGGTTTTTGAAGTTTGGATCACCCTAAACAAGTATTTATAAGACCTTTCCACTATTGAAGATAAATATGACTGTTAATAGTTGTTGGGGTCTTTAGGTGACTATTGGTTTTGATAATGGTCATAAGATTTTATAACTATTAAGTATTTTGGATATTTTAAGTATTCTAGGAATATAAGTATTTTAGGAATTTCAAATGTTTTAAAATGCTTTAAATATTTTAAATTAATATCATTAGTTAAATAATGACATAGTTTTAATTAAAATATATTTTATATTTGGATTTTAAAAATATAGTAACCATGATGTTTCTTTTAAAATGAATATAAATTTATAAAAGAAATGTCATGTTTTAAATGAATTTATATTTTGAAATTTAATTCTTTAGTTTAAAAACATATAAAATAATGACATTTAGAATGGGAAAGAATGCTTTTTTAAATATAAGGAAATTAATATGTATATTCTTTTCTTTTAACTATTGTGTTTAATAAATTTTGATAAAAAATTTGGGTGAGTACCCCACCCAACTAAGGGTAGCCTTGAAGGCTAAGCCCTCAAGGTCTGAGTGGGTGTATCATATTGCTAACCGAATCCAGGAAGAGTGCATGCATAGCGCATGCTGATTCACACACATGACCATGTGTAGGACCTGCTCAGGTATAAGCAGGGGTGAGGCATGTCGCACACCAATGGAGGTAAGGGTGGGCCAAGACCCGCAGTTGGGGGTCCTGAGTATATAGACCCTTTGGAATGTCTGTTTTATCATCTGAATGAAGGCAGTGGTGTCGAGTAATATATGGCGGTCAAAAAAATCTCCCCATTTCGATATGGGATGTAGATTTTTCCGTAAAACGCAATATGATCCATCTGATCTCACTATGCAAGATCACCACTATTCGATCAAGTCTAACCTTCGAACTCCACTACTTATCCTTTTTCAATGATTTTCATCAACTGTATAATCACGAAACATTTGACCTCAACCACACAAAACATTTAATTCTCGCAGATTCCCTAAGATTGTACGATCCATTCCACGTTATAATCTCAATCATTCTTCTATTTTTAAAACTGTGGAATGCACCAATGTTTCCTGATCTTCATGGTGTGATCACAACCATCCATTTCCTTTCCTTTCTCCCTTTATTGTTCTTCTTTCTCACACCACACTTGTAGACATCACCCTCCTCTTGTACTATTTCTCACTCAGCCCGTGAGCCCCCCCATCACTCTCCTCAGACCCAACATTTTCGTTTTTCCACAAGTCCACCAAGGTTGCATTAATTTAATGAAAACACCCTTTGGTGTATCATGTAAGTTTTCTTTAATATATATATATATATTATCAATGACTAGTTTATTCAAGTTCTAATTTGATTAAGGTTTTTGTTCTTGTTAGTTAGATTCAGATTTATTTAAGTCTCTTTGTTTATATTTATATGTTTAAACCGTAGTGTATACAATTATATATATATATAATTTATATAAACCCATTTTTCACCCATAACCGTACGGGCTTTCCTCTCCACAACCTTCCACCATCCTCTGGTCGACTCAACCTCTCTTTTGAAGATAGGTAAGGTTTTATTTAGTTTTGTGTTTGATTAACCCATATATAATTATATGTGCATATATGTTTATATATAAATACCAAACCTTTTCTATTCTACAATTTTTAAATGATGAATATTTGTATTTAAATTATGGTCTGTATTCATGTAATTTATATAAGGGTTAATCAAGCATCATTTTTATATATTAAAAACCCATATATACACTTTTTGTATATACGGTTATATGTGTGTATATATATATATAATAATTCTAATATAATTTAGGTTTTTAAGTAATTTATATTAGTGATTAAATAATGTTTTTGAAGTGTATGATACTTGTAAGGATTTATCAGACCTTTTTTTGGTTGTGAAAATCTCATGTATACACTTTGTGTATACATAGTTTCATATAATATAAAAATCCTAATATATTTTGGGTTTTTCAAGTAATGATTGTCAATAATTAACTGATTTTGTATGCATATAACACTTTTAAAATGTTTACTAATTGTGGTTTTTGTGTTTCTAAACTTATACATGTGTGTGTGTGTGTCTATGGTTATATATATATATAGTTTTTAATCCTAATCGGATTAAGATTCGTTTATTCGCAGGATAAGAAATTATTGGTAAAGGTGATTCTTATCCTTATACTTATTCTTTTAATTCTGAATGAAAAACCCACATGCTTATATATATCCACGAAAAATACATATAAGCATGTCATGATTTATTTTAAGAAGTTTTGATGGTGTTAACCTTGTTTTGTTTTTATGTTTTTGAAATTTATATATTGATTTGTTAAAAATGTTTTATACAATTTTATATTGGATAACAATAACAAAACCTTGTTTTGTTATCAGGTGAATAAAACTTTTAAGTGGTAATCAACTTATTACTATAATTAACATTATATGCATGCATCTCAATTAATAATTTTAAGGATAAAGGGTTAAAATTATCTTTTGTTTAATATATACATGTACATGCATAAAAACATAAATATATGCATAATTAAAATAAAATATTATTAAAACTTATAAAAGGAGAGTATATAATGTTAGATCGTAATTATAGAAGATCTCATGTTAGTGAAGTGAGCTTAAATATTTTTTATGTATTAATATCTCTTAAGAAATGATTGTTTTACATTTATAAATATTATATTTTTAATTCATGATGAATCTACCACAATGAATACTATTAGTTATTAAATATCCTAATTTAATCTGTTTGATACTTCCATTCAATCAGTGTATGGTTTAAACATTAATGATTACTATCTTAAATTAAAAAACATGTATTTTAGTATATTAAATGTTTACCTTCATGGAACAAGGGTTTTTAAGAGTTATAATTTAATGTGAAAAACTTAAATAATCTATTATTTTATGTGCACCAGTTATCATCACATGTACAGAAGTATTTCTATTTTTTCATGCATTTCATTGATAAATTTTATATAGTCATAGCCTAAAGTATAAATGACAAACCATGATGTTTTTAGATTAATGTTTACAGTTAATGAATGATTCACATTATTTATGAATATAGATAGTAATTGAAAAATGAAATTTATCCCTTTTGATAACTTGTGTATTAAGAATTTAATTATTCAAAAGTGGTATGGGACACATTGAATAGAAGACATAATTTGATTATTCAAAATGGTATGGGACACTTTGAATAAAATACGCAAATTAATTATTCAAAGTGATATGGGACACTTTGATTAAAATATATAATTTTATAAATCAATGTGGTATGGGACACATTGATTTAAATACTTATTAGACATATGAGGAATTCATAAGACTTAATATGTGATGGGGGTGGCCTGTTATAGCCTCTCAATACATCAGTAGGTTTCATGAGACAAACTAGATCATGGAACGAGGCCTTGATAAAATGATTGTGTATGGTCTTGGCACAAGGCCTTGACAAAATGTTTATGATTTTCTTACATTATGCATTACCACGTTATGTGATTAATATTTAAAAAATCATGTGATTATTTGACTAATAGAATATCATTGGTTAATAATATTTTACTTATGATAATGGTAATAAATTCACATAGAAATAATGTATATACTTGGAAACTCATTTATAAATAAAGTGTAGCATCTATTTTCAGAACATTCATATAGAAGTTAGAAATAAATTTTTCATTTCAAGAATTAAAATTTATGTGTTAAGTGAATCATGATATTGTTTCTTGTGAGATTCTAAGAAAGTATTTTTTATATATGTTAATTTTTACCTGCACCCTTTCATGCCACCCTTAATTTAGTTTGATCAACTCCCAACTTATATGCATCATTCCAGGAATTTTTTTACAATTATGTGTACTCTGAAATGTGTTTAAATATATAAATTATTGTGTATGATATTTTCCTAAAAAATATCTCAAGTATCCTTTGAAAAATGATGATGACGTGCTACAATAAATGTTGTTTCCTTTAAATAAAATATTTTATAATTATTTTAATTGGATTTTTTTAAAAGGAATTTCATTAATTTGTTTTAAAACCCCTTACTGGGAATTCTTGTACTCACCATACATTTTTAATATATTTTTACAAGATTAGAATATTTTTCATCTTTGAGTTATTCTATGTGGTGGTTGTATTATGAAGCATATTTTGTTCAGTTTTGATGAAAAAGTACTAGTTGTATCTGGTTTCCTGGAACCTAAACTGATAATATCTTCTATGATGAGATGTGATGTGTAATTTTATTAGCATATTTTTATAAATAAAATTACACACCATATTTTATGCACTGACTCTAGACATTCGGGGTCAGAGCACTACATTTGTTAATAGAGGAATGGTCTAGAGAATTCTATAAAATTAGAACAAAACTAAAAATTTAACTATGCTTTTCTAAGTAGAACATTTTCTTAAAATTTCCAGATGGAAGACGAGAGACCACCAACCAATATATTGTCTCTTACTACTAAGATACTAGAAACCATAATTTTTAAGTCATGTATGGATTAATTTGAGCCCTTTGGAAACCATTTTTTGACCTGAAAATCACTTTACCACATATCTAACACTCCTAGAATATTTTGATTCCATCAAGGATCAGGATTTGTTTATTTCCTCATAGTGCATGCCCAATTCCAATTCTATGAATGTCAGGGGAATTACTTTGAGGGTTTATTTAAATTTTTTACATGTTCTGAAGTTTTTCTATCTCTAGGGTATTTCCAAGAAGCTGCAAGAGAGGGTGAACTTCGCACAACATACCTATGTCAAGTCTTGTCTTACAGTTTATATGGTCAAATTAGAGACCTTGAAATTATTAAAGTCGATCCTTTTCATTTATTTTATAGACATCAATTCCATACCGATTTCTCCCAACATTACACTCTTCATGCCTCACTCTCAATATATTGTAGTTGTGTGTATGAGTTTGACCCAATTTTCTCATGAAACATTTGGGACAAAGAGATTAAGGAATTTAAAATTGTATTGGGGATTAACATAACCGGGAGGAACTAGGAAAATCACCGACACTGGTGAACCTGGTGAAGGTATAAATTAAATATTTTTCAATAAAATTATATTAATTAATAATAATTAAAACATATCTTGTAGGGGCATTGAGGTTAATGACAGAAGTTGGTGATGTGGAAGCATAAGTGTACAATAAAATTTGAGGGTGCAATTCTGTTAAGGGGGGATAATGTGATTCCCAATACATATTTATATTTTTAATAATAATTTTTGTTAGTTAATTGGATTATTAGTTTTTTTATGGTTTTTATTTGTTTAATATTAGTTCTATCCAAAAAAATTCTTGCAGAATAAAATAAATCGCATTTTATTAAATAGAAATAATGAAACCTTACATTACAATAAGTCCAAAATACCATAACTAACATATAATACCTACTAGAAATCCTATCAGGATCACTAGAAGACCATCAAACACAACAAATTGACCAAGTAAGTAGTGAATATCTTTTGAGTCTGTCATAAAGAAAAACATTATAGAAAGTACTATGGAAACAGTACTAAGCATCAAGGGAATGTAGAGAACCATTATTATAAGATGAAATAGTTGTTTATGTTTGGAACACCCTAATCAAGTATTTCTAAGGCCTTGTAATCATTGAAGATAAATATTACCGTTAATAGTTGTTCGGGTCTTTAGGTGACCGTTGGTTTTGGTAACAATCATAAAATTTTATAACCGTTAAGTATTTTGACTGTATTAAGTATTATAAGTTTATAAGTATTTAAATAATTTCAAATGTTTTAAAATGATTTAAATATTTTAAAGTTATATCCTTGGTTGAATAATGACATGGTTTTAATTAAAGATATATTTTATTTTTTGATTTTAAAAATATAGTAACCATGATGTTTCTTTTAAAATGAATATAAATTTATAAAAGGAATGACATGTTTTAAATGTAGTTGTATTTTGAAATTTAATATTTTAGTTTTCAAATATATAAAATTATTACATTTAGAATGGGAAATAATGATTTGATATATATAAGGAAATTGATATGTATATTCTTTTTTTAACTACTATGTTTAATAAAGTTTGATTAAAAAATTGGGTGAGTATCCCACCTCACTGAGGCAGCCTTTAAGGCCAAGCCCTCAAGGTCTGAGTAGGTGTTTCACATTGGTAACTGAAGCCAGGTAGATTGCACACATAGAACATTCTGAGTGGTGCACATGCCCGTGTGTAGGGCCTAGTTAGTCGTGAGCAGGGGGTGAGGCAGGTTGCGCACCAGCACGGGTGAGGGTGGACCAAGGCCCACGGGTGGGGGTCCCATGTATAAGGACCCTACGGTGTGTGTGTGTTTGTGTCATCAGAGTGACGGTAGTGGAATTGAGTAATATATGGCGATCTAGAAACTCTCCCCATTTTGATGTGGGACGTAGATTTTTCCATGAAATGTAATCTGAGTCGTCTGATCTCACCACACGAGATCCCCACCATCCAATCCAGTCTAACCTTTGAACTTAACTACTACTCCTTTTTTCTGTGATTTTCATCAATCATCCGATCAGGAAACATTTGATCTAGATCACACAACCCTTTTAAATCTCACAATTTCCCCAATACTATCTGATCAAAGCCATGTTTTAATTTCAACTGTTCTTCTATTTTTAAAACCATGGAATCCACCATATAATCCGATCATAATAGGGTGATCACAGCCATAAAATTCCTTTCCTTTCTCCCTTACATATTCTACTTCCTCATTCCACACCTATAGAATTTTGATAAAGTGTTGTTTTCAACAATACACTATCTTTATATAATGATTTTGATGATCACAACTACCCTTTTTTGTTATTCGAATGATTTTGCATTGAGTATATTTCAAGAAATTAATATTATTTATTTCTCTATTTTGAAATAATATTTAAGCGTTTTAATACATGTGAAATATTTGTCAACGTGTTCGGAAATCACTTTAGCATGTTCCGGAAACACTGTTCATACTCAATGTGTTTGTAAATCCCTTTAGAATGTTCTGGAAACACTATTCACACCCTACCTCGAGGAGCATAGCGTAAGGATGAGAATTGTCTCTTATGATTTATTAAAAAAGTATGGAAGAATAACCCTATGTTTAAAAGAAACCTTACGTTTGGAATATCAAAAAGTATGGAAGAATAATCCTATGTTAATTTGGAACGTCATGTTTTCTTCTCAAAAGTATGGTTCATTAACATTACTTTTGTAAACAATCTTATGTTGGATCAGTTACCTTTTGTTTAGAAGCTATTAAAAGTGTGGTTTATATATCTTACATTTGAGAGTTGAAGAGAAAATTATGGATGATCAACCTTACGTTTATGATCAACCTTACATTATGAAAATTATGTTCAGAGAATGTATGTTTTGCAGTTTAACCCTAGGTTTGGCGTGGGAGATTTAAATTGCGACTTCATTAAAGCAGCAGTCTTTATGCGGATTATCTGGCTGATTTCAAGCCAGATTAAAATCCTGAATCTAAATCGCATCTTTGACTGATTCAAAGCTATTTATTTATAATTCAAAAGATCAATTTAATATGAGCTTTTTATGGATAATTTTTAGGGGAGTTACAACTACTCTGTTATTCAAATATTCGAATATCATGATTCTAAAGGTGACTTTTGTGGATCTAAATTTAAAAGGAGAATGTATGTATTTATTTTTATATACCTATATTATTTTTTATTAATGATATAGAGGTGAATCATCGAAAAGAAGAAAAATATATATCAAGCTCTGGAGTTTTTTTCACTGCTAATGTTTATAGAGATAATCGATACATACATATCTTCTATTATAAAGAGAGACAAAGCTTTGTTTTCTGAAGATAAAGAAACATGATTGAAGATTCACTGATTCTATATCAAATAACTTTTGTAAATCGACTATTTTTAATGTTGTGAATTATATTTCATGATCTACTCCAACGGGATTGACTCAAAACTACTCTTACCTAAAGACCATCATTTCTGAAAATCACCGATCCATCGAATGTCAATTGTGTTTTGTTGCATTTGTAAAGAACAACAGAAAAGTATTTCAAGGAACAAATACTCTTTTACTTTGAGTGACTGGCTTCACATACTAAGTTGGGTCTTCGATTCTATGTATGAACTAGAAGGCTCTGTTTTACCTTAAATTTGTAATGGTTTCAACTTCCTACACTCAGTTGTGGAACAGTCTGTTGATAAGAGGACCAGATAGTGAAAATCACCAAGCTCGTGGAGTAGAGCGTTGGTGGAGTGGACTAGGCGTCTTCTGTTCCCTGAACCACTATTCATCATGCATCCTTTTCTATTTATTTTATACTACTTAATCATTTAGATAAAGTCAAAAGGACCTATTGTGATCTTACCAAGAAATTTTAATACACACAACTCACCCCCGGCTCTTATTTATATTTGGTATAACTCGATCCAAAATTTGGTATTAGAGGTGGATCTTTTGATAAAGAAATAACAAGATGAACGTTTTTGGATTATACAAATCACAATGGCTGATAAACTAGAGGGTATGTAAATGGATCGAGCTCCCTACTTCAATGGTGATTATTATGGATGTTGGAAACCAAATATGATGATTTATCTAAGGAACCATAAATATAGAGTCTACTCGATAATTCTAACTCGGTATGTGGTTCCATATAATCATAAAACACAGAGTGATCATAAAATAGTAGAGTACAACATAAAATCAAAAGCTTTTAATGTTATCATTTATGTCCTTGGACTAGATGAATTAAACAGAGTATCTCAGTGACTGACAGCTTATGAAATCTGGCAGACGATTGTAGTTGCTTATGAAGGAATTGAAAATTTCAAACAAATGAGGTATGACACTGCTAAATTAAAATTTGACACATTCAAAATTTTTGAAGGTGAAAGTGTCACCTAGATGAATGGAAGGCTTGAAAAATTTGTTAATAAAATCGCTGCCTTAGAAGATCCTATCAAATAAGCTGATCAGGCCCTGAAAGTTCTAAGAGTACTACCACAAAGATGGAATGGAATTACGACTGCCATTAAGAAAATCATCACCAATAAAAAAATCTTACAATTAGAGAGTCAATTGGAACTCTTATTATTTATGAAGCTGAGATGGAAGATGAATCAAATGAGCATAATGTTTTAATCAAAACAGAAAATAATGCTTTGAAGGTAACATCTTAAAAGAAAAGAAGAAAAATGAAGAATAAAATCAAAGTGAGATCATAGAATTTAGATTCATCTGATTCAGATGTGGAACTATCTCATCTTGCTATAAATTTCAGTAAATTATATAAAAATAATAAAGTATTTAGAAAATCCTTCAAAAAGGATGAAAAAGAACTAAAGGAAGTCAGATGCTATGAATGAAAAAAGATAGGTCACATTAGACCTGAATGTACTCAATTAAAGGAAGAGAAGAAAAAAGAAATTATTCAAGAGAAATGTCTATGATCTGAAAGAAAAGAAGGAAATGAAAGTCACATGGAGTGTTTATGAAGACTCCAGTAGCTCATCAAAGTCTTACTCAGAAAAATAAGAATCAAATATGAAAGCAAACATGTGTTTTATGGAAAAAGATGATGAGGTACAATCTTACTACTCATCTGATTCTAGTTCTACCTATTCAAATAATAAAGTTTCAACCTACTGTAATATGTTGGAAGAGAAATATGATTCCTTATTTAGGAAATATAAATGTTTGAAAAATATTCATACTATTGTTTAAGGAGAAAGAGAGACTCTGATAAAACAACAACAAGAGTTAATTTAAAAATATAACTCATTAAACACAAACTATACAGATAATGATACTAAAATATAAACACTTCAAACAGAAGTAGAAACATATAATAGTGTATCTCTTATTTTTACAAAAGGAGAAAATACACTAAATGAAATACTTTTAAAGAATGTGATTTAAAAGGAAAGATATGTAATAGGCAGAAAAGGTGAAAACCCAAAACTATATAAAAATTACATTGTTCCCTGTACTAGAAAAGTAGTATATAATTATTGTGGAATAAGAGGACACATATCTAAAAAAATTTATTTAAGGAAACCGCAAATAAGTGGGATTAAGAAATCCTTTGTTTCAAGCAGTTTATATGATTCTGTTGATTATATAAAAACAAAGGAAGTTTGGATTACCAAATCTTTTCTAACTAACACAACTGGACCCAACAGAATATGGGTACCAAAACAAATCTTAGTTTAAATTCCACTATAGAAAGAAGGTCACAGAAGCCAATCTAAAATATGGTATATGGAAAGTGGCTTCTCCAGGAATATGAGTGGAAATTCATCAAATTTCATTACACTATCTCAAAAGGATGGTGTTCTAGTCACATTTAGTGAAAATGTCGAAGGTAAGATTATTAGCATTGGAACAATTGGAGATCCAGAAGTAGTCTCAATCAATAAAGTACTTTATGTACAAGGATTGAAACACAACCTGATAAGAATCTATCAACTATGTGATGATGGTTATTTTGTTTATTTTTCTAATAATTGTTGTTTTGAATTTAAAAATAAATTGCTTAAATTTAGAGCACCAAGAACTGATAATGATTACACCCTAGACTAAAATTACTTATGTAAACAAAAAGTAAAATGCTTAACTAGTAAGATAAAAGAATCTTGGATCTGGCATAGAAGACATGGACATTACAATATATATTCTTTACATAAGTTATCTAACAAACAATTAGTTTCTGGTTTTCCTAGTTTAAAATTTGAAACTGATAGATTATGTGATGCATGTAAAAATTGTAAGAAACACAAATCATCTTTCAAATCTGTAAACAAAATTGCTAAATCTAATCCTCTAGAACGTCTCCATATGGATTCATTTGGACCTTCAATAATAGAAAGCTTGGCTGGTAAATTATATGTATATCTTTCTGTTCATAACTATTCTAGATTTACTATTATTTATTTTCTAAAATATAAAATGAAGCTTTTTCTATATTTGAATGTTTTTACAAAGCTATTTAAAATGAAAAAGATTCTAAAATAATTTCATTAAGAATTGATCTTGGTGGAGAGTTTTAGAATCTAGAATTTAAAATCATTCTTGTCACATATGGGTATTAAAGACACCTTCTATGAACCAATAACACCTCAAAAAAATGGAATTGATGAAAAAAGAAATAAGACTATTCATGAAATGGCTAGAACTATGCTAAATGAATACAGTCTTCCTACCTATTTCTAGGTAGAAGCTGCAAGCACAGCGTGTTATATAATGAATAGAGTTTTAATTTGAACAATTTTTAAAAAGACACCCTATGAACTCTGGAATAACATAAAACCTAAATTTAATTACTTTAATGTTTTTGGATGCAATGTTTACATGTTAAACACCAAGTACAATCTTGGTAAGTTTGATCCAAAATCTGATGAAGACATTTTCTTAGGATATTATTCTACTTCCAAAGCTTATAGAGTTTTTAATAAATATTCAAGGATTGTTGAAGAATCAGTTCATGTGAAATTTGATGAATTTGATCCCTTTGAGAAAAGGAAAGACCAAATTGATAAATCTAAGTCTAATGATAACATGAGACTTGAGAATTTAAAATATTATTTTTAAAAAGTTATAAATAAAATTCAGTTCAATTCAGAAGATCATGACATTGAAGAACCTAACATTATACTGCATAGACAATCTAGAACCCTAAATGATCATCCTTTAGAAACTGTTATAGGAGACTTTGACACTAGAATAAAAACTAGAAGAAATGTAGGAAATATTTTTGAATTTTCTACCTTTTTATCCCAATTAGAACCTAAGACATTAGTTTAAGCCTTAGTTGATGAAAGCTGGATGATAACAATGTAGGAAGAACTAAACCAATTCAAGAGAAATGAAGTTTTGAATTTGGTTCAAATACCTCATAACTTTCCCGTTATAGAAACCAAATGGGTATTTAGAAAAAAAACAAGATGATCAAGGAATAATAACTATAAATAACGAAACACTTGTAGCTAAAGGTTATAATCAGGAAGAAGGTATAGATTATGATGATACCTTTTCACCTGTAGCTATACTAGAAGTTATTAAGATCCTTTTATCCTATGAAATTCATAGGAGCTTTAAATTATTTTATATGGATGTTAAGTCTGCTTTTTTAAATGGTTACTTATTAGAGGAAGTTTATGTTTAGCAACTTCCTCATTTTGAAAATTCCCAAAAACCAGATTAAGTTTTTAAACATACTAATGCAGTTTATGGCCTTAAATAAGCACCTAGAGATTTGTATAAAAGATTAAGTTCATTTATTTTTAAAAATGATTTTATTATTGGGATGGTAGATCGATCTTTGTTTAAGAATGATGTCAACTCTAATATTTTGTTGGTTCAAATTTATGTTGATGATGTAATTTTTTGTTCAACAAACAAAAATCTTTTTTCATGAGTTTTCAAATTTAATGCAAAAGGAATTTGAAATGAGTATGATGGGAGAATTAAATTTATTTTTATAACATCAAATTTATCAAAAAGATTTTGGAAATGTTTTAAATCAATGAAAAAACAGTACTGATTTACTAAAGAAATTTAGACTAGAAAACAACAAGACATTTTCAAATACTATGTGTACTAATATAAAAAATGATTTGGATGAAACTGGAAAATCAGTTGACAATAAGTTATATATAAATATGATTGGTAGTTTATTATATCATACTACTACCAGGCTAGATATAATGTACTCAGAATGTCTTTGTGCTAGATTTCAATCTGATCCAAAAGAATCTCACTTAAGTACTGTCAAAGGAATAATTACATATTTATAAGGATCTATTTTTCAATATCTTATCTATCCAAAAAGTTCTGATTTTAATTTAATTTCATATTAATATATAGAATTTAGAAGTTGTATATTACATAGAAAAAGCACATTAGGGACTTTTAACTTTTTAGAAAAATCGTTAGTGTCATAGTCTAGTATGAAACAACACTCAATTGCTCTATCAACAGCTGAAGCAGAATATGTATCTGCTGGAAGTTGTTGTGTACAAGTTTTGTGGATGAAAAACACTCTTATGGATTTTGGACTAAAATTTAACAATACACCTATTTTATGTGATAATACTAGTGCTATAAATATTTCAAGAAAACACGATTAATCATTTTATAAATAAGCATATTGATATTAGATATCATTTTCTAAGAGATTATGTTCTTAAAAATGATATATTCTAAGAATTTGTAAGCACTAAAATTCAATTAGACAATATTTTTACTAAAGCAATTCCCACTACAAGGTTTTATTTTATTAAGGGGGAGCTAGGTTTATTTATTTTTATATTATTATTTTTTATTTCAAAATATTTATTTTAATTTGTTTTATTATCTTTATTAATTTAAAATTTTCATCAGTTCTTCTTTAAAATTTTTCCACGCAAGTTTTTACTTTTAAATAATGTAATAATTACTATGTGGG
Organism: Viscum album; assembly: GCA_963277665.1. Lineage (NCBI taxonomy): Eukaryota > Viridiplantae > Streptophyta > Magnoliopsida > Santalales > Viscaceae > Viscum > Viscum album. Next base: position 352,542,182 of record OY728162.1, read on the forward strand.
TAATGACACAAGAATCATGGATGTCAGAAACCGTTTCCAATTCCAAAACTGTTCATTTCCTCAAAACCCTACTAAACCCCAAGAACTTATACCTCTCTTCTCTATCCACAGCTGAACCTTAAAAACCCTAGCTTTTCGAACCTTCAAATATTTGTGAAATCAATGGACAAAATCAAAAGGACTGATGAGCCAGAAACCAGAAATGCAATGCAACAATGCTCGGCAGGAAGAAAGATTTTTCAAGGAAAAGTGATCACTCTGGAATGGTTGTACCAGTGGATCTAATGTTGAGAAAAGACCTAGTATTTCAGAAACTCGATCAAACCTTTAATGGGGACTATACGGAATTTATATATGAGGTATAAATTCTTCACATTTTAAATCGGTTAATTTCAATCTGGGAGAAGATTATGATTCAATAATTTCTAAGATCGATGACAAAGATTTTCCAATTTCATCTGTGGAGGTTGACAAAATTCTTCACTACCCTCATGAGGGAGTTTTTCATTTTGATTTAAATAATATTGGTGATAATGACCATAATTATAAGGACATTATGTATTTTATTTTTGGCTCTATGAATATAAGGAAGATGTCAGTGAAAGATCTAGATCCTGACCAGAAGATTTCAGTTAAATTTGTGCAAACAGGTATTGCACCCAGAATGTCAGAGATGGAGATAATATTTTACCCTGAGATGTATATAATGTTTCTATTCATGAGTGATATAAAGTTGAATTTTCCGAGATTTATGATCAGATATCTCAACTACTGCTACAAACCAGAAGTGTGGATGACCTTGTATCCCTGTGGAAGGTTCATTTCGAAGATCTTATTTAAGTTGGATATGATAAGACTGCTGGATGCCTGAGTGAAATGTCACCATAGTAACATTTTCAATGTTGGAACACTAAGAAAAAATGGTTTCTTTTGGAGCACAATAAAAGGTAAACTCATGCCTATTGAAGCAGAATAAGAACAAGTGAGTGATCAGGAGCTACCTACAAAAGAAAAGGAAGGAGTAGTTGAATCTAGAACTGATGAAGTATCAGGAAGGATATGGTTTGAGACAGTTGATACACCTACTAATGAGGAAATTCAATAAGGACATCAGTGGATAAGGCCAAGAGTAGATCAATCTAATGATGATCCTATTCAAGCAAATATTAGAACAATTGAACCTCTCCTAAGCTAAAAATTTATTAGATAATATACAGTACAAAACATTGATCAACCAACAGTTTCTCAGATTGTGGTGACTCCTCAAGCATAAAAAGAAATCATGCATCCAACTATTGAAAATCCTGGAGAAGTTGATGTGGATAGATCTGAAAATGTAAAGCCTCCTAAAATTTTCCAAGAAGAAAGAGCTCACGAGGAACCTATATTAGAGGAAAATATATTAGAGGAACCTGTCTTGGGGGAAATAAATGAAGTACATGCTCAAGATGAGAAAGAACCTAACCCAGTAGATACCCCTTCTAGAATTCACATTAAAATTATTGGGGAGGATTTTTCTATGGATGAGTCGGGAAAGGACTCGAAGGAAAAATTTGTAGAGAATCCAGCACATAGGAACAATGAAAAGAAATAAAATGTTGAATCCCTATCTCTAACACTAATAAATCCAGTGGAAGGTCAAACTAAGAATCAAGCACAAGGTGACTTTGATTCTGATAATGATTATGTGGAGGAGTTGATCTGAAATTTTAATAAAGTTCAATCTGAAAATGATTCTTTAATATAATCATCAGAAAAGGAGAATCTGAAATTTCAAAGACTAAATGCCAATTTTGTTTCTAAGGAAGAAATTTAAAATTTGAAAAAGGAAATGTTGGATGAAGTTGAAAATCTCAAATATGAAATGGTGATGAAGTCTAATTTACTAGAGTTTAAATATTGTATGGAGCAACAATTCATAGCTGTCATAAATAGTGAATCCAGTACATCAGGTACTTCACCAAATCTGATCAGAAGATTTCAGGCCATTACAGCAGTTATGAGCAATATGAATGGCAGGTTGTAGGACCTTCAATGCAATAGTACTCTTTTATCTATGTTGTTGGACAATCAGAAGTTTCTTATTGACCAATTGACTTTGAATGAACCTGGAATTAGAGTTTTTCTGATTCAGTTCACTGATAAGTTAACTCTTTTTATAGAAATGTAAGAGAGGTTACATGAGTTTTTCAGAGTCAATTTGATTGAAGACATTCATCTAACTCCGGAAGGAAGTGATCTCATAGTCCACTTAGGTAATGGACTAATGAAAAAGATGATACAACAGATGTCAAAGCTCAAGAAAATCATTCAGAGGTGATGAAACCCATTCCTCAAACCTTTATAGCCTAACCTTGATTCTCATTGTCCTTTCTGTACATATAATTATATTTTAAATATCCTTTATTTGAATCACATGTTTATGTGTCATTACTTTGTTTTATTGTACTGTCTATGTTAGAATGTAAGTAATCCGAATTCAAATATTGATAACTATTTTATCATAGAATTTACTTAATTTTGGTGTTATATTAAAATGTGTTATATTCCGTATTTTATCATTCTTTTTTTTATCATTAATGGGGAAGAAATATGGATAAACACAACATATTTTTTTGGGGAGACTTTTTTTGGATAAACTCAAAAAAAATTATCAATAAAGTAGGAGATAATATTTTACTTTATAAATAGGGAGAAAATGTAAAAATTAGGAAATAATTTTGTGAAAATAAAATATTGTTTTTACCTTTGAAAAATACTAATTTATATGCAATTAATTTTGTAAGATAATTTTATTAGTTATTTCATGGATTTTGTGATCATCAAAAAGGAGGAGATTGTTGAGAAAGTGTTGTTTTCAATAATACACTGTCTTTTTATGATGATTTTTATGTTCACAAATACCCTAATTTGTTATTCTAAAGATTTTACTTTCAGTATGTTTCATGACAATAATATTATTTATTTCTCTATTTTGAATTTATATTTAAGAATTTTAATCCACATGGAATATTTTTCAATGTGTTTGGAAATCACATTAGCATGTTCTAGAAACACTTTTCATATTCAATGTGTTTGGAAATTACTCTTGCATGTTCTGGAAATACTTTTCATACCCTATGTTGAGGAGCGTAGTGTAATGATGAGAATTGTCACATACGCAATATCATAAAAGTATGGAAGAATAACCCTACATTTGGAAGGACCCTTACGTTTGGAATATCAAAAAAGTATGGAAGAATAATCTTGTGTTAATTTGGAACGTCATGTTGGTTTCTCAAAAGTATGGTTCATCAACCTTACTTTTGTAAACAACCTTATGTTGGATCAGTTACCTTTTATTTAGAAGCTGTTAAAAGTATGGTTTATATATCTTACATTAGAGAGTTGAAGAGAAAAGTATGGATGATCAAACTTATGTTTGTGATCAACCTTACGTTTCTGATCAACCATACTTTCTAAACATCACATTCAGGGAATGTATTCTATGCAGTTCTACCCTATGTTTGGCGTCAAAGATTTAAAGTGTGACATTATTACAGCAACGCTCTTTATGCTAATTATTAGGCTGATTTCAAGCCAGATTAAAAACTCGAATCTAAACTACGTCTTTGACTGATTTAAATATGTTTATATAGTATTCAAATGATCAATTTAAGTGGAGATTTTCATGGCAAAGTTTTAGGGAAGTTATGATAGCTCTGTTATTCAAATATTTGAATATCGCGATTCTAAAGGTGACTTTTGTGGATCTAAATTTAAAAGGAGAACACACTTATTTATTCTTTATATACCCGTATTATTATTTATTACATATATAGAGGAAAATCATCAAAAAAAAGAAAAATATATATCATGATCGTGATTTTTTTTCACTGCAATAGTTTACAGAGACAATCGAGACTTACAGATCATCTGTTATAAAGAGCGACAAAGATCTATTTTCTGAAGATGAAGAAACATGATTGAATATTCACCAATTATACACTGAATATCTTTTATGAATCGACTATTGTTAAAGTTTCTAATTATATTTCAAGATCTACTACACCTGGATTGACTTAGAACTACTCTTACCTGAAAAACATCATTTCTGAAAATTGATGATCCATCGACTGTTAGTTGTGTATTGTTGCAATTGTGAAGAAAAACTGGAAAGTATTTCAAAGAAAAAAAATACTCTTTTACTTTGATTGATCATATTCTCATACTAATATGTGTGTTTGGTTCTGTGTATGAACCAGAAATCTTTGTTTTACATTAAATTTGTAAAGGTGTCAACTGCCTGCACTCAGTTGTGGAACAGTCTATTGATAAGAGGACCAAATATTGAAAATCAGCATGCTCTTGGTGTAGAGTGTTGGTGGAGTGGACTAGGGTCCTTCTATTCCCTGAACCACTATACATCATGGGTCCTTTGATATTTATTTTTGGCTGCTTAATAATTCCTATAATGTTAAAAAGGACAAATTGAGATCTTGCAATGAAATTGTAATACACACAATTCACCCCCCTCTTGTGTATATTTGGTATAACCTGATCCAACATAGATGTCTCCATCTTCCTCCACTATCTCTCCATCAGCCCTTGAGTCCTCACATCACTCACCTCGGACCTAGCCTTATTGTTTTTCCACAAGTCCACCAAGGTTGAATTAGTTTAATGGAAACCCCATTTGGGGAATCATGTTAGTTTTCCATTATATATATATATATATAAATATATATATATATATATATTATCAATGACCAGTTTATTCAAGGTTTACTTTGATTAAGGTTTCTGTTCTTTTCTAAAATATTTAGATTCAGATTTCATTAAGTCTCTTTGTTTAAATTTTTATGTTTAAACTGTGGTATATAAAATTATATTTATACAGTTTATATAAACCCATTTTTAACCCATAACCTTACATGTTTTTCTCCCCTCAACCTTCCTCCAACCTCTATTCGACTCAACCTCACCTTTTAAAATAGGTAAGGGTTTATTTATTTTTGTGTTTGATTAACCCATATATACTTATATGTGTATATATGTTTATATATAAATACCAAACCTATTCTGTTTTATATTTTCCAAATTATGAATATTTATATTTAAATGATGTTCTTTATTCATGTAATTTATGTATGTGTTAAACTATCATCTTTTTTGATATGAAAAAACCCATATATGTACTTTTTTATATATGGTTATATATATATATATATTTTAATTCAAATATGATTTAGGTTTTCATGTAATTGATATTAGTGATTAAATAATCTTTATGAAGTGTATGATACTTCTAAGAATTTATCAAATCTTGTTTTGCTAATGAAAATACCATATATACACTTTTTGTATACACAGTTTTAAATAATCTTCAAATCCTAATATATTTTGGGTATTTCAAGTCATGATTATCAGTACTTAACAGATGTTTTTCACATATAATACATGTAAATGGTTTACTAAGAGTGTTTTTTGAGTTTCTAAACTTATATATATATATGTATGTATATACAGCTATATATATATGTGTGTGTTTGTGTGTATATAGTTTTTAATCCTAATTCAAGTATGTTTTGTTTCTTATTAGAATAAGAAATTATTTTTAAAGGTGATCCCTATCCTTATACTTATTATTTTAATTCTGCATGAAAACCCCAAATTTATAAATATAAGTAACAAAAATACATATATGCATGTCTCAATTCATTTAAAAAAGTTTTAATAAACTTGCTGTGATTTTATGTTTTGAAATCTTTATTTTGATTTGTTAAAAATGTTTTATACAATTTTATATTAGAAAACAATAACAAAACCGGGTTTTGATATTGTGTGCCTAAACTTTTAAAGAACTCATCACCTAGTTACTACAATTAACATTACATTCATTCATCTCAATTAATAATTTTAAGGATAAAAGGTTTGAACTATATTTTGTTTAATATATATATTTAAAAGCATAAATGTAATGACCCCGACCTGGGAGCCACTAAACCGGTTCTCCAAGCCAGGTAGTTACATAACCTTAAGCACGCCTCCCCATACGCCAAAGGTTGTCGACTAGCAGTGGGGGTCTGTATGATCATGTGTGGAGACTATACCCCCTTTTTATCAGAGTAATCCACAAAATAAATAAACTAATAGAGGAACCATAAACCAATAAACAAGTAACATGTATAACAACCATTTCCAACAATAAATTTGTCATACTACAAGTGGAAGAGTGAACAAAATCCCAAAACAAATACAATGGCCAAAATCCCAAAAATGGTCTCCACTCCAAGTCTGGATGCTCCAACAGGTGCTACCCATGTCCACTAAACAATCTGTCAAGGACCCTTTCCCTTCTCCTGACCTAATACCATGATGTTTTCTCGGGTACCCAATGGAGGCCCGAGCAGGGTTTGAGTACAACTCAGTAGGCCACCACCAACGGTGTCTACAAAATATCTAGTATAAACAGGTAGTGCATGTAAAGGAACATGAATGATAATTTCCAAGTAATTAATTCAAGGTTCCATTAACTAGTTCAGAGCCAAAGCCATTTCCATTTCCATTACCATTCATTTCACACCAATTATCATCACTTAACATTTCATCATATTTCCATGGGATAATCACATACACTATGTTACATGGGTCTAAGGCCAACAATCACATGTTAGGGGGTAAAACCATCATGAGCCTATCTCACAAGGAATAACCCCCTCATAGCAATCATATCCTCACCTCGGAGCATCAGTTTGGGTAGATGCAACCATATCCTCATCTCGAATCCTCAGTCCGGGTGGATTCAACCGTTAGGAGAAAGGAGCTTCAGTACCCATTATTAACCCATGCATTTCGGGTGGAGTTCAGAGCATCATTCTTCACTCGACCTGTGGGTGTAGATCCTCATTCATACCCCACTCTACCAAGCCATGTTCACATGCTTATATATATAAGTAACCATATACCAACCATACCATTTCACCTTGGACAAACCATTCACAACAAACCACACAAGATTTCACATTATACCTTAACCCACTAACACATTACCATTTCACATCATTTAACCATTCACCCGATTCCAACGTGTTATGCTTATCTCACTAATCATTCAACACTAAACCCATAATCTATCCCATTATGGTCTTTAATCAGTTTACACATTAATCCATTTAACCCATTCATCATTCCCATGAATCAACCATTCAACCCATTCCAAATAACCGTTCGGTTATTGCCATGTCTAGGTGCATCACCTAACTTCGATTCCAAGTTCAACCAATCATTCCAACACATTCATCAAGGGCTCTACCATTTATTACAACAAGGTCGCTTGTTTAATGAATATCCCATGTCCGGGGAAAACCGGCACATCCCATGGATGGCCCAAATTAGGTCAGTTAATTCTCAACGCATCCCATAGGGATCGTGAGAGTTCCCATTTACCATTTCAAGCATCATTTATACCAAACAAATCAAGTCTGATCAAAGCTCAACAAAAGGAATCCATGAGCAAAGCCACACATTCATAAATCCACCATAAAACTATGGGATAATGTTTGAAGACCACCTACCTCCAAACCGTAGTTGAACTCACTCACAATCAAGTCCTTAGACCTCGATCCGACCAACCTTTTGAGCTTCAACCTAAAACTCACCCGAAAGATAGGTTTTTAGAGCTTCGGAACAAGAGGGAGGGAAGATACAAACCCTAAACCAAAAAGAGAAGAATGGATGGGTTTAGCCTTACCCAAAGCTTCGATCCACATCCAACAGAACCAAAAACACCTTAGAAATGTGGGAGATAAACCTCTTGGAGCTCTTGGGCCATTTGGTTCATCCCTAGGGTGAAGAGGGAGGAAATAAGAGGAAAACCCGAGTTGGTTCTTAAAATCATGGGGTGGAAATTTTGTAGTTTTTCCAAACATTAAGATGCTGCACAGTTTGGCCGCGTTGTTTGAAAAACCATGCACAAACTGTTCACATTCTACTATCAAGAGGAGGAGGGTTTCACAGTTTTCCTAGGCAGGCCGCACCGTTTACCCTGGTCATGCGCAGGTCGTGTGCCCATGGCTTATCTTGCCCAGCTTTCCTTTCTTTCTTGCCCCAAACCCCCAAAACACCCCCAAGGCCTCTCATACTTTCATAAGACATCCCTTGAATCCCAAAACAAGGGATTCAACCAAAACATAACGAAAAAATACCTTTCCAAAAACCGGGATCTTACAACCTCCCCACATTATAATGGCTCGTCCTCGAGATGTGCTCCCAAGCCTCATTGATCCAACAAAGAGAAGAGTTCGGGACACTGAGCCCGCATATCTGATTCCCACTCCCATGTTTCTTCCTAAAACATCCTATGTTGCTATAGTACTTACACTAATGGCACAAACATGCCTTGTAAGACCTTTTCACTATGATCCACCACACAAACTGGATGATCCTCAAAGGACGCATCAGCTTCAAGCACCACATCCTCCACGTCAACCACGTGAGATGGGTCAGGATGATACTGTTGAAGTTGCGAAACATGAAAGACATCATGCATCCGACCATACCGCTATGGAAGAGTCAATCAGTAAGCCACTGGTCTGATCCTCTCCACAATCTCAAAAGGTCCCACATACCTGGGTGCCAACTTACCCTGATTTCAAATCCGACGGTGACCCAACCTTGGACACACCCGAAGGAACACATTATCACCCATCACAAACTCAAGAGGTCTATTTCTTCGATTTGCATACAAATTCTTCTTACTCTGAGCCATAACCATCTACTTCCTGATCAAATTAACTCTCTCTGAAGTCTCCTTCATGAGACTTAGCCCCAATAACTCAGATTCACCAGCCCCTAGCCAACACAACAGAGATCTACATGGACTCCCATAGATTTCCTCAAATATTGCCATCTGAATCATAGCCTAAAAACTGTTGTTGTAGGAAAACTCAACTAACGATAGGTGTCTCTCCCAAGAACCACCAAAGTCTAAGACAAAAGCTCTTAACATATCTTCCAACACCTGGATCGTACGCTCTGACTGCCCGTCCTTCTGCAGGTGGAATGTCGTACTCAAAAACACCTGTGTACCATGCGCCTTCTACAACCCTTGCCAGAAACGTAACATGAAACACAGATCTCGGTCCAAAACTATGGTCCTTAGAACACCAAGTAACTACACTATTTTCTGAACATACATCTCACCCAACTGGTTGACTATGAAGGTCTCTTGAATCGGTAAGAAATGAGCCAATTTCATTAACTGATCCACAACCACCCAGATTGCATCATTCTTCTACAGCGTCCTCAGAAGCCCCATAACAAAATCCATTGTTACATCATCCCACTTCCATTCCTGAATGGGAAATGGGTGCAACAACCCACCTAGGCGTTGATTCTTAGCCTTCACCTGCTGACAGGTAAGGCACTGTGCCACAAAGCCCGCAACTTTCTTCTTCATTCCAAGCCACCAAAACTTCCTTCAGAGATCATGGTACATCTTGGTCAAACCAGGATGCACTGGCCACTTTGATGCATGGAAATCACGTTTCCTCTCTTCCCGCACACACTTTGGCACAACTGTATGATCATGAACACTAACAAAACCTTCCATGTCGACGGCCCAACCAGAAGGTAGCTCCCCACCTTTAAGCTTTTCCTTCATGACCAAACACTCAGGATCATCAAGTTGCCCTTCCTTAACTCGACTCAGAAGCGTCGACTCCATCATTATGGAAGCAAGAGTGACCTGACCACTCTCCTCCTACACCTCCAGGTGCATCTCTGCAAAGAAGGTTATCACCTTCCACTTAGTGCTAGACTCCTGAACCAACTGACTCTGAACATTCCTGCTCAGAGCATCGGCAACACTGTTTCCATTTCCCGGCGTGTACACCAACTCAAAGTAAAAATACTAGAGATATTCAACCCATATTCACTACCAAAGATTCAGATCCTATTGTGAGAATATGTATTTTAAACTCTTATGGTCGGTAAACATATTAAACTGTTCTCCCAACAGACAGTGCTTGTAGCACTTCAAGGCGTACAACACTGCAGCCAACTCAAGGTCATGAGTGGGATAGTTCGGCTCATGGGGTCTCAACTGCCTTGACCCATAATACACACCATCCTGCATCAACACAGCCCCATGTACGACTCCAGACGCATCACAAAACACGATGTACTTCTTACCCAGATTAGGTAAGATCAATATAGGTGCAGTCATCAACCGATTCTTCAACTCTTGTAAAGAGTTCTCACAAGCCCAAGACCACTCGAACCTGATTCCTTTCTTGGTCAAGCCTGATAGTGGTGCTACCAAGCGAGAGAAATCCTGAATAAACCTTTGGTAATACCCAGCCAAACCCAGAAAACTCCGAAAAATAGAAACACTCTTGGGATGCTCCCAAGATACAACTGCATGTACTTTCTCTGGATCCACTGACACACCTACCTCTGAGATGATGTGACCCAGAAAATGCACCTCACCTATCCAGAATTGACACTTTGATAGCTTGGCGTGCAACCGATTATCTTTTAGCATACCTAGGATGATGTCAGGATGTTGGGCATGATCATCGTGAGTTTTTGAGTACACTAAGATATTGTCAACAAAGACAACCAAAAAATGATCTACATAGGAATTAATGATTCATTTCATCAAATCCATAAACACTATCAGTGCATTGGTCATGCCCAAAGGCCTCACCGCAAACTCAAACAACCTGTACCGACTCTAGAATGCTTTCCACGGTACGTTAGAAGACCTCACCCTCATTTGGTTATACAATGACCCCATAATAATCTTAGAAAACAATGATGCACCCCTTAACTGATCAAATAGGTCATCAATTCTAGGAAGAGGGTACCTATTTTTCATCTTCATCTGATTCAACTTTAAATAGTCAACACACAACCTCAATGACCCATTGGCATTCTTTGCAAAAATCACGGGAGATACCCAAGGAGACGTACTAGGATAGATAAACCCCTTACGCACCAACTCCTCAAGATGAAACTTCAGTTCTTGGAGTCCTTCCAGTGGCATTTGGTATGGCAGAATAGAAACTAGCTCCGCTCCCTACAGTAACTCGATCGTGAACTTGACATCCCTCTCGGGTGGTAACCCTGAGAAATCCTTAGGGAACACATCCTGAAACCGATCCACCACAAGAGGGAAATTATATTTTCCCCTTCCTTATCATAATCAAGCATGAGACATGCCACTTGAGCCATGAGTCCACTCATCTATTGAAAAAATGGCCCCACATGCCCTACTCGAACATCCCATTCCCAACTGTGGACATAAGAGTCACTCTCAAGCAACCTGAAGGATACTCTGTGACGATAACAATCTATGTGCGCCCGATACAACACCAACCAATCCATTCCCAAGATTAGGTCAAATATTGACATCTTGATAACGAACAAGTCCCATAGAAAACGATACCCTCCAACTTCCAAGGCACATCCTTTGCACTGCTTGATATCCTCAACCTGCAACCCCAATGGAGTGTCAATTGACATAACTCCACACACCCTCTCCACAGGTAAACCCAACACTACCACAATTTGAGAAGAATAAAAGTGTGTGTGGAACCTATGTCAAACAATGCACTAGAAAACGTAGAAGCTACAAGGATCATACCGCAAACAGCTGACGGTCTGGGATCACCATCACCAGGCAAAAACTGAACTGCATGAAGCTGACCTGCCTCTCTAACTTGGGATCCAGCCTGAACACCCTGTGTTGCACTGCCCTGCTGGTGTGAGCGATCTTTCTCTAGAGTTACACATCCACCGCCCATGCTAGTACGACCCGTGGAGCTCAAACATCATGTCTTATATGGGTCAAATGATCCCTTTCCCGCACCTGGTACCTGCCTTTCATCATCATGCTCACCTGCCTGGTGAGGGTTCCTACAGAACCTCTGCACATGCCCAATCCTACCACACAAATGGCACTCAACTGGAGGTCGAGGACACTGACCATGCATATTCCTCAGCCTACCGCACTGATAACAGAACACCTGGTTCCCACTCTGAGAGGCTGACCCTCTCTTCGGACAACCTTGCGGGACACTTTCCAAATGGTGCTTCCGACCTTCGGAAGATGCACCACTTGTCCGCCTAGCTGGCACGAAAATCCCACAACTCGAATCACCCTTTAGGTTCCCTTCAAAGATGAGTGACAGATCCATCACCTCTTCAAACCTCTTCAAGCGGAAGATATTTACTTGGGACCTGATCTCAAGTCTCAACCCATCCTAGAAATGCCTTTCTACCACTACCTCATCCCCTGATAACACTGGGACAAAGCGTCGTAAATCAGTGAAGTGAATAACATAGTCCATCAGCGATAATGGTCCCTAAGTCAGCCTCATAAACTGTGTAGCCCACTCCTACCTCAAAGTCACTGGGTAGAAATGCTCCAGAAACATCTCTTGGAAAACCTTCCATGACGTCCCCTCATCCTACTCGGTCTGAGCCTGAATGTCCCACCAATGCCTTGCCTGTCCTCGCAACATATAAATGACCATCATTACTCACTTTTAAATAGGGGTCTCTAGATGATCCGGTATCATCTAGATAGACTCTAACAAGAACTCTGATGCCTATGTCTCACCCTCTCCGGTGATAGTCGGATGGTGATGCAGCTGGAACTCCCTGGTCAGCTCAGACATACTCGGTGCAACCCGCCCTAGGTCCCGATCCATCATTTGCATAAGGCGAGCCAATTTCTCCCGGATCCGGCCTTCTCTTCCTTCATTGATCTCCACATTTTCATTCTCCTCTACCAGAGGAGTGTTCTTAGAAATATCTTCCTATTTCCCAACTGCTAACCGACGTCGTGGTGGCATCTATCTACAATGCCAAGAACAAGATTTAGCAAGCATACGATAGAACCTTCACAACATTATCAAAAGGCTCTTTACTGGCCACAATAACCCATTTCATATACCAATTCAATGAAATTAACACCTCAACTCACCACCCCGACCATCCCTACTTCGGTCCATGGTCCACATGGTGTAAACAACCATGCACTACCACCAAACACACACAAAATTTTACAAGGAAATTTTCCACTTCATTTCAAACCCTTTATTTCATTCATCCCATTATTTCTTGGTTTCATGAAACGCATGATGCACCATACTTTCTTGCCTCACTCACCAACCTTGTGCTTGTGCATAACACAATGCATGTCACCTATCTTCCTAGGTGCCTACAATGATGCATGAATTCAAATCATCGTGTCGTTAAGGTCACGAGCCAAATACTATAAAATAGTCACATCAAACCACATTTGCATCACCCAATGGTGAAATATCATAAACTGTAGTAACAAACAACTGAGAACAACATTTCCCACCCATGGAAACTTGGGTTTTCCCTCGTACAAGGGTTAGCTACTCCCAAGCATGAGCTCATTTCCAAGGCCCGACACATCTTAACACTTGGAAACCTATCCCAAATAAGATATCCTTAGAGAAGGAGAAGAAATAACTCCTATGATACCACTTTGTAACTTCCCCAAGCCGAGAGCCACTAAACTGGTGCTCCGCACCAGGTAGTTACATAACCTTAAGTGCACCTCCACGTATGCCAAAGGTTGCCGACTAGCAGGGGGTCTATGTGATCAAGTGGGGAGACTATACCCCCTTTTTATCAGAGTAAGCCATAATAGAAATAAACCAATAGAGGATACATAAAACAATAAACAAGTATGATTTATAACAACCATTTCCCACAATAAATATGTCATGTCATACTACAAGTGCAAGAGTGAACCAAATCCCAAAATAAAGTAAATGGACAAAATACACAAAATGGTCCCAGCTCTAAGTCTGTATCCTCCACCAGGTGCTACCCAAGTCCACTCAACTATCTTGAAAGGACCCTTTCCCTTATACTAACTTGCAAACATGAAGTCTACTCGGGTACCCCATGGCAGCCCGAGCAGGGTGTGAGCACAACTTAGTAGGCCACCACCAATGGTGTCTACAAAATATTCAGTATAAACAGGTAGTGCATGCAAAAGGAACATGAATGATAATTGACAAGTAATTACTTTATGGTACCACTAACATGTTCAGATCCAAATCCATTGCTACTTCCATTACCATTCATTTCACACTAATTATCATCACATAACATTTCATCACATTTCCGTGGGTTAATCACATACACTATGTTACATGGGTCTAAGGCCAAAAATCACATGTCAGGGGGTAAAACCATCATTAGCCTATCTCACTATGACTAACCCCCTCATAGAAATCATATCCTCACCTCAGAGCATCAGTCCGGGTGGATGCAACCATATCCTCACCTCAGAGCCTCAATCTGGGTCGATGCAATCGTTAGGAGAAAAGAGCTTCAGTCCCCATTCCACTCCCATGTATTTCGTGTGGAGTTTAGAGCATAAGTCTTCACTCGACCCATGGGCATAGACCCTCAGTCATACCCCACGCTACCAAGACATGTGAACATGCTTATATATATATGTAACAATCTACCAACCAAACCATTTCCCCTTGGACAAAACATTCACAACAAACCACACGGGAATTCACATTATGCATATACCCATTAACACATTACCATTTCACATCATTTAACTATTCTCCAAATTACCATGTGTTATGCTTATACCACTAAGAATTCAACACTAAACACATAATCTATCCCATTATGGTCTTTAATCAGTTTACACATTAACCAATTTAACATGTTCATCATTTCCATGAATCAACCATTCAACCCATTCCAAATTACCCTTCGGTTATTTCCAAGTCTAGGTACATCACCTAACATCTATTCCAAGGTCAACCAATCAAGCTAACACATTCATCAAGGGCTCTACAATTGATTACAACAAGGTCACTTGTTTAATGAATATCCCAGGTCCAGGGAAAACCAGCACATCCCATAGATGGCCCCAATTAGGTCAAGTCATTCTCAACGCATCCCATGGGGATCGTGAGAGTTCCCATTTACCATTTTCAAGAATCATTTATACCAAACACATCAAGGTTTTTCAAAGATCACTAGAAGGAAACCCTGAGCAAATCCACACATGCATAAATCCACCATAAAACTACGGGATAACGTTTGTAGACCACCTACCTCAATACAGCGGTTGAATTCACTCTCAATTGAGTCCTTAGACCTTGATCCGCCCAACCATTGGAGCTTCAACATAAAAATCACCCAAAAGATAGGGTTTTAGAGCTTCAGAACAAGAGGGAGAGAAGATACAAACCCTAAACCAAAAAGAGATGCAAGGATGGGATTAGCCTTACCCGGAGCCTCAATCCGCATCCAACGACACACAAAATGCCTTATAAATGAGGGATATCGACCTCTTGGAGCTTATGGGCGATTTGTTTCATCCCTAGGGTGAAGAAGGAGGAAATGAGAGGAAAACTAGAGTGGGTTCTTAAAATCTCGGGGTGGCAATTTTGTAATTTTTCCCAACTTTAAGAGGCCGCACAGTTTGGCCACACAGTTTGAAAAACCATGCACAAACCATGTGCATGCTACTATCTGGGGGAGGAGGGTTGCACGGTTTGCGCTGGCCGTGCACAGGTCGTGCGCCCTAGCTTATCTTTCCAAGCTTTCCTTTCTTTTGTTCCCCAAACCCCCAAAACACCCCCAAGGCCTTTCATACTTTCAGAAGACATCCCTTAAAGCCCGAAACATGGGATTAAACCAAAACATAATGAAGACATACCTTTCCAAAAACCAAGATCTTACAATAAACACATATATATATTCATAATTAATATAAAATATTATCAGAACTTATAAAAGGAGAGTATATATTGTTAGATCATAATTGTAGAAGCTCTCGTGTTAGTGAAGTGAGTTTAAATATTTTATTATGTTTTAAAATCTCACATGAAATGAATGTTTTACATTTATAAATATTATATTTTTAATTCATGATGAATCTACCATAATGAATACTATTAGTTATTAATGTTTATGATTTAATCTGTTTGACACTTCCATTCAATAATTGTATGGTTTAAACATGAATCATAACTATCATAAATTCAAAAACATATATTTTAGTATTTTAAATGATTACTTTCATGAAATAAGGGGTTTTAAGAGTTATTATTTTATGTGACAAACCCAAATAATCAATTATTCTATGTTCATCTGTTATCATCACATCTACAAAAGTATGTCTATTTTTCTATTCATGTATTTTATAAATATAGCCATAGACTAAAGAAAAATTGACAAACCATGTAGTTTTTAGATTAATGTTTTGCAGTTAATGCATTATTCACTTTGTTAGTGAATATAAACAGTAATTGAAAAATGAAATTTGTCTCTTATGATAACTTGTGAATTAATAATTTAATTATTCAAAGTGTTATGGGACACTTTTAATAAAAGATATAATTTAATTATTAAAAGTGGTATGGGTCACTTTGAATAAAAGACATAAATCAATTATTCAAAATGGTATGGGACACTTTGAATAAAAGACATAATTTAATAAATCAAAGTGGTATGGGAAACTTTGATTTAAATACATATTAGACATATGAGGAATGCATAAGACTTATTATGTGATGGGTGAGGCCTGTTATAGCCTCTCGATGCATTGGTATGTATCATGGGAAAAACTAGGTTATGGAATGAGGCCTTGATAGAATGATTATGTATGGTCTCAACATGAGGATTTGACATACTGTTTATGATTGTCCTATATTATTCATTCCCCCATTATGTGATAAAATTTTTAACCAACCATGTGATTATTTTACTAGTAGAATATCCTTGGTTAATAAAATTTTACTTATGATAATGGTAATAAATGAAATTATAAGAAAGTATTTTTACATGTTTTAATTTGTACCTCCACCCTTACATTTTATGTGTTAAGTGAATTATGATATTCATTATTATGCAATTCTAAGAAAGTATTTTTACATGTGTTAATTTGTACATTTACCCTTGCATGCCACCGTTAATTTAGTTTAATAAACTCATGAGTCATATTCCAAATTACATGTATTTTTGTACAAGTATGCATACTTTGAAATGTGTTTAAATATATAAATTCTTGTGTATGAGATTTCATTAAATATTATTTTATGTAACCTTTGAAAAATGATGATGACGTGCTATAAGAAATCTTGTTTTCTTTTAAGAAAATTTTTTATAATAATTTTAATAGGATACTTTTAAAAAAAAGTAATTTCATTAATTAGTTTTAAAACCCCTTACTGGGCATTTTTGTGCTCACCCTAAATTTTTAATTTTTTTTACAGGATTAGTATATTTATCAGTTTTTAGTTATTCTATGTGGTGGTTTGATCGTACCATGATTCACTGTTTGATTCAACCCTTACACCATTGTTTTAAACTACTTTTGTAATGAATATTCATAATATAATAATAAATTTAACTTTATGTTTGGATTAATTAATTAATGTTAATCAATATTAGAATGGTCAGTGTTACTTGTTTTTATTATTTCAATGTAGGTGGAGATGATTTGGAGGGACCTTGATGAAGTGGAAGAAAAATGGTCCAAAATTGCATGAATCCATGAAGACATATCCACTTTTATGCTTGTATAGAAACTTCTGTACATCCAAATGGGATCATATTTTGTGTACTGGTACAAAATATATTGGGCTACGACTATTATGAAGTAATCCATGCCCAATTCGGTCGTAAATGGGCCCAACCGAACTGATCTGTCCAAGGAATCAAATCTAAACAATGTCAAATGCGGAGTTCTGTAATCTGTCCATATATCCAGATCCACTTCTCCAATTGATGCCAAAAATTCAGTGGAGATAGTTAGGATGTGGGGATACAACTTTCCAGTTTTATCAAAAGGGAGATTCAGGTTACTATTGGTTGAAACACATGGTTCAAGTGAATTGAAGAAATCTGTGAGCCTCAAACAACCTTCCTATTTTCATATAAAATGGCACCTTGGGCTCCCCATTTGAGAGTTAGGCCAGGAAGAAAGGTGCTACCATTTAGGAGTCCCCAAGGAGTCTTCTCAATATCTCTAGCAGTTCTGTAGTCTATAGGAAGTTCTACCCCAACATCTTTCTCTTCCTCCTCTCCCATGAGTTTTTAAACCCCTTGTGATCACCCGGGGGGGAACGTGATGCAAATCCCAAGCTTGATGTATGTAATATTTGAATGATCTTTTGAATTCCAGGTTTTCGTGTTGTTTTTGATCATCCTATTTTCTTATTTTATTGATTTATTTTCTGGTATGTCATGCTCAACTCATATGATCATGTTTGGGGGTACCCGTTCATGTAATGATTCACACACCGTTCACCGCTTTCTTTTCCCATTTTCAATTATGGTGTTTGTGTGGTTCATATTTGTCAATTGAACTCACATAAGCACTGTCAAGTCCATGTAAATTTATTTCATGGTATAAAAAATAAATAACATAAAAACATGGACAGCGCATCATGTTCTTTGTATGTTGCCTTGGTGAGTTTCAGTTATGAAGTCAAACAAAACTCACCCAATCATCGGCAGTGTCCGTTGAATCATTGTGTGTTTTAGACTGAACTCTAGGAGGTATCCTCGTATAAACTCAGTAAAAGTCTGGTTATAGGTGTTATAAACTAGGTATTAAAAGATAATAACCCTATATCATGATGCGATGAAGGCTAAACATCATGAGAGTACCCCGGGTTGATCACGCTTAATTAATTCTGTTAATCTCTACATTGTTTTATCACATTCATTTTATATTTTCATCTTTAATCATCAAACCCACAAGTTTTACAAAACCTCATTAACCATATACATTCATAATCAAAACCCTCTTTTTAAATTAATGATCTAAGGCTCCATCAAAAGATGACCTAGGGTTGCTGCTATACTACAGAAATTCTAGTCAAATTAAACAAATAATTTGACCTGCTCGACAACGCGATTAAATTTTGGCACTGTTTCCGGGGAGACAAGATCATTTTTTTCTTTATTTCAATTTATTTATTTATTTTACTTCTTAATTAGTAGTCTTTTAAATACCCCCCCCCCCCGCATTTGATTGTTTTTGTTTTGGGTTTTGTCTTCATTTTTCATTTTTTTGGTGTGTTCTCTCTCTCTCTCTCTATCTCTCCTCCATATCCCTCTCTATAATTCTGTTTTATAACATTATATTCTATTTTCACCCTTCTTAATTGATTTTATCTATATTCAAAAAAAAACTTCAAATATTATTTGCATGAACCGATCTGGTAATGAAACACTACTTGAATTTGAACCTGAAATTGAAAAGTCACATCACACAGAAATCAAGGCATCTAGAGAAGGTCAATAAAGTAACATTGAGGAACCCCTTTTGGAAACTCAAGTGGTTCTAAACTATTTCAATATTGAAGCCAATAAAACCCAAGGAAACATGGATGCAAATAATCAAACTTTAAAAGAACTGACTACCCCTGATTTGGAGTACCAACCTGCACACATCCAATATCCCGAGGAAGCAGGCAACATTGAGATGAGATCAGGTCTCATCCAACTTCTTCCTAAATTACATGGTCTTCCTGGTGAGGACCCTCACAAACATCTTAAACAGTTTCATATAGTCTACTCAACCATGAAACCCCAAAATGTGTATGAGGAACTAATTAAGTTTAGGGCCTTCCCTTTCTCCCTTGATGGTGTAGCCAAAGATTGGATATACTATTTGTCTACCACAATTAGGGGATGTAATGACATAAAAAGACTTTTTCTATAGAAGTTATTCCCTGCCTCCCAAACTACTTCATTTAGGAAAGAAATATGTGGAATTAGGAAATCACAAGGAGAGACCCTTCATGAATATTGGGAGAGATTCAAAAGACTTTGCTCAAGCTGCCCCCACCACCAGATTAGTGAACAAATATAAATCCAATACTTCTATGAAGGACATATTCCCATGGATCGTGGAATGATTAATGCTTTAACTGGTGGTGCCCTAGTTGATAAAATTCCTTCCGCCGCTCGTGACTTAATAGCCATCATGGCTCAAAATGATTTTGGTAGACGAACAATTGCACCAACCCGAGGAGTTCATAAGGCAAGTCATTCAGCCCTAGAACAAAAGGTAGATACTAAACTTGATGAGATTAATACCCTTCAAAGGCAATTAGCTCAAGCATAAGGTAACTCGCACTCTACTTATATTCCATTACATTGTTGTATTTGTTCTGATAACACTCATTTTTATTACTAGTGCCCACAACTTCAAGATTCATCTGAGTCTTGTGTATCTGTGTTCCCAGGACATCCATTCCAACAAGCACCTCCCTCCAAGAAAGAACAATTCAGGCCAAATTTAAACCCCGGGTGGCAAGCACAACCCCAGTACTGATAAGGAGGAAACTCAAGCTACCCCAAGAAGAATTGGTATCAACAAGGCCAAGGTATGAAACCTTCTTATCCATCAACATCTCAAAACAATTCTCCTCGCAAATCTGAACCAAGCCTCAAGGATATGGTGAAGCAAATGGAAACCCAGAACCTCCAGTTCCAACAGACAACACAATCGGAAATTCAAGACTTACAAACTCATGTGGGGAAGTTGGCAAACACCATTGGTGAGATTAAGATGCAAGGTTCTGGGAAACTTCCATCCCAACCCATTTTCAATCTGAAGGACAAAGGTAATGTATGTGAAATTACACTTCACAGTGATAAAGAAGCTTCTCCTTCTACTAATTATATAAAACAGGTATGTCCCCCTCTTGAAAACAGTCCTTCCCAACCCTCAACAGTTTCATGTAATGAAAAACAAAATAAAAAGGGAAATCAAATTAGCATTGATGATTCAAATGAACAATCTATTCCTCTTCCTTTCCCACAAAGACTCTCTAAATCTAAGAAAATTTTTGATAATGATATAGATAATGAGATAATGGATATATTTAAAAAAGTTCAAGTTAATATTTATTTATTGGATGTGGTCAAGAAAATTCCCCATTATTCCAAATTTCTTAAAGAACATTGCACCTATAGATGAAGTCTGAAGGGGAATGAGAGAGTCAACTTGGTTAGGAATGTCTTGGCCTTGATTCAACCAGCAATGCCAACCAAATTCAAGGATCCATGCATATTCACAATACCGTGTACCCTAGGGGAGACCTTCTTTTCTGATTCTATGCTAGATTTATGTGATTCCATTAATGTAATGCCACACTCTTTGTATACTTCCTTATAGGTTGGAGAGTTTCAACCAACAGGCATTGTCGTGCAACTTTCCAACTGGAGTACAACACATTCAAAATAAGTGATTGAGGATGTCCTTATTAGAGTGAATAATCTCATCTCCCCTACTGATTTCTATATTCTTAAGATGGACGAAACCCAAACCCAAGGACATGCCCCTCTCATACTTGGGATGTCATTCCTCAAAACAACAAAGATGATCATCAACGTTTACAATGGTACATTTTCCATGGAATTCAGAGGAGAAAAGGAAAGATTTAACATCCTAGAGGCTATGAAACACCCTGTTGAAGAGCACTCCACTCTTCCTGTCTATTCGATGGAAGTACTCTCAAATGATGCACACATACACAATTCTCTCCTCAAACCACACTCTGATTTATTTTTGTTTTCTTCACCCTTTTATGATTTATGTCTTGATTCTTGTTTTGATTGTTTTGTGGGTTCTGAAAAGTGTAAATTTTGTGCTTTAATTGACGAGTGTTTTCATTCTGAGGTACCCATGACTGTCAATAATTCTGCAAATCTTATTTCTATAGATTCTCTATCTTTATAGAATAAACATGAGCAGATAGACAGTTTAATGGACCTCATTGAACCGAAATCCCCTCCCTCAATCCAGGAACCACCGGTGTTGGAACTTAGACAACTTCCTTCTAATTTAAAATATGCATATCTTGATGGTATTGACCAATTGCCTATCATTATTTCCAATTACCTCTCTCCACAACAGGAATCGAAATTGCTCAACCTTTTTAGAGAGTGTAAAAACGAAATAGGATGCACATTGGCTGATATTCCTAGGATTATCCCATATATTTGTATGCACCATATAAACTTGGATGATGAGGCTAGGCCCGTATGACAATCTCAATGCCGGTTGAATCCCACTCTCCTTGATGTTGTAAAATTGGAAGTTAGTAAATTACTTGCTCTGGGGATCATTTATCCTGTATCTGATAGTAAATGGGTTATCCCAATAAAAATTGTGCCTAAAAAAATAGGAATAACAGTTGTGTCAAATGAAAATAATGAATTGGTTCCAACACATGTGCAAAATAGTTGGCGAGTCTGTATTGACTACCATCGACTGAATCAAGCCACGCGGAAGGACCACTTTCCATTACCTTTCATTGACCAAATCTTAGAATTATTGGATGGTAAGTCCCATTATTGTTTCCTTGAAGGATATTCGGGTTATTTCCAAATCCATATAGCCTATGAGGACCAATAAAATACAACATTTACCTATCCCATTAGCACATTTTCATACAGAAGGATTCCATTCGGTCTATGTAATGCTCCTGGTAATTTTCAGAGATGTATGTTGACTATTTTTTCTGAGTACCTTGAGATTTGTATGGAAGTATTTATGGATGATTTCATAGTATATGGATCTTCGTTTGATGATTTTTTGGAACACCAAGGTTATGTCCTTCGCCGCTGCATTGAAAATGATCTTGTTTTAAATTAAGAGAAATGCCATTTTATGGTTGAGCAGGGGATAGTTCTTGGGAATGTCATTTCGAATAAGGAAATTCAAGTTGATAAATGTAAAATTGAATTAATTTAAACCCTTCCATATCCTAAATGTGTTCATGAGGTGTGATCTTTCTTGGGTCATGTTGGTTTTTACCACCAATTCATTAAAGACTTTAGTATGATTGCACTTCCACTGTCCCAGTTATTGATGAAAGATTTTGAGTTTGTGTTTAATAAAAATTATGAGGATGCATTTAATTCACTAAAAAAGAGTCTCACATCACCTCCCATCATCCAACCACCAAGGTGGGATCTCCCCTTTGAGCATATGTGTGATGCCTCTAACATTGCAGTTGAGGTTGTTCTATCACAAAGGGTTCAGAAGGCTCATCATGTCATTGCATATGCCTTGCGTACCCTTGACCCTGCCCAGGTAAACTACACAACCACTAAAAAATAACCTCTTTATATTGTGTTTTCCTTGGAAAAATGTCTTTCATATCTTCTAGGGTCAAAAATCATTGTCTTCTCTGATCATGATGCCCTTCGTTTCCCCCTAAAGAAACACGAAGCCAAGCCCCGCCTCATTCGGTGGATGCTCTTCCTCCAAGAGTTTGACCTTGAGATTAGAGATAAGAGAGTAGTGGAGAATGTGGTAGCTGACCACATTATTAGAATTTCCCCACCATTGGACCCTCACATTGACTCTCCCCTACCCATTAGAGAATTCTTACCTCATGAGATCTTTTATGATGTTGTGGACCTTACCCCATGGTATGCAGACATTGTGAATTTTCTAGCAACATCTAGTGTCCCTACAGATTTTAGCATTGCACAATCCCAGAGACATAATCACGAGTCTTGTCGGTACATTTGGGATGACCCATACTTGTGGAAAAATTGTAGTGACCAAGTAGTTCATCGGTGTGTCCCTAACCATGAGTTCAACTCTGTTCTGACCTTCTGCCACACTTTGGCCGGTGGGGGCCACTTTGGCTCTCAACGTACAGCTCGAAAGGTCCTTGACTCAGGACTTTATTAGACAACTTTATATAGGGATTCCCTTATATTTTTCAAGTCATGTTGTCGTTGTCAATTCACAGGGAAAATCTCCAAGAGGAATGAAATTCCCCAATAACCCATGTTATTTTGTGAGATCTTCGATGCATGGGGCATTGACTTCATGGCGCCTTTTCCAAATTAATTTGTCTTTGTGTACATCTTATTGGCTATTGAATATGTATATAAATGGGTGGAAGAAAAGTCCAACAGGACTGATGACTCTTGAGTGGTTGTTGATTTTGTGAGGTCCCAAATTTTCAATAGGTTTGGTTTACCAACATTTATCATTAGTGATCAAGGTTCACATTTTTGCAATCGCAACATGAAAACTTTTCATCATAAGTATGCAGTTGATTATAAAGTCTCCACGGCATATCACCCCCAAACTAATGGACAAGTAGAAATATGGAATCGTGAAGTTAAACGAATCATGGAAAAATGGTATAACCCAATAGGAAAGATTGGAGTTTGCTCTTGGATGATGTACTTTGGGCATACCGTACAACTTTTAAAACCCCAATCAGAATTTCACCATACAAAATTTTGTTTGGAAAGGCTTGTCACCTCCTAGTGGAGGTAGAACACCGTGCATATTGGACTGTTAAAAAATGTAATATGAACCTTTCAGATGCAGGTGAGAAAAGAAAGATGCAGATTCAAGAGTTGGAAGAAATTCGACATGATGCATATGAAAACTCTCTGATCTATAAAGAAAAGACAAAGGATATTCATGATAGCATGATTCACCAACGGAAGTTCCATATTGGTGAGAAGGTCCTCATGTACAATTCCAGGCTTAAGCTCCACCCAGGCAAGCTTCGTTCTCGATGGATTGTTCTTTATACTGTTACTAATGTTTACCCTTTTGGTGCAATACAGATTTTGCATGAGGAGAGTGGATGAATTCTTACTCTCAATGGGCAACGACTTAAACACTTCTATGAGGATTTTTTGAAGAATCTGGTGGAGTAAATCCACCTTCTCGACGCATCATACCGATAAAACACACCAGGTTTTATCCTTCCTTCTCACATTCTCAATTATTTGAGTGAGGACACTGCACATTATAGGTGGGGGGTGGATACATTCCTGGTTTAGTTAATAATTTTCATCATTTTCTCCTTTATTCTATTCTTATCTTTCTTTATGGTATTTTCAATTTTCCCCTTCAACAATTTGGAAGTTTGATGATTTGGTGACCATAAAGGGGGGAAAGTAAAAATACCATAATGAAGGGAAAAAAGAATATTTTTATGAATTTTACATCAGGGAGTGATTTTATTTCTTTTTTTAGTTAATTGGTTTTCTGTCAATGATATAAATGGTCGTATCTATGTGAAACATTTGAGATGATTTATTCCCATTGTGTGAGTAGTTTTTGGGAAAACTTTGTCACTAATATCTCCACAAAAGTTTGCACCAAACCACAAAGTGTGAATATTTCATACATAATATATGGTAAATATAGGTTAGGTTAATATTTTTCATCTTTTAATGATATTTCCATACGTTCGTTCCTTATCCGATTTGTTTCATTACTGTACCAGATTGACCTATGCATGTATACCTAATGTCTTAAAATTGTATGCCCTCAAAAAAAATTGGTTATGTCTTGGTCAGGTCAAAAACCACTCCTCTTAAACATTTTATCTTGTTATAACTATTGCAATTAGTTTCGTGAGGAGATCAAACAAGGTTTGAGAGATGAGTGTGAGATTTGTTCCAAATGCAACTTAAAAAATAATATAATAAATTAGGGGTGTGATGAAATGTGCAACATATGGGGATATCTAGGTCGGGATCTTATGGTTTGACTTTTGGAAATGCTTAAGTGAGTGGGTCTTGAAATATGTTTGCAAAGGATGTAGGGCAGGTTCGATAAAAAATCATTTAAAGCTGAATAATGTTAAAATAACCTATATTTATTTCATAGAATGTGGAAAGAATAGAAGGGAATGGTTTTCACACACACACATGGAGATTTATTGTAATGGTTGACTTTTTAATTCCATTCTCATGTTGGTGTCATGAATATTTTTGAATTTTATTATGATATGATTTATGAGACATCTTTTTCCATTTTCACTGGGAAGAACTCCTTCGCGTGGTGCGTGCATTGATCACATTACTTTAATTAAAATTTACTAAAATATTAAATCTTCATTGTTTTGGGTATATATATTTGCATCATTTTATTTGGGTACGTGACTTTTCCTAGGAGTGAAAATTTTTAGGTTTGGGGGTGTGATCGTACCACGATTCACTGTTTTGTTCCACCCTTACACTGCTGCTTTAAACTAGTCTTGTAATGAATATTCCAAATATAATAATAAATATAACTTTATGTTTTAATAAATTAATTAAACTTAATCAATATTAGAATGGGAAATGTTAATTTTTTTTATTTCATTTTAGGTGGAGATGATTTGGAGGACCCTTGATGAAGTGGAAGAAAAATGGGCCAAAATTTCATGACTCCATGAAGACCAGTCCAATGTTATGCTTGTATAGAAAAATTAGTGCATAAAAATGGGCTCATATTTTGTGTACTAGTACAGAATATAATGGTCTAAAACTCTTATGAAGGAATACAAGCCCAATTCGGTAGTCAAGGGGCCCAACCGAACTGATCTGTCTAAGGAATCAAATCTGTACAATGTCAAATGCGGTGTTATGTAATCTATCCATATCTCCAGATCCACTTGTCCAATTTATGCCATCCATTAAGTGGATATAGTCAGGAAGTGGGGATACAACTTTTCATTATTGTAAAATGATATATTCGAGTGTCCATTGGTCGAAACATGTGGTACATGTGGATTGAAGAAATCAGTGTGCCTCAAACAACCTTCCAATTTTCCAATAAAATGGCACCTTGGGCTCGCCATTGGAGAGTTCGGCTAGGAGGAAATGTGCAACCATTTTGGAGTGCCCAAGGAGTCTTCTCAACATCCCTAGAAGTTCTGGAGGCTATGGGACGTTCTACACCAACATCTTTCTCTTCCTCCTCTCCCATGGGTTTTTAAACCCCTTGTGATCACCCGGGGAGGAACGTGAGGTCAATCCCAAGCTTCATGTTTGTAATATTTGAATGATATTTCTAATTCCAGGTTTTTGTGTTGTTTTTCATCATCCTCTATTCTTATATTATTGAGTTATGTACTGGTATGTCATGCCCAACTCATATGATCATGTTTGGGGGTACCCATTCATGTGATGTTTGACACACCATTCTCCACTTACTTTTCCCCCTTTCAATTGCAGTGTTTGTGTGGTTCATATTTTTCAATTGAACTCACATAAGCACTTTCAAGGCCATGTACATTTATTTCATGGTATCAAAAATAAATAACATAAAAACTTGGACAGAACATCTAGTTCTTCATATGTTGCCTTGGTGAGTTTCAGTTATGATGTCAAACACAATTCACCCAATCATTGGCGGTGTCCGGTGATTCATTAAGTTTTTTCGACTGAACCCTTGAATGTATCCAACTATAAACTCAGTAACAATTTTGTTCTCTGTGTTACCAACCAGGTATTAAAATATCATAACCCTATCTCATGAATTGATGAAGGATAAACTTCATGAGAGTACCCCGGGTTGATCATGCTTAATTAATTCTGTTAATATCTATATTGTTTTATCGCATTCATTTTCTATTTTCATCTTTAATCATAAAACCCCCACTTTTTTCAAAACCTCATTAACCTTTTACATTCATAATAAAACCCTCTTTTTAAATTAATGATCTATGGCTTCATCGAGAGACGACCTAGTGTTGCTGCTATACTGCAGAAATTCTAGTCAAAATTAAACAAATAATTTGACGTGCTCGACAACGTGATCATTGTTTCATTATACATCTTATATCATTTAGTTTTGAAGAAAATTATCAGTTGTATCTAGTTTTTTTGGAACCTAGATTGAGAAGATCCTCTATGAAGAGATGTAATGTTTAATTTATCATCATATTTTTAAAAAAAAATACACACCAAGTTTTAGGCACTGAATTCGGGCTTCCATGGTTGGGGCGCTACAAAATCACTTAGAATAGACTACTATTCTATTCGATTATAACACAGGGGAAAGAATATATGAGAAAAACCATAAATTGTCTAGTACATGACATGTAATTCATGGTTATAATATTTTTGAGGCCTAGTAGATGGATACCACTTTGAATAATTGTTGTAGTTGTCCAATACAACATGTTCAATCTGGTATATGTCATGTAGGACATGCTTCTCTGGCATGGAATGTGCTACTAGTACACATAGAGTCATATTTTCTATTTACATGATATAAAATTCTAAGTATATAGTGTGTCAAATTTTTTTAAATAGATTTTATGGGGTCAACATACATGCTATAGCCTATAGGTTAAAAGTAATATAAGAAGGAACCATGAAACACCCAATAATGTACTATCAAAATAGTCTGTGTCATGTGCTTAATATAAATGGAACCCACCTACTGAGTGGGTCTAGTTGGTCAACTAGTCTTATACAATAATACACACCTAAGTTATGTGGACTGTAATACATGGCATGTAACATATAGGAACACCCCATGTAATATTTATGTGTGTCTGGTAACCCTAGTCATTACATCATATATGAAATATACTTCCGAACTACATGTAGTGTGACATTGATGGGCCATATAAACCCTAGATTCATTTGGGATGTGGGATACATGATGTGTGACTCAATGGACTTCATGTTTTTTGGTTTAAAATTTTACAATAGTTCCATAATCTTTACTTGATGCATTTCTAGTTGTCCCTACCCTGATCCTCAACACCCACCACACCATACAATTATCTTTCCACCATTACCACCCTCTAGTATCACCCCTTATCCCATTTAAGAATATTTGAGAGCATTAAATGGATATTAATTATCATTAAAATTAACTCAAACCATGTATTAATCCCTTAATGACACAACATTACTATTTATATTCCTAGGTGATTGTGCATTTTCTTGCCATTGGACACTTTATCTCAACCATCATTCAATTCCAAACTGCCATCCAATGTGAGAGTCGACAGTGATCATTTGATATGAAGGGGATATGAATGAGTAAAAGTGGTTGATGAGGATAATAATTACCCAAATATCAATTCAAAAACATTATAATGATAGATAGGTAAAAATTAATTTTTTTAGAATGTTTGTTATGATAATAAGAAGGGAAATCAGTTTAGAAACGTTGATGTGTCTAGGAATTCCATGAAATAAATATAAAATATCATTGATTTAGATATATTTAAACTAAAAATAACCCATTATCTTTAAAAAATTAAACACAATCCATTTCATTCCATGAGATTATCAATTAGATTTTCAAAATAATGATTTTATTGTAATGATATTAAAAATTTAGTAATCCTAATAAATAAAGTATACAATTCTCCATATATCATTTTTAATATAATTTCACTATATCAATAGGATGAAATTATAATTTTCATCATGAATAGATCATTTAAAAATTTGTAAATTCGATTTTACAAATCATTCTGAGTGAATAATGACGTGAAATTGAATAATAAGAATGTCATAACTCATTTTTATTACACAAGTGCTTCAAAATTCAATCTTCACCAATTTATAATTTATCATCATTGTTTTATGAATATATCACAATCACATAGAGTCATGGTCAACACCAATTATTATCCACTCCCACATCCCTATCATCTCAATAATTCAGCAAGAGGAAAAATATTTATAGAAAACTAAATATACATGTAGATGATAATTTAAATTTATACCATCACTTTTCGGTTAAATGAGTAAATATATTAGAACCTTAAATGGAATAATAATGATGTTATAACCTAAACACAAAATTTATAACCTTCTTGGGTAAAATGACTCATTTTAGACTCAACCACATGTTTTGATTTTATATATGATCTATCACTAATAATATACCAACATTTGAACCCTTGAGATAAAGTTTTATTTATTTTATAAATATTAAATATCCCATAAAATTCAAAATTCTCAAAATTACAAAAAAAATCACCTCAAGGGTATTTAACACACTTTGATCTCAATAGTACATGTTAAAATGTTTTTTTGAGGTTATTTGTTAGTGTAAATGTGTCATTTTACTCTTTTAGAGATCTCTAAACATTGAGTATAGAGAATCATACTTTTCGTACATAGATATCACATCATAATAGATGACTATTCATTGCATAACATAAGGATCCATGCGATAATCGTATAGGTCTAGTGCCCTTGGAAACATGGACTATAACCAACTAGTTCATAATTGATCTAAATCATCTCGCACTAAGTTCTTCATAACTAGCACCCTTCTTATAAATATCATACTTATTAATTTTTCTATAACCTGGGGATATTAAACATAGTAAAGGGTGATATTAGATGCTTGGTAAGGGTAAATAAGGAAGATGTCAATGATCAATTGAGAATAAAATTAACCTAAGTTTATGAGTACATGAACACAACATTTTCAATTCATATGATACAAATCATAAATCATAATCTTGAGTTATGGAAAAAATATTGGAATTTCATAAGACATGAATCATAATGGTATTAAATAACTTGATCCATATGATCGTAACATTAGAATAAGACATATGTTTTTGGAATTCACATATATATAGAAAATAATTTCTTCAAAAGTCAAGACTTGTTGTTAATAATATTATAGTGGAATGAGTTCACTCCCCAAACCATTGTAGTAGTCATGGTTCACTCACAATACTATCATAGTGGATAAAGTCCCTTACTGAACTAGGCTCACTCCCAATTAAAGTTCTGTTTATCTCATGAGATATAAATATTTACCCAATGCATTGGAGGGAGACAAAGGTCTCACCATTCATATAATGAAAATCATATATGTGTGTGACACAAGATCATAAACCATTCATCATATCATAGCCCATGAAAAGAAATGGGTTTCATAAACATTTCATCACAGCATAACCTATGAAAATGGAACGGGTTTTATAAACATCATTCCATCATAAACAAAAATGATCAAGATAAAGAATAATTATTCTATATTGGGATTAAATCCCTAGTAAATCAAATGTGAAATCAATTATTTTTGCCTCTTATGAATTTAAATACCATTAAAAGATCATTAAATATACAAGAGGAAAATAACCTTTCCATTTTGGAGTCACATAATTTTTTAAAAAGTACAAAATTATAAAATAATTTTTTTTATTTTAGAATAACCTTGTAATATTTTAAAGTAATCGTAAAATAAAAAATTATTCATAACAATGGAAAAACCCATTCATGTTGTATATGTTTAAAAAACATTCCATTCATACTATTTTCACGAAATTCAAAAAGTACCTCTGTAAGAACCTGGGATTTTCGAACGGGTCAAAATCCTAACCCTGCTTAAATTTTTGACTTGTTTTTTAGAAAACATAGATAATATGGACGTTATGGAAATTTCCATATTACACACCATGTACCTTAATTACATGACATGTACTTTAGACCGTGTGTGAAGGCTAGACATGGCATGTAAACCTTTTGGCTTGGTAGAATGTTTTGGGCAAGAACACACCGTGTACCATGTGTACATGTTGTGTGTGGGTTAGGTGTGTACTATTTGTGGGATAGCCAAGTATTTTCCATGTGATGATTGTGTAATAATTTCTTACTACACGACATGTAGTGTTTCTTGACACATCGTGTATTCTCCTTTCTGTGTACCATCTATGTTCTAGTCGCGTGTTGACCCGTGTGGCGCGTCCAAGCCATGTGGCTACCTCTGGTTAAGTAGGAGTACGCACAAGGATACTACATGGTGTGTAGTCCTTTATACACACCATGTATTTTTATTTTTATTCCCCTAAATGAAAGAGTTTCGTGTCTAATTTCATAAAACATCTTCTTCTTCCCCAACTTTGGAACAATCCTGTTCTGAAATCCCATACTACATACCTTGCCCGAGATTCTTCATACGAAGTCCGTTCATCAATCTGTTAGTGGCCACAGGATCACATTGGTAAGGCTAAACCCACACACCCTATTTCATTCCAGTTTAATTACCTCACACACCGTAGATTTAATCCAAGTGAAATTTCCAGGATTTGATAGAAACGTAGATCTAGGAATATCGACTTCGAATTGGAGCTCGATATAATATGTGCCTACGTCTATGAGTATTAGGTAGGTGGTGCATACCTTATTTCTTGTTTTCCCAGAGTTTGGGTGGTGCAGCCATTGTTACATTTTTGGGTATTTTGAGAAATAACATTTCATACCATCTTTAATATGTTTAATTGATTATGAGACCCGTGGGATGCCTTTTGGTAATCCCTTTACCTATTTTTCATGAGCGAGTCCATGTGAGGGGTTCTTTCTCATCGGGGAATTTGGGCTAGGGAGTACCAAAATGGTTATAATTGAACTATATTGTTTAAACTATTTAGTTTGTTTTATTAAACCTTAATATGACTCATTATAGGCTTTCAGGACCTCAGTGCTCGTATGGGAAAACACCTGGCTAGTGAAATTCAACTGTTTAGTTTGGATGCCTATTTTAAGTATTTCTTTTTATTATATATATATGTGTGTGTGTGTGTGTGTGTGTGATATTTCATATGCTGGAACATTCGGGTGGTGTTGGGTATGGCTTGAATATTATTGGGTGATGCTGATCACAGGATGGGCTTGGCCCGAGTTACATTGGGTAGTTCTGACCATATGATTGGGTGTCATGGACGTTATCATGAGGTAGTGTGACTATCATGTTGGGCATGGCCAGGGTTACATGGATGGAAAATCCATCAGACTTGAGTGACATGGTCGTAGGGACACGAGGTGTCAGAGACATTGTGGCTTGGGTACAATTTTTGTGATTACCACTCACTCGGAACTTTGAGTAGTGTGCACATAGAGAGACTCCATGATGAGGTGGTTTTGACCACTTTTGAGGGTAGAGACCCTCGATAGATGCACATTAGGTACTATTTTTTAAGGTTTATTTTCATAGGAAGCTATGTGGAAGGTGAGGGGCCTTCAGGGGATAGTTTTGTGGATATTGGGTTGGAAGAAGAGGCTTGTCGTGATTTGAGGGCTGACATTGATGTCCCTCTGGTTACTTTATTTGAGGGCAGACATCGTTGTCCCTATGGTTACTTATTTGAGAATAAAGATCATTATTCCTCCAAGTTACTACTGTTTGGACATAACTTTGGGATATAGGTACTTGAGACATGAGGTGTCAGGTGGATCATGGATTCAGGTTACATGACAGAGATTCTGACATTAGCTGAAGTACGTGACACTCCGTGGTGACTGATGAGCACCAGTGGAGTTTGTGTTTATTTCTGCATCGTACTATTTACTATTTTCCTTGTAACTTCATTACTAATTAAAAACTTATATTAAGTACAAACTGTTGGGTGGTAACCTACTGAGATTCGTCTCACACCCTGCACGGGCCCTTCGGGACGCATGTAGACTTTATTGATTTGTGTGCAAGAAAGAGATCAGCTTCAGGAGTTGGACTGTTATAGTTGCTGCATGGAGATGGTGTGGACCTATAGTTCTTGCCTAGATGTATCCTAATTTGTTTTTATTTCATTCCTATATCAGCATATTCACCTAATTTATCGTAGCTACTGTTGGTTAGCCATTTGGTACCCTTTTGTCTACTGATCTGTTGTAGATGCATGCTTGGTTTTCTTTAGTTACAAGTGGTGTTCAGAATGTTTTTCTGTTTACTTTCCACTACACTTGTTTTTATATTTCTTATGCTATTTATTGATATTGGATATGCTTCCACTCTGCGGATCTTGTTCGAGTCTACTGATTCGTTTATCTGTAATGCATATTAAACATTATTACTCAAACCAGTACCATTATTATCCTCCGAGAGGTTATAGCCTCCCCACCATAACCATTCAGACCCTTGATTCTAGTCGGCATCCTTTGGTGTTTGGGGAGGTGTGCCTAAGGTAGTACCACCAGACCCATTTATCATTGTTCAGGTGGCTGCTCGGGTTTAGGTCATTACAAAGTGGTATCAAAGGAGTTCTTGACAGGGATTTAGTATCAGTGTTTTTCTAGCTACTAATGAGATTGTGACTTTTTTTTCTACTAGTTTACTATTTGGGATATGGTAGACTAGAGATAGGGTGTAATTTGAACTGGGATTCTAGCATGTTCTTGGGTGCCTACAGCCCTAGGTATGAGTGATGGACTATGTTGCCTTGGGTGGGAATGGTTGTTTTTCTTTATCCCAAATTAAAGTTTATATGATTTTTTTCATGGTAGCTCACATGGTGTGTGATGTTATTGATTGGGATTAGTAACCCTTAACCCAATGTGGTAAGGGAAGAATCGGACCTTGGCTCGGTATGTAAATGGATGATTTTTTTGGCTTTTGATAGTCACATATTTAGGGTATTTCAATTTCATAACTTCACGTATGCTTTTAGAAGTGATAATTCCATGTGAATAATATCAATTTCCATGCTTTGTATGCTTTGAAATGTGAATATGTGAAATTATAATAGATTTTTTTTATTTCATTGTGTTATGTCATGATTTGTATATTTATATAATTTCATGTGGTAGGGTGTTTGGGTTTGACACTTATAGGAGCAGAAAGGTACAATGGTTGAGGTGATTTTGATCATCAGGATTGGGTGACTCGGTCGTCTGTTTGAGGCAACACTGGTTATCAGGATGGGCATGGCCTGAGGTACTTTTGATACTTGTCTCTATTGAGGACGGGTAAAGAGACCATGAGGATGGGATGCCATGGTCATGGGTTACGGTGGGGGAGAGTAAGGGTAGTAGCTATGTGCTGCCCTGTACTACTTTTTCTATCTATGTGAATATATTTTTATATATATATATATGGGTTGTCTGGCCATTTATGGTATCTAGCGGGTTCCTTTTTGATGACTTAGGTGAAGCATCAAGAAGAATATTGTATAGTGCCAGAGGACTAGGATCAGATTTTGGATCCAGTGTTGGCAGAGCTTGAGCCGCATGTATAGGCTCAGAGATAGGAACAGGTCTAGGATCTAATGTAGGCAGGATAATATCTAGGTTTTGCAGCATTCGAACCATGGCTCAATGAGTAGCTCCGAGCTAGATGGTACTTGTCTTGCAGGTGATCGATAGAGGTGTGCAGGGTACAGAGCCATATATGGCATATCTGACGTGGGAGTTCCAATCGCAGCACCTGCCACTTTTTCAGGGTGAGGGTGGTCCAAAGGCAGCGGATAACTAGATAGAGAGAATGCAGATGATCTTTGAGCAACTCAAGATTCCTCCAGGGTAGAGGGTCAAGCTGGAGACATACATGCTGAGAGGACCGGCGAACCATTAGTGGGATGTGCAGGTTCAGGATCACAAGTACGAGGGACTAGCACGAAAATACTTCGAGGATAGTTTCTTCAAGAACTTTTACCCAAAGACATTGAGGGTAGATAGAAATTGGGAGTTCTTTTATCCTTCAGTAGGTAGACATGTCCATCATGGAATATGCAACTACTTTCACTGAGTTGTCTCGCTTTTCACTTGGTATGATAACTGATGACGCGGCAAGGGTGAGGCGCTTTGAGTATGGATTACAACACACTATTCAGATGCAGGTGAATATCTTCAGGTTGGATTCATTCTCAATGGAAATGAATTAGGCGCTCATAGAAGAGGGTAACCAGAGGGATATGCCCCAGGTTGGTCGGGTGGTGGCTTTAGGTGATGGTTCAGATAGTAGGAAGTGAGGACGACATGAGTTCCAGTATGGAAGTTAGGCCAATGACTCAGCTAGACCACCTCGTAACAGTTCAGCAGGGGTTTTCTTTCAATGTGGGAATCTAGGACTTGTTCAGACTCACTGTGATAGGCCTCCAAAAGAGTTCTGGGCAATTGGAAAGGTCGGGCATCTAGAGAGGTTCTACAGGAATACTTCTCAGATAGCTAGCAGGTAGGGACCAGGATAGACTATGGCATCTGGATTTGGTTCAATTTTGGTAATAGGAGAGGGTGGCTGAGATTCAAGTACACGTGGAGGATGTGACAGAGATAGTGGGACCCATCTATGGGGTTAGTGGTCAGTGATTGGAGAAGCACTGTAGGGTGGTTAGGCATCAGGCTTCCATACATCAGGCTAAGTGCACGTCGTGGAGCTGCCAGGGGCTAAGCAGGCCGGTGAGCTGACGACATTTATAGGTACACCGTGAGTGTGGTCATGACTTGTTTTCTTTTTGGCACGACCTATTGAGGCATGTCCGTTTTGAGTGTATGAGGGGTATATGATATATGTGGACTGACTAGATGTTGGTCTGTGCGATTGTCGTCATATCAGGTGCGTGATATATTTATATATATGTATGAGATGTGTGGCATCGAGTAATCGAGGATGCGGGTTACTTGAGGTGTTGAGGGAATTAGGGCCTCAAGGAAGCATATTACTTGAGGTTTTATGGGCATCAGGGCATCGAGGATGTAGGTTACTTGAGGCATTAAGAACCAGGTTCATTTTGAGCATCTATGGGATATAGGACCTCGTAGAGGCGGACACCGATGTGGTGCAAGATACATTTGGGTGTCAGAAATGACACGGGAGAACCAACGAGTTGTAGTGGTGATGATTCATCATGAGAGGACCATAAATCCAGAAAACAGGTTAGAGAAATTTTTCTTGATTTGAGTTTTTTCGGGTTGATATCATGATAGGAAATTTCTATGGTGGGGAGCCCCTTCAGAAATTTAGCCAAAACCTTTTTAGATTGGGGTAGTCTGGGTTACATTAATTGAGGTGGTATGTTTGGTGCCATCTTTGATTTTTGTTTGAAAGATTGGGGATAAGCTATGTTAAGGAGGGGAGATTGTAAGAACCCAGTTTTTTCAAATGGGTCAAAATCCCAACACAGTTTGAATTTTTGACTTGTTTCTGAGAAAACTGGAAAAATCTCAAAGTTCTGTAAATTTCCAGATTACACATCATGTACCTTAATTACATGCCATGTACCTTAATTAAATGTCATGTACTTTTGACCATGTGTGATGTCCATACATGGAATGTAGGCCTTTTGGCCAGGTAAATTTTTTTTAGCAAGAATATGTCGTGTACCATGTGTATACGCCATGTGTGTGTAACACCCCAACCCTAGTAACCTAGAGTTGGTGCATTATTACATAAAATTGGAATAATCACAAGAGATCAAGTCTCGAAAGACCGATTAGTTTAGTAGCCTTAGAATTACTAGATATATACATAAGTTTTACATTACATCGTGAAATAAAAAAACATTGTGTCCCCTTTGAACACACTCATATCCAATAGCCTATCCCTGTAGGTTAATCATAATATACTTCTTCACATCTTGGGAAAAATAAAACATAGAAAGGGTTGGGCTTAGATGCTCGGTAAGGATAACAATATAACAGAAACTATCATAAATAAGCATAAACATTTAAGGCAACTAATAAGACTAAAACACAATCCTTTTAAACATAAAAATCAGAATAATATGGAAAAGATAAATCAAATAATGTCATTTACTTACTCACATTGATATTCTACTAGTCGAATAATCACATGTAAAACCAATAGATAATTTCATAATGATGGAATGAATAATGTCGAAATCATAACCTCATAGTCAAGGCCTCATGCCAGGACTAAAAATAATTTTTTTCAAGGCCCTGTTCCAAGACACTAGTTTGTCTTGTGAGACTTACCGACGTATCGAGGAGCTATAGAGGGCTCCACCCGTCACTTACTAAGTCTAATACATTCTTCATATGAAAAGGTTGAAACATAACATAAACATTTGTATTAAAACTAGCATATGAAATGTTTATACGTTAACCATAAACAATGAATGATATAAAAATAACACATCCACAGTCAAACATATCACAAAACCTTCAATACAATATGTAATATTGTATCATAATAAAACAACTTCAAATATGTGTAAAATCCATCAAAGGATGTTGAAATAGATGAAATCAAAACTATTTGAGAGAAATATCTCTTTCTATTTTGAAATCATTTAAAAGTAACATAATTATAAAAGAAAACATTTATTTTGAAAATATTCTTATAATATTTTATGGTAATCTTCAATGGTGTTATAACATTGAAAAATAGCCGCACCTTCCATATAAGTTAAAAAAATTACCTTAATTTGTCGAAAAGGTGATAAAGTACCTTTTTTAGAAAACGACAAAAAGATTCATTTAAAAAAAATTTATAAAAAGTAAAACAAGGGTATAAATAACATTAACCCATAGTCTAGTAAATAGTAAAATTGTTTTGAAATACATTTTTAAGAAAAACGTATGTGGATAATAAAGCGGTCCTTGTAGATACTTACATATTAACAACCTCAGATAATAAAGAGATTGTAAAATTAACCCTTACCTTTTACTTTGACTTGGTCAGGGGTAAATTAACCTATTGTATAATAGTGAAATATTTTTTATTAAACTATACAAGAACCACATACATAAATATGATATCACATATGATCTTCTAATATTTATTTGTTAATAATATTTTAGTAGTATGATTATTTGGGGTGTTAACTGATTCAGTTTCCTTTATATGTTTTGTTATGTAAGTCATATTTCTTAAGAATATGATGTATTTTATTCATATCTAGAATTATATTAAGTTCTGAAAAATTATTTTTAATTATCAAATGAAAATTAAACTTCAGTGGTTGCGATGGGGAACGAAATCTCATCGCATTGTGGAGATGGTAAGTCTTACGTACGCAAAAATGACAATATCATTCTATTGATGGGGAAATTGTATGTAGTAAGATGTTATATTATATATACAGAATCATTAACATGTTATATTTATTATTTATATCAATTATACTCATTATTACACCCATACAAATAATGAAGTGTTGAATAAAAAACTATACCCTGACATTGAGACGGCAAGCCGTACGTACGTATGTATGGTGACTTCGTCATTCATAAGATGGATAGAATAATGAATATGATTGTACCGTATTTATAATAACATCGTATTATGTAGAAGGTACTAGATTTATTATTTTGGTATGGATACAACAAAGAAATAGGAATTGGAAGAAGAAAAGAACTTTGAAAGAGGTGATGAAATAATTACCTCTTCTTCGGGTGCTTCCTTTAGATTTGATCAAAAGGGCTCCTTAGGTTGGATTTCTGATCAATGTAAGGAATATATGGTTGAATTGAGGGTATTTGGGAGGATATTTTCACATTATTTGGCCATGCCAAATGTATTTGGGGGTTTGATTTTGAGAGAAGGGGAAGTACTCGTTTATAAGAGAGATGAGGGTCACTTTAGGAAAATCTTGACATATTAATTTATTATACAGTCATATTCAGTTTATAATGGCTGCAAAAGAGTTTATTTCCTATATAAGGTGGTTATGGGTATAAATATTCTCAACCAATAGGTTTTAGACAAGTTTAGGTCACCATATTGACCTCATCTTTTATATTTAACTCTTAGTTTAATAGTATAACTTTTACCATGTAATTTTATATTATTTTAATAAATAGTTAATAAACATACTATAAAAAGAAAAGAGAAACCATAGTGGTTAATTAATGTCATATATAACCTTATCTAATTCCTTTGGATGAACCTTATAATTTTAGGAATATTATATCATTTGATAATATAGTATTTTTTTTAAAACTCATTTATGTCAATTTTGACACATTGGTATTTTGTTTTTGTGAAATTCATAACAAATTTATCACATAGAAAAAAATTATTTAATCATCCCTAACATGTAATATTCTCCTATAAAATTTGTATATAGCATCAAAACTTTCATATTACATTTATTTTAATATTTATAATATATTTTATTTGATTATTTCATTAATAAGGAAAGTGTTTCATCACTATTGTGTCATAAATAAATATATTTATATTATATCTAAAAATTATAAATAAAATATAATGATGTAGGAAATATTTTTATATTTTTAATGACTATTTATAGTCAATGATATCAATTATATAACCTCATATAAAAATTGTTTTACTGAAAGATACATGTTTATGTTATTTTTGTCTTTACATTAATTAATATAAAATTTCATTATTACTCTCAAGAGGCTCCATGGGGTCCCCAAATCGACCCAAGGATTCTCATGGTCGGACATGTATCATAGAATAGGTTTAGGACACATGATAGGGTAATTTAATATTATTATAATACTATTTTCTACCCTTATTTACCGGATTTACACTTTAACCATGGTAAATAAGATATTTACTGAAGTAACTATTCATAATGTCTAAAAATAAAAGTTACCTATTTAAATAAATTGGTCCTCCTGATTCCAAATATGGAATCAATTTTTTCAAATTTAAAACACAAAAATTTAAGAAATTAATTTAAAATTAATTCCCATTGTTAAAACCAAAAAGAGGGTTTTTTAGATGTAAAAACTATCAAAAGATTGACATGTGTTTATGTACAATTTAAATGTGAAATTACATCCAACGAGATAAATTATATTAAATGATGAAAATATAATCTAATAATAATTCAAAACCACTAAAATGTATAATTTAACACTATAAATTATTTCTATTAAAAAATATGTTTTAAATTAAAATTTAGTGTTTTTCACTACTCATCAAAATATGAATGTTATCAGAAAAAAACCAAAACTTTTTCCAAACTAAATTTTTATATCCGGATTCTAAAGAATAATTTAATTTCATAAAATTTAATATATAAAAGATTCAAATATTTTATTTAGAAAGTGTTCGTCATTAAAAGGCGGAAAAAGCTGCATTTTTGAAAAAAAATACTTCTTTTATCGGAAAAATTTAATTTGTCCTTATATTATATCTAAGAAATAAAAAAGATTAATGTTAAAGTTATATGAGATATATATAAAAATAAAAATGTGGTTATTATTATTCATAACAAATTTTTAAATGTCTAGTTTGATAGGTCGTGGTGCGCTTAAACATGGTGTTGTGTACATCACACACTATTGTATTATTCAAAGCGAAACATACCATGGAATATTGGGGTGTTACATTATTCCTTCATTAAATAAATTTCTTCCTTTCAATTTTAAATTGTTATTTGAAAATAAAAGGTAAAAAAATAGAAAATTCCTTTGTAGAAACTCACATCAGAAATTGGGTTAATAAAATTTACTCTTAATAAGAGGAAAAGGGAAATGAAAAAGTCACCACAAAATTAGGATTTTGAATAGAAGAAATTTTTTGGCAAATATAATTGGAAGGAAAAAATAAATATTTATAGGGAGTGATTGAGGTCATCAATAACAAACAAGTGAATGGAAAATTGAGGGCCTCAAAGACATAAAGCTATGATGATTTAAAATGTCGTCAGTTCAACAAAACATAAGGTGTTAGTATAAAAAAAATTGGTTTTAAGATCCTTTATCTAATGTTTTAGAATTAATTTCTTCATAAAATAAGAAAAACGAATACTTGATAAGTAAAGTTACATACTTTAACTAATTTCTACCACAAACTCATCTTTCACTTCAAAACATAATAGAACTCCAAAATATTCTACTTATCCTAATCGTATATGGTTCCAAATATAAAAATATACCATTTAAATGAAGAAGTTTATTTTTTAATAACTAGGGACTTCATGTAGGCTAGTGGTAGACGATAAAGCCTTATCGCACTTTGGATGTGGGTTTGATTCCTGCAACTTTTTCCAACGTGACAGGTAATTGCCTGACCTGCAGGTTGTCCTTTTTCTAAAACTATAATATCATAATATTCCAAAAATAATCTTAATAATTTTTTAACCTTAAACTATAATATCCAATGTTCAACTTAATCCATTAAAACCTTTATAGTTATCCAAAATACTTCTTTACAAACTCTCTCTGAAGGTCTCTAAATTCCAAAATCAATTGTAACATCAGATTCCCCAAACAACATAATGTTTATATTATTGTAACATACTGTAAATATTATTAAATTCATCATATTAAAACCTTAATGAAAACAAAAAAGTAATGTAGTACAATCCTTATATATATCATATTCTTCTTATAACCAGAATATAATTCTTGAATCCAAAAACACAAATACATTAATTATTCCACTTCAACTATAGTAACATCATAATCTTGTCTTTTATAACTTGGACTTTTTGAGGTATGATTCCTTGGTGCTTATTAAATTCATTTTCATAATGCCCCATTTATCAACAATTGTAGCATTCAACATTTATAGCCTCTTTCTTTCCCTTGAAATCATGAGCCTGGTGAACTTTTTCTCTACATTTGTAACAAACTCCCATTCCATTTATGCAAGTATCAGGGTGTTTCTTTTCATAATTATTACATAAGGTAAAATCATTCTTTCGATTTTGCCACTTATCTGTCCCTTGGTCCACCATTCTCTTCTTCTATTTCTTTACTTTAATTTCATAAGACTTAAAGAATTAATTTGCTGTCGTGATAGCACATGAGACTATATCATCGAATGATGAGAAGTTTTGTGAGACTAATGCTCGATAGATAAATGGTTTTAAACCACCAATGAATTGACCAATCTTACTTCTTGTGTTACGTATATGATTTTCTTCATACCATGATAACCTTGTAAACTTATCCTCATACTTTGCGACATTCTCATCATTATTTTTCCTCAGACTTAGAAATTTCCATTCCATATCTTCTCAATGGTCATAAGGAAATTATTTTTCTAATAAAATATCTTTAAAATCCCTCCATTACATATTTTATACATTATAATCTTCATTTTTGTTTTGAATCAATGACTACCATTGATCTGCATCTTCTGTAAGTCGATAAACTGTCATGACAACTTTTTCCATTTCACTACTCCCCAAAGCATGAAATATTTTATCTAAGGAACTTATCTATTGCTTAACTACAAATGTATTTTTACTCCAATTGAATTTTGGTGGTTGTTGTATCATGAATCGATCTAATATTGATCCTCCACATTGTGGATCAGGGTACTCCATATGGGTAATTTTTTTATTCATAACCTGAGTGAGTTTTCCCGATATGGTGAAAAGCTGATCAACACCAGTTTCATCACCAGATCCACTATAATTATCTTGAATAGGAAGGAAATCCGTACACGGATTACATGCATTGATACAGTGTCCATTCCTTCCACTAGGTGTCATTTCAAAAAATGGCATACTCTAGATTAGTTTATGAATCAAAATACATAATTCCAAACTTTTAAAACACAGAACATAAATTATACAATTTATGGATATAATCCATAACCATAAAAATTCTTTATTTGAGGAAGTATTTTCTCATAAATCCTACATAATGGTTTGTGAAGAAAATGTGAATTATCCTAAGCATATCCCCCATGATTTTCGTAACGAAGAGTGGAGAAAGTCTCATTGTTGTGTACTAGGATACCCTTTGTCAAGCTTGAAAATCCTTGTCAGAGTTTTTACTCCTAGTTAAATCTGTATTAGATCCTCCTCTACCTGCTCGTATCTAGATATGGATGAATTTCATGTAAAATTCACAAAATCTCTACATTTCCAAAATTCTAAGAAGTTCTTCTATACTAGTCCTCAAAGTCTATCGTAGGGTAATGATATCTAATCATAGTTTTTCTAAATCTAGTTTCCAAGGATTGTACTAAACTTCCTCTAATACCAACTGTAATGCCTCAATCCTAGTTCCCTAGAGTCAATACAATATTATATAACATTGGCATGATCACAAGATATTGAGTCTCGAAAGATCGATTAGTTTAGTAGCCTGGGAATTACAAGATGCATACATAAGTTTTACATTACATCATGAAATAAAAAACAACCACATTGTGTCTCCTTTTAACACACTCATAGCCTTTAGTATATCCATATACATTAATCATAATATACTTCTTCACATCCTAGGAAAAATAAAACATAAAAAGTGGTGAGCTCATATGCTCAGTAAGGATAAAAATATAG
The DNA here is from genome assembly GCA_963277665.1 of Viscum album. NCBI lineage: Eukaryota > Viridiplantae > Streptophyta > Magnoliopsida > Santalales > Viscaceae > Viscum > Viscum album. The sequence continues at coordinate 352,585,909 of OY728162.1, forward strand.
CTGAAACTATTATAAATGAGCATAAACAATTAAGGCAATGTATAAGACTAAAACACAAGCCTATTAAACTTAAACTTCAGAATAATATGGAAAAGATAAATAAAATAATTTCATTTACTTATTCAAATGGATATTATACTAGTCTAATAATCACATGTAATATCAACAGATAACTTCATAATGACGGAATGCATAATGCCTAACATTATAACCACATAGTTAAAGCCTCGTGCCAAGACTACAAATAAGATTTTTTTCATGGCCTTATGCAAAGACACTAGTTCGTCTCATGAGGCCTACCAATGCATCGAGGAGATATAGAGGGCCCCACCCATCACTTACTAATTCCAATGCATTTCTAATATGAAAAGGTTGAAAGATAACATAACCATTCGTATTAAAACTAGCATACGAAATGTTATTACTTTATCCATAAACCATGAATGGTATAAAAATAACGCATCCATAGACAAACATATAAAAAAACCTTCAATAGAATATGGAATATTGTATCATAATAAATCAACTTCAAACAACTGTAAAATCTATCAAAGGATGTTTACATGGATGAAATAAAAACTATTTGAGAGAAATATCTCTTTCTATTATGAAATCATTTAAAAGTCACACAAATATAAAATAAAAAATTTATTTTTAATATATTATTATAAACATGTAATGGAAGGTTCGAAGGTGTTATAATGGAAAAAAATAGCCACACCCACCATATAAGTTAAAAAACATTCTTACCTTAATTTGTCGAAAAGGTTATAAAGTACCTTGTTTGGAAAACGATTGAAAGATTCCTTACAAAAAAATTTATAAAAAGTCAAAAAAGGGTATAAATTCCTTTATCCCATTGTCTAGTGAACAGTAAAAATGTTTTTAAATACATTTTTAAGAAACACAGATGTGGATGATAAAGAGGTCTGAGTAGATACTTACATATTAATAACCTCGGATAATAAAGAGATTGTAAAATTAACCCTTACCTTGTACTTTTCCTTGGTCATGGGTACATTAAACTCTTGTATAATAGTGAAATCATTGTTATTAAATTATATTAGAACCAAATACATAAATATGATATCATATATGATCTTCTAATATTGCTTTGTTAATAATATTTCAGTGGTATCATTGTTTCGGGTGTTAAATGATTCATTTTCCTTTTTATGTTTTGTTACATAAGTCATGTTTTTTATGAGTATGATGTATTTTTATTAAACTATAAAATGATATTATTTTCTTAAAAATTATTTTTATTCATCAAATGATAATTATTCTTGATTGGTTACCATGGGGAATGAAATCTCATCGCGTCATGGAGACGGTAAGCCGTACGTACGCACGAGCGACAATATCATTATATTGATGGGGAAATCGTATGTAGTTGGGTGGTATATTATAAATATAGAATCATTAAAATGTTATATTTATTATTTACATCAATTATAGTCATTATTATACCCATCCAAATAATGAAGTGTTGAATAACAAACTACACCACGACGTGGAGATGATAAGTCGTACATATGAATGTATGGTGACTTTTTCATTCATAGGATGGATAGAATAATGAATATAGTTGTACAATACATATAATAACATCACAGTATGTAGAAGGTGGTGAATTTATTATTTTTTTATAGAGACAACAAATAAAAAGGATGTGGAATAAGAAAAGAACTTTGAATGAGTTGATGAAATAATTACATCTTCTTCGGGTTCTTCCTTTTGATTTGATCAAAAGGGCTCATTGGGTTGGATTTCTGATCAAATTAAGGACACTAGGTAGAATTTATGGTAGTTGGGAGGATATTTTCATAGGGATTGGCTGATCCAAATGGAATTGGAGATGTGAATTTTAGAGAAGGGGAAGTATCCTTTTATAAGAGAGGTGAGGGTCACTTTAGGAAAATCTTGAAATGTTAATTTATTATACAATAATATTCGGTTTATGTCACGACCCATCCTCGGGGCCCGTGCCGTGACTACCCCAAGCCCGCCTTCCATAGGCCAGGGGCTGGTGACTAGCACCAAGGCGTAAATCCCGGTAAAAAGGGAAGGCATTGCCTTTGTAAAGTAAACAATCACATAGAGTACAAGAGGAAGAAGTAAACACTAAGTAAAAGCTGAGTACAATAGTAAGTGCGGAAAGTAAAAGGGGATGGAAATACAAGCCCAACTGTAAAGTACAAATCGAAGGGAAAACAGCAAATGAAAAGTAAAGCTTCTACGCCGAGCTGTCCACTGGAAATCCCACCTGAAGGGTGGGTACAGATAGCTCCTCTGCTCCTCGGGTCCCGCCATCCGCTCCGAGTATGTCCGCCCAGTGGTCCACCTTCGGGTACCGCCTCGTCGTCACGTCCACCTCTGGGTACCGTCTTGTCTTGAGGTCCTCCTCCAGGTACCATCTCGTCGTATAGTCCACCTCCAGGTACGGTCCAGTCCTCGAACACTCGGCCTCTGTCAGCACTGCCCGTCGTCTGCAACCAACACAACGAGGTGCGGGCATAGCCCGTGCAGGGGTGAGTATAACGATACTCAGTAGGGACCCCGAGACCTTCAAGGTCTCACTAAACCAACAAGGATAACCCCAAAGAAGATCTCAACAGATAACCTCTACTTAGGTATATGCCCATACATATACCTATGTTATCAAGTAACCCATCTCAATCATGAGGAAACACAAGGATTGTGAAATCAATGGATAACCACTACCCGGGTATATGCCCATACATATACCTAAGTTAGCAAGTGACCCATCTCAATCATGAGGTAAACACAAGGTCAAAAGTCTCAGCTCAACCAGGATTTTCATTATCGAAACCGTAACTGCTGAAGAGCTCCGTCTCTGGAGTGTACACTGGTCCTGTCACGACTCCGAGGTACTGCTCACTAACCTAAGACTGCTGAAGAACTCCACCCATCGAGTACTGCGGGTCAGCTACTACAACCAAGCGCTCCCATGTGTCGCTACAACCAAGCGCACCTCTGTCGTGGGTCTGCCGCTACAACCAAGCGCTCCCATGTGCCGCTACAACCAAGCGCACCTCTGTCGTGGGTCTGCCGCTACAACCAAGCGCTCTCATGTGCCGCTACAACCAAGCGCACCTCTGTAACACACCGAGTTGTTCAATCAGCAGTCGTCAGGTCTCAGCCAGCTACACGGTCTCCGTACTCCGCACGCTCGTCACTGGGAGGGTCCGCTCCACAATCTACAGGTCGATACTCCAAGTATCTCAAAGTCCCACGAAGAAGTATCTCAAAGGACCGCCACGTCATAGGGGTCTCAACGCAACAGACGGCGCGTCAATCGGACGCCCGGTCTGTGAGTTATTAGCCTTTTCGTCCTAGGGGCCCGGTTAGTTTCGTGAGCGAACCAAACTCGGCCGTATCTCAACTGTACCCCTAACTCTCATAGGGTAAACTCACAGGGACCGTTTCTCAACGCGATCACCAACGCCGCTGACGGTTCGTCAAACGGACGTTCTGTCAGAAAGATATCAGCTTTTCCGTTCCAGGGGCCCGGTTGGATTTCGGTGCGATCCAACCCGGCCACTATCCATCTGCATCCAAAACTCGGGCGCAGGATGCCAAAAGTTCCGTATCGTCAATAGGAACTCAACGCAACAGACGGCGCGTCAATCGGACGCCCGGTCTGAGAGTTATTGGCTTTTTCGTTCCAGGGGCCCGGTTGGATTTCGGTGCGATCCAACCCGACCGCACTCCGTCGACATCCAAACCTCGAGCGGAGTAATCCAAAAGATCCATCTCACTTAGAGGAATTCAACGAAACAGACGACGCATCAATCGGACGCCTGGTCTGTTATTTATTGGCCTTTCCGTCTCACACCCACCCTGGGAAACTTCTCAGGAGGTCACCCATCCTGATCACTACTCTAGGCCAAGCACGCTTAACTATGGAGTTTTAACCACGTAGGCTCCCGAAAAGGAAGGTGCACCTTGAGTATAGTATACCGAAACGACCGTCTCGATCCAAGCATCGCGTTGCCGCTGACGGCGAGTCGTTTGGAGGCTCGTAGCCCAAGATACTGGCATTTGACCAAACCGCTCGGTAACGGGGGTTTCGGGCCCGGGCCGTCCCAGCCCGAGACCCCCCGGATGGCCCGAACCGGGTCGACCCGCCCCGGACGGGGTCGACCCGGCCCGGTACAGCCCGACCCGGCCCGGCGCGCCGGTTCGGCGCAAGGCAGCGTGCTGGGCGCGCTGCCAGCTTGGCCGAAGGCCGAGCTTGCTGGAAACGGGGGGCCGCCTGCCCCCCCCCCCCCTTTGTGAAACCGGCCCCCCTCATAATGGGGGGCCAAATAACTACCCGGGGGAATTAAATTCCCCCGGTTTCCACCAACCCGGCCGGCCCAACCTGGCCGGCCGGCTTCTTGTCAACAGGACCGGCAAGGGCCGGTCCTCTTCCGTCTTCCGGCATCGGCGGCCCGGTTGGCCGCCGGTCATCACGATCCGCCGCGGTTCGGAACCGGCCGCGGCCTTCGTCATCCGGCGCGGTGCGGCGGCACCGCCCCCCTCCGTCGCGGCCCCGCTCCGGCCGCGGCGTCTTCAGTTTCCTTCGACGCGGCGCGACGGTGTCACGTTCATGATAATTCTTTCCACGGCGCGGCGCGACGGTGCCGCGCAATAATTTCCATGTGATTCCCGCGTGGTGCGACGACACCACGATATCTCGTTTATCCGCAAGAAACATTCAAGAACAAAGGAGGGGGGTTCGGTCGTGTTTGTGCGGTCCGGTCCCCCTCTCGTTAGACGATAACACTTAATCGTTCATCCTCAAGTTTGTCATGCTAGAACCAAGAACGGAAAATAATTAAATAAAGCAACAACAAACCCCTACTTGGATATTTGACGTCACACATCGGGCGTCGCAGAGAACGGCGTCACGGAGAACGATGTCACGGAGATCGGACGTCGATTCCATGGATGTTGGGGTACATCCGAGGAGGAAACGATGTCTCCTCACTTGTTGCGTAGATGAAGAAGGAAGGCGCGTTGTCGTTGGAGAGTTCCCTACGTCGGTGTCTTCTCCCTTGCCGTGGAGGAAAAAGAGGATGAAGAACTGTGATCACCGAGTCGTTCTAAGTTGAGGGATCGATGTTCTTCATCGGAGAAGAACCGTTCTTCACGGAGAGGAGGACGTTCTTCAACGAAGAAGGAGCTTCCTTCTTCTATCACACAAATGCTCTTTCTCAAAAATCCTCCCACCACAATTCAACCTCCAAATAAAACAAGGTTTCCCCTTATTTTATTTTAATCATGCCATGCATTGTAAGTTCAAAATTCAAACACTTAATTAATTAAGAGTTTCAATAACTTAATTTAAGTGCTAGTTGGCATGAGTTATGAGGGAGAGAGGGAGAGAAGGAGTTTCAAAATAAAGAGGGAGGTGACGAGTTTAAAAATAAAGAGGGAGTTAGGGGGTTATGGGAAAAGTGAAGGGGTGGGGTTCGTGTGGGCCCCACCTCACCTTAAATCCTTCCATGGGTGGTTAACTCCAAGTGGGTCCCACACCTAACTCCCTTACATAGGTTAAAAAAATTTAAGAGAGGGTCAAGTGTTGTAACATAACACTTAATCTACTTAAAAAGAAAATAAAAATTGAAGATAAGTTATAAATTAAACTTCCACAATTTTTATCATCTTCTCTCGGATAAACGCAACTCCGAAAATGGCGTTCTTAAGAAATTACCGGTACTGCGGTTCCATCGGTACCCTCGAAATTCGATTCCGGGCACCGGTTCAAAAGATAGAAATTCCCCCTCGCTCGTTCACTGAACGTACCCTAGCCAAACTCCGGAAATTATTTCCGGGCACACCGGGCCTCGGAAGTAGGCGCCGTCAGAAACTGCGTCCTTGTAAAATTCCAAAGAAAATTAAGAAAAAAAAATTCCTTGAAATTTCCGGATCTTTACATTACGCCCACCCCATGGCTTTACGTCCCCGTAAAGCTCCAACACAAACTAGGGTCACAAAAGAGGTACTGAGCACACATCTGAGCCTTCCGCTCCTATGTGCTCACCTGGTGGTTTCGTACTGCCAAGGAAAGTGCACCCGAGGAATTGATCATCCTCCTAGGATATGCTCCTGTCGATCCTCGATCCCCACTGGAATCTCCATGAAAGACACCCCATCGCCATCGTCCAGCTCCTCATGGTCGATGGTATGCGAAGGGTCGAGCACGTATCTCCTCAGTTGAGATACGTGGAAGTCGTCGTGCACCTGGTGCAACTGTGGTGAATGTGTCAAGCAATAAACTACCCCGCCTACCTAGATGGGGACCTAAGAAGTTCCGCTGAACCCCGGAGATAACTTGCCGCCTTGGCCACATCTCCATAAACCTCGTCGAGGTGAGACCCGTATAAGGACGTGATCGTCATCCTGGAACTCCAGAGGTCTCCATTTTCTGTTAGAACTGGAACTCGAAAGGCTGTTGTCACGAGGGTAAGGTTGACCGACTCAAAAGTGATCGGTCTCACCCTCCTGTGCAAGAGTTACCATGTGCTGTCTGGGGTTTCATTTCCGCCGAACAAGGAAAAACCATCCCGACGTTTGCCTAAAACTATCAATTTGAGTATGAACAGTTATTTCCCATTCCATACTCAAACAAACGTCGTAAGGCCTCGACGCTGCCACCAAGAGATTCCAACTGAAACTCTCGCCTCGAGGATCTGACCACACCATCGGCGTAAGTGTGATTATCGAGTCTCCTCCCAAGGTATCTCCGGACATGAGGGTCAAGTCCACGGCTTACCAGAAACTCTAGGTCTGGAACAAGATTTGTGAAAGCAAGGAATGATTCACATCGACTTCCATTACTACAGCAGCCAGTAGTGGACACAGACTGTCCCTTGAATCATTTCTAGAGCCATTGGGTCACACTCCTTGACCGCAAGCAGCCGCATTCTTCCTCCGCCCTCCAGCTCCCTGAGCCTGGCGGTAATAACTAATGCGGGAGGTTGTACCATGTTAGGATGTACACCACCTCATGCTGCTCTCCTAGCTCTGCCTCCATGTCTACTGCTTCGTAGACTCATCTCTCCTTTAAGCTTCCTCTTCTTTAACACGCCCGAGTCTCTAAGACTGGCACCGGTTTCCTGTTTCTTACTGCACTGTGCAGTCTTCATCCTCTCTTGGATTTCCTGGACCTCCTTTAGTCTCACAAGAGCTGCTATGATTTCTTCTTTACCGATAAGAGAAACCCGGTCTCATCCCCTGGATGAACCACATTCGTTGCCTAATACAGTCAATCCTGACATGAATGATGCATTCATGCCATGGATGACGTCGTAAGGCCTCGACGTAACTACTAAGAGATTCAACTGTCACTCTCTCCTCCAAGGGTCGAGTCACACTGTCGGCATCAATGTGAGGTCACTGGGTCCCCTGCAGTAGAAATCTCGAAAGTGAGGGTCAAGTCAACAGTTTTAACCGGGACCACTCAACATCAACCAAACAAAAGGACAGGAAAGCAAACAAAGATAAGTGTCTTTTTATTATTGTAGCTCATAGTACAAAGACACGAATACAAAAGCAACATGGAACTAGAAGTACAAAGGACGTATCCACTAGTTCCTCTCCTGCCCACCTTCTCTTAGAGCTCTACTGCTTTGTCCACTGCTCGGCTATTGCTCAATCACTCGCCGCTGCTTCTATCTCGGTGGCTCCTCCAACACCCGCTGATCAATCGTACGAGGAGTCGTACAGTCACGTGCCAGGTGACACTTTCCACCGCAGGAGTAACATTGTCCATTTCTGGCATGCCTGGCTCTGACCCCACCTCGGGTGCCCCGCACCACCGGTCCTAAACCCTGAGATCGTCCAACTTCTAGTCCGGTCCTCCTGGACCTCTGCATCATCTGTCTACTGCCCACAGATGACTCGGATACTGATCGAAAAACACGCGGAAAAGGCAGAAGCTCTTGTACACGCTCGGGGTGTAGAGCTACTAGCACAAACTTCACCCTGAAGAAGGTCTCAAAGTCTTCCCATGCGAAGGTCATCCCATCGCAAAACTGAAACAAGTGGCTCCACCACCTGCCTGCTGCTGCCTGAAGGAGGCTGGCAGTAAAGATCACCATGAAGTCTTCCGGCATCCCCACTAGCCTGAAGACTCCCACCACAGCCTCCATCCAATCCTCAGCCGCCTGCGGGTCCGTCTCTCCCCGGAACCTGGGTGGCCTCTGGCACTGGAACTCGTGCAGCGCACTCAAGTGGCGTGCATCACCTACTGCTGGGGCTGGTGGCATCGGTGGCCCAACGTATGGTAGTATCGCTGGTGCCTCCGCTGGTGCCTCAACTGCGAGAGGGCCCTGTACCGATGCCTCGTCACTCGACAGGCTGTCAGCACGCACATCCCTCTGGGCTCTAACTAGTCGTCCGAGAAAAGGCATCCTGAAAGTAACAACGTAACACGGTCAGACGATTATACCTGGTGAGCTGACGTGGTTTGAGCTGTTTTAAGGGGGGGAACCTTTGAAAACACACACGCAAACAGTGTTTTCGAGCACAAAGTCGAAAATCAGTTGCCAGGGTCCGGGTGTATGGATATGTCGACCGCCCGCACCAACACTGGACTCCCTGAACTGAAAACCACACTCGGTACCCTTAACACTATTGCTTCACAGAAAGAAAGATCAGAGTCTACGGTAGAACCGACCACCATTGATACCAATTTGTCACGACCCGTCCTCGGGGCCCGTGCCGTGACTACCCCAAGCCCGCCTTCCATAGGCCAGGGGATGGCGACTAGCACCAAGGCGTAAATCCCGGTAAAAAGGGAAGGCATTGCCTTTGTAAAGTAAACAATCACACAGAGTACAAGCGGAAGAAGTAAACACTAAGTAAAAGCTGAGTACAACAGTAAGTGCGGAAAGTAAAAGGGGCTGGAAATACAAGCCCAAATGTAAAGTACAACTCGAAGGGAAAACAACAACTGAAAAGTAAAGCTTCTACGCCGAGCTGTCCACTGGAAATCCCACCTGAAGGGTGGGTACAGATAGCTCCTCTGCTCCTCGAGTCCCGCCGTCCGCTCTGAGAATGTCCGCCCAGTGGTCCACCTTCGGGTACCGCCTCGTCGTCACGTCCACCTCTGGGTACCGTCTCGTCGTGAGGTCCTCCTCTAGGTACCATCTCGTCTTATAGTCCACCTCCAGGTACCATCCAGTCCTCGAACACTCGGCCTCTGTCAGCACTGCCCGTCGTCTGCAACCAACACAACGAGGTGCGGTCATAGCCCGTGCAGGGGTGAGTATAACGATACTCAGTAGGGACCCCGAGACCTTCAAGGTCTCACTAAACCAACAAGGATAACCACAAAGAAGATCTCAACAGATAACCTCTACTTAGGTATGTGCCCATACATATACCTAAGTTATCAAGTAACCCATCTCAATCATGAGGAAACACAACGATTGTGAAATCAATGGATAACCACTACCCGGGTATATGCCCATACATATACCGAAGTTAGCAACTGACCCATCTCAATCATGAGGTAAACACAAGGTCAAAAGTCTCAGCTCAACCAGGATTTTCATTATCGAAACCGTAACTGCTGAAGAGCTCCGTCTCTGGAGTGTACAGTGGTCCTGTCACGACTCCGAGGTACTTCTCACTAACCTAAGACTGCTGAAGAACTCCACCCATCGAGTACTGCGGGTCAGCTGCTACAACCAAGCGCTCCCATGTGTCGCTACAACCAAGTGCACCTCTGTCGTGGGTCTGCCGCTACAACCAAGCGCTCCCATGTGCCGCTACAACCAAGCGCACCTCTGTCGTGGGTCTGCCGCTACAACCAAGCGCTCCCATGTGCCGCTACAACCAAGCACACCTCTGTAACACACCGAGTTGTTCGATCAGCAGTCGTCAGGTCTCAGCCAGCTACACGGTCTCCGTACTCCGCACACTCGTCACTGGGAGGGTCCGCTCCACGAGCTACAGGTCGATACTCCAAGTATCTCAAAGTCCCACGAAGAAGTATCTCAAAGGACCGCCACGTCCAAGGGGTCTCAACACAACAGACGGCGCGTCAATCGGACGCCCGGTCTGTGAGTTATTAGCATTTTCGACCCAGGGGCCCGGTTGGTTTCGTGAGCGAACCAAACCCGGCCGTATCTCAACTGTACCCCTAACTCTCATAGGGTAAACTCATAGGGACCGTTTCTCAACGCGATCACCAACGCCGCTGACGGTTCGTCAAATAGACGTTCTGTCAGAAAGATATCATCTTTTCCGTTCCAGGGGCCCGGTTGGATTTCGGTGCGATCCAACCCGGCCACTATCCATCTGCATCCAAATCTCGGGCGGAGGATGCCAAAAGTTCCGTATCATCAACATGAACTCAACTCAACAGACGGCGCGTCAATCGGACGCCCGGTCTGAGAGTTATTGGCTTTTTCGTTCCAGGGGCCCGGTTGGATTTCGGTGCGATCCAACCCGACCGCACTCCGTCGACATCCAAACCTCGAGCGGAGTAAGCCAAAAGATCCATCTCACTTAGAGGAATTCAAAGAAATAGACAGCGCGTCAATCGGACGCCTGGTCTGTTATTTATTGGCCTTTCCGTCTCACACCCACCCTGGGAAACTTCCTAGGAGGTCACCCATCCTGATCACTACTCTAGGCCAAACACGCTTAACTATGGAGTTTTAACCACGTAGGCTCCCGAAAAGGAAGGTGCACCTTGAGTATAGTATACCGAAACGACCGTCTCGATCCAAGGATCGCGTTGCCGCTGACGGCGAGTCGTTTGGAGGCCCGTAGCCCAAGATACGGGCATTTGACCAAACCGCTCGGTAACGGGGGTTTCGGGCCCGGGCCGTCCCGGCCCGAGACCCCCAGGATGGCCCGAATCGGGTCGACCCGCCCCGGAAGGGGTCGACCCGGCCTGGCACAGCCTGGCCCGGCCCGGCGCGCCGGTTTGGCGCAAGGCAGCGTGCTGGGCGCGCTGCCAGTTGGGCCGAAGGCCGAGCTTGCTGGAAACGGGGGGCCGCCTGCCCCCCCCCCCCTTTGTGAAACCGGCCCCCCTCATAATGGGGGGCCAAATAACTGCCCTGGGGAATTAAATTCCCCCGGTTTCCACCAACCCGGCCGGCCCAACCTTGCCGGCCGGCTTCTTGTCAACAGGACCGACAAGGGCCGGTCCTCTTCCGTCTTCCGGCATCGGCGGCCCGGCTGGCCGCCAGTCATCACGATCCGCCGCGGTCCGGAACCGGCCGCGGCCTTCGTCATCCGGCGTGGTGCGGCGGCACCGCGCCCCTCCGGCGCGGCCCCGCTCCGGCCGCGGCGTCTTCGGTTTCCTTCGACGCGGCGCGACGGCGTCGCGTTCATGATAATTCTTTCCACGGCGCGGCGCGACGGCGCCGCGCAATAATTTCCATGTGATTCCCGCGTGGTGCGAGGGCACCACGCTATCTCGTATATCCGCAAGAAACATTCATGAACAAAGGAGGGGGGTTCGGCCATGTTTGTGCGGTCCGGTCCCCCTCTCGTTAGACGATAACACTTAATCGTTCATCCTCAAGTTTGTCATGCTAGAACCAAGAACGGAAAATAATTAAATAAAGCAACAACAAACCCCTACTTGGATATTTGACGTTGCACGTCAGGCGTCACGGAGAACGGCGTCACGGAGAACGATGTCACGGAGATCGGACGTCGATTCCATGGATGTTGGGGTACATCCGAGGAGGAAACGACGTCTCCTCACTTGGTGCGGATATGAAGAAGGAAGGCGCGTTGTCGTTGGAGAGTTCCCTACGTCGGTGTCTTCTCCCTTGCCGTGGAGGAAAAAGAGGATGAAGAACCGTGATCTCCGAGTCGTTCTAAGTTGAGGGATCGATGTTCTTCATCGGAGAAGAACCGTTCTTCACGGAGAGGAGGACGTTCTTCAACGAAGAAGGAGCTTCCTTCTTCTATCACACAAAGGCTCTTTCTCAAAAATCCTCCCACCACAATTCAACCTCCAAATAAAACAAGGTTTCCCCTTATTTTATTTTAATCATGCCATGCATTGTAACTTCAAAATTCAAACAGTTAATTGATTAAGAGTTTCAATAACTTAATTTAAGTGCTAGTTGGCATGAGTTATGAGGGAGAGAGGGAGAGAAGGAGTTTCAAAATAAAGAGGGAGGTGAGGAGTTTCAAAATAAAGAGGGAGTTAGGGGGTTATGGGAAAAGTGAAGGGGCGGGGTTCGTGTGGGCCCCACCTCACCTTAAATACTTCCATGGGTGGTTAACTCCAAGTGGGTCCCACACATAACTCCCTTACATAGGTTTAAACCACTTAAGAGAGGGTCAAGTGTTGTAACATAACACTTAATCTACTTAAAAAGAAAATAAAAATAGTAGATAAGTTATAAATTAAACTTCCTCAATTTTTATCATCTTCTCTCGGATAAACGCAACTCCGGAAATGGCGTTCTTAAGAAATTATCGGTGCTGCGGTTCCATCGGTACCCTCGGAATTCGATTCCGGGCACCGGTTCAAAAGATAGAAATTCCCGCTCGCTCGTTCACTGAACGTACCCGAGCCGAACTTCGGAAATTAATTCCGGGCACACCGGGCCTCAGAATCAGGCGCCGTCAGAAACTGCGTTCTTGTAAAATTCCAAAGAAAATTAAGAAAAAAAAATTCCTTGAAATTTCCGAATCTTTACAGTTTATAATGGAAACAAAAGGATTTATTTAGTGGATGAGGATGATATGGGTCTAAAACATCACAACAAAAAGGTTTTAGACAAGTTTAGGTCACCATATTGACCTTATCATTTCTATTTAACTGTTAGTTAAATAGTTTAACTTTTACCATTTCTTCTTTTATTATTATAATAAATGGTTAATAAACATACTATAAAAAGACAAGATAACCCATAGTAGTTCATTATTGAAATATATAAACTTATATAATTCCTTTTTCAAAACATTATATTTTTATAAATATTATTTTATTTAATAATATAGTGTTTGTTTTAAAAACTCATTTTTGTCAATTTTGACACTATTTGGTATTTTGTTTTTGTGAAAGTCATAAAAACATTTCACTTAAAAAATAATTATTTAATCAACCCTAAAATGTCATATTCACCTATAAAATTATTTTATGGAAACAAAACTTTTAAATTATATTTCTTTTAATATTTATAATATCATTTATTTGATTCTTTCCTTAGTAAGGAAAATACTTCATTGTTATTGTGTCATAAATAAATATATTTATATTATGTATAAAAATTATAAATAAAATATCATGATGTAGGAAATAATTTTATCTTTCTAATGACTATTTATAGTCGAATAGATCAATTATATAACCTCATATAAATAATTGTTTACTAAAAAATACATGTTTATGTTATTTTTGTCTTTTCTTTAAATTAATTAATATAAAATGTCATTTGTACTCCCAAGCGGCTCCATGGGGTCCCAAAATCGACCCACGAATTCCCATGGGCGTACATGTATCATCCAATTGGGTTAGAACACATGTTCGGGAAATTTAATATTATTATAATATTATGTTTTACCATTATTTACCGGATTTACCCTTTAACCATGGTAAATAAAATATTTACTGAAGTAGCTATTCATATTTTCTGAAAATAAAAGTTACTTATTTACACAATTTGTACCTCTTTATTCCAAATATGGAATCCATTTTTCCAAAATCGAAACACAGAAGTTCCAGAAATTAATTTAAAATTAATTCTTGTTGTTAAAACCAAAAAGCGGGTTTTTAAGAAGTAAAAATTATCAAAAGATTGACATGTGTTAATGTAAAATTTATATGTGAAATTACATTAAATGGAATAAATTATATTAAATGATAAAAATTTAATCTAATTATACTTTAAAACCACTCAAATTTATAAATTTATAATTTAACCCTATAAATTATTTAGATTAAAAAAGTTGTTGTTAATTAAAATTTAGTGTTATCAAAATATGAAAGTTATCTGAAAAGTACCAATAATTTATCCAAACTAAATTTTTTATGTCCCTATTCTAATGAATAATTTAATTTCATCAAATTTAATATTTAAAAGTGTCAAATATTGGATTTAAAAAGGGTTCGTCATTAAAAGGTGGAAAAGTTGCTTTTTTGAAAAAAATACTTCTTTTTTCTGAAAAACTGATTTTGTTCTTATATTATGTCTAACAAACACAAAATATTAATGTTAAAATTATATGGTATATATATTATTCAAAATGTAGTTATTATTATTCATAATTTCTTTTTAAATGGCTAGTTTGATAGGTCGTGGTTCCCTTGAACTCGGTGTTGCATACATTGCACACTATTGTATTATTAAAAGAGTAATATAATATAGAATCTTGGGGTGTTATAGTGTGGGTTAGGCCTGTACTATCCATGGTCTAGCCAAGTATATGTCGTGTGATGACCATGTAAGAATTTCCTACTATACAGCGTGTAGTGTTGCTTGACACTCCGTGTATTCTTCTTTCCACATACCAACTCAGTTCTTATTGTGTGTTGACCCATGTGGTGCATCCAATCCACGTGGATAACTCCTCTTAAGTAGGATTACAGACAAGGCTACTACACAACATGTATATTTTCATACACACCGTGTATTTTTGTTTTTGTTCGCTTAAATGAAAGAGTGTCGCATCTTATTTCCAAAAACATCTTATTCTTCCCAAACATTGGAACAGTCATGTTCTGAAATCCTGAACTACATACATTTCCATGGATTCTTAATATAAAGTTCATTCTTCGATATGTTGGTGTTTGTGGGTTTGCATCAGTAAGGTTAAACCCGCACATCCTATTTCGCTCTTGTTTCCTTCCCTCACACACCGAATATTCCATCCAAGAGAAATTTCTATGATTTGAAGGAAATGTAGATCTATGAAGATCAAATTCAAATTATAGCTTGATATTAGATGTTTCTATGTCTACGAGTCTCAGGTAGGTGGTGCATACCTTCTTTCATGTTTTCTCAAACTTTTAGGTGGAGCAACCATTGGCGCGTATTTATGTATTTTGAGAAAGACCATTTCATACCTTCTTTAATATGTTAAATTGATTATGATACATATGGGATGCCTTTGGGTAATCCCTTTACCTGTTTTGCGTGAGCGGGGTTGTGTGAGGGGTCATTTCTCATCAGGGTATTTTGGCTGGTGGTGCCAAAATGGTTATAATTGAACTGTGTTGTTTAAACTATTCAGTTTGGTTTATTAAACCTTGATATAACTCATTAGAGGCTTTCAAGACCTCAGTTCTCATATGGGAAAACACCTGGCTAATGAAATTCAACTGTTTAGTTTGGTTTCTTTTTTTAAGTATTTCTTTTTTACTATATATATATGATGTGTGATATTGCATATGTTGAAACCTTTGGATGGTGTTGGGCATGACCCGGATATTCTTGAGTGATGATGATCACAAGTTGGGATTGGCCTGGGTTACATTGGGTGGTTCTGATCATGGGATTGGGCGTCATGGACGTTGGCTTGAGGTAGTGTAATTGTCAGGTTGGGAATGGCCCGGGTTACTTGGATGGAAAGGCCATCGGACTTGAGCGACATGGTCAGAGAGACACTAAGTGTCAGAGACGTTGTGGCTTGGGTACTATTTTTGTGATTACTGCTCACCTAGAACTTTGTGTATTCTGCACACATAGAGACTCTATGGTGATGCATTTTTGACAACTCATGTGGGTAGAGACCCTCAATAGATGCGGTTTAGGTACTATTGGTTTGGGGGCGCTTTCCGTAAGAATTAATATGGAAGGTGAGGAGACTTTAGGGGATATAATTGTGGTTATCAGGTTGGGGGCAGAGGCTCGATGTGATTTGAGGGAAGACGTAATTGTGCCTCCAGATACTTTATTTGATGGTAGACGTCGTTGTCCCTCCATTTAATTATTTGAGGACAGACAATGTTGTTCCTATGGGTTACTACAGTTTGGGCATGCCTTTGGGACATAGGAACTTGAGACATGAGGTTTCAGGTGGCATGTTATGTTGGGTTAAATGATAGAGATTCTGACGTTGGACGAAGTAGGTGACACTTCACGGTGGCTACTGAGCACCAGTGGAGTTTGGGTTTATTTGTGCATCATTCTATTTATTGTTTTACTTATAATTTCATGCCCATTTAAACACTTATATTAGGTACGTACCATTGGGTGGTATCCTACTGAGATTCGTCTCACACCCTGCATGGGCCCTTCGAGACGCATGTAGACTTTATGGATTTGTCTGCAGGAAAGAGATCAGCTTTAGGAGATGGACTGTTTTAGCTATTGCATGGAGATGGTATGGACCTCGAGGTCTTTCCTAGCTAGATTCTACTTTTTTTTATTTCTTTATTGTATCAGCATGTTCACCTTATTTATCATAGCTATTGTTAGTTAGCCATTTGGTGCCCTTTAGTGTACTGATCTGTTGTGGATGCATGCTTGGTTTGTTTAGTAGTTACAAGTGGTTTTCAGCATGATATTCTATTTACTTTCTACTGCACTTGTTTATATATTTCTTCCGCTATTTATTGATATTGTATATGCTTCAACTCTGCAGGTCTGGTTCGAGTCTGTTGTGTCATTTATCTCCACTTCATGTTACACATTATTACTCAGACCAGTACCATTATTATCTTCCGAGAGGGTATATCCTCCCCACTATACTCATTCAGACCATCACTACTAGTTGGCAGCCTTTGGCGTTTGGGGAGGTGTGCCTAAGGTATTAATACCCGACCCATTTAGCATTGTTTGGGTGGCTACTTGTGTCCAGGTCGTTACAACCTCATTTGGAAAACGATAAGAATGTTACATTACTTTTTTCTAAAGTCAAACATGGATAAAAATGGATATAAAAACAGGATAATATTAAAACCCTTCTTTAAAACATTTTTATAAATCATGGATTTGGAATAAAAAGGTTTTTTGACTGAATAGAATAATGAAGTCAATTTTCCTTAAAAACGTATTTTCGGTATCTTGAAAAACATAGATGCAGAAATGAAATAAAAAAATGTAATTAAATTAAATAACAATAAAATAATAAAAATAATTTGTATCTTGAGATGTATATCATAATATTTTATCATTGGATACTTAATCATAAACAATCCTAACTAAAAATATGATTACAACATAAATCCCTTACCGGTTTGGTAACATTGGAATCATAATCCCCATGAAAGAAAGGACCTTAGATGGATGTCTATATCCACATAAATTTTATAAGAAATTTCATAAATGACATTAATTTTTATTATATATTCCACAAAAAATTAATTAGTGGTGAATATGGCATGTGTCCCAAAGAAATAAAAGTGAGATGAAAATCTCTTACCTCGAGTTCAGCCTATTTCAAAATCAATGTAACCTTTTCTATAATAAATTTAAATTTATTATAATTATATTCAATATTAATGTTCATAATTATTATATCATATATTATCCCTTTATAAATTATTAAGACCATTTTTATCAATAATTCTTTATTAAAATCACATTTTAATGTGTGAACTATTTCGTGTTTCTTGTGTATTTTTTTAAGTAGTTCAAATCCCTGTACATTTATATTGGTTTTATGATCTCAATAATATTAATCATGTTACACATATCAAATATATTCATTATATACACATATATATTCATCTATAAAAGATAGAGAAAGAAAAATGAATTACATCGTTCATGAAGACGGCATGCCATACTTATGTGTGAACGTTGTTTTCATTTTATGATAGATAGAAGAAAATAAAGGTAAATATTAATTCACCATTATAGGAGAAATTTCATATCATATATATATATATATATTAATCAAAATCATCCTCATTACCATCTAATTAAAATATAAATAAAAAATGAATCACATCACTTCATGGAGGTGGTAGTTCATATGTATGCACGAATGACATTATCATTTACCAAATGACTATATTATAATTAGCTAAATGTGATATTATATTTTTGAAATTATGATAATGTAATAAATATTATATTTAAACATAAACCCATCATAATACCCATCCATAAAATGTAGTGATAAAAAATTAATTGTATTGTTTTGTTGAGACGGTAAGTCATACGTACGAACTATCGATACTTTAAATTTTCATTTGATGGAAAAGATGGTGTATAATAATGTTTTAATAATGATAATAAAATTTCATAATATTTATGATAAATAATTTTTTAGTTTATGATAAATGAAATAGATTTGTTGGAGGTAAAGAATAGTAGAAAATATAGAGATCGGGTAAGGCGAGTTACCTTTTCTTTGAAATGGATCCTTTAGGGGTTGGTCTTTTGGAATGAACAGAACCTCTATAATATATATAGTGAAGTTTATAGGGTAAATATAAAGATTTTGGTCAATCTATAAGGCTCAAGGTGGTGTAATTATGTGAGGGAAGAGGTTCCCTTTTATAATTGAGGTGAGGAGTACTTTTGGAATTTCACAAAAGATTAAGGTGTTATAAATTAATTATCAAGAAAACTGCCTCAAAATAGAAATGGATTAAAATATAAGGTAGTATAGATTTTAAATTCAATAAATAAATAGAATTTTATTATGTTTTAGTTTCATTTTAAACCTTATCGTTTTGATTAACACATAGTTAACAAAATTTAATTTTAGCAACTGTAACAACTTTTTCGATATTAAAGGTTGTAATTTTTAATTATAAGGATAAAATTGGCCCATAAATGGAACCATCATGAAATTTCAAACCATATAATATCCATCTTGAATTATTTCATGTTTTTTATTATTTTTAAACAATTTAATATAATAATATTTTGATGAAATATCATTATTGTCAATTTTGATTCTATACATTTAGTTTAAAATAAAATACATAAATAAATAGTTCAAATTCAAATATAATATTTCAATAGAACACTAATATTCAATATTAACCTATAAAATTTGTGTCACAATATATATTAACTAAATTATATCACTTTTAATATTTAAAAAATCATTTATAATATTTTTCCATTAATTGAATAAATGTTGTTTTAGCATTGTGTAAGAATTTATTGTAATTAAATAATAACTAACAATATATAAATAAATTAAAATCTTGAATATAATTTTATTAATAAAAATTTACTATTAATATTAATTCATTACATTTTTTCCTATGTGAACATATAAAGGATATTTAAAACTAAGAGAGTCGCATTTTTTAACTTTCTTTTATTTAAATTATATGAAAACAATATTCATATAAAAATGTACATTAAAATAATAAATTTCTATCATGAGGTTATAAGGGTAAAATTAAATTCATTGAATAAGAATTAGAATGAAAAATATGTCCTTTCCAATTATTTTTTAACTATATCAACCCAATTTAAACTTTACAGAGGTGATAAAGTTTACCACAGTTAATATTCATACTAACCAAAAATATAAGGGTTGTATTTTATAAATTTAAAGAACATGAATCCAAATATTGAATTAATTTTATCAAATTAACAAAATATAATTATAAAAAATTAATTTTAAAAAATAATGCAAAATTAAATAAAAATTACCTTTTAGAAACAATTCCTTTTTACCTATAAAAATGTTTTTAGACTAAATTCAAACATAAAATTTATTATAATTAACATAATTGTATTATATAAAATATAATATATATTATTTTAGTTTGGATATATTTTAAAACAAAACGGAAATTTTTATATGCTTGAATCAAAAATACAGATTTCAATAAATAAATTGTATTTTTCATTATTCATTGGAAAGTCAATCTTTTCAAAAAAAACCCAGAAATTCACCCTATAATAATTTTAACAATATTATTTCAAATATGTATTTATTTTTATTAAATATTATTATTATAGCTCTCATAAATTATATAATTTATTTTATCACAAAATAAATAAAAAATGTTTTGATTGAAATCTATTTTTTAAGCATAATATAACTTTACAAAAAAATAAATCATTATTTCCTAAGAATAAATAAATACAAATATATGGATTAGATTTTTTAAAAATCACACAAATTATTTAAAGTTATGCATACCCACCAATTTAATGTTTAGGTTATAATGGTCACATGAATATATTTTATCATGTATTGAGGTTTATTTAAATTTATTGTTGTGTGTAACACAAACTATCAAAGAAATCAAAAAAATATTTTATAAAATCTCACAGTGTTACATTCTCCCCCTTTAAATAAATTTAACTCTTTAAATTATTCCCGGTCATCAATTTTTTAATATTTTTAAATTCTTTTTTCAAAACTGACATGATAAAAAGGGTTAATAAAATTTCCCCTTAAAAAGAGGAAAAGGAAATTACAAAGATCACCAAAAAACGAGGTTTCAAGATATGGAAACATTAGTGAGAAGTGAAAATATGGATATGTAACAGAAAACTAATTCCTAAGGACTGATGAATAATGATAGATAATATGTCTAGGATAAAGTTGACAACCTCAAAACCACAAATTAGTTGTGGGTTAAAAGACCATAAATTCATTATAATTAAAAGCTATAAGAAATTTTTTTTATCTAAATATACTTTTTCTAGAGTTGAAGAATTTATTTAACATATAGAATAATAAAATATGTAAATATAGTTACATGAAATGTATAATTTTACCCTTTTATCAATTTCTACCATAATCTATTCTTTTTCTCTAAATGATTAGTAGTCGATATGAATTTTTCATGCTTAAAGAACTAAAATAAACTTCTAATGGATCAAAAAATTATATTAATATATTCCTCTTATCATTAGGAAATGACGAAAACAAAAAATGGTTAGCATATGATAATTCTAAAAATAAATAAAAAATTATATTAATAAATTCAACATTAATCTCTAAAATCATAATTAACTCAATAACATCAATATTAAATAAAGTTCTAATATCAACAACTTTATCATACTAGTCATATTATATCTTTAAAATTTTAATTAAATTATTTCCAAATAATCATTCATGTTAAATAATTTTTCAAAAATAAGGGTTAAATATACTAGAACACTATGAAACATCTCCAAAATATCTTTAATGACAATGATAAATCACTATATAATCTTGTAACTATTTCACTCGAATTTCACACTCCATAATGATTTTCTATTTCCGAATGGTTTCCAAACTATTTAATTCATGGAATTGAAAACACCCAATGGTTATATATCCATAGGGACCTTCTTTCCAAAGAAAAATTCTCATTAGGGATTTTGACTCGCGATGCTTAAGAACTTGCTTTGGATGAGAGGATGGGAGGTTAGGCTCCTCACACCCTTCTGGGGGGGCATATTACCTACTTTGGGACTCTCTTATATATTTAATATATGCTCATGAATCCTTAATTAATTCAAAAGTATGATGTGGGACATCCCAAATTATCAATCAATTATTAGTATTTGTGGAATTCATAATCATCTGTATGTATTTGAGGTTCTTCATCAATGGATATATCTGTATGAATATGAGGTTCTCCTTTAATGGTATCTTTTTACATACGAATTATAGATTCTTTAGTCGTTATTACGCTTATGATGGTTTTCTATCCACATAGTGGGGCACTCTAGAGTTTATTTTCATCCAAGTATACTAATGTCACTCTAGAGTTTATCATCATCTAGGGTGACAAGAATTATTGTATGTTGGGATCGAACCCATAAATGGGTTTCCTATATATCCTTGTGAAAGGAATCAGAACCCACATAGTTTGGTTCTTCTTAATGGGACACATCATACCTTTTAAGGTCGTGTGATGATGACCCAACCATATATTTTAACATCATGTGGAAAGGATATTTAGGAGGAAGGTGCCTAGTCAATGTTTAGTGTGGGACTTATACTAGAACAACCCAAGGAACATAGAAGGGATATGAGTTTCCTAGTCGAATTATACTTTTCTAGGGATATGTCTTGAAAGAACAGTTATGTTGTGGGGTGTTGGGTTTTAACCTCAGGGAGGCTTTTTATGTGTCCCATTTGGATGGGAATCAAATCCCACATAGTTCTTTGGTGAGGAACCATGCCTATGGAGGCCATCAAGGGTACATATTATAGGGCAGTATGGCCCTTTTACATGATAGGTTGGGGTTACTCCTGAGAAGGATATCCCGCATGAAGGGACCATGAGGTATTTTTTCATTCATGGTTATCTGGGGGCTTAACATGGGGCTTTCTTATAAGGAGGATACCTAGATTAAGCGAATTATGATCAGGTATTATTACTAAGGAGGATTCCCATTGATCTCAGGCCCCAAATAGGATTCTTATGTATCCAGTTAATAGGAATTAGAGTTCTCATAATTCAATATGATTTTGGGCTTACACCTAAGAGGAGGCCCATTTTAGGGGGGGGATGAATTCTCATTTCATGGATGATATGATATAGATCTTGGGCCTTGAGAAGGATTCCTACAAATCCCAATTATAGTGGGAATCAGAGTTATTGTAGTTCATTTCTTCAGATAGACTGTGTGGTTGTTGTGATCATTACAAACCTATAAGCTCACGTGAGTCATGTTCGGTGTGAGAAACAATAGGATGTGAAAGATTCAAAAAAAGAACACACTTTCCTTCCTTTTATGATTAAAGAGGTGGAGGAGGATGGAAAAATAGGCTGAGGTGACTGTGGAGGAGGTTGTAGCTACGATGCTTCCATTCTTCACTTTACATTGGACATGAATCCAGTGTAAGGAAGAAATGAAGGTGAACAATGTAGAGAGGAGAAAGACTAAAACCTTGTACAATAAAGGATAGGGTCTTACACCGGGATGGTTTCCCTAAAATTGGTCGCATACTGAGTGAGGAGGATGGTATATGTCAAAAGGAAACGCAAGCATAATCCTCACCCTCCCTGATATTGATTGGAGGCTTCAGATATCAGAGATGAGAAGGGATGGATAGAGTCCTATCCCCAGAATCTGAGACTGGGAACTCTACAACACTATCCCTAGGGTAAGGGTCCATGTGCCCGTAGATATCCAAATCTATAGACACCCTGAGGATATTTTCTGTTTGATAAGACAAGTTTGGGAAACCTCTGACTATATAAATCCAAATACAAATGGTAGACACACATATGTGAATTTTCCCAAGTCTTTGTAAATATGGAGGTCATTGTGGAGGTTTCAACTTGGTCTCTTTTATAAAAGGGACCATAGAAGGAGAGTCCCTTCCATGGGTGGATTTGAAGAGGGATTAAAGGTTGGGTCGTGTAGGTCATGCACATGTGATCGACTTAGGTGTACTGTGAAAGTGTATCATGTAGGTCCTGGGAGGAACTAAAAAGGGATTCGTATAGGGGAACAAGGTCTTTGAGAGATGGATATGCCTTGGGCGGTGGAATTACAAGAGACAAAACTTGGGTAATTATTTAACCTAAACACCCTGGGTCTCCTCTGATATCCTTGAATGTATCTCAGGTTGTTCCCTAATTAGGGAGAGGGGCCTTTCACATGTGGGTTCTCCTTAAGTTATTATAGTCCTCATCCAGGTTTCTTATATATTTAGACCATGGGGAGACTTTGTTCTTGTTTATCCCAATTAATTCTCTCTTATCTCATGTTTTAGAGAGATGCTCGAGAAATTATAGGGGACCTGGGTGAAGGCGTTGTACAATGAGGGATTTGGGGGTTCTTCCAATTTTTCAATTCTCTAAATGAGGTGCTTAAGTGTCTTATTTATAGCCAACTAGGGGACCTGGTCGAATGGAGTCATTGGCGTAGGTCTTCTATGTAGGTCTGTGATGTAGGTATCCTGTGTAGGGGTACAATAATAACACAACCTCGTAGGTCCCCAACATAGGTCCTTGGTGTAGGTCCTTGGCATAAGTCCTCAGTGTAGGGGGGGGCTACGTCTTTTGGGATTCCCTAACAAGACTTTTGCTGGAATCTTGGAGCACGGGTGTGTCATATAGGTCCGTTTGGACTGATATCTTGGATTCTCTTAAGATTCCTTGATACTTAATATATTCAATGTAGTCTTCATAATATTTTTTCCTTACTGTATTAGAATGGAGTGTCAATAGTAACATAGTGAACTTCATAAAACAACATGAAACAAATTTATATACTAACCTAAAATGTAATCCTCCACATGACCATAAATTTCTCTGAAAATATCAGCATGTCAATCTATCATTTTTCAACCATCAAAATTATTTATATTCCACTATCCATTCATCTATAACTAACTTATCTTAAAACCATATATCAACCAAAAATGTTATTTAAACATTGATAGAGTATCGAAATCCCATCATATAAAACATTAAAATGGGTGTTAATACATTTGAACTTATGATCAACATTAAACTTATATACCCATGATAGTATCAATAACATTTAAGTTAATATGACAGGAAAACATATATGATTCCAAAATTAACATAATCCTTATTCTTTAAATATGTTCACAACTATTAAATATTTTCCATAAATCGAATAATGAAGTATACATCATCAAAGATGTCATAAATTACTTTTTGTTAAATCACAAACCAATTTCAAGGATACCAATACTATCAATTTCAATCAACTCATTATCTAAACTAAACATTATTAAATCAACATCAGACACATATTTTGGTTTATCTTTCCATTCATCAATTGTTCTCTAAAAATATCACATTACTACTAAATCACTTTTCATTATGGTTAAAAACTATCAAAATATGACTTCAAATACTTAAAGAAAAACACTATGGAATAATCCTAATATGTTTCATGATTTTTAACTAGAATATCAGTAGTGAAATAATTATACAACATAATTCTTAAGTCCAAATACAAAAAAAACTTCAATCATCCTACCTAATTCATAAACAATTTACTAGGATTCATCATCTTATTCCACAATACTTCATTCGTACAATATGAAATACGAATCATGTATTAAGATTCATAAACATCAATTTAATCATGTTTCATACTTTTAACAAAATAAATATTGCTAAAACAGATCATACCTTTAATATAACATTTATATTCTCTTCTTAATCATCATTAAATCAATTACTCATATAACCTTACAAATTATTTTCTCATGATTTTCCACCAACACAATTATTTTCATCATGCCCATACATTCCACATTTAAAACATTCATCTATCGATAATGCCTTAGAGAGACCATTATTATCATCCATTTAATTAAATGATCTTTTCATTTTTACTCATAAATTACATACTTTGTGTCTATAATTTCCGCACTCAAAACATATCCTTGTTCCTATAAGAGATTAATTTTAGTTCTTCTTCCCACATTCAAGACATGTTATAAGCTGGATCTTCTTTCCTCTATGGTCATTATGAAACTCTATCTTTCTTTTATTAGGAGTGTAAATAAACTTTCCAATTAAAATATTTTTAATAATATAACAAGATTGATGATTAAGAAAAATCACACTGTTTCACATTACATGTATTAATTAAATTGGTTTCCCATGAGTACAGTCATTCCATTAACCATCACATTCAACATTAACATGATTCCTTCAGGTTAAATCCATTGACTAAAAACAAAAAAAACACAGTGTCAGAAACAATAATCATAGTGTAAAATCACATAATCAAGAAAAATCATTTATAGGATGTTTAAATCCTAACTCCTTCTTTTTCACCATAGGTTTGTCCTTGGTCATTCAGTATCCTTACCAAAACATTATGATTTTATCCCAAACATAGACTTATCCTTAAGATTTTTACTAAAGATTTATCATCCTGGATTCAAATGATTAACTAAACCATTCTTTGATACAGACTATAGGGACCAGTTCTTTTTATACATAAATATCACATATTAATAGTTTAATATTTATTGTATAAGATAATGATCTATGGGAGATATAACTAAGAATCGCATGTGTCTAGTGCCTTTGGAAATATGGACATATAACCAACTGGTTCATAAATGATCTAAATCATCTCCCACTAAGTTCTCAGTAACTACAACCCTTCTTAGACATATCATAATTAGTATATATTCTCATATCTTATAGAAAATAAACATAATAATGGGTGATCTTATTTATAAATCAAGTGTAAAAAAGGGAGATATCAATGATAAATTGATAATAAAAAAACATAACGGTATAAGAACCTAAGAAAAAATATTTGAAAATCAAACCCTACATATCATAAATCAAAATATTGAGTCATGGAATAAATATTGGTATTTAATAAGATATAAGTCATAATGGAATTAAAGAACATGAGCCATGCTATAATAAGATTTGCATAAGATATAAGTATGTGGAATACACACATCCTTAAAAAATAATTTCCTTAGTAGTATAGGATCATTATTGAGACTATTATAGTAGAATGAGTTCACTCCCCAGACAATCGTAGTAGTTAAGGGTCACTTCCATGATTATTATAGTGTATAAATTCCCTTATTATATTGTGTTCACTACCTATTCTAGTCTTATTTATATCATAATATATCAATATTTACCCATTGAATGGAGGGATATATAGGTAATACATGTCACATAATGAAAATCATACATATGTGTTCCACAATATAATAAACCATTCATTATATCATAACCAATGAAAAGAAATAGGTTTCATAAACATTTCATCATATCATAGCCCATGGAAAAGGAATAGGTTTCATAAAAATCATTCCTTCATAAAAATAAACCATCTAGATAAATAATAAATATGGAATAATTGGATCATATACCCAGTAAGTCACAAATGAAATCAAGTTTTTCTATTTTTTGTGAATTGAAATACTAGTAAAAGACTATTAAAACATTTTTGAGAAAAATAAACTTTCCATTTTGAAATCTCTTATTTAAAAAAATAGCACAATTATAAAGGAAAATATTTTATTTGAAAATAACCTTGAAAACTTTTAAAGGATTATTAAAAGAAAAAATTAATCATAGTGGATGTAATAGTCATTCATGTTTTATAAGTTAAAAAATATTCCTTCCATGCTTTTGTCGAAAAAGTCAGATAGTTCTTCATTTGGAAAATGACAACAAGATAAATTTAAAAAGGTTTTTTAAAAAGTTAAACATGTGTAAAAATTACATAAAACAATAATAGAATAATATTTAAACCCTTATTTAAAACATTTTTAGAAAACATTTATATGTAATAAAAAAATTTGACCGAAAAGATAAATTAAGTCAATTTCACTTAAAAACATATTTATGGTCTCTTGAGTGCATATGATAAATAAATTGAAAGTAAACATGTTTTTAAATGAAATAAACATTGTATAATATAGTTTTTATTATATTTATATATATATCATATGATTTCATCATTATAAACTTAATCATAAACAATCTTGAAAACAATGATATTGTAACATAAATCCATTACAACATTGGTACCATTTGAAATATAATCCCCATGAAAGAAATTACCAAATTTGGATATTTATATCCCCATAAATTTCATAAGAATAATAAAAAAATACATTCATAGATATTGTATACAATGCACAAAATAAACAAGTGGTTAATATGGTATGTGTCCCATGAAAATAAAATTTAGCCGAACATCTCTTACCTCAAGTTCACCTTACTTATAAAGCACTATAACCTCCTGTATAATAAATTTATTTTTATTATAATTATATAATAGACTAATTTTAATGATTATAATATCATATGTGATCCCTTCATAACTTTTAAACACCCATTTTATCAATAATTATTTATCAAAATCATCAGTTCTGAGTGATAACTGTTTCATTTATCTTGAGTATTTTAGTTTAGTAGTTCTGGTTCTTATAAATTTATCTTGGATACAACATATCCAAAATATTAATAATGATATAAATATATTATATGCACTTTATATAAATATTTATATTTATCCAAAAATGTTAGAAATAGAAAAATGAATTGCATCATTCATGGAGACAGTAGGTCGTACATACACCTTAATATTGTTTTCATTTTTCATAGGATGTAACAAAACAAGGGTAAATATTAATTAAAATTTATAAGATAATTGTTATATCTTATATATCATATATTTTCAAAACATTAATCCAAATTACCTTCCAACTTAAATATAAATGAATAACAAATTGTATCACTTCGTGGAGGTGGTAGTCCACACGTACGCGTGAACGATGTTATCATTTCCCAAACGATTCAATAATAAGTAGTTTGATGTGATATTATAATTTTAAAAGTATAAATATTTCGTAAATTTTATATATAAACATTAAACCCATCATAATACACATACCTAAAATATTGTGATGAAAAATGAATTGTATCGCTATGTGGAGATGGTAAATTGTACATACGCATGAGAAATACTTTCACTTCTCATTTGTTGGTAAATATGATGTTTTATGGTGTTTCCATAATCATAATGACATTGAATCATATTGAGGATTAATAATTTATTATTTTATGATAAATATCATATATTTGGATGATGTAATGAATAGTATAACATAAAGTGATTGGGTAAGGTGATTACTTATTCTTTGAAATGACTACTTTAGATCATCTATAAAGAGCTCTAAGGTTTGTCTTTTGGGAAGAAAAAAACCTCTATAAAATAGATAGGTAATTTTATAATAGAAATGGATATATTTTGGGTGAGATATAAGGCTTAATGAGGTGTAAATAAGTTAGGGAGTAGGTGTACTTTTATAACTAAGGTGAGGGAAACTTTTTCAATTTCTCAAAAGAATAAATTATAATAAATTCATTCACAAGAAAAATGCCTCCAAATGGACATATATTCTAAGATTAGTTATGATAGGGTTTTAATTCCATCAACCAATATAATTTGGACATTATTTGGTTTCATTATAAGCCTGATCATTTTGATTAACCCTTAGTTATCCAATTTTAATTTTAACTATGGTAACAAATTTTTATATATTAAAGGTTTTAATTTTTACTTATAAAGTAAAAATCAGCCCATAAATGTGCAATTAATTTAATTTTATACCATATTTTATCCATATTTTATAATTTAATGATTTTTATGATTTTAATGTAATTTAATAAAATAATATACTGATAAAATAACATTATTATAAATTTTAACATTATTCGTTTAGTTTGACTTTAAAGACATAACGACAAAGTTAGAATTCAAATATAATCTTTTAACATAATAATAATATTTCATATTCACCTCTAAAATTCATGTAGCTGTATAAATTACTCAAATTATATAACTTTTAATATTTTCAAAATCATTTATTTTATTTTTCATTATTTGAATAAATACTATTTTAGCATTTTTTAAACATTTATGGTAATTCTATAATACCTAAAAATTATAAATAAATTACCATCATCAATGTAATTTCATTATGAAAAAATATTAATGTTAATATTCATTAATAACACGTTTTCCCTTATGATAACACATAAAGTATATATAAAACTAAGAGAGTGATATTATTTTAACAATATTTTATTTAAATACTATATAGATCATTTTCATGGAAAATTGTCCATTAAACAAAAAAATATGATCCTAATGTGATAAGGGTTGAATTGAATTCACCAAAAAATCGTAATGAAAATTTTTGGCCTTGTCACTTATTTTTAATCTAGATTAACCAGATTTACCCTTTATAGATGGGATAAATTTTATTATGGTTACTATTCAAAATATAAAAGTGGTTGAAATTAATTTAAAAATAAGCCTAAAAAATGCGAAAAAAATCACTTTTTAGAAGAAAAAAAATGTCATTTACGTATAAAAATGTTTTAACATCAAATTCAAAAATAAAATTGATTCCAATAAACATTATTGGATTATTTAAAATATAAAAGATATAATTTTACTTTTAAACCATTTAAAAAAATTAACTTTTTGCATGCCTAAAACATAAATATAATTTTTGATAAAAATTAGTATTTTTCATTACTCACTAGAAAATCGATTTCATAAAAATGCCAGAAATTTAACATAAGATAATTTTGATATGTTGATTAAAAAAATTTATTTAGTTTAAAGAAATAAAGGTTTTAAAATATTAAAAAATTAAATATGATATTTTCTCACAAAAAACATTAAAATCATTTTGAAGGAAATAATTTTTTGATGTAATATTTTTTTGTTAATAATTGAATGCATATATACTAAGAATTTATAAATATTGATATATTGAGTATTATATTTTTATATATATCATAAACTAGTTTATACTATCCATACCCACCAATTTGATGGCCATATTATATTAGTTACATTGAAATATTTTAATAACATATCATGGTTCGTTTAAACTCAATGTTGCATGTAACGCAAGCTATGATAGAAATTTAAAAAATATCATATAAAATATTAGCGTATTACATTAGGAACCCAAAATTAATTAAGTCTCACTTAGAAAACATTTGGGTCACTACACATATGAAGAAAAACATGTCAAAACTCTTTTCTAGTGGTATAAAGTGATACAAAAACAAGTCAACCTCACTCATGAATGTATTATGAAGGATTCATAAAATTCCTGAATATATATATATGGGAATATGAGGATATGATTGAACATAATTTATCTCGTTTATTCATGGATTTAGGTATTGTTTAAATTTTAGGGGAATTATTTCTTGGGATGTTTTTATATAATATCTGATAATGTGTGTGTGTGTGTTATCCTTTTACTAATATGAGTTTCATGACTATTTCATCATAGCATAATATTAATCAAATATCAAATTTTTTTATAGTTTATGAAAATAAAAATAAATAATAAATATAAATAAATACCATGATTATAATATAAAACTCTATTAGATCATATTCCCCAATAAAAATTATTTATATAAGTATATTTTTAAGGAAAACAATATTATTAATGTTAAAGGTATTTTTTTGTATTAGTTATCACTTTGAGAGAAAAAAAATTTAATGAAAAGTGTGTTTGTGGGAACAATATTTTTTAGGTTTTATAAAATTTAAGGTAGTCGTTACATAAATATTGATAAGCAATATGATATTTGTTATATTACTTTGATATGGTTGACATTATATTTTAATGATAGATGAAATATACATAAATGAGAGTGATGGCATGGTGCAAATTTTTTATAAGGGAGGAACCATGTTCATGGGTAATTAAAAAAACTCATACAAAGTGAACCAATCTGATCATGGGAAAGAGGTACCATCACTATGGTTTTCTATAGAGTAATCTCAAACTAAAACTAGTCAGTGAGGCATTAACGGAATAAATCAGGGGAGAAGTTTATGCTTGTAATATCACTATGATGTTTATGTTGATCAATAAACTATATAAATGTACCCTCATTCCACAAATTTCCCTTAGTGAATATGTTAGTGTGATAAAGGGTTATGTATCTATGTGCCTCCTTATGACATTTATAAGAAATTTATTTTCATAATACAACATCCTTTCCCTTAATAATAGATTTTTTATATATCATGATATTATATATTAAAAGTTAAATATGTCTTAACTAGAGGATGAATTTTATAAAATTATTTTAAAAAAATTAAACTATAATGTTGAAAATATGTAAAGGGTAAAATATTGAATTGAAATTAAAAAATGTAATAAAATATAATATAGTATGTATGTGAATGAAAACTAAATCTCATATGTACTGATGATATGAGTTTTATTCCACTTGATATGTTTATATAAATTTTCATAAAAAACTAAATATTATAATTTATCATAGAAAAGTGTAGTGGATCACTAATTTTTTTGGTAATAGTAAATTATTCATGTTTCCCAAAAATATCATTTAACATACCTATAAATATTCACTCTTTCACTCATTTATCTTTAGATAAAAACATAAAATACCTCTTAAATGTTCCCCCAAAACCCATATGTCTATCTATCTTAATTCCATCTTTATTTTTTATAACTTTACAATCATCAAAGGGTTGGTTCAAAAGAAAAACTACAATGTTAAGGTTATGGTTTTTTTCTATTTTCACTCTTTAAAAAAACATTTGATAGCTATTTTTTGATTTTTTTGATTATTTTTAGTTGTAGTATATATATTTATATTTTTATAATCCTTTTGTATGTGTTCTTATTACTATACCATGGGGTTTAAAGAATATTGATGGTGAATAATATGTTTAGAAAAAAATATTGGTCATGTCTTGTTAAACACTTACTAAGACCATAAAGAGTAATATTAATATTGGAAATAACTGAACCTTTGATATCAGGATACATGGTATGATAGTTTTTCATTTTATATGTTATATATTTCACAATGATTATAACCATAAGAGTTACATAAAATTTCATATTTAGGAATTGTTTTTTGATTTCTATATTGATAAACCTTATAGAATCCATTTAAACAATATACTTTCGATTATAATATATCCATCCCACACCCTTCATTATTTATACATTATATTATATTTCATTGAAGGGTATTCCATTTGAAATTCATTTTATTTCTTGATTAAGGATTCATTATCTTAACATCAGATTCCCTATCAAATGGGCTAACCATGATGATTTATATTATGTTATAATTTTTTTTGTTATACACTCATATGTTCATTCATTTTCAAGTAATTCTTTGAGATATGGTTATGTTATAACATACATTTTCATGGAATTATATATACCCCAATTTAATAAAAATCATATCTAAAGATATTATGTATGGAATTATGATGGTTTTACTTATGCATTATGATATAATGATTTTTTGTTTATATTTTCTATATAATTTCATGGTGGTTACCCTTAAAAACATATTTCTGTTGCCTATAAATTATGAATTACATATGTCTCATAATTAATAATGATCCTTCCCGTATGTTATAATAATATCTTGACCAATTATTCCTTATAATAATGGATCTTCCTTGACACATAACTATGTCTATACAAAACCATTTATTGGGAATTATAACAAACTATTTAATTCATTACACACACTCTAATTTAATATATTAATGAGTTGGTACATTGGTTGACATGTTTATAATTTAAAACTAACCCTTACATGGGTACTTCTATAGTGATGTATGAGTTCTAATAACATTATTAGGAAATAAATATTTGGTTTTTAGTAAAATATATCTATTAATAATTTTAATATAACCTAACACTCAATAATAAATATATAACTATAATGACCCCAAATATTATAAATAAAATTCCCCTTTTGATTGAATTTAATGTATTATGATTATATAAAACACAAGATCTGTTTTTATTATATCCAATTGGATTAAAAATACTGTTAAGTATCATTATCATTGATAATATAGTCATCGAACAAGGATCACATGATTAGTATAAATATAGGTTATTAAAAAATACAATTGATACAGACAAAGTAAAGGCCTCAACCAGTAGGATCGTACTCTATGAAGCCCATTTATTAGATATTCCAAGGGAGATAGCATCACTGGGATTTTCTATTGACTAATCCCAAGCTGATATCCAACAACTAAAGCATGAGCGAAATCGTTTATGGGATAAGTTCAAGTTCATTGAGATCACAACCCAAACCGTGTATGTCGAACCACCCCCCAAAAGTCTCACCATTGTGAATCTTACTCTTAGAACATTTACTAGTGTATTAAAGGAATATGTATTAAGACCATAGCATTATTAGTATGTATATTATTTTTTATATAATAATGAATATATTTCATCCTATTATGGTTACTTTATAAATTTTTTTGTATAATAGAACCAAAATAGTATTTTTGGGTAATACTAAAATTCATCTAAAGAATTTATTTTGGGAATTAATTGATTTTTGAAATAAATAATGTTTTAATAAAATATTATTATTAAATAAATTTTATTAAATATAAATGATCATATAATTTTTAAAGTCAAATGTGATTTTTATAAGGGTTAAAAAATGTTATAGTCAAAAAACCCAACATTTCTCAATACATGTCGATTACTATATTAAAACTGAAAATGAACGTATTTAGAAAATTATTTAGTTAAAATTAATATTATATTTTTAATCAGATTATTGAAATTAGATAACAGTGAATTTTTTATAATTTTCTGAAATGGTCAAATTTTTTGTTAAAAATTAAATACCCAATAAATATACTCTATGTATTATGACATCATAATGACCCAAAAGTGATGTAATAAATAATATAAAAGGTATAAATGACAAAATATATGTTTTAACTATATAATAATGTGATTTTATGTTTATTTTATTAATTTTATAGAGCCTTTATGAATCTTACAAAGCCATTAATATATTTTATGGTTTTAAAACCATTTCTTTAAGAGTTTGACTTGCCTCCACATATGAAAGCATGTTATTTTATTAATTTAGGATTTTGTACTTATAAAATAGTGAGAAACACTCTCATTAGATAGAAAAAATGGTCAAAATACATGGTTTGGTTTGTGGGTTTGTTTATTTTATTATGTGGAGTCCAAAACATAAATAATATAGAAATATCCATATTTTCCTATATAAGACCACTAAATATCCCATTTCTCTTCACTAATAATACTTTTATCATGTTAATACTCTTCCATCCACTCTCAATATATCTCCCACTCCATCCTCAATCTCTCAAGAATCCCCTACCAATCATTTGGAGTCATACACTCAAGTATGGTATCTTTTTTTCTCCACTTTATTCAAATATTTTCATTACCATATGTATTTTAACTTCATTTAATTATGATGTGATATGTTATTACATATCCACCTTACTATAAAATTGATTACTAGTTGATGGGATACCCCTTTCCTTCTCAACAAAAAATTTTATGAATTGTTATATGATGTCGTTATGAAACTGAAATTTCACCATGATTTTCCATGCCAAAACAATAGTATAGTAAATACCATACCAATTTCCTGTCAAGAGTGTTCATATTTATAGAGTTATGATTTCATTACTTGATACTAACATGTATTTATTCCAAGCTCCATGTTAGTGGAAGAAAATTTTATAACAAATGATTCCATGTTTTATGGTCTATATGGCATACTTAATAATGAGAATGAAATGAATATGATAGGTGCACTCAGAATTATATTGCACAAAATTACATTGAGTAATGTTTAGTCTAATGAGACATCATATTGGGAAAAGAAGTGAACCTGATTCATTTATGGGATTTTTTCCATCTTCATGTATTTAAATTTATCCATGACCCATGTTTATGAGGTAGTGTTTTAAGTTTTTTTTTCACATTTCCATGTTATGATTATCATGATATATCATGTCAGATTATTCATGTTCATGGTTCAAACTCTTTTTATGCCTCATTGGTATGCCTATTGCCTAACATGTATCAACTTATGCCATGCTTATTCCCTTAATGGGCTTTATATCTCACCCATTTCATATGTTTGTCCTTAGGTTATCCTATACAGTTTTAAAAGCCATGGAATTATAAAAGTATGTTAAGAAAGTTTTCAATAATGTTGTTTCATCCCATGTTCAAGATGTTATAATATTGACCTAATTACCAAATACACTATAATTATAAATAATTCATGTTATATTATGTTTAATTTTTTTAATTAATCATGTATATATGTGAAATAAAGAGAATGGTTGTTATAGTTTGTATCAGAGGAACAATTTAGTTATTTTTTAGATTAGCATTAGAAAAAACTCTTTTAAAATCCTTAGGTTTAAGACTAAGTATATGAAAACATCCCTAAATTTTTGAATGTATAGATTAAGTGGTTCATCAAGAATATTAATTCCTTCTTAGATACTATAAGTGGACGTGGTTCTGGAACAGATGTACCTAGGAGGAACAAATCTGACAAGGTGTGTCGAGGATGACTCTGTATAACCTGGTATATGACAACGGACCTTACTGCACACATGGTTTGACACTCATGGAGGGTATTTTTTGTTAAATTCATAATATCATTATAATCCATTATTATGTGAACGAAAAATACCAATAATATTATATGTTAGGAAATATATCATGGATAACATAATTTGAATCCTAGAACTTCATAAGTTGAGGAAATAATTGTAATTTATAAGTTATCCATTTAATTTCATTGAATTCACTTTTATGTGTTTAATAGTTTCAAAATAATTATACCTAATTTTCCCTTTATACTAGGAAATGTCTGTAAATAGGATGAATTAGGTAAATAATAAATGTGATAAATAATGTGATTAATGGCCCAACAAGATTCCCAATCTAATGGGAGTTGGAATAGAAAACTTTATGAAAATAATTCCCTAGCTGAATCAGGTTCTGAATAGAAACATAAATCAAGAGGATCATCAAAATCACCCTAAGAGAGAACAAGCTATGATTGATACCTTTATGCTATAAAGGCCTCCAACATTAAATAGATCATCTGATCCCAAAATCTCAGTACAATGGATCAACTCCATTGATAATATCATCTCCATCCTTTATTGTTCCGAATAAGAAAATGTTCTAATTGAAGTTTATCGTATGTAGGTAATATCTGATCACTACTAGACATTGATCAATAATATGAAGCTTGAAGAGGATATCAAAGTGATTAGGTGGAAGTAATTTAAAAAAAATTAATAAATATTTTCCTCACCCTCTCTAATTTAAAATGGAAAGGTATCTCCTTACCCTCAAGAAAAAAGATGATGAATCTATTCGAGCATATAAGGAAAACTTGACAAGATTTTCACGATATTCTTCTGGGTTTTTCATTACCCTCGAATGCAAGGTTGACCTCTTATTTGATTATCTAAATCATAGTCTATGAAAATATATATATATTTGTGACTTTGATAGTCATGAAGAAATTTTCCAATGTTCCCTCAATGTTGAAATGGAGATCAGTGAATCTCAAGGGAATCACAAGAATAATAATAGAAAACTGGATTTTAATCATGTTAGTTCGATGGAGAAATCTAACGGTGCCAAGAAATTTCAACATCCCACTTGTCAAAGGTACGGAAAGAATCACCCTAGAAATTTTCTAAGGGGATGAGGAAATAATATAAGTGCATGAAGGAAGGACACCTATCTAGCGATCACTAATGGGAGAAACCCACTAATGCGGCGGATGAATGGAATGCTCTAGTTGACCTTAGGAGCATTGTTAATTGATTAAACTGAAAGGAATCAGGTCTATTTTCAAACTAATTCACTAATAAAAGGGTTTTGGAGAAAAAAAACCACCTCTAAAGTGTTAAGGGTGATATTTTTTCATCACAAAGACTACACTAGATCCTGACAATGAATAGGCGATAGGTGCTCTTGTTATTCATTCGTGGATAGAGAATGTACTTTTTGATTTTGGTTCTATGAATTCCTTCATATCATGAAAGTTTAGTAGAACTATTCAAACACCACTAAAAGGAATGTAAGTGGAGTTATCAATGAAAACAGAAAATGGGGAAATTATTTTATCCTGAGTATATAACTCCTCTCATGTCAAACTTTGTGGGATGAACTTCCCAGAAAACCTTTTCATACCCTCTTTGGTGGAATTTGATTTAATTTTGGGTACATATTAGATTTACCTATATATATCCAACGTAAATTTTTCCAAAAAGAATATCACTCTCTATATTAAGAATCAACCCCTGATTCTATTCAAGTGTAAGGAGGAGGATGAATCTTCTTTAGCACCAACATATCAAGAATGGATATTATATACCTATGATCAAGAGTGTCTTTCTAAAATGATTTATTATTAGGAAAGAACTATCCAAGGAAACATTTATATTAAGAGGGATTACACTAATATGTTTCTTGATTAATTTCATGGTCTTCCTCCTAGCCTAGATGTTTAATTTTCAATCTATATTATACTTGATTAATTTCTATTATCCAAGAAACCATATAGAATTATTATTGTAGAACTTGAGGGGATCAAGAATAAACTAAAAGAGAATATGGATAAAGGGTCCATACAGCCATGTGATTCACAGTGGACTGCAATAGTCCTCTTCATCGAGAAGAAAAATGGGTCAATATGAATTTTAATTGATTATGGTGAGCTCAAAAAGATCATGATAAAGAACAATTTTCCTCTTACATATATTGATGACTTGGTCAATCAAATACATTTATTACAATACTTATCCAAGGTGGATCTACATTTAGGTTATTATCATGTAAGGGTGAGAAGGAGCGTATCCCTAAGACTAATTTTCAAACAAGGTATTGGAACTATGAGTTTATTGTAATACCATTCGGACTCACTAATTCTTTAGAAATTTTCATGGAATTAATGAGTAGAGACTTTATAGATTACCTCAACAAAATTTTGGTAGTATTTATAGATTATATTCTAATAAACTCCAAAACCAAGGAGGATCACGAGGAGCATCTGAGAACTATTCTAAAGATCTTGTGAAAAGAGAAGCTTTATGAAATGTACAACAAATATGAGTTCTAGTTAAAATAAGTCTCATTATTGGATATATCATCATAAGAAATGAGAAATCTATAGAAACTTAAAAAATAGAAGAAATTGAAGGATGGTTGAGGCCAACATATGTGATTGATATTCATAGTTTTCTTGGATTATCTAGGTATTATAGTTGATTTGTGAGAAATTTATCATGATTTTCAAACCCTCTAACCAAGATAACTCATAATGGAGTCAAGTTTTATTAGAATGAAGAATTCAAATAAAACTTTAAGGAGTTGAAAATGAGGCTTATCCCTGAGCATTTTCTCACCCTACCCATAGGTGGATAAATTTTAGTGATGTTTTGCAACACTTAGAAGAATGGATTGGTTTGTGCGTTAACACAAAATTAAAAATTCATATCATATGATTCAAGGATGTTGAAATTTAACAAACAAAACTACCCAACACATGATCTGGAGTTGGATGTAGTGATCTTAAATTTGAAACTATGGTAGAATTATCTCTTTGGGGAGAAGTGTGAAATATATATGAATTTCAAAATCCTCAGGTATATATGCACACAAAAAAATTTGAATCTGCACCAACAAATATGGTTAGTGCTGATCAAGGACTATGGCTTCTCAATCTACTGCCATCCTAGTGAAGAGAATAAAGTGGTGGGTGCTCTATGTGTAAATTACCCAGAAATTCTATAATTTACAAGGAATGAGAGGGATCTAATATTCTTAGATTTAGAAAGTACAAACATGGGAATCATAATGGAAGTAACAGCATCAGTCCTTTCACAAATTATTTCTTAACCATCTCTTCTAGAGATGTTCAAGGATGATCAAAGAGATGGTGTGGGAATTAAGAAGAATGTGGAAACTATAAGAAAAGGGAAATCCTCAGAGTTCAATATTAATGAAGAAGGTGTTGTAATATTTTGGTCAAGATAATGTGTACCATCAAATCCTGAGTTAAAGAAGGAGATGTTAGATTATACAAATAGATCAAAATTCTATATCCATACTAGAATTACAAATATGTATTGAGAGATCCAAGAGCACTATTGGTAGGACAATATAAAGAAGGAGATAGCAAAAAATACATCAAGATATCTTGTATGTTATCAAGTTAAGGTTGAAAGGAAAAAATATAAGGGGATGAGGCAACCATTACCCATACCTACATTGAAATGGGAAAACATCACCATAGACGTTTTCAATAAAAATCTGAATAAATCTAGAGAAAACAATACCATTTGGGTTATGGTGGATCATCTTACAAAGACTGCAAAAATAATTATGATTTGAGAGGATTTATCATTGGATAAAATAACATGGATATACATCAAAGAGGTGGTAAAGCTTCATGGATTATGACTATAAATTATATCTGATAGAGATCTGAGATTCACACCCAAGTTCTAGAAAAGTCTCCAACATGCTCTAAAAATAGAGCTAAAAATTAGTACAGCCTGTCATCCTCAAACTGATGGCTAGTCTGAGTGGATTATTCAGACACTAGATTACATGTTGAGAGCTTGTTCTTTGGACTTAAAAGGAGTATAGGACCAACATCTTCATCTGGTTGAGTTCTCTTACAAAAACAGTTACCACTCAATATCCAAATATCCCCCTATTAAGTCCTTTATGTTATGAGGTGTAGAACACCTATATATTTGGATGAGGTTTGGGGAAAATTACTAGGTCCTCAAATGGTTAAGTAAATAGTGGAAAAGGTTAAGACTATTTAACACCACATAAAGGCTGCTCAGAGTCGACATAAGAGTTATGATGACAATCATCGATGAGACTTAGAATTTCATGTTAGAGACATGGTATTCTTATACATATCTCCATGGAAGAAACTGATGACATTTTGGTATAAGGGAAATATTAGTCCAAGGTACATCAGACCATTTTAGATCTTTGATCGCATCAGAGCGGTGGCCTACTAACTTGAACTCCCACCTAACTTATCTTAAGTGCATGATGTATTACATGTATCCCTCTTGAGAAAGTACATACCAAACCCCTCACTTAAACTAAATCCGAAGGTGGTACCATTAGAGAATGACATTTTCTATGAGGAGAAGTCAGTGAAGATTAAGATTTTAGAGACAATGTTCTATGAAATAAGACAATGCAACTTGTAAATGTGTTGTGGAGAAACCACAAGTTTGAGGAAGCGATGTGGGAACTGAAGGAAGTGATGAAAAAAAGTTTCTCTCATCTGTTTTATTGTGGGAAATGAAAAATTGAAGGGTGAAATTTCTAAAGGGGGTAATATTGTAACAACCTGAACTATTATAAATAAAATTACCCTTTTGATTTAATTAACTATCTTATTATCTAATATATATAGAGAAAACACATACACCTTTTTTATTATATCCAATTGGATTTAAAAGGTATTTAAGTATCATTACCATTAAAAATATATTTGTTGAATAGTGGCCACATGATTAATATAAATTTATGTTTTTAAAAAATCCAATTGACACGGACAAAGGAAGTGATGGCCTCAACCAGTAGGATTGTACCCTATAAATCCCATTTATCAGAGATTTTAAGGGTGATAGAATCACAAATATTTTCTCTAGACCATGACCAAGCCTAGATACAATAACTTGAGCATGAGAGAAACCATTTATGGGAAAATTTCAAACTCATCGAGATCACGACCCAAACCATGTACACAAAACCATCCCATGAAAGTCTCACTATCTTACACATTAATCATAGAGTTTTATGTTGGTGTATTAAAGGGATATGTATCAAAACCCTAGAATTATGTGTATTTATATTATTTTTTATATAATAATGAATTTATTTTCATCTGATTATGATTATTTTATGAATTAATTTTTATAACAAAACACAAATAGAATTTTTAGGTAATATTCTAATTAAATTAAGGAATTTATTTTGATGAATTAATAGATTTTTTAAATAAATAATATCTTAATAAAATATTATTATTAAATAATATTTATTAAATAGAAATTATCATATAATTTTTATAAATACAAATGAAATTTTTATAAAGTTCAAAAACATTTATTGTCAAAAAATTCATCATTTCTCGATAAATGTAAATTAGTATTTTAAAAGTAAAAATACAAATATTTAGAAAATTATTTAGATAAAATTAATATTATTTTTGGAATTATAATTTTGAAATTATCCAATGGTGAATTTTTCATAATTTTTTTGAGACATTCAAATTTTCGGGTAAAAATTAAATACTGTATAAATATACTTTATGTATCATGACATCATAATGACCCAAAAGTTATGTAATAAATACTATAAATGGTTTCCTTGACTAAATATATGTTTGAATTTAAAATAATGTGATTTATTTTTATTTTATTAATTTTATAATTCCCTAGTGAATCTTCCCAAACCATTAATATATTTTATGGTTTTGAAACCATTTATTTAAGATTATTACTCACCTCCACATATGAAACAATGTTGTTTTTTTAGTTAGTCCCATGTCGTAATAAAATAATTAGATCCAATCCCATTTGGAATAAACCATGGGGAAAACCCATAGGATGGTGTGTGTTTTTTGTTATTTTATTATGTGGAGTCCAACACCTAAATAATAAAGAAACCTCCCTATTTTCCTATATAATTCCACCAATATCCCATTTATATTCACTCAAACTTCTTTTAACAGGTTAATGCACTTACCTCCACTCTCTTGGGACCTCCCAAGGTGCCCTCAAGCTCTCAAGAATCCCCCACCATGCATTTGGAGTCACACACTCATGCAAGATATCTTTTCCTTTCTCCTTTTAATTCAAATATTTTCTTTAACTTATATATTTTATCTTAATTTCCTTATGATGGGATATATTATTACATATCCACCTTACTATCCAATTTATTTCCAAATTATGAGATACCTCCTTTTCTCTCATTAACCCATTTTATGAATTTTTATTTGATGTCATTATGCTTTAAAAATTTCACCATGATTTTTTGCTTACCAAAAATATTGTGTAGTGAATACCATAACCATTTCCTATCAAGGGTGTTCACTGTTATACAATTATACCTCTTTGAATTGGGACTTACATGTATATATTATTCACTACATGTTTGTGGAATAAATTGTGATGGCAGATGATTCCATGTTTAATGATACATGTGGCACACTTAAGCATGAGAATGAAATGAATGTGATGGGTGCACCCAGAATTATATAGCACTTCAATGCATTGGGTAATGTTTAGACTTGTGAGACGTCATGTTGGGATTGGAAGTGAACTTTATTCCTTTCTAGTACTTTTTCCATCATGATGTATTGTCATTTATCCTTGAATTATGTTTATGATGTATTGTTTTAAGTTATTTCCACACTTACCATATTATGAATATCATTCTATATCATGTCTCATTGTCCATGTTTATGATTCCAACTATTTTTATAACACATTGATGTGCCTATTATATAAAATGTATCACCTTGTTTCATGTTTATTCCTTTAATAGGCTTTATATCTCACCCCTTTCTTATATTTTTCCCTAGGTTATCCGATGCATTTTTAAAAATTCATGGAATTTTAGAAGCATATTAAGGAAGTTTTCGATAATGTTATTGTATCTCATGTTCAAGTTGTTATGATATGTACCTTATTCCCAAAGATACTAAACTTATCAATATTTCAGGTTATATTATTTTTAATTTTATGTATTAAATCATTTATTAATGTGAAATAAAGTGATGGGTTATTATAATAACCTTATTAAACCATATTTATTTTTAAAAAAATAGAATTAGGGAACCTCATGGCGATTCACTAGGATGACTGAATAATTTTTCCAATAAAACAATAATAATTTTAAATGTTATATTTGATATAGATTGGGATCAATAAATTATTTAATTATTTAACTATACTTAATAGTGTATGGGAGGATTAGAAAATTATTTGAAAATACATCAATATACTCTTGTAAAATGGGCACATTAATCATATTTATTCCCCCTTCCATTATTTGGATGAGAAATTCACACTCATAATTTAATAATAATCATTATATATCAAATTAAGATATTAAGTAAGAAACTTCATTCTTTGCCAAATATTATTATATTAATCTGGGTTAGTTTAATAGATTAATAGTAATATTTTTTAATAAATAATTAATATTATCCCTATAAAATTATTTCAAATACATATTTAATATTTCCTAAAATGTATTTTCTTTTTATTAGAACAAATGAAATTTTTTACATATGTAAAAAAATGTACATGTACCCACATAAAAGTGAATAGGTTGGGAATATTCTCCAAAACCTCTCAGACTAAACATAAACAAGTAATTTATAACTTCCCATCACACGCATTCCACATAATCATTGATCAACTAAGGGGGACCTTAGAAAAAATTGATCATGATGAGTGTAAAATCACATTTGGAAAAAATAAAACTCTATACCATATGGGTTGAGGGTTATGAAATAGAAAAAAAAAATAAGTATCCCACACACTAACCTAGTTGACCAAAAA
Source organism: Viscum album (assembly GCA_963277665.1). Taxonomy (NCBI): domain Eukaryota; kingdom Viridiplantae; phylum Streptophyta; class Magnoliopsida; order Santalales; family Viscaceae; genus Viscum; species Viscum album. The sequence goes on from OY728162.1 coordinate 352,629,741, forward strand.
AAACTAAATAGAACAATAAAATAACAAAAAGGACCAAAGTGCATAATAACCAGATCCTTACCCTTGATTATCACATATGGAGTTCGTGTAAGGAGGTAAATTTTTATCTATCGTAATATCTAAGGAGTTACATTATCTTATATACTTATTGGAATAATAAATACATGATTTCCACTTGAGATTCCAAGTGGGATCATTTAGACACACATGATAGGGGGTGAATTAGGTGTTCTCGAAGTCATTTGAAAAAAAAATATTCTAAATTTTAACCCTCTAAAACCATTTGCCTTTGAACCATTACTAATTCATAAAAAATATGGATCAATTTTTTATTTGACCTCGTATATAACATTTTCAATATAGATAAAACAATAAAGATTGTAATGACCCTTCTTTTAATGAAGGTACAGATTGTCAATTTTTCAATTTGAACCCATTGTTTAATCATGGTAAAGGTCTGCTACGGACTATGGAAGGTACTAGAAGAGTTTGGGACTTTTTTAGAGCCTAGAGTTATAGAAATGTGCTAAACAAGTGGGCCTAATGATTAGAATAAATAGTGTATACCAATTCATGCAGTTAGTTTTAACCATGTAGGGTTAAACATAGGTGCAATAGGATCTGCACGGTTTTTCTGAAACCGTGCAACTCCAAGCACGCAACCATGTGACAATTTTATGTTTTTATATAATGGGATATCATACAGATTGCACAGGATTTCCAAACTATGTACCTAAATCGTGCACCCCCTAATTTTGGGATGAAATGACCAATTATCCCCTTACTCAAGTTAAAACCTTATTTCTATTTCTCCTTCTTCCTTTAGCGGACCATCACCCCTCTTCCTCTTCATATGAGATTAAAATACCTCAATATAGGCCTTGGATAAACTCTCTGTCCATATTCTAATTCATGATCTGTTGAAATCATTGGATCCATCTTGGTATGATCCATTAGTATCTTACATCCTACTTGAGTTTTCCTTAGAATACATCACACTGTTTAGGTGTAATATTGTTTGCCTTATTTGTAGGTAATTAGACCATTTATCAGATCTCTTCCGTCCTACTCTAAATTTGAGGCTAATATCAAGAAATGTTTCTTCTACGGTCTTGAGGTAGGTGGTCACATCATTTTCCCTTTGAGTTTCATCACTTCGTAATTATGTCATTATTCCAGACACTGTCTTTTTTCTAGAATCGCTTTTTATTGACTACTTTATATCAAATTTACCATTACATATTATTATACACCTACTAATGTTTTTTAGTGGTTTATATCTTGTAAACACCTTATATGGTCACCCCATGGGTGTTCCAAGTGAAATTATACATTTATGGTTCATTGTTCAAAGTGACTGGAACTTCTTTGTTCCATATTTCTTAGCCTTTAAATGAAATTTCCCTTGTAGTTTGAGTTCGTAGTTGGACCAACGTTACCTCATATGATTTTGGACATCCTAGACTTGGAATTTCTCATGTAGGCTTTTCCCACTTGACCATGTCACCCTTTTAAATGACTTTGAACCTCATCACTAGAGTTGACATCCATTTTTTTATTGAATAACATGAATTGAATTGGGAGAATTATACAAGATGGAATGTGTTCCTTTTAATAAATGGAATGGATTAAATGGAATGGATTTTCATGTTTTTTTACTTCCTTAAATAAACTTGTTTAATTAAATGAAATTGGTTGTGAGGTATGGTAATTTTGTGCACTTAATTTTGTCATATTAATTGTTTATCATCTATTCTAGTTCCTTGAATGGAATTAAACATGATTAATGGAACAAATGATAGGTTTTTAATTATATTTTATGTTATGAAGATGAATACCTTAGTTGTGTATATAGGCTTGATAAATAAGTTTCATGAGATGTTTTCCCTCATGCCCTATATTATAAATGGATATGCCTTTATATGGGATGTGTACGATGGTAATGGGTGTTGGCCATTATGGATAATCACACTCCTTTACATCAGGTGTTGATTATGGAATCTCACACAAGTGATACTATATGGGTGTTGGGCATTACATGCCACATTACATGATTATAGTGTTTCCATGATGGATCACTCGTCATCCTGACTGTTGTAGCATGATGTCACTCACTCTATTAGGATATTGGACATGTACCCTATTTCTTAATCATATAGGCTCTTTAGACTGGTCATGGATGTCTAAGTTATTCCCAGTCTAGCCAGGAACTATCTTTATAGGTATATTTCCACTTACATCCACACATACTTCGTTCATATAGGTGGATGTAGTATATATATTTATATTATATATATTACTATTATATATATAGTGACTATTCAAAAATCTATTCCAACCATGAGTTGAAGTAGGTAGACCCGCCAGGTGTCTTATAAGAACCTGAGTGGGCAGTTTATTTATTTAAGATTTATTTTACTATTTTTCTTATACCTGGATAGTGTTTAGTTACAAGCACTACTTGGATTACATGTAGACACCATTAGTGGTGGCCTACTGTGACTTTTATCTCACACACTACTTGGGTTTCCTTTAGTAACATAGAAGACTATTTTCTTATAGGTATGGATAAGGGTAATGGGCCATTTTCATGTTGTTGATATACTTTTTATTTTAAATGGAGCAATAGAGAAGAGGACTAGACATTAGCTTGAGATGTTATTGAGCAACTTTTTGTTCTTTTTTTACTTTTTGTGTAGAATTCTTGTATGTTTATCCCCTATTCCCTTTTTTTATCAGCATGTCATGAATCCATGTATCAGAAACCTCTATAGAGGATTTTCAGATATTGATAAGTTGTTTAGTTGTCTAATACTTACACTGCTTACATACTTATTTATCTATTTACACTTCCACAATTTACTGATTTTTGAAAATTTATATATGCTTCAGTTGTTGTTTATTATTGTTTGCATCCATTTTAATATTATTACATGAGGGTATAGTCTCCCCAATATATTACCTTTACACCTTTGTTTTTAGTTAGAAACCTATGGCATATGGGGTGTCACACTTAAGGCCATGTGACCCACCAACTCAGGGCACGGGTTAAGTGGATCCCAGGTTGGGTTGATATAAAGTGATTTCATAGGGGTTACGTTCTTACTTTACTATTTGGAGATAATAGATTGGAGATTTGGGAACACTTTTAACTTAGTCATAAGCCATTATTAGGCATCATAAATCCATGTTCACTGTAAATTCTGATTTTCCTGAATTATAATTGTTGTTCTCTTTTTTCCTTTTTCTATTGATATCAATTCACTATTTGGTGACACCCATGTTGTGTTTTTGTTATTATTATTGTTCTAATTGAGGATTTATTTCATCCTTTTCAAAATGATATGAGGGTAAGTAACATTGTTACAAGCATCATTATTAAAACACTATGACTAATATGCCATGCATTTTTTTATATCAAGTCTATTTTCAGCTTGCATTTTCCTATTGTATATTGATAGTGACTTGAATATGTATTGAATTGTGCTGACACTTCTTGCAGGTATTGGAAAACATAATTGTTACTTAATGCTCCTACATTAGATTAATAGTTTGTTCCTGAATAGGTTTAATAAGACGCCTTATGAATTCAATTATGGCATGTTGAGCCATGGACCATTCGTCGTATGGGTTGGAATGTGTTATGGTGTGATTTGAATGGATATCATATTTTGGTTCATAAAGAGTATGGTCCCTTATGTATCAAAAGTGGTATACCATCTAATTAAACCATTTTAAGTAATATACACAATTGGATAAGAAAAAAATCAAAATGAAAATGAAATATAAATGGAAACTGGCTATCCAATACTTGTGAAATAAAGATGTAGACTGTAAACTAGACTTAATAGTGGGTAGTGGGGTATATTTTATATTCTTAAAGCCTATATTGGTCTCTTTCAACTATCTAGACCTAGATTTTGAAATAGGGATAGTGGTATGATTGTTTTATATAGGAAGGATTTACTCCCACCCTAGTTTTTTGAATTAAATCTTCTAAATTATTTACATCTATTTTGAAACATGTGTTTGGAGTTGTAGTGTCATGCAGTCAGGAAGTCCTCCTATTGTACGCCCTAAAGGTTGTGAAGAACATGTCCCTGAGGTGGCAGGTCATGAGATTCCAATGATTCCTACTATAGATACACATATGGCTCCTCTTCCAGTTCTAGATGTGGAAACTGACACCCAATTCTGAGAGGGCTTCTTATGTATGCTTCGATCGATGTAAGTTATAGTTTGACCTACCCCAAGTATGGATGAGTTGACTTGTGAATTCTAGAAGCAATATCCTCCATACATTTCATTGGATAGAATACCTCATACTATGGATACATGGCTTGGATATTTATTTTATATAATTGAGAATCTTGGGATTCCTATATATAGAGGGTCATACTTGACGTATATATTCTATGTGATTCTGTTAAGTAGTGGTTGGATCTTATCACCCAAGAGGATAAACATAGAGATATGGTCTGGGTGGATTTCTAGATGATATTCTATGAATATTTCTTCCCCCAGACTATGAGGTCTGATAAATCTAGAGAATTCATGAACCTAATAATGGGGAGCATGTCATTTATGGAATACATTACTCATTTCACAAAGATGTAGTGGTTTTCTCCTACTTAGTAAGGCGACAATCTTATGATAGTTATGCAATTAAAAGATGGTATGGTTTATTCAATTCAGATATAGGTCAATGTGTTCAATTTTATGAATATTTCTCAAGTCATCAACCAGACATCATCACAAAAAAGAATCTGAGGAAAGTTGATGGTGCATGTTAGGGTGTTTTGACACCTAAATCTAGCGATGGTTCATCTTCTGGCCACAAGCGTCGCATTGAGGTTGCTCACGGGGGTAGTAGTAGCTAGGCTACTCATGTTGATAACTTCTTTATTTTTCACAAGTTTGGGAATATGGGACATAAAAATCCTCAGTGATCATGGTATCCAATGGAGTTTAACGGTTCTGGCATGATGGACCATATTCAGAATTTCTATAGGAACTTCCATCCAAAACCTAGCCATGGAGGATATGTACTTACTTCATAGTCAGGAGCAGGGCCAGTAGGATTATGATAGGAAGGAAGCTAAAATACCACAATTCAATCTATAGGATTTTTCATCCGAGGTAGATGATTTCATACTTATAATTCTCATTTCCAGCAGAGCGGGTGATCACGTAGCATTTCACTATTCATTTCTACCCTTATATCACTATGATAAACTGATTTTGTATCATAAATTCCAAATTTAATAACAAATTAATCCTCATTTTTTATTCAATTATTTTGTATTAGTCACTGTTAAATATGTTAATTTAACTTTTTGGATTGTTTCATTATAGGTGGAGGTGAGTTGGAGGGCCCATGATGAAGTTGTTGAAAATTGGGCCAAATTGTGTAGGAATCCAAGAACATATGTGGACTCAATTGCACACTAATAATAATATGTGCATCAAATTAGACATAGATTTTGTGGGATGATCCAAAATTATGTGTTATAAAACTTTTTTGAAGACACTCAATCCCAATTCATCATTCTATTGGCCTAACTGGACAACTTTTTTCAAGGAACCAAATCTGAACAAAGTAAAAAACAAATTTTTCTGTATTTCATCCATATCTCTAGATTTAGTTGTCCAAATGATTCCAAATATTTGGTGTAGTTATTAAATAGGTGGGGAGATATATTTTTAGTGTTTTTAAAGATGATATAATACTATATTTCCATAAAAAATTATGGTCCAATTTTATTCTTGAAATAAGGATTCCCAAAATCACCTTCCACTTTGCCTATAAATTGACACCTTGGGAACCCCATTTTAAAGTTCGAACAATGAGTGAAGTGTTTCCATTTTATATTTACATATGAGTCCTATCCCCATCTTATATGTTCTGGAGGACCCTATCCTCATAGGGGGATCAAGGATGAAGAAAGAGATCCACCTGAGCTTCATCCTTCTCTCGACGTTAGGCTAAACAGTGGGTGTTCATTGTGAGAGAGATACACACATTTAATGGAAGTTATAATGAATATATTAGCTAATCGTTTGGAATAATTTGGGTGTTAAAACATTTAATTCCATGTATCTTATTTTATTTCATATTGAATTGTTTTTTATGTATGTTATTGATATGATCTTAATTTTTAACTGATTAGTGTGAGGTTTTGAGTGCATGAATTATGTTGCTAAAATTAGACATCATAACAATAATTTTCTTATCCACATTCTTTATATTTAAATATATTTTCTAATCTCTTATTCCATGTAGAATTTTGGTACCCATTCAATACAATTTTTGTTTCAATGTTTTGTTCACCAACCATTGATAAGAAAAAGCTTATGAATTAATCAGGATCCTAATTAATTTAAGTAAAAGAATTAATCCAAACCAGAATGAATATCTAAGACAAATGAACATGAAATGTGTTTAGTTAAATAAAAATGATACCTTTATCCCATTTTTTTCAAAATAAACTAGGTTTTTCAAATATTAAACTCTTTAAATTAACTTATTTAACAATAATTGTATTCAAAACCACCACCTCTTTTAGATTTTTTTTATTAAAAATGAACACTCTAAACCCATAAATTATCCTTGAAATTTTAAATGTGGTATTACATATTATATAATTCAAATTTAAAAACATAATCAATTTATCATCCCAAGACAATGCATTAAAATATTTTCTTAATTCTCAGGGAGCACTTTTGTTTTTAGTGTGTCTTTTTTATAAAAACATTTTGTATTTTATAATTATTTATTCACTTAATTTATTCCTAAATTCTTTAAAGTTGATTTATAAAAACATTCGTGTGTATGTTATGTTCATGATTTTTTCTACTCTGAGATATTTAAAACCTTTTTAACGTGAACCGAAGAGGATCCTACGTCAACGACACCAAGACACATAGAATAACCCTTTGAAGGAGGACAACCAAAACAGTAAAACTCTTCTGGATCCTTCTTCTTCCTCTACAACCCACATTAAAACTAAAATAAAATTGAATACTATGGACGAACATAACCATACATTAAATGAACTAACCTCTCCTGATGTAGAGATCCATCCCACATACATTCAAATACATGGAAAAGCACCTAATTTTGAACTAAAATCAAGTTTAATTTACTTATTAACAAGAATTCATGGACTCATGGGAGAAGATTCACATAATCACTTAAAAGAATTTTATATTGTGTGTCATACATTAAAACCATATGATATAGATTATGAACAAGTAAGGATTATGGAATTCCCTTTTTCATTATAAGACACCAGAAAATTTTGGTTTTATTGTTTTAATTCCCCAATTAGAGGCTGGGTGAACATGAAATGTCTTTTTCAGGAAAAACACATCACTGCCTCTAGAAATTAAAATTTAAGGAAACAAATCTATGGTATAAGGAAATCATAACAGAATAACTTCATGAATTCTAGGAATGATTTAAAAGGATTTTTTCAGGTTTCCCACACCACCAAATAAGTGATAAACTCTCAATACAGTATTTTTATAAAGGTTTAATTCCTATTGATCGAAACATGATTTATGTCACGGTAGGTGGTGTGATAGTTGATAAAACCTCTATTATTTCAAGGACCCTTATTGAGAACATGTTGAATAACACTCAAATATTCGGTTCAAGGTCCATTATACCCATTATAGGAGTCTATGAGGTGAAAAGATATGAGTTTGAGTAGAAGCTGGACATAAAGTTTGAATAGGTAAGTATCCTTATTCGACAACTTTTTCTTTCCCAGGGGAAATCCCAATCTTCTAATACCATTCATTGCGGTATCTATTGCACTAAAACCAACTATTTTGGATAATTCCTTCAATTAAGAGAAACTTTCGAGAGCTGTGAGGTGATTTTTCCAGGCTGCCCCAATAAACAACACATTAGGAATGAACCATACAATCCATATAACCCTTGGTGGAAATAAAACCAATCCAATAGGAAAGGGGTATTTAATGAAATCTCAATAACAATAGAACCAGTCAAGGCCAAGTAGTCATCCACCACCACCACCCAAAAATACATAACAACCACAACGTCCTTTCCAACAAACCCTCCAAAACCTGATCCTATCCAAGAATACATGAAAAACCAAATGGATAAAAATAATATCCAATTCCAAAAAACCACCGAAGAATTCATACAATAAATAAAAACCTAACTAGTCCAATTTCCCAACTCAATGGGTGGAATCTAAAGTCATTGTTCAGGTAAACTACCCTTTCAACCACTAATTAACCCTAGGGATAAGGGAAATGGTGGTTCCATAACACTTATGAATTGAAAAAAATCATAAAATATAAATAACCCCTCCATTATATTTATCCCATTCTGATGAAACCACAATCCCAACCAATGATAATTGTTCAAGAATGGAAAAACCTTTTCCAAAGAAAATACCCTAAAGGAAAGAGTGTGTCTATTGATAAGTCACCTATAAAAACTATTCCTCTTCCCTTTTCCCAAGATTCCACTCAAATAATAAAATAAAAATAATATGAACTTGATAAATAAATCATATAAACTTTCAAAAAAAGTGAAGGTTAACGTCCCCTTGATTGATGTCATGAAGAAAATTCCATGATACACCATGTCTATAAAGGAGATGTGTACACACTGAAGGTGGCTTTATGGTGATAAAAAGGTAACATTGGGGAGGAAAATCTCAGAATAAATATTTCCATTAATTCCCACTAAATGAAATGATCTAGGAACATTCTCAAATCAATTCACCACATGGGAGTATTTCTTTTCCAATTCTATGCTTGATTTGGTTGATTCTATAAATTTTATTCCTCACATAATTTTCTCTTAATTATAGGTTAAATAATTGAATCCCAATATTATTTTTTTTCAACTGTAAAACCATAGTACATAACACCCCACTTCAGTGTTAGAGTATGTTCTTGTGAGGATGAAAATTTTAATTTTTCCTACTGATTTTTATGTGCTTAAAATGGAAGATGATAGGATGAATTGACATGTCCAATTATATTGGGGATGCCTTTATTACAAACTAACAAAACCATAATTAATATCCACAATGGTACATTTTTATGGATTTTTGTGGTGAAATTTTCAACCTCGACATCCTTGATGCCATGAATCAACCCTCTGTAGAAAATTCCTCACTTTGAGTTAATTTAATTAATGTACTCTTTTCCCCTGAAAAAAATCTTATTTTATTTCCTGTGATCCCCTTTCCAAGTTTTCATCATTGATAGACATTATAGGTAATGAGTCATGAATTTAATGTTGTACTGATTTACAAAAATGGAATCCATGTTCGTTAATTGATGATTTTTTGAGCACTGAGGATCCCATGACCGTTGATGATATTACTAATCCTGTAAAAGCTCATTCCTCATCTGAGGATGTAACCATTGAGCAGTTAGATGTGTTCATTACCTCCCACATTCACATTCACTCTCATAAATCCAAAATTTACCTGAATTGGAACCTAAATAGCTTTCTCAAGATATAACATATTCTTATCTTGAGAATGGAAATAAGATTCATATCATCATTTCTAGTTTACTCCCTCTAGAGACTGAATTGTGACTACTTAAACTTTTGATGGATTATAAAACACATTGGTATGGACCCTTGTTGACATTACTTGTATTGGACCATCAATTTTCACACATCATATATTGTTACATGATGAGGCTAAGCCATTGAGGTAGGAACAACGTTGGCATAACCCAAAAATCCTAGATGTTGTTAAAAATAAGGTAAAAATATTATTGGATACTCAAATCATTTACCCCATCTCTGATAGCTATTGGTTCATTGTAGTTTATTTAGTTCCTAAAAAAACGGGTCTTATGGTAATGAAAATGAAAATAATTAATTGGTTCCACCTCTTGTGTAGAATATTCTGCGTGTTTGTATATACTATCACCGACTAAACCAACAAACTAGGGAGGACCATTTCCCATTTTCATTCAATGACCACATGATAGTGATGATAGAGGGGAAGTCCCACTATAGTTTCCATTATGGGTATTTTGGATACTTTTAGATCCATATTGCCCATGAGGATCAGGAAAAGACAACCTTTATTTTCCCCTTTAGCATATTTTACAATAGGATGATTTCATTAGGTCTATGCAATGCTCCAGCTACTTTCCATAGATTCATGGTTAGTATTTTTTTCAGAATATCTAAAGAATTGTGTAGAAGTATTCATGGATGATTTAACTATTTCAGGCTCATATTTTGATGAATTTTTGAGTAGTTTTGGTTCTATCCTACATCGCTAAATTGAAAAAATCTTGGATTAAATTACAAGAAAATTCATTTCATGGAGAAACAAGGTATATTACATGGGAAGGTCATTTCTGGGGATGGTATCAAAGTAGATAAATCAAAATTGGAAATCATTCATTCCTTACCATTCCCAAAAAATGTGAAGGATGTGTGTTCTTTCTTCATCCTTGGGGTATTTTACCGTCATTTAATTCATTACTATAGTAATATTGCAATCCCCCTCTCCAAACTACTCCAACAATAAAGCGATTTTTTTTGATAAAGAAAGTGAAGAAGGTTTTTAAAAATTGAAATAGAGTCTCAAAACACCCTCAGTAATCCAACCACCTTAGTTGGATTTACCATTTGAGCTCATGTGTGACACCTCGAACTATATAGTTGGTAAAATATTATCACAATGGTTCGATTGAGATAAACATGTCATAACCTTTTCCTCACTCACACTAGATCCTACCTAAGAAAATGATAACACAACTAAAATATAATTCTTTTCCATTGTGTTTTCCTTGGATAAATTTAGGTAATACCTATTAGGGTCTAAATTAATTCTGTTCTCAAACCATGCATCCCTCTAGTATATTCTTATGAAAATGGAATCTTAACCACATCTCATTCATTGGATGCTCTTACTTCATGATTTTAATCTAGAAATTGGGGATAAAAAAGAAGTAGAGAATGTGGTTGCTGACCATATCAGTAGGGTTCTCCCGTCCTCATACATTGAATCATCCCCCTAAATTCCCATAAATGGCATGTTTCCTGATGATAAATTGTATCATGTGAAAGATTTTATTCCCTAGTATGTTGATATTATAAATAATTTCTTTCCATATTTCATTCCTACTAATTTCAATAAGAACCAAGATAATATTCTAAAACATGACTCACAATGGTACATTTGGGATGACCCCTACCTTTTTCACACATATAGTGATCAAGTACTTTGTAATAGTGTTCCCAAAAGTGATTTTCAGTCTGTCCTTAGCTTCTGCCACACTATTTCTTGTGGGGGCCACTTTGGTCCTCAATGGACTGCTCACAAGGTCCTCAATTATTGTCTCTTTTGGAGAAAATTATTCTATGACTTCTATAAATATCATCCTCATTGTCAAAGAATGGGGAATTAATCTAAATGAAATGAAATGATACAACAAACCATGATCTTATAGGAAATTTTTTATGTTTGGGGAATTGGATTTATGGGTACATTTCCAAATTCTGTTGGTAACTTGTAAATTCTTCTAGCAGTATATTATGTGTAAAAATGGGTAGAGGAAGAAGCCTTGAGGACAAATGATTCCAAGGAAATTGTGGAATTTTTGAGAACCCAAATTTTCTATTGGTTTGGATTACCTAGTTTAATCATCAGTGACCAAGGTTCTCATTTCTGAAACAGAAAAATTCAATAACTTTTGTGTTGGTATAGGGTTGGTCATTGAGTGTCTACTACATATCACCCAAAATCCAATGATTAATCCACGGTTTCAAATAGATAGGTAAACAAAATTCTTGAGAAAATGGTTCAAACCAATAGAAAATATTGGAGTCCTAGACTCGATGATTCATTATGGGATTGTATTACTTCCTTTAAAAACTATCATTGGAATGTCACCTAATCATCTTGTTTTTAGAAATATTCATCACCTCTCTATTAAGATAGAGCATGAGGCCTGTTGGTCTATTAAATAACGAAATTATAATCTTTTTAGTTTAGGTGCTCAAAAGAAGCTGCAAATTTAGGAGTTGGAGGAAATGTATAGAGGTTAATATGAGAACTCCTGAATCTATATGGAGTGAACCAAGGCTTCCAATGACCATCTCATCCTTCATCTTCAATTCCACATTAGGAAGAAGGTCCTCCTTTATAATATAAGGATGAATTTTCATATAGGAAAGATTAATTCTTGCTAGTTTGGTCTATTTACTGTTAATAATGTTCGTCTATTTAGTGTTGTTCAGGTTATTAATGAATAAAAAAAATTCACTGTCAATGGGTCGGGGCTAAAGTACTTTCATGAAGCCCTTCTAGAATCCCTAATGGAGGAAATCCAAGTTCAATAAGTAACCTATGAATTACACCAACCAGGTTTTATCATTCCTTCACACATTCTATATTATTACAGTAAGGACACTGCATACTCTAGTTTTTTTGGGGGTGGGGATGGGTACATTCTATAATTAGTTAGGAATTTTCATCATCATTATTATTTATTATCTTTTTAGCTTTCTGAATATTATTTCTAATCCCCCCTAATTCCCCCCCCCCTCACATTTGTGATGAAATATTCATTTTTATGCTCAAATAATCATATTAAATGATTCCCACATAACCATGGATGTTATTGAAAATGCAAGAATAATTTCCCAATTTTATGTTATTGTAATAGTTAAAAAAATTGTTTCAATGACGAAATGTGTTTTTTAGCATGAATTTAACATTAACTTATGAATTTTTATTGAATCATGGTTTTTAATGAAATAAATGGTTGTATCATTTTTAAATAATTAAGAAGAATGGTACCCTTTGTGCGAGTAGTTTATAGAAAAATTATGTCACTTAATATCTCCAAACATCTTTGCACTAAACTATAATGGGTGAATATTTCTTACTTAATAGAAGCTAAGTATAAGTTGGGTTAATATTTACCCTTTTTATAAGATTATTTTTCTATATATATATTCCTTGAATGATCTGTTTCATTATTGTACCATATTGACAAATTGATGTTTACATGTTATCTGACTTTTGTACGTCCGAAAAAACCAAAAAAACAAAAGAAACGCCAAAAATTGGTTGTGTCTTAAGATGTTCAAAACAACTCTTCATTGACCTTTGATCTTGTTTTAACTATTCTAATTAGTGTCGTGAGGAGATGAAACAAGGGTTGAGTGATGAGTGGGATATCTAGTTTTGGATCTTAAGGTTTGACTTAATATTAAGTGAGTGGATCTTGAAATTTGATTGTAAAGGATGTGGGGAATGTTCGGTGGACAGAATCATTTAAGAATAATTTTTTTAAAATAACCTATATTTAAGGGATAGAAAGTGTAAATAATAGCATGAAATTGTTTTCACACACACATGTGGAGAGTTAGTGAAATTTTTTACTTTTTAATAATTTTATCAAATTTTTATCATTCATTACATGAATTTTGTTTTGATTCAATTTATGAGACATGTTTTTCCATGATCACGAAGAATAACACCTTGTTGTGATTTTTTCATGGATCACATTTCTATCCAGAATTAAATTTTCATTGAATGTTAAATATTTATTATGTTGGTAATATATCCATGCATTTTTTTTGGAAATTCCAATTTTCATAGGAGTGAAAAATTTTAGGTGTGGGGGTGTGATTTCATAGAGATTCACTATTTATTTCTACCCTTATACATTGTGATAAACTAATTTCGTATCATAAATTAAAATTTTAATAATAAATTGATATTCTTGTTTGATTCAATTATTTTGTGTTAATAACATTAAAAATGGGTAATTTCACTTTTTTGGATGACTTCATTATAGGTGGGGGTGATTTAGAGGGCCTAGGAAGAAGTTGTATTGGGCCAAATTGCACCAGAATCCAAGAATATATGTGGAATCAACCACACACTACTGTAAAAAAGTGCATATAATTGGTTTGATATTTTTTTAATGATTCAAAATTCATTTATTTACAATTTTGTGAATACACCCAAGCCCAAGTATTCTATCTGGTGTCCAAAATGGACTAATCTTTCCAAGGAACTCAATCTTTACAAAGTAGAAACGTTATGTTTTGTCTTTCATCCATATCATGGGATGAATTTTTCCAAACGATTCCAAATATTCAGTGGAGTTATTAATGTTGTGGGGAAACAATTTTTTAGTTTTGTAAAAAGTGTTATAAGACTATCTGGATATCAAAAACTATGGTCCAAGTGGCTTTTCGAAATCAGGGTGCCCAAAACCACCTTCCACTTTGCCTATAAATTGGAACCTTGGGCACCCCATTTGTAAGTTCAACCATGGAGTACAAGTACTGATGTTTTGGAGATACATAGTAGTACTATCCTCATCCTAGAATTTTTTAGGCCGTTGTCCTCATAGGGAGATCAAGAATGAATAAGGAGTTCCACCCGAGCTTTCTCCTCCTCTCAATGTTGGGCAAAACAGTTGGAGTTTGTTGTGAGGGGACCACACACATTTCAAGGGTGTTCTAATGAATATATTAGTTACTTTTTTTTGAGTAATTTTGGTTTTATAACATTTTATTACATTTATATTACATTATTTCATATTTAAATGTTTTTTTTCATGCGTGTGATTGATATTCTCTAAATTTCTAACTGATCAGTGTGAGGTTTTGAGTACATGACCTATATTGCTCAAATTGGAAAACACAAGAATCCTTTTATTACCCACATTATTGAGATTTAAATATTATTTTTAATATATTATTCCATGAATAAGTTTTGTACCATGGAAATATGATTTTTATGTCAAGGTTTTGTTATTCAAGCATTGATAAAAAATGATTAGGAATTAACTGAGATTCCAATTAATTTCAACCAAAGAATTACTCCAAACCTTAATGAATCTCTATGAAAGATAAACATGAAATTTGTGTATTTAAATAAAAAAATACCCCTTTATCTCATATTTTTCAAAATCCACTTGGTTTTTTAACAATTAAACTCTTTAAATTATGTTATTTTCCAATAAATATTTTCAAAAATACCCCCTATTTTAGTAATTTTTTTTAAAAAAATGAATACAATAAATCTATTAATGATTCTTGAGAGAAAACCTAGGGTCTTTTCTATGCTATAAATCTCATTTATAAACATAATCGATTAGTTGTTTCATGACAATTCATTTAGTGGGCTTACTCAAGGCAGACAGGTGGTGACTTAGGGCCACAATACTTGCCAGTTACATGCAGTCCACCAATGCATAATTATAAGAGTGCCAAACCTCTTACTATACAAGGTACTGTTCTAGTATTCTCCACTTTAGATTCTTCATTATTTGACATAGGTGCATCTTACTATTTAATATCTAATGCAATCACTGAGAGTCTCGGCCTTGAGATCGAGCACTACTGTGGTGTTATAAAGCTAGACACCCTATTAGGTATCGATTATAAGGAAGTTCTCCATTGTAAGAATTGTCCTGTTTCTGTGTGGAATCTTTAAGTCCTTAACCGGATGGGATTTTTCATAATCATTGGGATGGATTGGTAAGTTCCCTATCACGTCTATATTGACTCCTATCACTGAATGTGATGTTAGTGTAACACGAGTTGGACTTGAGAAGCAATGGATGGGTAATGTGATAGCTCATATCGCTAGTATTTTCCTAGATAACTAGGGGTTACAACCTACTATTTTTCCACCTGTAGTGGTGCATTATATAGATGTCTTTCCTAGATACTTATCTAGTCTACCTCATGTGTGAGAGGAGGAATTCACTATTGAGTTAGTTCTAGGATTAGCACCAGTGACCATTCCTCCTTATAGGATGATACTTAAGAAGTTTCAAGAGCTCAAGAATCAATTGGAGGATCTAGATGCTAAAGGTTTCATATGCCCCAACACTTTTTCTAGGGGTTCATCAGTCTTTTTTTCAATAATACAGACAGTACCCTCAGGCTCTGTTGCGATTTCCATCATTTTAATCAAAACACATTAATCAATCAGTATCCACTGCCAAGAATATGCAGCCTCTTTGATCCACTCTGAGGAGAAAAGGTGTTTTCAAAGGTAGATTTGAGGTTGATCTATCATCAGGTTTGTGTTAGGACTTCATACATACCTCGTATAGCTTTCAGGAGTTGGTATGGTCTATACAAGAATATGGTTATGTTGTTCGGACTCTCGAACACACCTACAGTCTTTAAGGCTCTTATGAATCTGTTTTTCCACCCGTATCTAGATTCATTTGTGGTAGATTTTGTTCAAAATATCTTGATTTATTCATGATCTAGACAAGACCATGTAACCCATATTTAGATCATGATAAATACACTAATAGAGAATTAGATTTATGATAATCTTAGTAAATTCCACTTATGGATTGATAAATCCCACTTCTTGGGTCACATTATCTCTGAGTTAGGAGTTTTAATAGACCCAGATAAAGTGAGAGTTGTACTTTACTTGGTTTATCCCAACAACTTAATGAAAATAATATTTTCTTGGGGCTATCCAGATAATAAACATTCTTCATCGAGTATTTATCATGCCTTTCAGCACAAGTTAAGAGCTTGATAAAGAAAGGTGTGAAATTTGTATGGTCAGAAGCTTGTGAAGTTGCCTTTCAGGAGTTGAAGGGTCAGTTGACTTCAACACTAATGTTGATTATACCAGATCTAGGGATGAGATATATTGTGTCATTTGATGAATTAGGTATTAGTCATGGAGATATTTTGATGTTGGATGAGTGATTCTTCATGTACGGGTCTTGTTAGTTGAGGCCTCATGAGTAGAATTACCCAATTCATGACCTTGAGATTGTTGTTGTTGTGTATGTCTTACACTATTAGAGACACAATCTACATAGAGATAATTTTTTGGTATTCACATACCACAAGAGTCCCATGTATATCCTTACATAGTGAGATGTTAATCTTAGGCAGTGCAGGTGGGTTGAGTACCTACAGTCATTTGATTTTGAGCTTACTTACGCACCTTGTAAAGGAAATTCTATAGCTAATGTTATTAGTAGAAATACTCTGACATAGGTGGTCTAGGAATCTAGTGGAGAATGTAATCTTATGGAATTATTCTTAGATATTCACACTGAGGTTTAAGAATACCATGGTCATACTATCCTCTCGTCCTTAGTAGTGACATCTACTCTTCTATAATGGCTAAGAATGAGGTAGTTCTATGTTCCTGAAGGCCATGTACTCAGGTAAAACGTTTCAGAGGATGATACATCTTCAGGATGGATGGTGGGTATGTATGATACCTTGTTTTTTCAAGGGCGTGTATGGTTCCCAGTAGACATCAAAGAGAAGCTGATGAGGGAAATC
The DNA here is from genome assembly GCA_963277665.1 of Viscum album. Classification (NCBI taxonomy): domain Eukaryota; kingdom Viridiplantae; phylum Streptophyta; class Magnoliopsida; order Santalales; family Viscaceae; genus Viscum; species Viscum album. The sequence continues at coordinate 352,647,064 of OY728162.1, forward strand.
TATGCCTCAGCATGGGCAATTCACCCCGATGTCACCAAAATGTATCAAGATCTACAGCACCAGTACTGGTTTCCTAGTATGAAATGCAAGATTGATGGATTCATTTCTCAATGTGACACCTTTCATCAAGTGATGGTGGAACATTAGAAACCGGAATCACTTCTACAACCATTTTCTATCTATAGTGGAAATGGGATGATTTTTTGATGGATTTCGTGGATGGTCTACCTAGATCACCTTGAGGTAAAGTACTATGTGGGTTGTCATTGTTCATTTGAAAAATGTCAAACACTTCATTCCTATGTAATAGAAAATATCGGTAAATGAGTTAGGAATGTTGTATGTTAGAGTGTTCGTACATCTTTATGGAGATCCTCATTATATCATTTCTGAAATAGAAGCTTGTTTCACATCACGGTTCTGTCAAGGGTTGAAGAATGCCTTGGGTACACAGGTGGTTCTGGGAACATCCAAAAACCCTCAGACTGGTTGTACATATGAAGTGTATGATTCAAGTTCTATATGACATTATTTGTGCACGTGTCCTTGAATTTGGTGTTTTTTGGGAGAAACACATTCCTCTTCTAAAGTTTTCTTATAATAATAGCTTGCAGGATACTATCGAGATGAATCCTTATGAATACTTATATTGTAGGCCTTTCTTCTCAAGTTTTTTCTAGATATAGGTAGGGGAGGAAGCTATTCTTAGGACACATCTTATTTAGGATACTTCATAGTAGTTCAAGATGATTATAAAGTTTATATTGATAGCCTATTGTAGATAGCAATCGTATTCCAACAGACTCTGGTGACCGCTCAATTTTGAGGTCGGAGACAGGATTTTCTTGCGAGTCTCACCCATGTTACGGAATATACATATTCATAATAAGGGTAAACTATCACCAAGGTTCATTAGACGCTTCAAGCTTTTGAAACAGATTGGGCTAGTGGATTACCAGTTATAACTTCCTTAGAGTTCATGGTCAATGCATGATGTATTTCATGTATCACAGATTCTTTGATACTATCCCGATCCAAAACATATATTTCAGCCTAATGAGGTCAAATTATATGTAGATTCTTCCATTAAGGAGTATACAGTGTATATAGTTGATCAGATCATGAAGACACTCTAAGGTAGGTCAGTTCCTTTGGTACAGGTGCTATGGAATCACAGCTGAGTGTAGGACAAGACCTAGGAGAGAGAAGTTAATATACAAGATCATTGGATAGATCTATTCTCTGAAAAAATTTCTTTACCCTTATAAGTCCAACTTTGGGGGTGAGTTTCTTTAAGGAGGGCAGGTTGTAATGACTCATCTTTCACAAAGGTATGGATTGTTAGTTTTTTAAATTTATCCCTTTATTTAGTCATGGTAAAGGTGTGAAACATTCTAAGAAAGCTCCTGGTAGAATTGGGGGCTTGTTCAAAGCCATATTTTCTAGAAAATGGGCTAAAAAGATGGCTCGTAAAGTTAGAATAAACCGCGCAGACTAGGTCGCACCATTAGTTTTAACTATTTAGGGGAAAATAGAGGTGCAGTAAGAGCCTTACAGTTTTTCTGAAACTGTATGACTCCAAGTTCACAACCTTGTAATAATTATAGGTTTTTGGATAGTGGTATATCTCATGGTTTTTTCACAGTTTTAAAACTATGTGCCTAAACCACATGCCCCCTAATTTTTGGGTGAAATGACCAATTTCCCCCTCACTCAAGTTAAAACCTTATTTTGTATCCTTCTTCTTCCAATGGATTAAAAACCCTCTTACTCCACTTTTGAGCTCAAAATCCCTTAAGATAGTCCTTGAAGAAACTCTCCTATATGAATTCTGATTCATGACACGTCAGAAGAATTGGATCTGTCTCAAAATGCTCCTCTATTCTCTTACCTCCTATTTCAGGTTTCCTTTGAATCCATCATGCTATTTAGGTGCACGCTCATTTGACCTATTTTCAGGGTGTTGGTCCATTTCTCATATATCTTCCAACCTACATAGAATATGAGGCTGATATCGAGAGAGGCACCACCATCTATGGCCTTGAGGAAGGTGGTAACATCATTTTCCCTTTGAGTTTCAACACCTTATAACTATGTTGTAGTGTCGCAAAATAGATTTTGATGAGAATCTCATTTTTATTGACATCATCATATAAAATTGACCATTTCATATTATTATTCAACAAATTATCCTTATTTTTTGGTTCCTATTTTGTAAACACCTTATATGGTCACCCCATGGGTGTGCCAAGTGAAATTGGTTATTTTTGGCCCATTGTTCAAAGTGCCTAGAACATCTTTGTTTCTTCCATCTTATCCTTTAACTGAAATTTCCCTTATAGTGTGAGTGGTTAGTTAGACCAAGGGTACCTCCCATGAGTTTGGGGAACCTAGACTTGGAATTTCCCAGGTAGTATTTTCCCACTTGACTGTGTAACCCTTTTAAATGACTTTGAACCTCAGGACTAGAATTTCCATCCATTTGTTATGGAATGGTATGAATTGAATTGGTAGAATTATATAAGATGGAATGTATTTCATTTAATAAATTAAATGGATTAAATGTAATGGATTTTATTGATGGTTTCACTTCCTTAAATGAACTGGTTTAATTAAATGAAATTGGTTATGAAGTGTCATCAGACCATTAACTTAATTAGGTATTATTAAATTATTATAACGTATTGTACCGAATTGAATATAATTAAAGATGATTAATGGAAAGTATGATAGGTTTTTACTTGTGTGTTATGTTATGAACATGAATATGCCTTAACTATGTATATAGGCTTGATAAGTAAGTTGCATGAGAGGTTTTTCCTCATTCCTTTTATTATAAATGAATATGCCTTTATATAGGATGTGTACAATGGTAAGGGGTGTTGAGAATGAAAGATAATCACACAATCTTAAATTGGGTGTTGATTATATCATCTCACACTAGTGATACTATATGGATATTGGGCTTTACGCGCCATGTTTCATGATTAGAGTGTTTCCATGATTGTTCACTCTTCAACCTGAGTGTTGTAGCATGACGTCTCTCATGCTATTGGGGTGTAGGGAATGTACCCAATTGCCTGATCTTACAGAATCTTTAGACTGGTCATGGATATATGAGTTGTGCTCAATTCATCCATCTACTAGTATTCTAGGTATATGGACACTTATGTATGAATGTACTAGTTTCATATAGGTGGATTCAATATATATATTTATACTATATATATTACTATAATATATATAGTGACTTTTCAGACTTCCATTACATCCATGAGCTAAAGCAGGTAGACCCACTAGGTGTTCTATAGGATCCTGAGTGGGCTGGTTATTTATTTAAACTTTTTTTACTATTCTGCTTATATATGCACACTATTTTATTATAATAACTACATGTATTACATATAGACACCATTGGTGGTGGAGTACTGAGATTTTTATCTCACACCTTACTTAGGATTCCATAGTGACTTTGAGATATTTATCAGTAGTTCAGTTATCTATTACTTCCACTACTTACTCAGTTATCTAATTACACTTCTATAGTTTATTGATTTTTTCTATTTATATATGCTTCTGCTGTTGTTTATTATTGATTATAACTATTTTACTACTATGACATGAGGGTATAGTCTCCCCATTGTACCACCTTTACACCCTCGATGCTAGTTAGTAGCCTATGGCATATGGGGAGTCATGCTTGAGGCCATGTGACCCACTAGCTCAGGTCATGGGTTAAGTGAATCCTAAGTCGGGACATTACAAGATAGTTGTAACACCCCGACCCCAGTTACCCAGATTCGGTGCATTATTTTAATACATTGGCATGATTACAAGGAACCAATTACCGAAGGACCGATCCGTTTAGCAGTCTTGGAAAATAGATTATATAAATGGATGTTACATTACACATTATAAAATAAAACAAAACATAAATGATCCTTTAATAATGCCATTAATTCCCAAGCTTAACCCTGATTATGAATCACAAAACACATCTTGGAATCTTAGGAAAATAAAACCTAAGAAAGGGGTTGAGCTCAGAAGCTCAGTAAGGGTAAATAATTTAGTGGAAGCTATAATCTTTTAAGGAAATATGTGTGATAAAATATACAACCTTTTTAAACATAATCTTGAACATAATTTGGAATAAAATCAAACATTACCATATATATATGCACAAGGATATTCTACTAGTATAATAATCACATGTAATAACTAATTTCATAATGAGGGAATGCCTAATGTCGAACATCATTACCACATAGTCAAGGCCTCGTTCCAAGACTACAAATAAATTTTTTATCAAGGCCTTCTGCCAAGACACTAGTTTATCTCATTAGACCTACCGATGCATCAAGGAGCTTTAGCAGGCTCCACCCATCACTTACTAAGTCCACTGCATTCCTCATATGAATAGTTGAAACATAACATAATCATTCATATTAAAACTAGAATACGACATGTCAATACATTAACCATAAACCATGAATGGTATAAAAAATAACACATCCAAATTCAAACATATCACAAAACCTTCAATACAATATGGAAGATTTGTATCATGATAAATCAACTTCAAAACAAGTTTAAAATTCATTAAAATATATTGACATAGATGAAAATGATTTGTAAAACTCTTTGAGAGAAATACCCCTTTTCATGAAAACATTTAGATGTCACCCAATTTAGAAATGAATACATTTAAAGAAATTTTTGAATCAAAGTGCCCCATACCACTTCGAAACATTTGAAAGGAATTAAAATTTTAAAAACATTCATGTCCATATAAATAAATCCTTAGAAAACCATTTTGAAGACATGGACATTAATGAGAAATATTTAAAACATTTGAAATGATGTTTTAGTAAAAAAGTACCTTAAAAGAATCCCTTTTAAAACTCTTTCATGAAACATGGACATGGATAATAAATATGTCCCAGTAGATACTTACCTAAAAATAAACTCAGATAATAAAGATATTGTGAAATTAACCCTTTCAAATTTGGTAACTTACGAAACATACACCCCATGAAAGAGGTATTATACAATGTATATGTAAATACACATAAATTAAAGTGTATTAGACAAATAATATAATTATGGGCAGTACATACACCACACAAAAGGTAATAGTGGCAATATGTCATGAATCTCACTGGAATAAGGAGTGAGATGAAAACCCCTTACCTTGAACATTCCTTTAGTCGAGGGTACGTTTAACCTCCTGTATGAATATCGTAGTATGTTATAAAATTATTCCAGAACCCTATAAATATTTATGATATCATACATGATTCATTAATGACTTTATACTACCCATTTAATAATAATTTCTATGTTAAATTAATATTTTGAGTAATAATCGCTTTCATTATCGTACGTGTTTTAACTGGTTACTATTGATTATACCACTTTGATCATGATTTAAAAACTTCAAGAATATAAAATATGATTTATATATCATAAATATTTAGAATACAAATTTTTATAATAGACATATATATGAAATAGAAAACACCATTTATGCAGACGGTAGCTTGTACGTACGCATAAACGCTCTTTCCGTTTTCATATCGTATTGAACAGAACTAAGTGAATAAGATATATGTAAGTACACACACACACACACACACACACACACACATATATATATATATATCCCCAATATCATTATTATTTCATATATTACATACTTATTAGTAATATATTTTTATAATCGTCGATGAATGGTGGACTTTGAAATGAATCTTATCACGTCGTGGAGACGGTAATACGTACGTACGCACGAGCAACAATATCATTATTTTGATATTAAAATTGTATATAATTGGATGGTATATAATATATAAAGAATCATTATAAGGTTATATTATTTATTTACATCAATTACACATAATTATCATACCCATCCAAATAATAATGTTTTGAATAACAATTACACCACGACATGGAGACAATAAGCCGTACGTACGCACGTGTGGTGACATTTCATTCAAAGGATGGATATAATACTGAATATCATTGTACCATATTTATAATAACATAATAGTATATAGAAGACACTAGAGTTATTATTTTACAATGAAAATAACAAAGAAAGAAGAAGTGGAAGAATAAAGGAACTTGAAAGAGGGTGGTGAAAACATTACCTCTTCTTCGGGTTCTTCCTTTGGATTTGATCAAAAGGGATCCTTAAGATTTATTTATGATCAAACTAAGGCCTCTAGGTTTAAGGTAGGATAGTTTATAGGGAATTTGGATAGGGGTTGCCCAACCCAAATGGAATAGAAGGTGTGATTTAGAGTGAAGGGGGGGGTGCCCTTTTATAAGAGGGGTGAGGGACACCTTAGAAAAAACTTAAAATATTATTTTATAATAAACTAATATTCGGTTTATAATGGCTCAAAATTAATTTCATTCCAGGATAAGGTGGGGATGGGTCTAAATCCACTCAACCAATAGGTTTTAGATAGTTTTGGGTTACTTTATTAACCTTATCTTTTAGTTTTAACTCTTTGTTAATTAGTTTGACATTTACCATGCCTCTTTGTATTTTTATATTATACGGTTAATAAATTTATGATAAACATAAAAAAGGACCGAAAGTGGATCATTAATGAAATATATAGTATTATTTAATCCCTTTGTCTGAACCTTACATTTTTATGATTATTATATCAACCAAAATATAGTATTTGTTTTAAATATTAATTTATGTCAATTTTGACACTATTTGGTATTTTGTTTTTTTAAAGTCTTCACAACTTGATTAATTCGAATGAGATACATTGAATCATCCATAACATGTCATATTAATCTAGAAAATTCGTGGATGTCATAAATACTTTGAAATTATATTTATTTTAATATTTGAAATACCATTTATTTGATTCTTTCATTAATAAGGTAATTACTGCATCATCATTGTGTCATAAATAAATTTAATTATTTAATGTCTAAAAATTATAAATAAAATAACAAGATGTGGGAAATCTTTTTATCTTTCTAATAAAAATTTATAGTCTAATTTATATTCTGTATAACCCTATATTAAAAATGGTTTAGTTATTAAAAATTGATTTTAACTCTTTTAACTATTCCTTAAATAAAATAATAATAAATGTCTTAATCTAATCCAAGTGGACCCAAATGGTCATATTATATTCCTAAGGTTGTTTTCGTTCTAATTACATGTATCCAATAGAATCATGACATGTGTTAGGGTAATAATAATATCATTTTTACCATTAATTACCCTATTTACTTTTAACCATGGTAAATAAAAGTAAAAAGTTACTATTCACCAAAAATTATTTTTATCTTATTGAGCCACATTTTAATTAATTTTATCAATTGTGTCTATCGGGTTTTTGAAATTCCACTTAAAGAAGTGGTAAAATTTTGTTTTATGTAAATTTGCAAATTCTCCTAGAAGGTGGGTAAAAAACGGTGAAAATTTCAATAAAATTTTTATATATCTACAATTTTTATAAATTTACTCTAATTAATTACATTGAAAATATATAGATATTATGTATCCATTTTTAAATAAAATAAATTTAAATTAAATAAATAATTATTTAAATAAAAATTCAGTTTTAAATGATAACTCAGTGTTTTTTTCACTATTCATAAAAAATTGAACATTTTCAGAAAAATACCAAAAACTTCACCATAGTCTAATTTGGACATTATGAATCCTAAAATTAAGTCTATTTTACCAAATTCAAAAAATATATGTTTCATTTATTAATTTAAAATTAATTCTCTTTGTCAAAACAAATAGCATGTTTTTAAGAAACAATAACTATCAGTAGATTGACCCTTGTTTATATATAATTTCTATGTGAAATTAATTCCAATGACCCACATTGGATTAAATAGTAAAAATATAATCTAATTATACTTTCAAAACATTAAAATTCATAATTAAAAACTATACGTTATTTTGATTAAAAAAGTTGTTTTTAGTTAAAATATAGTATTTTTACTATTCACCCAAATATGAAAGTTATCAGAAAAACACCAAAAAATTATTGAAACTAAATTATTATGTCCCGATTCCAAAGAATAAGTTTATTTTGTTGAATTGAGTATATAAAAGATTCAAATATTGGATTTAAAAAGGTTTCTCTATTAAAAGGCGGTGAAATTGCTTTATTTGAAAAATACTTCTTTTATCTGAAAAAATGCATTTGTTCTTAAATTATGTCTAAGAAACTCATAATATCTATTCTAAAATTATATGTATTATATAATGTTAAAAATTCAGTTAATACTATTCATAATCACTTTTGAACGGCTAGTTAGGTATGTTATGGTGCATTAGAAATTAGTATTGTGTGTAGTGCAAGTAATTGAATTACTTTGAAGAAATAACACACTATAAAATCGTGGGGTGTTACATTCTTACCTCCTTAAATAAATTGAGTCCTCACAGTTTGAAATTGTTCTTCTAAAATAAATGTTTGAAAATAGAAAATACCTTTGTGGGAAAACCCACATCTGAAATTGGGTTAATAAAATTTAATCTTAATAAGAGGAAAAGGGGAATGAAAAAGTCACCATCAAATTATGATCTCGATTAAGAGAACATTTGTGGAAATTAGTGACATATAGTTGGAGGAAATGTAAGTATTTATATGGAGTTATTGAGGTCATCAATCACAAACAATTGTAGAATTTTGGGCCTCAAAGCCACCAACCAATGATGATTTAAAATACCATCAGTTCAACAAAATGTAAGGTATTAAGAAAACATATTTTTGGTTTTAAGATCCATTCTGTAATGTTTAATAATTAATTTATCCATAAAATAAGAGGGAATATATATATATATACTTGACAAGTAGAGTTTCATCCTTCAACTAATACCTACCACAAACTCATCTTTCACTCTAAAAGATTTCAGAAAAATATATTCTACTAATATTAATCATATAGGGTTCCAAAAATAATGAATTTATAATTAACATATCAGACCCTTTAGAAAAACTACAGTATTTAATCCAGGACATCGTGTGGGTCAGTGATAGGTGATACAACCTTACCTCCCTTTGGTTGCTGGTTCAAGTCTCACAGGCTTTCCGGACGTGACGGGTTTTTGCCCGACCTCCGGGTTGTCCTTTCTAGGGAAATCCAAAAATAACCTTGACAATACTATCCAATTTCAGACTTAATACATTCCAACCTTTAGAATTATCCAAAATTATTATATTCAAACTCTCAATCCGATGTTTATAAGGAAGTTAAACATAATGAGGATCCTTTTTTCCAGGTAATAACATGTGAAAGCCTTCATTGTGTATTCTTTTACAACACCACAACATCTAGAATTACCAAAATCAACCATCTCTTATTCCAAAATCACCACCTCATTATCAGGATCATATTAAGGATTACCTTTCCTTCAACCAATTATTTTGCAAAAAAGTGTAGCTTACTATTAATGCACATTTCTTAGAACTATATAATCTCTAATCCTCAATAAAATAGTTCTGCAGTATAATCCTTATTTATCTCTATAATTCATGTAACCAGTATACTGTTGATAAAACATTCAAATGAAATAATTCTATAATAACAACATAAGAACACTAGTCATTCTTATTCATCTGAGGCAGTATCATAAATTGATTATTATCCAATAACATCATTTACAGTATACTCTTATGAATGGGACAATGATTTGCTTAATGTCTAAACACCTTACAGATAAAGCATTTTTCATTTGAAAATTATTTCTTACCCTTGCAATCACGTACTTGGTGTCCTTTTTCTCCATACATATAACAAACTGCCATTCCCTTTAATAATTTACCAAGGTGATTCATTCCACATTTATCACATATTGGAAAATCCTTCTTTATCTTATTCTCTATATCCATCTTCCTTTCTACCATCCTTTTCTTTTCTGGATTCTATTCAAATCCATATGATTCTAAGAATTCTTTACTGATATTATTAACACATGATTCTATTTATTCATATGATTATAATATGTGGGAGACTATTTCCCTTCAAAATGTTGGCTTAATACCATGAACTATATGACCCTTTTCACTCTTTGTATCATACGTATTGCTAGAGTTCTCATTCCTTCTACTGGGCGTCATTTCTATACTAGATTAGTTTATGAATCGCAATACATAAATCCAAACTTTTAAAATACCTTACATAAATTGAACAGTTTATGGATATAATCCATAATCATAAAAATGTTTACTTTGAGTAAGTAAATACTCATAAACCCTTCATAACGGTTCGTAAAAAAATTGCGAATTATCATAAGCATATCACCCAGGAGTGTCGTAGCCAAGAGTGCAGCAAGGCACATTGTTGTGCACGAGTTCCCATTAGAGTCTATCTCAAAGAGGTGTTTTCAGGTTTTACCCCTAGGTACATCTGTGCCAGAGCTACCTCTACCTGCTCGTATCCAGACAGGGATATATTTTCTTCGAAAACACACAAAATCTCTACATTACTCAATTTCTAGGAAGTCCTTCTATATTAATCCTCAAAGTCTATCTTAGGTCTATGTGCTCTAATCATAGTTTATCTAACTCTATCTACCTAGGTTATTTCTAAACTTCCTCTGATACCAACTATAACGCCCCGGCCCCAGTTACCCAGAGTCAGTGAATAATTTTAATACATTGGCATGATTACAAGGAACCAAGTCCCAAAAGACCGATCAGTTTAGAAATCGTGGAAAATAGATTAAATAAATGAACATTACATTACACATTAGAAAATAAAACACAACATAAATGATCCTTTGAGAATGCCATTAATCCCCAAGCTTATCCCAGCTTATGAATCCCAAAACACATCTTGGAATCTTGGGAAAATAAAACATAAGAAAGGGGTGTGCTCAGACGCTCAGTAAGGGTAAATAATTTAGCAGAAGTTATAAACTTTTAAGGCAAGATGTGTGATAAAAACAATATCCTTTTTAAACACAATCTTGACCATAATATGGGAAAAAATAAAACATTACCATATATACATGCACATAGATATTTTACTAGTCGAATAATCACATGTAATAACTAATTTCATAATGAGGGAATGCCTAACGCCAGACATCATTACCACATAGTAAAGGCATCGTGGCAAGAATACAAATAAAAGTATTTCAAGGCCTTGTTCCAAGACACTAGTTTGTCTCATGAGACCTACCGATTCATCTAGGAGTTGTAGCAGGCTCCGCCCGTCACTTACAAAGTCCACTGAATTCCTCATATGAATAGTTGAAACATAACATAAAAATTTGTATTAAAACTAGAATAAGAAATGTTAATACATTTACCATAAACCATTAATGGTGTAATAAATAACACATCCACAGTAAAACATATCAAAAAACCTTTAATACAATACGGAAGATTTGTATCATGATAAATCAACTTCAAAACAAGTTTAAAATTCATTAAATGATTTTGACATAGATGAAAATGATTTGTAAAACTCTTTGAGAGAAATAACCATTTTTCATGAAAACATTTAAAAGTAACACAATTTAAAAAGGAAGACATTTAATGATATTTTTTTAATAAAAGTGTCCCATACCACTTTGAAACTTTTTAAAGGAATTAACATTTTAAAAACATTCATGTCCATATAAATAAATCCTTAAAAAACCATTTTGAAGACATGGACATTAATTAGAATTATTTAGAAGAATAAATATTTAAAACATTTAATATGATGTTTCAGTAAAAGATTACCTAAAAATAATCTCTTTTAAAACTATTTCATGAAACATGGACATGCAAAATAAATATGTCCCATTAGATACTTACCTAAAAACAAACTCGGATAATAAAGAGATTGTGAAATTAACCCTTACCAATTTGGTAACTTACGAAACATACACCCCATGAAAGAGGTATCATACAATGAATATGTAAATACACATAAATTAAAGTGTAATACACAAAGAATACAATTATGGGCAGTACATAAACCACACAAAAGGTAATAGTGGCAATATGGCACGAATCTCATGGGAATAAGGAGCGAGATGAAAACCCCTTACCTTGAACATTCCTTTAGTCGAGGGTACGTTTAACCTCTTGTATGAATATCGTAGTATGTTATTTAATTATACCAGAACCATGTAAATATTTATGATATCATACATGATTCATTTATGACTTTATACTACCCATTTAATAATAATTTCAATGTTAAATTTACATTTCAGGTAATAATCGCTTTCATTATCGTACGTGTTTTAACTTGTTACTCTTGATTGAACCACATAGATCATGATTTAAATACCTTGAGAATATAAAATGTTATTTATATATCATATATATTTAGAATAAAAATATGTATAATAGACATATATATGAAATGGAAAACACAGTTTATGGAGATGGTAATCCATACGTACGCATAAACGATGTTTCCATTTTCATATCCTATTGAACGAAACTATGTGAATAAGATATATGTAAGTAAATAAATACATACATACATACATACATATATATATATATCTAGTATCATTATTATTTCATATATTAGATACTTATTAGTAATATATTTTTATAGTCGTCGATGAATGGTGGACTTGGAAATGAATCTTATCGCGTCGTGGAGACGGTATTCCGTACATACGCATGAGCGACAATATCATTCTTTTTATTTTAAAATCATATATAATTGGATGGTATGTAATATAAAAAGAATCATTATAATGTTATATATATTATTTACTTCAATTACACATCATTATCATACCCATTCAAATAATAATGTTTTGAATAACAATTACACCACAACATGGAGACGGTAAGTCGTACGTACGCACGTATGGTGACATGTCATTCAAAGGATGGATAGAAGAATGAAAATGGTTGTACCATATTTATAATAACATTATATTATATTGAAGATACATGAGTTATTATTTTATAATTTAAATAAAAAAGAAAGAAGAAGTGGAAGAAGAAAGGTACTTGAAAGAGGGTGGTGAAAACATTACCTCTTTTTCGGGTTCTTCCTTTTGATTTGATAAAAAGGGATCCTTAGGATTGATTTCTGATCAAACTAATGCCTCTAGGTTGAAGGTAGGATTGTTTAGAGGGTATTTGGGTAGGTTTTGGCCTAGTAATATGGCATAGAATGTGTGAATTAGAGTGAAGGGGGAGTGCCCTTTTATAAGAGGGGTGAGGGGCACCTCAAGAAAAACGTAAAATTTTATTTTATAATAAACTCATATTCGGTATATAATGGATCAAAATTGATTTATTAATAGGCTAAGGTTGGTATGGGTCTATATATACTCAACCAATAGGTTTTACACAGGTTTGGGTCACATTATTAACCTTATCTTTTAGTTTTAACTCTTAGTTAATTAGTTTGACATTTACCATGCCTCTTTCTATTTTTATATTATATGGTTAAGAAACGTACTATAAAATTCCAAGAGAACCTCAAGTGTCTCATTAATGAAATATATAATATTATTTATTCCCTTTGGCCGAACCTTACATTTTTAAGAAAATTATATCAACCAATAATATAATATTTGTTTTCAATATTAATTTATGTCAATTTTGACACTATTTGGTATTTTGTTTTTTTGAAAGTCATCAAAACATGATTAATTCAAACAAGATACATTGAATCAGCCCTAACATGTCATAATAATATAGAAAATTCCGGGATTTCATAAAAACTTTGAAATTATATTTATTTTAATATTTGTAATACCATTTATTTGATTCTTTCATTAATAAAGTAATTACTGCATCATCATTGTGTCATAAATAAATTTAATTATTTAGTGTCTAAAATTTATAAATAAAATACCATGATGTAGGAAATTTTTTTTTATTTCTAATGAAAATTTATAGTCTAATTTATATTATGTATAACCCTTTATTGAAAATGGTTTAGTTATTAAACTTTGATTTTAACTCTTTTAACTCTTCTTTAAATAAAATAATAATAAATTTCCTCATCTAATACAAGTGGATCTAAATGGTCATATATTATTCCTAAGGTTTTTTTTGGTCGAATTACACTTAGCCAATAGAATTAGGACAAGTGTTAGGGTAATAAGAATATCATTTTAACCAATAATTACCCTATTTACTTTTAACTGTGGTAAATAAAAGTAAAAAGTTACTACTCACCAATAATTATTTTTATCTTATTGAACCACATTTTACATTCTAATATCAACCGTGTCTCTCGGAGTTTTTAAATTCCACCTATAGAAGCGGTAAAATTATGTTTTATGTAAATTCGCAAATTCTCCTAGGAGGAGGGTAAAAGACGGTGAAAAGTTCAATAAAATTTTTATATATCTAAAATTATTATAAATTGAACCCAATGAATTACATTGAACTTATATAGATATTATGTATCTATTTTGATGTAAAATAAATTTAAATAAAATAAATAATTATTTAAATAAAAATTTGGTTTTAAATGTTAACTCAGTGTTTTCTCACTATTCATCAAGAACGGAACGTTTTCAGAAAAATACCAAAAGTTTACCTGAGGATAATTTCAATATGTTGAATCCAAAAATGAAGCCTATTTTACCAAATTAAAAACATAGAAGTTGCAATTATTAATTTAAAATTAATTCTCATTGTCAAAACAAATAGCGTGTTTTTATGAAATAATAACTATCAAAATATTAACCCTTGTTTATATATAGTTTCAATGTGAAATTAATTACAGTGACCAACATTGGATTAAAGGGTAAAAATATAATCTAATTATACTTCCAAAACATTAAACATTATAATTCAACACTATAAATTATTTTAAATAAAAAATTTGTTTTCAATTAAAATATAGTATTTTTCTCTAATCACCCAAATATGAAAGTTTTCAGAAAAACACCAAAAATTTATTGAAACTAAATTCTTATGTCCCAATTCTAAAGAAGAAGTTTATTTTGTCAAATTGAGTATATAAATGTTTCAAATATTGGATTTAAAAATGCATCCCCATTAAAAGGCGGTAAAATTGCATTTTTTGAAAAACACTTTTTTTACCTGAAAAAATGAATTTGTTCTTAAATTATGTCTAAGAAACTCATAATATTGTTTATAAAATTATATGGATTATATAATGTTCAAAATTCAGTTAATACTATTCATAACCGCTTTTGAACGGCTAGTTTGGTATGTTATAGTGCATTACAACTTGGTGTTTCGTGTAGTGCAAGTTAATGAATTACTTTGAAGAAATAACGTACTATGAAATCTTGGGATGTTACAATAGTACGTTATTTTTTACAAGGTTTAGTCTCAATTTGATCCCAATATTTACTATAGCTAGTTATTATCGTAAAAAAATTACACTATGAATCCTATTATCAATACCAGTGGGGAATATTTTTATCCCAGCCCAAACATATCATACCACATAATCTTGAGAACAGTAACTTATACAAGTGATCAAGTGCATCATCCCACTACACATATTCAAATTTTCATCCCTTAAAATCATTACATATTTGATTCTCCTCTTGAAGTAGATCAATAGGATATCTTGGAATGTCTCTATTCCCACAAAAAACATTTGATTCCTCAACTCATGGTGAATTTTACTTCCATATATTCCTAAATAAAAACATATTAATCTTATCATATGAATACATACAACATAACATTATTCTGAATCTATAGTTTTCCACTTAACTCTAATATTCTTCTCTCAATATCATCACTATAATCTCAGGTATACAAAAACATCATTACATAAAAATCTTTGGCTTCAATTGCTTCTCCTTCTTCTTTAATATTCCACAAATATATGTGAAAAGTTGTAAAAATTTTCCTATACAACTTATCTTCTTCTTATTATTTTATTTATTTGAAAAAAAACTAGTTGGATTAACTCGATCCTGAAATTACTCCTATATATAGCTTAGAGTATATACTTATCCTTCTCATTCCCTAAAACCTAACTAATTTTCTATTCGGTTCTAGTTCAGTTGCACACTTCTCCCATGAGAATGATATTCTTTCTCTTAGTTTTCTCATTCAATTATACTAATATACCAAAATATTCACCTCCTTTCTTGTATTTTAGTTTACCTCGATCTTTTCAATCTCACATGTGAGGGAGGATATATTAAGTCAATCCTTTTATTTCTAATATCTAGAAATAAAATCCTTAATGAATTTTCTATATTCCATATGAAATACACTATTATAAAATACATACATTTTTATTCCTTGTGAAATTTCATTCACTATTTTTTCTATGCAGCACAAGGATGTTTCCGGAAAAAAAAATACACAAATGGTTTTCTCTTCTTTTCTCTCTTCTTCATCTTGGTTGAATATGTGTGCATGTATTTTTTATATTATCCTCAGATTATTATTTTCAAACTCAACTAAAAAATATTACCACTTCTAAATATTTATCCAAGAGATATAAAATATAGCAATAACATCATAATAGGTGGATCTTCTACTTTTATGGATAGAGTTCTCCTTTAATATTCTTTATAATTTTAGTAAGAATGTCAGTACAAAACTCATATTCTCTTTCTCAAATCATAATAATTCTTATTTATTCAAGAACAATTGTATAATAGAGCTTTGATATAGATTGATCTACATTATTCATGAAAACCCAATTTCATTATTAAGAATATTTTCACTTGTTTTACTTCTGTTTTTATATTGTTTCATGGCTTGAATAAAGATTCATGATATTCACTCAAAAATCATTATTTTCATAAAAATACCAAATTTTAACCCTATGATAATTTTTATTTTTTAATTTGAAAAATGATATTATTTTATCATGTAAAATTTCTAAAAGTTATAGAAAATAATTATATTATTTTTTTCTCAAAAATTAGTAAAAATGATTTTGGAGGAAAACAAATTCTCAAAGAATATAATTACTTTACTAAAAAATTAAGGGACTATTTCTTAAAAAATAATTATTAAATTATTATTTATTATGACCATTAAATATATTTTAAAATTCTGTAAATCCTATTTATACATTCTAATTTGAAGGTGGGCTATAACTATAACAATCAAATATTTTTATTTTATGATTTGTTTAAGCTTGTTGTTGTATATTGTATATATTAATTGAAAAATAATTATTTTAAAAATATTGGGATGTTAAAACATCATCATCATCCCCATTTTTATTTTTATTAGAACTATAAATTTTGGGACTTTCCCTTTTCAAACATTAAAAATTCTCTAAAAAATATTCTTTCATTGATCTTATTCTCCATGTTTGATTATCAGTACTCATATTTATCAGGTTTGAATCAAACCCCTTTTATGTGTTGAGGATTTTTAGCACACTTATTAAGGGGTATATAATAATCACAATTGAATATCTATTAACATCGTTAAATTTGAAAACATTAAGTTTTAGTTTATAAAAGTACAAAATTTCACTATTTCTTTATGTTTACATAGAACATATGATGTATACGTAGTGGCACATGATGTTGCATATAAATTTATTCATAATTATGAAAATAAAATCATATTCACATTGAGAGGATTCATGCATACACAAACTAGCATGGTGTTTATACAGAGGCTTGAATGATGTTTATGGGGACATATCTCTAGCGATCACATGTTTGCCTCATGCTTACAGTGATGAGTTTGATGTTCACACATAAATGTTTAACCATATATCTAAATTTCTTCATAATTTAATTAATTTATTTTTACATAAAATCATTCATATAAATCTTAGATGATATTTATTAAAACTTATAATCATCTATAAAAAATTACGGATGATGATTACACAGATGGTTAGATGATCCTTATGAATTCCATACTGAGCCAAATTTCAACTTTTAACACCAAAATTGAGATTAATTAAAATATGTTTAGAATCATCCTAATATCATCTAAAATGATTTGTTAAAATTCTCAATCATCTTATAATAACACCAAATAATGTATTTTAATTATTAAAATAATCCCAAATGGCTCCATATTCATTCATTGTTATGGAAAGATATTAATTACTCAAAATAATGTGCACTTCCCACTTTACATTAGACTTCTAAACCTTTATCTAAGTGATTTCATCACTGATTTCAAAAATGATAAGTCACACCACTCTATAGATGGATTCTCAATAGCTCATACTAGCTTATATACAACATTTGATGTATTTTGATCCATTTAATGAAATCTATAAAAGTTTTTCATAATTATCCTTAGTATCCAACTACTTATTTCTTAACTAGTTTTAGGAAGTTATTCTTCTACACATGTAGTTCATGTCTTATCCAAGAAAATTAACAAACATCATCTAATGTATTGGGATACCCATTTAATCTTATATATAATTATTGAAGGGAATAATTATCATTACCCATCAAGGATGACACATTTTCTTTCCTCTAGGTGGATGTTATGTCACCCAAGAACTTATAAAACTATTGTAGAAAATAATCCACAGTATGGGTACTTGTCTTTGACATGAGGATCAGCTCTCTAAATGTCTACTATTTTCGCTACATCCTATAATCTATCTTGGTAGGTCTCCATAGGTAGTATAAAAATACATATCTATTTTCCAAATTAGGATTAACTATACATTCCATGGTATATGGAGGGAAATTTTTCACTTTAATTTTTATCACATAATGAATTATTGTAATATTGGGGAAAAATAAAATTCAAGATTAACCAAACCTAGGGGAACTTTAATCACCCTTTGGATTTACTTTCAATTACAAAATTCTCAAAAATTCATTGAAATCTTTGTACCCCTACTTAATAATAAATTCAAAGATGGGAAATGGTTCTCCCTCAAAATGAAATTATTGATGTTTTCAGAGAATATACTTCTTTCTCATTAGTTATATTATAACTTCCAAGGGAATGTTTTCTATTCTAAAACTAAATCTTAAATTTAAGAAACTCATATCGTACCCATATGTTCTTTTATTTTCCATGTTCTCCATTGATCTCATGTGAGAAGGGTAGGATCACACCTTACATTGAAATGTTCCATCAACCCATCAAATATATGTCTATAAAATCATACCCTTTATAGAAAATAATATTCATCAGCCTAGAAAAAAAATTTGTACATAAATAAAACACCATGTGATACCAGCACCTCCACATCATCCATAGGGTATATTCAAACATATTTTCAATATATTTCAGAAACCTGTACTCACATGAACTCACACATCAAAAATTTTAAGGTGAAATGTTAATTATTATCCATTTTTCATATAATCACCCCCAATAAATGATAATAATCAACATGAACTAGAATAAGGTTAAGAGAGTTAAAACTATACCCCATCCTTTAGGTATTGAAGGGATTTTTTATATTTATAGATTAGTTATAAAATAAAAAATATTTAGTAGTATGATCATTTTTACATTCTCCTTATTATTGGATTCTCTCCAAGTTTCTTCACCTTTAATTTACTACATTATAATACAAACGCTGTTTTATTTAGACTAATATGGATCATCATTAACTTCTCAGTTGGTGTAGTGGAGGTGATACTTGTTTCTTAACCCATGATCCTTCTTCTTGGATTCTCTAAAATATTAATAACCCTACATGTTATCTACTACCTTTATTTTCCAAGTCTAAATTCATTATAGAAACGTGTATTTCTTATTTAATTTTACTTCATTCTTATATGGAATGGTCCTCATTACATTATAAAGGAAGAGACAACAACATTTCTCATATTGGCCCACTTTTCTAGTCTCCTATATCTATGCCTCCCATAGTGTCAAACCCCATTTTTTAACACGAGATACCTTTTTATGTGTTGAATCCTTCTTTGTGAAGTATTTATTGATGATAGGAGTTAGTGACACTTTATATTTGTTCCTTATTATTTATTTTTATTCTAAAAACCATGAAATTAACTTATTATTAATATTTACATTCATGTTTCACCTTACACAAAAACATGCAACAACATTTGAGATACCCTTTTAAAATAGCCTCTCAACCTCTTCATAATGAGTATTAACGACTAATATTATCTAACTGTCTCTCTCTTGGAGGGATTATTTCTTATATTTCAGCTTGTGTCAATTCAAATTGATACTCATAGCTATTTTACAATGGTCCATGATGTGGGATATCTTGAAATAGTAAAATAATCTTATATTTATAATTAAAATCCCTTTAAAAATTCATTTAATTCTTGGGAGAACATTATTCAGTTTTCTTATCTTGATTTTTTCTCAAAGTTTACTTACTTATTTAACATTGATACTTAACATATAGATGAGCCCTTTTACTTTCATCAATATGAGTTTTTTTTGGTTTGATAAATTCCATCACTCTTTATAGTAGTCACCAATTTTTTTCAAAACCCACATATATTTTTATGATATTCAAATTTGTTCCTTTTAGAGAGATTCTTCATCATCTGTGAAGCCTCTTTCCTTATAGAAGGCTTGCATCTTGTTTAATATTTTCTACTCCTTGATTTATGGAGCATATTATTTCTACAATTTGAAATATTTTTCTAACATTAAATATTCATTTTCTAAAAAATCCAGCATTTCCAACTTCTCCCAATCAACCTTATTCATTTATATGTTTGTGTAGTCTGTCCAGAACTACATGATTTTTAATTATAGACTGGAACACCACCTTTTTAGATATATTTAGTTGGGGGGGAATTTATTTAACATTGAATTATTCACCTTATATAGTTTGGTTGATGCATTTAAATTTTTATCATTCCACATTTGTAAAAAAATAGGGTTTTTTCTTATCTTCTAACAAAAATAGATTTAGTGAAAATAGTTGGATATAAACAATGGGTTACCTTTTTCAATGATCCTAAGGTATAGGTTTCTCCATATGATCTTAGGCTCTCTTTTATAACGACATGAATCCATTTTTATGTAAATAACATCTCATGTACTTTATTGGTATCACATTTCATCTCAGTAGATTGGGTAGACCCGAATTTTTTAGAATTACTTAAAGCTCCAAACACATTAAATCAAGAGTTTTATTTTTAGAAATAATTAAGTTCATTTTTTATTTCCAATCATACTTCATATATTTAATATTATATTCATTCAATTTTCTTATCTCAATTAGGAAATTTTCCATCTCTTTTACCACCATTTCTTTCACTTCCAGCTAACCAGTCAAAACTTCCATGGATACTTTATGACGTTTCTTTAATTCATAAAATGTCTCTTTGAAAAAATTATAAAATACTAATTTCTCAAGTAATTAAATTTTTAATTCTTCATCATCTTGAGAAAATATTTTATTGAAAAGGATGACAATTTCTTGCATGACTTTCAATAGTTATGTGAGAGTATTGTAATGGCTCATCTAATTTACTAATTCCACTTCCATTGAAATATCCTTCATTCTAGCTATGAATTATGAACATAATGTACCTCAAATAGTTTTAATATGTATTTGACCACTTAAAAAGGGAAATTAACCTGATGAAACTTAACCACAAGGTATATGTCTTTAAAAAAATCACTACAACTTTTCACAAAGACTACACTTTATTTACTATTGGAATAATAATCAATGAATTTATAATGTGACATAGAAATATTATTACATAATTGAGTGTATGTTCCTATTGAACTTCTATATTATTCCTCATATTTTTGGATTATTTTATTTTCATATTTCTTATTTTATTAGATAAACAATATATTTCAGTGGAAAATGGCTAGGGATAAATTCCGCAATCTCAGGTCTTCTAAAATCACTTACAATATTCACCTCATGTGATGTCATAAAAATAACAGGGCATGCAAAACTCATATCCAATAAAATATATAACCTTGTGTCTAATTTCATTTAATATAAATAGTAGATATCTAAACCATATGTAACCTATTATTTAATACCAATTTAGATCCCTAGTGGGGTTATGTATGAAAACCCATGAAAGGGGGTGAATCATGTGTTGTCAAATAATTTTTCTAATAATTTTTTAAACATTTAATCTTGTAAACCCCATTGTATTTGAACCATTGATGTTGGTTAAATAATATGGATCCTATTTTTTTTAAACTAATAATACACTAATATGTAATGTAGATAAATATATAAATATAATATAATTTTTTTTATAAGGTTTGGTATCTATGTGAGAAAACTCCTTACTATAGCAGATTATTATACTAGGATATAGATTTTCTATATTAAAACTTGTTATCAATAAAAGTGTATTATGGGATGTTTTTATTCAAAACACACACTAGATTATATTGGTATGAGATCACTACATTAAACATGTGGTCAAGTGAAACAACCCATTTCCAATCATTAATATATAATCTCACCATTATGTAACAATTTTTTTTTCTCTTAATGTAGACTGATATGATATCAAGGGATGTATCTAAACCCAAAAAATACATTTTTTTCTAAAATGAAAGTGATTTTAACTACCTTAAATACATAAAAAAAACACACATAACCCAACCTCTGAATATGTTTAACATCCACTCCTTCTGAATTTTTATCTTCACACATAGCTTTAATATTTTTCTCTCAAACTCAACACTATAATATTGGGTATAAAAATATATCATTGCACATTAATCATTGGATTCATGAACTTATCCTTCATTATTTATCTTCCTTGAATATATTTGAAAAAAAATACAATTCTTCTAACTCAACATCTCTTCTTGTTCTTTTCTTTATTTGAAACCCAATAGGTTTCAAGGGCACGATAATCTTCTTCTTCCTTACTATAGCTTATAGTGAATCCACTTACTTCTTCTTCCTCAAAAAAATTATTTTATTTTCAACACTAGTTTTATATCACACTTATTCCTCAATAGTGAGATTCTTATTTTCATTGGATTCCCCAGTCACTTCCCTAATATAATAATGACTTCACTTCCTTTCTTCTATTTAATTTTACCTCAATCTTCTTAGTATCACATGTGTATGTAGTGTCATTATGTTAAACCCTTTAAAAACAATATTTTGGAATGTAATTAGGGTATACTGTTTCAATTTATATCCAAAAAATTATTCTAAAATATATACTTTTCTTTCTTGTGATATTTCATGCACTATTTTTTCACACAACTCATGGGTGTTTCCAGAAAAGTAATCAAATTACATTATCTTCTTTCCTCGGTTCTTTATCTTGAATATATATTTTTTCAAGTATTTGGTATAGTAAAATAAAATTCTTCTTTTCAAAATCAATTCAAAAATATGACCACTTTTTAATATTTATCCAAACTATATAAAATATAACATCAAAATTATAGTAGGAGGAGCTTCCTATTTTCCAGATGGAGTGATATTTTAATGTTTTGTACATTTCCAATATGAAAATTGGTTAAAAAACTAATATTCATGGGCTAGAATCATACTTATTCATATTTTTTAATCACTAGTGTGTAATAGAGCATCTATATAGATCGATCTACATTTTTTGTGATAACTAATTTTATTCATTAAAGAGATATTTCACTTGATCTTATTCAGTATTTGGATTGTATCATGGGTTGGATAAGGATTGATTATATATAAGATATAAAAAAGAATCTTAAGAATCATCCTAATTGTTATTTTCACCAGAATTAAAAATTTGTAAAACTTATTTTTTTAGAATTTAAAAATCCACAAAAATATTATTCTTTAATTGACCTTCTAATCTATGTCGGAAGATAAATACACATTGTTCTCGTGCATGAATCAAAAACCCTTTGAGGTATTTATGCTACTTAAAACACTTATAAATAGTTTATTTATAGTCACAATTGAATATCTTTTCAAGTTATTAAATCTAAAAACTTTATTCTTTAGTCTAGAGAAGTCTAAAATTTCAATATGTCCTAATATTTTCACATACCAAATGATGTATACACATGGTCACATAATGTTATGAAGATAGTGCTTCATACATACACAAATCACATCATGTTTACAAAGAGAGTAATCTTTCTTACACTGACAAGAATGATTTTTATGTATAGGTTAGAAAGATGTTTTTAGTGACATATGTACAAATCGGTTTTCCTCATGCTTACGATAACATGTCTGATGTGTATGCAGAATTATCTGACCATTTCTCCTACATGTTTCATCATTACCCAAATTTCATTTACCACAAAAATCATTTATAAAATATGTATTTGATGTTTATAAAAACTAAGAATCATCTATCCAAATTCATGGATGATGCTTATGCGGATGGTTTGATGGTCCTTATAATTTCCATACTTAGCCAAATTATAACTTTGAACTCCAAAATCTAGATTAATTCAAATAAGTTTAGAATCTACCTATGTTTATATTCATGGATTCTTATACCCTCCCTCGTCATCTTATAATAAATACAAATAATATATTTTATGTATTAAAATAATCCCAAACTCCTCCAATTTCTTCTAAAGGTGTTGCTGGATATTAAATACTAAAGTTAATATGTGATTCCCTATTTACTTCAACCTTCAAAACCCATTATCTAGGTGATTATTTAATTAATTTTAGAACCCTTTAATCACAGCACTCCATGGATGGATTCTCAAAAGTCTCGGGGTGATTATACAAAATAATGAATCTTTTAATGAGAAATTTAATGACAACACTACAAGTTTTCAAGAATGAGCATTAGTATCCAACAATTTCATTCATGACATATTTTATATAGTGACTCTTCTACTCATGTAACATTTTTAATATCCATATAATTCATTGAAAAAATCATCTGATATATTGGGATACTCATTGAATCTTTCTACTTAGGTATTCAAGGAATTAAATATAATTATCCATCAAGGATGACTCATTTCTCATTATTTTGGGGGATTATACATCACCCAAGCACATAATTTTTTTTTGTAGTTAATAATACATAGCATTGATACTTATATTTGACATGAGGATCATCTCTCTAAACATCATATTTTTTCACTACAACATACAATTTATCCATCCTAGTCTTTATAGGGAGTATCAACATTCATATAAATTTGAAAATATAAGATTTATTCTCTTTTACATGGTATATGGAAGTCAAATATTCCCTTACTTTCATATTTTTCACATGGTTACATTCTATAATATTAAAAAAAATTAAATTAATGATTAAAAAAATCCAAGGTTACTTCAATCTCCCCCTTTTTATTTAGTGTCAATTCCCAAAAGCTCCAAAAGTCAATATAATCTATTACCCTTAATTGGAAATAAATAAAAAAGAGGTAAATGGTTCTCCCCATAAATTCCATTGTAGATAGGGAAAGTGAATGTTCTTTTTCCCCATTAGCGATATATCAACTTCCAATGTGATGTTTTCTATCCTCAAAGTAACTCTTTTAAAATTAAGAAACTCATATTATCCCAATATGTTCTTCAATTTCCAAACTTCACCATTGATATAATTTGATAATGGTGGCATCAAACTTTAATTTGAAATGTGACATCGGTCCATCAAATTTATGTCTACATAGGATAAACCTTTGTAGAACAAAAATAGTGATACGATTAGAAAACAAAATTATTCATAAATAAATTTCCATGTGATTCTAGGACCAAATATGCATTAATAGGGGTTGGTCAAACATATTTTCAAAATATTTCATAAAAAAGACACTCACTTGAACATACACATCAAAACATTTCAAGTGAAATGTTAATTATTCCACATTTTATAGATAATATCTCCCTCTTAATTATAATATTAAACAAGAACTAGAACATGTTTATGAGAGAATAAACCATAAATAATCCTTCAATGTTTGAAGGGGAATTCCATATTTATATATTACTCATAAAATGGTAAATATCTAGAAGCATGCTAATTTTTAACAGCTCCATAGAAAGGGATGATCTCCAATGGGCATCATCATTAATTCCCAGTATTAGAATAAAAACATTGTTGTATTTAGAATAATATGGATCATGTCAAACTTCTTAGTTGGAGCAGTGGGGCTGAGACTTGTTTCCCAATCCATGTGACTTCTTCTTAGAGGATCTAAAAATTTGAGAACCCTTCATGCTATCTACTCCCTTGATTTTCCAAGCCCAATTTCATTAGCGTATCATGTATTTCTTATTCGTCTCTTATTTCCTTGTAGATGGGATGGGCCGCCTTACATGATCTATGAAGGCACAACCATTTCCTTAGCATTCTCCATTTTTTTGGCCTCTCCGGCTAGACTGAACATAGTTTGAAACACTCTTTCTTAACATGCCCAACCTTCTTTGTGTGTGTTCACTCCTCATTTGTAGTATCTTTTTGAATGGAAAGATTCATTATTGCTTCACCTTGGTTCTTCATTCTTCTTTCTTATTCTGGTAGACAAGTCATGCACTTGTTATAAATTTGTCATGTATATTTGAATATTCTACACAATCTTGAAACTAGTTTTGATCTACCATTTTAAGTCAACCTCTCGACCTCTTGATAAATAGTATCAAACATTTATCCAATCTGACTATCTCTTTCTTGGATGAATTATTTCTTAGATTTCATATGGTTTCCTTTCATATTGATGCTCATGGAAATTTTACAATAGTCTATGATGTGGGATCACTTGACACAATAGATTAATCTTCTTTTTTTGTTGATTTCATGTTCATACTTTTTCATCGAATTCTTGGGAGGATTTGATTTACTTTTGTTCTCTTGATTCTATCACAAGGTAGACATACTCCATTTCCTTTTATTCTTAACTTTCCATTGTATCCTTTTAATTTCATCAACAAAAGAGATATGTGGGGGTGTTATATTTCAGCACACTTCGTAGTAGTGAATAACATTGTTGTAAACCCATGAAAATTATCAAGATATTCAAATGTGTTTCTTGTGGATAGATTTATCCACATCTATGAAGTTTGTTTCCTTCCAGCATGTTTCCGTCTTGTTTTAGCTTTAATACCCCTTGATTTATGCATTATATAATTTCTAAAAGTTGAAAATTGTACCAAAATTAAATATCCCTATGTGAAAACTTCTAACAACACCAATATCTCCCAATAGTACTTGTTATTTTACATATAGGTGTATTCTATTCAGAATTGGATACTTGTTGATTTTAGAACAGGACACCACCTTTTTTGAGATCCCTTTGGGGAAGGGGGATTTCTTTGGCATGAAAAGATTCACCCATGTTGGTTTTTTGAATTTATTTTAAATTTTATCTTTCCACATTTGGAAAAATATATTTTTATTCCTACACTTCTCACAAAAATAGATTTGGTGAAAATACATGAATATATGGGTTACCTTTTTCAATAGGATTGTGGTCGAGGTTTCTCCAGATGATATCAAGCTCTATTTAACACCAATATGAGTCCCTTTTGAGTAAAATTGCATCTCATATACTTGAGTGATATCACATTTCAACTATTAAAATTGGGAAGACCCAAATTATTTAGAACCCTAATTTCTTAGTTTTCCTTCAAGCTCTAAACAATTCAAACTGAGTGTATTCTTTTCGACCATAATTAAGTTCATTATTTCTTCCTAACCCTCCTTCATCTTTTGAATGTTATCCTTATGCATATTTCTTGTCACAAATATATAATTTTCTATCTCTTTCACCTCATTTTCTTTCATGTCTAGTTGAATGCTCCTAACATCCATAGAGTCTTTGTGAAGTTTCTAAAATGCATAAAACACCTATTTAATATCATTACAAAACACTTAATTCTCACATAAATTAACATTGAATTCATCAACAACATGAGAAATTATTTCATTGAAATTGATGTCAATTTCTTCCTTGACATTCAATATCTCTGTGAAAGTATTGTAATTACTCATCTTCTATACTTACGACTCTTCTATTATATTAGCCTCTTCTTCCATCTGTAACTTCTCAACATGATTCCATTGATGAATTTCAATATTTAAGTGACCACTAAAATTTGTAAATCTTTTATATAATCCTTATACTAAAGGTAGAGTTCTTTAGAAAATTCAATGTAACATATTTCATAGCCTGAACTTTCGTCACTAGTAGAATAATAATAAATAAATTTACAAGGAGACTTACCACTATGACTACATTCAATAAGTGGTTGTTCAATTTTAGTTTTTTAGTTCTTCCTGAACTTATTTGACAATATAATTTTTTTATTTATTAGAGTATTGGTTGAAATCTCCATTTCATTATCAACGGGACTAAGGACTAATTCTTCCACCTTAGGGTCATATATAATCACTTCAAATTTTCACTTTATGTGATCTTGTAAAAACAACTGGTCGAGTAAAATATATATCCAATAAAATATATAACCTTATTTCTAACTCAAATTAAAATAAATAGTATAAATCCAAATCATATGGGACCTATTATTTTATACCAATTTATAGCCCTAGTGGAATCATGCAGTAACACCCAAGAAAGGGGATGAATTATGTGTTGTATAATACTGTTTCCACAAACCTAATATTACATTTAGTCCTCTAAACCTATTTGTATTTAATCCTCTGATTCTTGTTAAATCAGATGGAACCCTTTTTTATTTATCCTATCATACACCTATATAAGATGAAGATCAAGTAATAATGATGGAATAAATGTGTTTATAAGGTTTGGTCTCAATTAGAGTCTATCATTTCTACAGATAATTATTTTCACAAGATATAAATTTTCCACTATGAATCATGTTATCAATGAAAGTGGAATATGAGATTTTTTTTATTCTAACACATACAAACAAACCATATTATATAGGTATGAGATCACTGTATTACATAAGTGATCAATTTCAGCATCCCACTACACGTCTTCAATCCAGAATCCCACTAAACTGCATGGTTTTCTTGGAATGTATCTACACCCACAAAATAGATCTGGTTCTTTAACTCATAGTATAATCAACTGTCTTAAATTCTTTGAGAAAAAACACATGCAACTCAACCTCTAAAAATAACCCAAACCCTAAAAATATACATCTTCTAGTTCTTCTAAACGATACTTTTCTAACTTTTCCATCAAGGGATTCATGGTCTCTAATTGTCCTCCTTTTAGAACCCTAGTTCGTGGAGGCGTCCACCTCGAATGACAGCGATGGCTATTCCGCCAACCCCCCTCTTCCGCAAAGAAGGCAGGCTCCGACATCCTTCTCTTCCTTCACTGACCCGACTCTTCTCCCCGACTTCCCCCACATCTATCTTTCCCAGAAATTCTTTTCTCTTCATCATGGGGTCCCTTCGAGTAATTTTTTAACACATTTTTTTAAATAGTTTTCAAAACCCTATTAGGGCGGAATTTGTATTCAAAATTCACTCTAAAGGAGGCATCCCGGATGCCGCCTTTGCACTGTAGGTGAAAGGCGGAATCCGCGATGCCACCTTTCCCCTAAAAAAATTTATTTTCTTTAAAAAAATTTATTTTTATTTTTATTTTTATTATTATTATTATTTGTTTTGTTTTGTTTGTGTATATATATATATATAAACAAAACTAAAAATTTCATCATAATTTATCCACTATTTTAAATCTAGCAGTACTGCGATTACAACAGTCTGGATTCTGACAGAGCCTCTCACCCAGATCTCCCTTTTATAAGAGAGCTTACCCTGAAAATTATTCTGCATTTCTGATGTGGGATTTTGGTTCTCCATTTCCTGTGCAGAACATTCTACATTTCGGATGTGGGATTCTGTTTCAGGTACTCAACTTTGAAAGACTATAAAATATAAAATATAAGTCCAATATAAATGAAACTTAAAACATGGATTAAAAATAAAAAAAATAGTTGAAAAAAAGGATTTTATAAAAAATTATGATAGAAAATAATTTATAATCTTTCAAAACCACATAATTGAAACCTAAAAGGTTTTAAGTACGTGAATTTAGAAGCCTATAAAATATAAACTACATGACCAATATATATGAAACTTAATACATGGATTAAACATATAAAAAATAGTTGAAAATAAAAATAATTTTGTAAAAAATGTTGATAGAAAATAATTTATAATATTTCAAAACCGCGTACTTGAAAGTAAAAAATGTTTCAATTATGTGACTTTGAAATACAATAAAATATAAACTATAAAACTTAAATATAAATGAAATTTTAAACATTGATTAAACATATAACAAATAGTTGAAAACCAACAGAATTTCCTCAAAAATGATAATGAAAAATTATCTATAACCTTTCAAAACCGCCGACTTGAAACTTAAAAATATTTCAAGTACGTGAATTTTGAAGCCTATTCAATATTAACTACAAGACCAATATAAATGAAACATAATACATGGATTAACCATATAACAAATAGTTGAAAATAAAATGAATTTTTTAAAAAAAATTGATGGAAATAACATACATTCCTAGAGAATGAGGATCATTCTAGGTTTACTGTTTTATAGAAATAAGATATCTTACATACATAACATACCACATTCTGACAAAGAGGATACTACAAATAATAGTATCCATTTTTTCAAAATATAAAACATTAAAATATAAAACATGATTTCTTTGAAAACACTCCGTAACAAATATCACAGATCCCTTCATTCTCACACCCATGCTCATATACTGAGAAAAATAGTTTAAAACGTGGGATTAGTATAAAATTCTATAAGGGATATAAAGAACGAAATTATTTGTTAAGTGATAACATAAAAAATAATAAATCTCATAATCACAAAAACTCATATGAATAGGAACATCATGTATTTGTCTTGGAAAATATGTACCATATCACACATACAATCACCCTTACACATTGAAGAACAATTTGATCAAATTCCACCTCTGGAGTACCCAATTCATTGGAGAGCTATAATGGGGCTCACCCATCATATCTTGTGCTATAATGGGATCAACCCATCATATCATGAGCTTTAATGGGATCAAACCAACATAAATAATATCAAAGGAATATATCATGGTAATAATGTATTTTTAAATTAATATAAACCACTCATTCCATATACATATAAAAAATAACCCTTTTTTAATTTATTAATGACTGTTTTAAAAGGATATTAAATGTAAGGGCCCTTAAAATATTATTAGAGTGATAATTTATAGAATTGATATGATATGTGCATAAAATATAAATAAAAATTGATCAACATAATATAATAAAAATTAATCACACCAATAATCTCAATAAAACATAATGAATAAAGAAGAAGGTTATCCCAAAGAAATGGAAATTGGGTTATGAATTCCCTTTCCTCGGGTTCTCCATAATTCAAAAGTGTTAAAAACTCCAGTATAATGGTTAATAAAGAGTTATTAATAACTTAATTAAACATATTAATGTTTATAACACCTTATATGATCATTTTAAAACATTATTAGACACATTTATTAGTAATATAATGTTATTTACATTGTTTCAAGTGCCTTCTTTACATGGTTTCCATGATAGGTTCATGGTAGATATTCTTATCGATTAGAAGTGAAACTTCATAATTGGAATGGAATTTTATTTACATACTTCTAGAACCATAAATTATACCATTATCATTTTCTGTTCTGACTTGAGGATGATTCATTAGTTAAAACATTGTTGTTATTTGTTTAAGTAATTTTGGTGGATCTTCGATCATAATGAATTCATTTTTTTATAAAATAATCACATGTGTAAAAAATTATTCCATAAAATTATATAAGATATAAGATATAAATTGTATTCTTTATAAACCATAAAAATGGTTTCATGACCAGTCTTGAAGGAAGTAATTGAAATTGAAATCCCATCGTCCACGATGTTGGTAAATCGACACATCACAGATGATGATATAATTTTTTGAATAAGTGGAAGAGGAGAAGTTATATAATAGTTAATATTCTATAGAAATGATTAAATAAAAAAAATGTAAGATACTAGATCATTAATTCCTCTTGGATAAGGGAATATTAAGAAATAATTATAAAATAATGAAACTCTAAATAAAAGAAAATTTGAGAAGTCCCTTATGAAAATACAGAATCCTAATGACTATGGAACATGGTTATTGAAAACATTAAAAAGAGATGATATGTGGTTAAACCATACATAATGAATAATAATATAGTATTGATATATAATAAAATTAATATATGAACATTTTTTTGAACTTGAATGTTATACAACCACAAAGGGAACTGGAATGGAAAAAGAAAGAAGTTGAGAATTCTCTTAATTTCTAGAGTTACTCTTCAGATGTGATGGTTGGGACCCTGGGGGATTGAGGACCCCTTGGGAGGATTAATATGGAGGTAATAATACCATATATCCCATTAAGAGAAATTTTTAATGGATGTATTTAAGTAATGAGTTGGTATTCATAACAAAATTGAGAGAATATGTTAATAATTTCAAAGGGACACCTCATTAGTTGTATTTGAAAAACCATGTGCATTACCTTGTTATTTTACAATGTTATTAGACACTTGGGACACATAATATATTATTTTACAATAATAAATCCTACCATAATTATAAAAATCATTATTACATCACTAAGGATGTCATTATATATACTGAAAACTCAAAACTATGTTTTTACTATTCACCAAAAAATCAAATGATCAAAAAAATCATAAAAATTCACTCTAACAATTTTTCGACATGTAGAATACAAAAACTCATATGAATAGAAGCATCAGGTATTTTTCATGGGAAATAGTTACCATATCACACATACAATCACTCTTACACATTGATGAACCATTTGGTCAAATTCCACCTCTGGAGTACCCAATGCATTGGAGAGCTATAATGGGGCCCACCCATCATATCTTGAGATATAATGGGCTCAATACAACATATCTTGAGATATAATGGTCTGAAATCAAAAAAAATAATATCCAAAGAACATATCATTTTAATAATGTATCTTTAAATTAATAGAAACCACTCATTCCATATAGATATAAAAAACCATCCTTTTGAAATTTATTAAAGAGTGTTTTAAAAGGATTTTAAAAGGAATGTCCCTTAAAATAGAATTGGAGTGGGAATTAATATAATTAAAATGATATGTGTATACAATGTAAATACAATAGTTCAACATAATATAAATAAAATTTATCACACCAATAATCTCAATACCACATAATGAATAAAGAAGAAGATTAACCTAATGAAATGGAAATTTGGTTATGAATTCCCTTACCTCAGATTCTCCTTACATAAATAGTGTTCTAAACTCCTGTATAATTGTTAATAGAGAGTTATAAATAACATAATTAAACATATTAATGTTTATAAAACCTTATATGATCATTTAAAAACATCATTCGACACATTTATTTGTAATACTTTGTTATTTACATAGTTTTAGGTGTGTTCTTTACATGGTTTCCATGATCGGTTCATGGTGGATATTCTTATCAATTGGAATTGAAACTGCATAATTGGAATGGAATTTTATTTAGATATTTCTAGAAACATATATTATTCCATTTATCATTTTGAGTTCTAATAGTAGGACGATTCCTTAGTTAAAATATTGTTGTTATTTGTTTAAGTAATTTTGGTGGTTCTTCGATCGTAAGGAATTCATTTTGTTTTATAAAATAATCACATGTGTAAAAAATTATTTCCTAAACTTATATAAGATATAATACATAAATTATAATCTTTTTAAAAAATAAAAATGGTTTCATGGCCAGTATTGAATGATGTAATTGAAATTGAAATCCCATCGTCCACGATGTCTGTAAATTTACACACCATGGACGATGTTATTATTTTTTGAATAAGTGGAAGAGGAGAAGTTATATAATGGTTAATATTCCATAAAAATGATTAAATACAGAATATGTATTATAATATATCATTAATTCCTCTTGGATAAGGGCACATTAGTAAATAATTACAAAATAATGGAACTCGAAATAAAAGAAAATCTGAGAAATACCTTATAAAAATACAGAAGCCTAATGACTATGAATCATGGTTATAGAAACATTAAATAGATATGGGTCATGATTCACCCATACATAATGAATCATAATATAGTATTAATATATAATAAAATTAAAATATGAACATTGTTTTGAACTTGAATGTGAAAACACAAAAAAGGGAACTCGAATGGAAAAAGAAAGAAGTTGACAACTCTCTTACTTTCTAGAGTAACTCTTAAGACGTGAAGGTTGTGACCCTGGGGGATTGAGGACACCTTGGGAGGATTACTATGGAGGTAATAAGACCAGATATCCCTTGAAGATGAATTTTTAATGGATTTATTGAAGTAATGGCTTAGTATTTGTAACAAAATTGAGGGAATATTTTATTAATTTCCAAGGGACACCTCATTAGTTGTATTTGAAAAACCATGGGCATTAACCTAGTATTTTACCATGTTATTAGCCACATGGGACACATGATATATTATTATACAATAAAAACGTCTAAAATAATTATAACATCATTATTACATCATTAAGGATGTCATTATACTTACTGAAAACTCAAAATAGTATTTTTACTATTCACCAAAAAATCAATTGTTCAGAAAAATCTCAACAAATCACCCTTAAATTTTGTCCAAATGTTGAATACAAAAACTCATATTAATAGAAACATCATGTATTTTCTTGGTACACATTTACCATATCTCACTTACAATCACCCTTACACATTGAAAAACCATTTGGTCAAATTCCACCTCTGGAGTACCAAATGCATTGGAGAGTTATAATGGGGATCCCCCGTCATATATGGAGCTATAATGGGCTCAACCCAACATATATTGAGCTATAATGGGCTAAAACAAAAATAAATAATTATCAATGAACATATCATGGTAATAAAGTATCTTTAAATTAATATAAACAACTCATTCCATATACATATAAAAAACAATCCTTTTGAAATTTATTTATGAGTGTTTTAAATGGATTTTAAAAGCATGGACCAATAAACTATAACTGGAGTGAAAATTAATAGAATTGAAATGACATGTGTATACACTGTAAATACACATATTTCAACATAATAAAAAAAATTAATCACACCAATAATCTCAATACCACATAATGAATAAAGAATAAGGTTAACCCTATGAATGGAAATTGTGTTATGAATTCCCTTACCTTGGGTTCTCCTTACATAAAAAGTGTTAGAAACTCTAGTAAAATGGTTAATAGAGAGTTTCTAATAACATAATTAAACATATTAATGTTCATATCACCTTATATGATAATTTTATAACATCATTCGACAAATTTATTAGTAATAGTTTGTTATTTACATTGTTTCAGGTGTGTCATTTATATGGTTTCCATGATCGGTTCATGGTGGATTTTCTTATCTCGTGGAATTGAAACATCATAATTGGAATGGAATTTTATTTAAATATTTATAGAACCATAAATTATCCCATTTATCATTTTGAGTTCTGACATGAGGATGATCCATTAGTTAGATTTTTGTCATTTGTTTAAGTAATTTTGGTGGTTCATGGATCGTAAAGAATTAATTTGGTATTATAAAATAATAAAACGTGTAAAAAATTATTCCATAACCTTATATAAGATATAATACATAAATTATAATATTTTAAACCATAAAAATGGTTTCATGACCCACCTTGAAGGAATTAATAGAAATTGAAATCCCATTGTCCACGATGTCGGTAAATCGACACATCATGGTTGATGTTTCAATTTTTTGAATAAGTAGAATAGTAAAAGTTATATAATGTTTAATATTCCATAAACATGATTAAATACATAATATATAAGATTCTAGATAATTAACTCCTCTTGGATAAAGGCATATTAAGCAATAATTAGAAACGAGTGGAACTCGAAATAAATGAGAAAGAAAGAGCCGATGCTCTTTTTATAATTAGTTAATTAGTAATATAATTATAAATTATAATTATAAATTATAATTATTCATAATAATTATTAATTAGTAATTATTAAAAATTATTATATAATAATTATTTAGTTAATTGGTAATATAATTATTAATTATATTATAGTTAATTAGTTAATTAGTAATATAGTTATAAATTATAATTTTTCATTATAATTGTTAAATTGTAATTATTAAAATTAATTATATTACTAATTAATTGGTTAATTATTATATAAGTCATTATTAATAATATTAATTTAATACTTTAATAATTTATTATATGTTTAATACATGTGTTAAATTTAAATTATATCGGATTTATAGTTTATATTTTATAGTATTTCAAATTGAAATACTTGAAACATTTTTACGTTTCAACTAGGTAGTTTTGAAAGGTTATAGATTATTTTTTATCAACATTTTTGAGGAAATTATTTCTGTTTTAAACTATTTGTTATATGTTTAATAAATGTTTTAAATATCATTAATATCGGTTTTACAGTTTATATTTTATTGTATTTCAAAGTCATGTACTTGAAACATTTTTTAGTTTCAAGTATGCGGTTTTGAAAGCTTATAAATTATTTTCTATCAACATTTTTTACTAAATTCTTTTAATTTAAACTATTTTTTATATGTTTAATCCACGTATTATGTTTCATTTATTTTTGTCTTGTAGTTTATATTTTATAGGTTTCTAATTTCACGTACTTGAGACTTTTTAAGTTTCAAGTATGTGGTTTTGAAAGCTTATAAATTATTTTCTATCATAAGTTTTTATGAAATTATTTTTGTTTTCAACTATTTTTATATGTTTAATACATATTTTAAGTTTAATTTATATTGGTCTTATAGTTTATATTTTATAGTGTTTCAAAGTCAAGTACTTGAAACATAATCCCAATCAGAAATGCAGAATGTTTTGCACAGGAAATGGAGAACCAGAATCCCACATCGGAAATGCAGAATAATTTTCAGGGTAAGGTCTCTTATAAAAGGGAGCTCTGGGTGGGAGGTTCTGTCAGAATCCAGACTGCTGTAATGGCAGTACTGCTGGATTTAAAATAGCAGATAAATTCTGCTCAAATTTTTAGTTTTGTTTATATATATATATATATATATATATAAAACAAAATAAAAATAAGAATGAAAATAAAAAAATTCAAAAATATATATTTTTTTAGGGGAAAGGCGGCATCGCGGATGCCGCCTTTGCCTAGAATACAAAGTCGGCATCCTGGATGCCACCTTTCGGGTGCATTTTGAAAAGAAATTCCACTGTAACGGTTTTTTGAAAAATATTTTTTTAAAAAAATCTATTAAAAAAATCACGCAGTCCCTTCTCTTCCTCTCTCCATCCATAAGTTCTCAGATGTGATTTCTCTTCATGTTCTATCCCTAGTGGCTTGTTCCGGTCATCATCGCCCTTCGCTCGATAGCTTTGACCAATTTGTCAATAGCACCCGGCCTCTCCAAGAGAGTGCCATTGTTAGATTGCTGGATCCCGTCCATTTTATCCTTCACATCACCAGTGCTAATGAACCTTCATATGTGTGGTCAAAGGGGAATCACTACAGTAAAGGATCTCAGTTCTTTTTTATGAAGGTTACAATTTTCACTTGAAGCGTGATTTCCCCACTACTACGATTTGGGTATGTTTTCCGGGTCTCCCCTTCCATTACAAAATCCATAAATTCTTCAAATTCTTGGTAACCTCATTGGAAGATTTTTGGACATTGATGATTGCTCATGGTCCTTGTGTCATCCAATTATGCCCCGAATTTGCATGGAAGTTGACATTTCCAACCATCCTATTGACTCTTTATGGATCGAGGTGGGTGAGGAGCTTTATTGCCATCAACCAGTCATGTTGGAGAATTGATATGATTTTTGTGCGGTGTGTACTCATTGGGGTCATCTTCAGCAGAATTACCGCATGCATTCTTTAGGGAAGCCTCATGTCCTAGCAGTTAGCTTCTCATTACCCTATCCTTATGAGGGTCAATATGCTGGTATCTCTAGAAATGCAGGTCTAGAAACAAGTGATACTTTTCCAAAGGAGACTAGGTTGATGCTGTTGGGAAATATGTCAAGCGATGAACACGCAACCAATAAAAACACGAACGTGCAGTGGAGAAATCTTTCCCCCAAATAGTGGATGCGTAGCGACAAAAAATTGGTGAAGAAAATAAAATTGACACAAGAATTTTTACGTGGAAACCCCAAAAGGGAAAAACCACGAGACCTAGTCCAGAAAGAGGGATCCACTAAAATAGATAAGTACACGGTAGAGAATCCCCAAAAATGATAGGGATCTAAAAAGTAAAACATAAAAAATAGTGGATCAAATTCGGAGTATAGATGCAGTCTGAATGAAGCCTGAAAGGAAGAAAACAGCCTACTAAAGAAATCCAAATAGATCTGGCTGTGAAAGCAGAAGATTGATGTTCTAACAAAAGTGCAGATGACAAACACCGAGATTGGATCCAAAACCACCGCAGATGAAAGATGATCAAATCAATGTAGTTCCACCAATTGCATATCTGAAATCCAATCCTTGAAAACGCAACTGCACTGCCTCCATCCACTACCGAGAGAGGAGCCGCACATCTTATATAAATAGAAGGCGATATCTCATGTATCTCAAAAAAGATATCTCATATCTGATTAAAGATATTACATATATCTCATCAAAGATATAAAATATATCTTCTCAAAGATATCAAATATATATTGTCAAAGATATCAGAGATATCTTGTCAAAGATATCAAAATATCTTTTTTTAAAGATATCAGATATAAAAAAATATTTATCGGGGCCAGTTGAGGAGGCGCCCCAACAAACCCCCCTCTGACTCAACTGGGGATCATCGCCAACCCTACAATCAGTCGGCAAGTCTCAAATTTTCCTCTAGGTAAACTCATGGACAACATGTCTAACCCATTTTCATCAGTATGGATCTTCTCAAGCTCTAACTATCTCAAATCAAGAACATTACGAATCCAATGATACCGAACATCAATATGTTTCGACCTGCCATGAAAAGTGGAATTCTTTCCCAAAAAAATAGAACTATGAATATCACAAAATAAAACATATCTGTCTTGATTAAAATTGAGCTCTCGAACAAAATTTTTCATCCATAACAATTCTTTGCACACCTCTATAGATGCAATAAACTCTGACTCTGTGGTAGATAAAGCAACACATCTCTGCAACCTAGACTGCCAAGATATAGCTCCCCCTGTAAAAGTAATCAAATTGCCTAAAGTAGACTTTCTTGCATCAATATCTCCTGCCATATCTGAATATGTAAAGCCACAAAGCATAGGTTTCCCTCGTCCAAAACACAATCTCAGATCAGAAGTACCATGAAGATAACGACAAATGCACTTCTCTACCCTCCAAAGCTCTCTGCATGGATTTGACAGAAAACGACTGACTACACCAACTAAATGAGCTATAATATGTCTAGTACATACCCTGGAATACATCAAACAACCAATGACAAATGAATAAGTTATGTGTTGCATCTCCTCTCTCTCTTCATCAGTAGAAGGTGACTGACTGGTGCTGAGCTTAAAATGTAAATAATGAGGAGTACTAACAACTTTAGCTCTATCCATAGAAAATTTCTGAAGAACCTTTTCAATGTATCTATCTTGATATAACCACAATTTCTAGGCCTTCCTGTGACGGGAGATCGTCATGCAAAGAATCTGTCGTGTTGGCCCGAAGTCTTTCCTCGCAAAAGACTGGAAAAGATCCTTCTTCAATCTATCAATTATAGAAGCATCATGGCCAACAATGAGCATATCATCAACATAAAGAAACAGTATAATAAAATCATTATCATTAAATCTCTGAACAAACACACAATGATCAGAATATGTCTTCCTGAAACCCTGATGAGAAATGACAGATTCAAACTTTTTATACCACTGCCTCGGAGCTTGCTTCAGACCATACAAACTCTTCTTCAATCTGCAGACATGATTCTCTTTACCTGTTTCAACAAAACCCTCTGGTTACTCCATATAAATCTCCTCCTATAAATCTATATGAAGGAAAGATTTCTTCACATCCCTTTGCTCAATCTACAGATCCAAACTAGCAGCCAAACCAAGAATAATCCGAATAGAAGACATTTTGACAACAGGCGAGAAAATCTAAACAAAATCAATACCTTTCTTCTGACGGAAGCCTTTAACAACTAATATTGCCTTGTATCGGGGAACAGAACTGGATTCTACTTTCTTAATATGATAAATCCACCGATTTTGCAAAGCTATCTTACCTGTCGGTTACTTCACCAGCTCAAATGTGTGGTTATCGTGCAATGATGTCATTTCGTCATCCATTGTCGCAACCCATCTATCATTTTGTTCACTTTCCATCACCTCCACAAAAGATTCTGTTTCACCCCCTTTAGGGAGGAGACCATACTCATCAGGTGAATACAGAGTAGAAATGGTACGATGCCGTGATGACCTCCGAAGTGGAACTGTGGGTTCTTTGATAACCCTAGGAACCGGATCATTAGAAACAAAAGGTGCATCGGGAATATCAACTCCAACCTATTCACCCTGAGCATCATTCTTCAAATCAATGTGATCATCATAATCAATAATATGAGTTAAATGTGAATCAGAACCTGGATCCAGACTAACAAATCCATCAGAAGTTGGGGAAGTGGAATTTTTTCCCTTATCAATATCTGCAATATTCTGGTCCTCTTTAAACACTCCATCTCAACTTCTGAAAAGTTTCTTCAAAGAAGGATCATAAAACCGGTGCCCAAACTCATCGTTTCCATAGCCAATAAAAATACAATGTCGTGACATATCATCCAACTTGGATCTCTCATCTCTAGGCACATGAACAAAATACTTACAACCAAAAACGATCAAGTGATCATACCTGATCCTTTTTCCATACCAAAACTTATTGGGAGTGTCTATCTGCAAAGCAACTAAAGGTGATAAATTGATAATATAAGAAGAAGTAAGTAATGCCTCACCCTAAAAGTGTCCAAGAAACATTGCTTTTGAAATCGAACAACGAACTCTTTCCACCAAAGTCATGTTCATCCGCTCAGCTACACCATTTAGTTGAGGTGTCTTTGGAGGTGTCTTCTGATGCCGAATACCTTCCTGCCTGCAATACTGATCAAATGGACCACAATAATCTCCCCCATTGTCAGTGCGAATACATTTCAATTTATTTCCTGATTCCCTCTCAACAGAGACATAAAATTTCTTAAAAACACTAAGCACCTGACTTTTGGCATTCAAAACATAAACCCAATGTTTCCGTGAGATTCATTAATAAATCTCACAAAATAAAGACCGCCACTAAAGGTCTTAGATTTCAATGGACCACAAACGTCTGAATGTACTAATTCAAGTACCTATGACTTCCTGTGTGGAGGATGACTGCTGAAACTCACTCTGCTCTATTTCCTAGCCATGCAATGATCACATGTGTCCAATTTGACACTCTTCATATCTGGAGGAAGATTTCTCTTGGCCAAACAACCAAGCCCTTTCTCACTGATTTGACTGAGCCTCTTATGCCACAACTTGGACGAACCACTGCACTCAAAAACGGAATATGTATAACATGAAATAGACGCTCTAGTCTAGTACAAACCTGACTACTTCTTCCCTCGAGCCACAATCAAAGAGCCCTTGGAATGCTTCCATTGGAAATCACGAAATGTGATGATAAACCCTTCATCATCAAGAACATTGGTAGAAATAAAATTCAAGCGAACCTCTGGTGCATGTCGAACATTCTTCAAAATATGCTTACTTCTAGTACTGGTCTCTAAACAAACAGTCCTGCTACCTAAGACATCAACATGACCATCATTACCCATCTTCAAAATCCAAAAATTACCTAGGTTGTAAGATGTAAAGAACTCATTCACTGATGTCATGTGAAAACAGGCACCACTTTCAAAAACCCAGCAAGAATGATCAGAAGCAATATTAATGGAGTCGTAAACAATAACAAGATCACCCCCTGTAGCGGCATCGACATGATCATCTCCATCGACATTCTTCTTTGGCTGATTTTCCTTAATTATGTTTTCTCTTTTCATGAAAAGACCCATAAAATTCAAGGCTAATTTTTTCTTAATTTTCTTTGGAATTTTACAAGAACGCGGTTTTAGACGGAACTTGATTCTGAGGCCCGGAGTGCCCAGAATTTCAATCCGAAGTTTAGCTCGGGTACGTTCAGTGAACGAACGAGCGGGATTTTCCTCACTTTTGAACTGGTGCCCGTAATCGAATTCTGAGGGCACCGATGGAACCGCAGCACCGGTAATTTCTTAGTAACTCCTTTTCTGGAGTTTTGTTATCACGAGTGTGGATGATAAAAATTGTGGAAGTGGATTTATAATTATTCTACAAATTTTTATCTTTTTCTAAGTGTTTAGTTCTTGATGGAAGTTGGGTAACCACCCAACCTCCCTTGGGAGGTTATGAGGGTGGTGGTGCCTACAAGAACCCCACCCCTTCATATCCTCTAACCCCTCTCAACTCCCATTAAATGTTGATAACTTAAGTTTACATAACTTATGAAATTAATATGGTGAGTTACATGTAAGTTTTTGAAATTCAAAAAATTGAATTTCAAAAGCCTTGTTGTGTTAATAAAATAAGTCGAGAACTTATTTGGGGTTGGGTTGGGTTGTTTGAGAGATTTTTTGAGAAAAAGCTAAGGAACATCTTGTTCTTCGACGAAGAACGCGAAGAACGAATGATCTCCGACGTGGAGCACCGAGCCCTCGTAGACCGTCTTCCACGACACCGACCCGCGACGTGACATTCTTCTTCCACGACGTCTCTTCCACGAAGAAATCTCCGTCAACGTCTTCGAATCCTCGCTTCGCGACATCGACGTTCTTTTTCCGCGACGCCCGACCACCGCAACGCTCGTTTTCCGCAGCTCGTTGATGTACATTGTTCTTGAAACCGAGGTAGGGGTTTTATTTATTTATTTTGTTCGTGATTACCAACTTGACGAACTTCGTGGATTAAAACCAATTGTTATCGAATAACGCGAGGGGTCCGGACCACACAAACATGGCCGACACTCCTCCTTATTTCATGTTGGTTCCTTTGTGGTTTGGTATGGAAAGGAGTGGTGCCGGCGCACCACGCGGAATCATGAGAAAGGAACTACGTGGCGCCGTCGCGCCCCGCCGTTGAAATATGATCAAGGAAGCGACGCCATCGCGCCACGTCGGAGACACCCGAAAATACTGCGTCCTGTACCGGGGCCACAGTGGAGGGGCGCGGTGTTGTCGCACTGCGCCGGACGACGAGGGTCGTGGCCGGTTCCGTGCCGCGGCGGAGCAAGGTGACGGACAGCCGGATCGGGCCGCCGGCATTGGAACTGGAAGGGGACCGGCCATCGCCGGTCCTGTTGAGCAGGAACCGGCCGTAAAGGGAGGAGACGGGGGAATTAATTCCCCCGACCGGACTTCAAACCGCCTCCATAAATGGGGGGCGGCTGTTACACAAGGGGGGCAGCCCCCCCCCCCCCTTTGCCAACGGCTCGGCCTTCGGCCGAGCTGGCAGCGCGCTCGGCGCGCTGTGCCCAGCCGAGCCGGCCACCTGGCCGACCACCAGGATGGGCCGGGCCGACCTGAATAGGGGCGGGTCGTCCAGGTTCGGGCCGACCGGGGGGTCTCGGGCCAGGTCGGTCCGGGCCCGAAACCCCCGTTTTCGGACCGTCTCTATCTTTTGAAAATAACCTGGGCTACAAAGCTCCAATCGACGTACCGTCAATTGAGATGCAATCCTTGAATCGAGACGGTCGTTTCAGTATATCGCACTAAACGTTTCGGAAAACATTGAGTTCGGCCGGGTTGGTTCGTACACGAAACCAACCGGGCCC
Organism: Viscum album; assembly: GCA_963277665.1. Taxonomy (NCBI): domain Eukaryota; kingdom Viridiplantae; phylum Streptophyta; class Magnoliopsida; order Santalales; family Viscaceae; genus Viscum; species Viscum album. Next base: position 352,690,749 of record OY728162.1, read on the forward strand.
TCGGAGCAAAAACACTCATATCTTAAGCTCCGGATGTCCGAATGACATGACGTCGACTTTTTTTGTTTCCTCTTAGTGAGACAGATCTTTTGGCTTACTCCGCCCGAGGTTTGGACACAGGTGGAGTACGGTCGGGTAGGTTTTTCCTTAAAAACCAACCGGGCCCCTGGGACGAAAAAAGCCAATAACTCTCAGACCGGGCGTCTGATTGACGCGCCGTCTGCGACGTTGAGTTCCTGTTGATGATACAGAACTTTTAGATACATTAACTCTGGACTATGTGTCTGTTGATGTATCATTATCTCACCTGGTGGAGCGGACCCTCCCGAACGAGCTTGCTGTGTGCGGGAACCCTAGTGCTGGCTGCGACTGCTACTGTGACTGCCACGACGACTGTAAAGAGATCCTCAGTGGATTCGACGGCGATGACTATAGAACTCAGCGATCCTATGAGGATCAGTGCTACCGATCCTGTGTGGGTCCGATCCTGTGTGGGTCAGCGCTCAGCAGTTCTGTGTGAGCCAGCGCCTACAGATCCTATGTGGGTCCGATCTTGTGTGGGTCTTTGCGGGGGCTAGTTTCCTACCGATCCTGTGTGGGTCATTGCGGGGGTTAGTACCTATCGATCCTTTGTGGGTCCGATGACTTAGATGGATCAGTGATCATGTCTATCGTCTTTTGAAGAAGTATACCTGTGTGAGCTGAATCCTGATTGCTTTCCTATGTGGATTCTGTTGTGCTATCCTGTGTGGATTACGTTTTGCTTTCCTGTGTGGAATACGTATACTTTCCTGTGTGGACTGGGTTGTACATGGGCATGGAGGATGGAGCGTATTGGAATTGATGACTTAGGTATATGTATGGGCATATACCTAAGCCGTGTCAGATGTTACATTGTGATTGTATCTTTCCTTTGTGGATTATCCTTTGTGGATTATCCTTTGTGGATTCTGGGAGACCATCAGGGGTCTCGGAGTCCCTACTGAGTAGCTTATATTCACCCCTACACGGTCTATGACTGCACTACGTTGTGTTGGTTGCAGACGACAGACAACGTTGATCGTGGTTGAGGCTTGCAGAGCAGGACAGTACCTGGAGGTGGACCACTGGGCGGGACGTACTCGGAGAGGACGGCGGGACCCGAGGAGCAGTGGAGCTATCTGTACCCACCCTTCAGGTGGGATTTCCTGTGGACAGCTCGGTGTAGCAGCTTTTACTTTTCAGTTGCTATTTTCCCTTTCGAGTTGTACTTTACTTTCAGTTTGGGTGTGTATACTAGCCCACTTACTTTGCACACATACAGTTGTACTCTGTTTTTACTTAGTGTTTACTTTTTCCGCTTTCTTACTCTGTGGTGCTTGTTTATTTTACAAAGGCAATGCCTTTCCTTTTTACTAGGATTTATGCCTTGGTGCTAGTCGCCAGCCCTTGGCCTATGGTAGGCAGGCTTGGGGTAGTCACGGCATGGACCCCAAGGACGGGTCGTGACAAATTGATATCAGAGGAGATCGGTTCTACCGCAGAACTTTGGACTCTGATCTATTTCTATGTGAAGCAACAGTGTTAAGCGTATTGGGTGTGGTTATCAGTTCAGGGAGTCCAGTGTTGGTATGGCGGTCGATGTATCTGTACACCAGGACCCTGACTTCTGATTTCCGACTTAATGCCCGAAAACATTGATGGCATGTGTGTTTCATGTTTTCTTTGTGATTACTTTGTATCAGCTCACCATGTATATTGTTCTGACCGTGGCGCACCTGTTTCCTTTTCAGGATGGCCCCATGATTGCAGCCAGCTAGGGTTCGGAGATTCTAGCATGACGACATCCCACCGAGCGATGAGGCCTCGGTGCGGGGCCCTTTGTCAGCAGTGGCATTGGCAGTAGCCCTACCCGCCGAGCCACAGATGCTTCCAGCCCCAGTCGCTGACGATTCACGTCACCTTAGTGCACTGCATGAGTTCCAGCGCCAACGACCACCCAGGTTCCACTGGGAGATGGACCCCCAGGCATCTGAGGACTGGATGGAGGTAGTGGTACGAGTTTTCAGGCTAGTGAGGACACCAGCAGACCTCATGATGATCCTCGCAGCGAGCCTACTGCACGCAGCAGTGGGTTGATGGTGGAGCTTGATGCTCCAGGTGCACGATGAGGCATCTCTACCTTGGACGTAATTTGAGAGCCTCATTCGCTCGGAGTTCGTCCCAGCCACCTTCCATGCGGTACGCATTCAGGAGCTTCTTCAGCTGCGGTAGGGCAGCATGACGGTCGCCCAATACTCGGAGAGATTTACCGATCTCTCGCGCTACTCGACCGACATGGTACGGGACCCATTCTTCCGGGCCCGGAACTTTGAGCAAGGATTGAGACACGAGATCAGGGGATCGCTGATCTCCCTTAGCATTCCGACTCAGATAGGAGTACTGGACCGGGCCCTTTTGATCGAGAGATTTCTTGCTGAGTCTACACCAGCGCCGAGACCCACTGCAGGATGGCACGTAGCAGAGTCTTCTGCAGCAGGCAGTCGATAGACGACTCAAGGGTCCAGGCAGACCAGACCCTCAGGCAGACGACCTCAGGACACTGGCTCAGTAGTGCGGGGCACACAGCGCGGAGCCAGTCTTTAGAGAGGCATACAGTGTTACTCGTGCGGCGGGCAGGGACACATTGCTCGTGATTTCCCGACCCGTCGTGCCGAGAAGCAGCAGACGGTTGAGGGACCACCAAGGAAGAGGCAGAGGGTCGACCGTGGCGGTCCGCAGGGAGCAAGCGGACGAGGCAGAGGAGCTGGCTGAGCAGCGGGTGGTGGGCGACGCCTTGAGGCTCTACCACCACCACCACCAGAAGGTCCACCCCGACCACAGGGAGCTGGCGGGCAGATACAGGCACAACTCCAGGAAGCGGAGGCCTACGACCACGGCGCGCCCGAGATGATTCGAGGTACTATCTGGGTCTATTCCACCCTTGCTGCAGTTCTTATAGACACATGAGCGAGTCACTCTTTCATAGACGCTACCCTTGTTCGGAGCTCGGAGATTCCAACAGAGTCGTTGGCTCGATCCTTGCGGCTAAAGACTCCTACGGGAGCAGACTCGATGATTACGCACTGGTTCCGGCAGTGTGAGCTTACTCTAGGAGGCGAGAGATTCAGCTGGGATCTTCTTGTAGCGGCTTTGAGGCCTTATGACATCATCTTGGGCATGGATTGGTTGGCTATGGTCCATGCACAGATTGACGGTTTTAGGCGCAAGGTGCGATGTGTACGCACCGACGGGAGAAGGTTCACCTTCACCGGTGAGAAGGGAGCCTTTGCAGCACATGATGGACTCTTGCAGAGGATAGGAAATCTCATCACTAATTAGTTGGCTAGCCTCATCCTAGGAGCAGTTGACGTGCGGATTCCTGGTTTTCCTGCAGTGGTGGATCAGTTTGCGGACGTTTTTCCCGATGACGTTCCAGGGTTACCTCCTCGCAGAGAGGTAGACTTTTATATTGAATTGTACCCTAGGATAGCCCCGATATCGACTCCATCATAACGGATGGCCTCCGCTGAGCTTCAAGAGCTAAAGGTATAGTTGGAGGACTTGCAGGGCAAGGGGTTTATCAGACCCAGTGTTTCACCCTGGGCTTCCACGATACTGTTCGCCAAGAAGGCGGACGGGAGCTTGCGACTTTGTGTCGACTATCGTCGCCTGAACCAGGTGATAGTGAGGAAAAAGTATCCGCTACCGAGGATTGATGACCTCTTTGATCAGCTCAAGGGAGCATGGTGGTTCTCGAAGATAGACCTTCGATCAGGCTATCATCAACATAGTGTTCGGGACGAGGACGTGAAGAAGACGGCCTTTAGATGTCGGTATGGGTACTATGAGTTCTTGGTTATGCCTTTCGATGTAACCAATGCTCTAGCAGTGTTCATGGCCCTCATGAACAGGATATTTCAGCCATACCTCGATCAATTTGTCGTGGTCTTCATCGATGACATTTTGATTTACTCGACGACTGAGGAGGAGCATGCCTACCACTTACGGGTTGTACTAGACACACTCCGAGAGCAACAGCTTTATGGAAGGCTCTTTAAGTGTCAGTTCTGGATACGTGAGGTCCACTTCTTGGGGCACGTCATCTCTGAGGCGGGATTTGTAGTGGATCCTGCGAAGATTGAGGCAGTGCTAGCTTGGAAGCCACCCAGGGGCATGACGGAGGTGAGGAGTTTCTTGGGACTAGCTGGATACTACCGGAGATTTGTGCCAGACTTCTCCAGAGTTGCGGCACCACTCTCAACTTTGACAAAGAAGGGGAAACCCTTCGTGTGGTCAGACAGATGTCATTAGAGCTTCTAGGAGCTAAGACAGAGATTGACCAGCGCACCTATCTTGATGTTGCCTAAGGAGGGAGTAGGGTAGGTAGTCTACTGCGATGCATCAGGGACCGGACTCGGATGTGTCCTGATGAAGGAGTGGGCAGTGATCGCCTATGGATCACGTCAGTTGAGGCTGCATGAGCCGAACTACGCTACCCATGACCTGGAGTTAGCAGAAGTTGTCTTCGCCCTGAAGACATGGCGACACTATCTGATGGGAGAGCGCTTTACAGTCTTTTCTGACCACCAGAGTCTCAGATACATCTTCTCTCAGAAAAATATGAATATGAGACAGCGGCGATGGCACGAGTTCCTCCAGGACTATGACGTTGAGATAGTCTATACTTCTGGGAAGGGAAACGTGGTAGCTGATGCTCTCAGTAGGAGGACAGACATTCAGCTACTTGAGGAGGCGACAGAGCAGCTAGCCTCTCTGCTGATATCCTTCGTGGATAGAGATGGAGAAGCCTTCCTTCAGTCTCTCACAGTCACTCCTCCACTACTGCAGTAGGTCAGAGAGGCACAACGTGGGAACGCTGACTGTGAGACGCGACGTACACAGATATCCTCAGTACATGCACATGATGGTTTCTCCTTTGGAGCAGAGCATGAAATCCTTTTCAGAGGACGTACATTGTTACCAGTTTCTTTACGGAAGGAGGTACTGAGAGAGTTTCACACTTCTCCCTTAGTGGTACATCCCAGTGTGGCAAAGATGTACAAGGATCTCAGACGACAGCACTGGTGTCCAGGCATGAAGAAGGTTGTGGTAGAGTTCATTTCTCGATGCCTCACCTTCCAGCAGGTGAAGGCTGAGGACCAGGTACCAGCAGGCTTGGTACAACCCTTGGAGGTTCCAGAGTGGAAGTGGGATGGGATATCTATGGACTTCGTGACTGGACTTCCACGCACTTCCAGATGTCACGACTCCATCTTGGTGATTGTCGACCGACTCACCAAGTCGGCTAACTTCTTACACATCAGAGAGCAGGTCTCAGTGGAGAGCTTGGGACATCTTTACGTTCAAGAGATTGTTTGGCGTCACAGTGTGCCATAATCTATCGTCTACGATCGAGATACTCGTTTTACTTCCCGGCTATGGAAGGGATTTCAGGAGGCGTTTGGGACACAGCTATGTCTGAGCATAGCCTTTCACCCTCAGACAGATGGTTAGAAAGAGAGGACCATTCAGACTCTCGAGGACATGCTCCGCACTTGCGTCCTCGAATTTGGTCACAGCTGGGAGGACCACCTACCCTTGGTGGAGCTTACGTACAACAACAGCTACCACTCCACCATCGGGATTTCACCTTACGAGGCGTTGTACGACCGACCATGTAGATCTCCTTTGTGCTGGACAGACACTGGGGAGTCAGCACTTGTGGGACCAGAGATGGTCCAGGCCACGACAGAGAAGGTCCAGGTCATCCAGGAGCGGATGAGGACAACTCAGAGCCGGCAGAAGTCCTATGCTGACAGGAGGCGGAGGCCACTAGATTTCGAGGATGGCGACCACGTCTTCTTGCGGGTCTCACCTCGACGTGGTATACGGAGATTTGGCCAAGGCGGAAAGTTATCTCCGCGCTTCATCAGACCCTTATAGGTCCTCAGCAGGACTGGCGAGGTGGCTAATCGCCTAGCTCTACCACCTCAGTTGCACCGGGTGCACGACGTCTTCCACGTATCTCAGCTGAGGAGATACGTGCATGACCTGACGCACATCATTGACCATGGGGAGCTAGACGTTGATGATGGGGAGACTTTTGCGGAGTTCCCGGTGGAGATCGAGGATCGACATGAGTGGGTCCTACGTGGACGGTCGATTCCTCTAGTTCACATTAGATGGCATCACGGGATCCTCCAGGACAGCACTTGGGAGCGGGAGGCTCAAATGCATGCTCAGTACCCTCATTTGTTTCCCTAGTTATGATGTATCTGTACAGGGACGTAAATCCATGAGGTGGGAGTAATGTAAAGACTCGTAAATTTCAAGGGAAATTTTTTCATAATTTTCTTTGGAATTTTACAAGAACGCGGTTTCAGATGGCACTTGATTCCGAAGCCCGGAGTGCCCAGAATTTCAATCCGAAGTTTAGCTTGGGTACGTTCAGTGAACGAATGAGCGGGATTTTTCTAACATTTGAACTGTTTCCCGGAATCGAATACCGAGGGCACCGATGGAACCACATCGCTGGTAATTGCTTAGGAACTCCTGTTTCGGAGTTCTGTTATCACGAGTGTGGATGATAAAAATTGTGGAAGTTGATTTATAATTATTCTACAAATTTTTATCTTTTTCTAAGTGTTTAGTTCTTGATGGAAGTTGGGTAACCACCCAACCTCCATTGGGAGGTTATGAGGGTGGTGGGGCCCACACGAACTCCACCCCTTCATATCCTTTAACCCCTCTCAACTCCCATTAAATTTTGATAAATTAAGTTTACTTAACTTATGAAATTAATATGGTGAGTTACATGTAAGTTTTTGAAATTCAAACAATTGAATTTCGAAAGCCTTGTTGTGTTAATAAAATAAGATGAGAACTTATTTGGGGTTGAGTTGGGTTGTTTGAGATATTTTTGGAGAAAAATCTAAGGAACATCTTGTTCTTCGATGAAGAACGTGAAGAACGAACGATCTCCGACGTGGAGCGCTGAGCCCTCAGAGACCGTCTTCCGCGACACCGACCCGCGTCGCGACGTTCTTCTTCTGCGTCGTCTCTTCTGCGATGGTTTTCCATGAAGAAATCTCCATCAACGTCTTCGAATCCTCGCTTCGCGACGTCCACGTTTTTTTCCACAATGCCCGACCTCCGGGACGCTCGTTTTCCACAGCTCGTTGACGTGCACCGTTCTTGAAACCGAGGTAGGGGTTTTACTTATTTAGTTTGTTCGTGAATACCAACTTGACGAACTTCGTGGATTAAAACCAATTGTTATCGAATAACACGAGGGGGCCGGACCGCACAAACACGGCCGACCCTCCTCCTTATTTCATGTCGGTTTCTTTGTGGTTTGGTCCGGAAAGTCATGGTGCCGGCGCACCATGCAGAATCATGCGAAAGGAAATGCGCGGCGCCGTCACGCCGCGCCGTGGAAAGAAGATCAAGGATGTGACGCCGTTGCGCCGCGCCGGAGACACCTGAAAATACTATGGCCGGTACCGGGGCCATGGCGGAGAGGCGCGGTGTCGTCGCACCACGCCGGACGACAAGGGCCACGACCGGTTCCGGGCCGCGGCGGAGCAAGGTGACCGGCAGCCGGACCGGGCCGCCAGCGTCCGAATTGGAAGGGGACCGACCATCGCCGGTCCCGTTGAGCAGGAACCGGCCGGCTAGGTCGGTCCGGCCAGACAGGAAGGAGCCGGGGGAATTAATTCTCCCGGACGGACTTCAAACGGCCCCTATAAATGGGGCGCCGTGGTTACACAAGGGGGGCAGACCCACCCTTGCCAACGGCGCGGCCTTCGGCCGAGCTGGCAGCGCGCAGGGCGTGTTGTGCCCAGCCGGGCCGACCGCCGGGCCGGACCGCCAGGCCGGGCCGCGCCGGGCCGGGCCGATCAGGACCGGGGCGTGTCGATCCGGTTCGGGCTAATCGGGGTGTCTTGGGCCGGGTCGGTCCGGGCCCGAAACCCCCGTTTTCGGACCGTCTTCGGTCGTTTCCCCATAACTTTGGCTATGAACCTCCAGTCGACTCACCATCAGTTGCGATGGAATCCTTGAATCGAGACGGTTGTTTCGGTATATCGTACTAAATCTTTTGGAATACTTTGAGTTCAGCCGGGTTGGTTCGTACACGAAACCAACCGGGCCCTCAGAGCGGAAACACTCATATCTTAAGCTCCGGATGTCCGAATGACTTGCCATCAACTTTTTTGGTTTCCTTTTAGTGAGACAGATTTTTTGGCCTACTCCGCCCGAGGTTTGGATGTAGGTGGAGTAAGGTCGGGTTGGTTTTGCCTTAAAAACCAACCGGGCCCCTGGGACGAAAAAGCCAATAACTCTCAAACTAGGCCTCTGATTGACGCGCCGTCTGCGACGTTGAGTTCCTGTTGACGATATGGAACTTTTGGATACATCAACTCTGGACTATGTGTCAGTTGATATATCATTCTCTCGGCTCATGGAGCAGACCCTCCCGAATGAGCTTGCTGTGTGCGAGAACCCTAGTGAGGGCTGTGACTGCTATTGTGACTGCGACGACGACTGTACAGAGATCCTCAGTGGATTCGATGGAGACGACTACAGCACTCAGTGATCCTATGTGGATCAGTGCTACCGATCCTGTGTGGGTCTGATCCTATGTGGGTCAGTGCTCAGCGGTTCTGTGTGAGCCAGCGCCTACAGATCTTGTGTGGGTCCGATCCTGTGTGGGTCTTTGCAGGGGTTAGTTTCCTACCGATCCTATGTGGGTCATTGCGGGGGTTAGTACCTATCGATCCTTTGTGGGTCCGACAACTTAGATGGATCAGTGATCATCTCTATCGTATTTCGAAGAAGTATATCCGTGTGAGCTGAATCTTGATTGCTTTCCTATGTGGATTGTGTTGTGCTATCCTGTGTGGATTACGTTTTTCTTTCCTGTGTGGAATACGTATACTTTCCTGTGTGGAATGGGTTGTACTTGGGCTCGGAGGTTGGAGCGTATTGGAATTGATGACTTAGGTATATGTATGGGAATATACCTAAGCCGTGTCGGAAGTTACTTTGTGATTGTATCTTTCCTTTGTAGATTATCCGTTTTGGATTCTGGGAGACCTTCGGGGGTCTCAGGGTCCCTACTAAGTAGCTTATACTCACCCCTGCACGGGCTATGCCCGCACTACGTTGTGTTGGTTGCAGATGACATATAGCGTTGATCGTGGTTGAGGCTTGCAGAGCAGGATGGTACCTGGAGGTGGACCATTGGGCGGGATGTACTCGGAGCGGACGGCGGGACCCGAGGAGTAGGGGAGCTATCTGTACCCACCCTTCGGGTGGGATTTCCAGTGGACAGCTCGGCGTAGCGACTTTTACTTTTCAGTTGTTGTTTTACCTTTTGAGTTGTACTTTACTTTCAGTTTGAGTTTGTATACGGGCCCACTTACTATCCGCACATACAGCTGTACTTTGTTTTTTACTTAGTGTTTACTTTCTCCGCTTTCTTACTTTGTGGTGCTTGTTTACTTTACAAAGGTAATGCCTTACCTTTTTACTGGGATTTACGCCTTGGTGCTAGTCGCCAGCCCCTAGCCTATGGAAGGCGGGATTGGGGTAGTCACGGCACGGGCCCCGAGGATGGGTCGTGACATTTCATCTGATAACAAAACTTCTTAACATGCCCCTTCTCACCACAATGATGACATTCAAAATCTTTCTGCTTTGATCTGTATTTTCTTCTTCTTTTACTCTTTCCTCGACTACTCTGTCCTTGATTCTTTTCCTGGCTTCTCCCCCTGTTCTCTATGACTAAAAGATATGAAGATTTCTCTTGAGTACATCTTCTGACTTCTTCATTCAAAATAACAGACTTAAAAAAACATAATGTCACAGCAGCATTAGGAGTAGAACCAGTTAGATAACACATAAATTCTCAAAAGAATCAGGTAACATGTTAAGCAATAAAAGTTCTAAAACCTCATCTTCAAAATTAATACCCATGCCATAAAACTGATCAAAACATCCCTAATATTGACTTAAATAATCAGAGCTAGATGTACCTTCTTTGTACCTCAAATTCATCATTTTTTTGAGAAGAAACAATTTATTATTTCCTGTCTTGGAAGCATAGGTAGTCTCGAGCTTCTCCCACAATGTTCTAGTCTGAGAGATGTTGACAATGTGATTCATCACATTGTCTTCGACCCATTGGTGAATGAAGCCACAAACCATCTCATGCTCTAATGTACATTCTTCATCTGAAATCCTTTATGGCTTATGGGTACTAAACACTGGAAGATGCATTCTCTTGACAAAAAGAAGATCCTTCATTTTAAGTCGCCACATATGATAATTGGTACCATTCAATAAAATCATCCGACTGTAATTAGCCTCCATAATAAAATATTAAATAAAAACCAAACCCTTTGATACTATATGTTGGTGATTATTGAAAGCGATGAATGCGCAAACAATAAAAGCATGAATGTGCAGCGGAGAAATCTTTCCCTCAAACAGCGGATGCGTAGAGACAAAAAATAGGTGCAGAAAATAAAATTGACACTATAATTTTTACATGGAAAACCCAAAAGGGGAAAACCACGGGACCTAGTCCAGAAAGTGGGATCCACTAAAATAGATAAGTACATGGTAGAGACTCCCCAAAAATGATAAGGATCACAAAATTAATACTTAGTAAATTAGTGGATCAAAGTCGGAATATAGATGCATTCTGAATGAATCTTGAAATGAAGAAAAAAATCTCCTAAAGAAACCCAAATAGATCTAACCTTGAAAGCAGAAGATTGATGTCTGAACAAAAGTACAGATGAAAAACACTGGGATCAGATCAAAAACCACCACAGATTAAATCCGATCAAATCAAAGTAGTTCCACCAATTACAGATCTGAAAACCACTCCTTCAAAACACAACTGCACTTCCTCCCACCACTACCGAGAGAGGAGCCACACATCTCATATAAATAGAAGATGATATCACGTGTATCTCCTAAAAGATATATCATATCTGATTAAATATATTAAATATATCTCATTAAATATATAAAATATATCTTCTCAAAGATATCAGATATATCTTGTTAATGAAATCAGATATATCTTGTCAAATATATCAAAATATATTTTTTTAAAGATTTTGGATAAAAAAAATATTTATTGGGGCTAGATGAGGAGGCGCCCCAACAGATGCAACTAAACCAAAAGGTTTCTGATATCTTCTCTCACTTGAGATGCGACCTGGATGAAATTAACTAGATTGTTCCGGTGAAGGGGGATTGTCGGTCCTACCCCTCTTCCCCTAATGTTACTTTTGCTTGAATGGTTTCTTCTGGGGGGGTTCCAAGTTATGAACCTTCTCCCAGTGTTCATCTGAGATTGTCTTCCTTTGTAAAAATAGGGACTACATTGATCAATTAATATGAAGTAATACCTCAAATGAAGGATCCCTCTACCCAATAGGATTCACCTGCCTCAACACAGTTGCATAACCATTTTTAGTCCTTGGATGAACTTGTGGTTGGTGATACTTGTCGGCAGATTTGACTTTGGATGGTGTTGCCCCCTTTCATTGTCAAAGGGGGAGGGCTACGTAGGTGGTGGGTCACCAAACCCCACCGAGCCTCTAGCGGGAGAAGGAAGTAGGAGGGGGAGATGCAGTCTATAAAAGGGGATCTCCCCCAATGGTTCTAGCATCTGATTATAATCATCCTCCGGTTCATTAATTCTCCAGAAATTTGAGTGGTTTTAGTGTGGTGGTTTCCCCATTTATTCAAGAGAGATTTTACAAGGTTTTTCTCTTTGTAATAGTGAGGGAGTGTGTACCCACTTTTATCCCATAGTGATCCTTCTATTTTCCCATGGTTTTTTAACCCTTCCATTTGGGTTTTTTCCATGTTACATCTGATGTCCTTTTTATTTCCATATTTTTCACTTTATTTTTATCTCGTGATTATTGCTGCACCAGTGAGCCAATCATTTACGGTTCTAACAAGTTGTATTAGAGGCAAGGTTCTGGCCCGGTACTGTTCACGTTTTCAGGTATTAATAATTCTCATAAACAGCGGATGTTCTGAACTGACGGCTTGTCCAGATGGTGGCGAAATTTGAGATTGAAAAATTCAACTGGAATAATTTTTCGTTGTGGAAAATGAAGATGCAGGCTCTGTTGCGGAAGGAAAATTGTCGACTGACAATTGATGAAAGACTGAAAAATGTGACGATGGAGCGTTGTTCTAGTGGGAGCCAAAATCATTAAATGGACAAAAATGTGGCGAGTACTTCTGGAAAAGGAGATATATTAGTCCGTGAAGCGGTGACATCTACTGGTAGCAGGAAACATCTCGACGATGCATGGATTATTGACTCAAGAGAAACATGGCACATGACGTCTCGACGAGAATGGTTCGACCAATATGAAACCATCCCAGAAGGACTTGTGTACTTGGGGAACGATCACACACCGAAGATCGTTGGAGTTAGTACCATCAAACTGAAGATCCATGATGGTATTGTTCGGACCGTCCAAGGAGTACGTCATGTGAATGTTCTGAAGAAGAACATATTGTCTTTGGGACAATTTGATGATATCGGATGCAGGAATCGAACAGAGAATGGAGTGATGAGAATTGTGAAGTGCGCGCTTGTGGTAATGAAGGTGAAGAAGTTCTCAAAGAACCTATACGTGCTTATGGGTGAAACGTACAAGGAGGTGGAGAGAGTTGTTGCATCAACTACCTTGATGGAAGCGCTGATGACGTTATGACATCGGAAGCTTGGCCATATGTCAGAACGAGGCCTAAAGATTCTTGCGGATTAGAATTTTCTATCCATGATGACAAAGGTATCCTTACCATTTTTTGAGAATTGTGTTTTGAGCAAGCAACACATGTTAATGTTCAGGACATCAACATCCAGAAGTCAGGAGATCTTGGAGTTGATCCATTTCGATGTTTGGAAAGCACCGGTTATATCTCTAGGAGGAGAAAGGTACATTGTATCATTCATTGATGATTATTCCAGGAGATGTTGGGTGTACCCTATCAAAAGGATGGCAGATGTTTTTGAAGTCTTCAAAACATTAAAAGCGTGGAAGGGGCTTGACTTTGGAAAGAAGATCAAGTGTTTGAGGATAGAAAATGGTGGTGAATATACAAGAGAGGATTTTGATACTTTTTGTCAACAAGACGGTATCAAGAGATAGTTTACGATGGCATACAATCCTCAACAGAATGGAGTGACAGAGCAGATAAATAGAATCCTGTTGGATAGAACAAGTTTGATGCTAATGACTACAGGTATTGCCAAAACTTTTTGGGCATAAGCAGTGAATTCCTCCTGTTATGTAATAAACCGATCGCCTTCAATGGCGATTGAGCTAAAGACTTCGATGGAGATGTGGACTGGTAAACCTGCTGACTATTCCTGGTTACATACTTTTGAAAGTCCTGTATATGCAATGTTTAATGACTATAAAATATCAAAATTGGATTCAAGATCCAGGAAATGTATCTTCTTGGGGTACGCTGATGGTGTGAAGGGGTATTGTTTGTGGGATCCCACTGCCCACAAATATTTCATCCAAAAAGATGTCATTTTTCTAGAAGACATGGTGCAAATGACAACTGATCAAGGCATGGAGAAGAAGAATATAGAAACTACAATAGTCGAAGAAGAGGAAAAATCCATGGAAGAACCAGTTTCCTCTAAAGCATTACCAGAGCATGATGATCAAGTACCAATTGAGTCTGGACCACGACTGTCAACTCTGGAGAAAAGAGCACCAGTATGGCACTCAGACTATGTCACTGAGAGCAATATTGCGTACTTCCTATTGAAAGAGGATAGAGAGCCATCTTTTTTGGTGGAGGTGACCCGGAGTCCAGATGTAAACTCATGGATGGAAGCGATGCAGGAGGAACTTGAAGCGCTACACAGGAACAAGATATGGTATCTTCTGCCATTACCTCGTGGAAGGAAGGCTATCGGAAACAAATGGGTCTTTAAGATCAATCGAGATGAAAAGCACCAGGTGGAAAGATATCGTGCAAGATTGGTGGTCAAAAGATTTTCTCAGAAGGAAGGTATTGATTTCAATGAAATATTTTCTCATGTTGTTAGACTGACGACTGTTCGGTTAGTTCTGGCGATGTGTGCTACATAAAACTTACATCTAGAGCAGCTGGATGTGATGATTTCTTTTCTCCATGGTGAACGTGATGAAGAGACCTATATGCTCCATCCATAAGGATTTTCAGGAGAAGGCATAGAGAACTTGGTTTGCTGGTTGAACCAATCTCTGTACGGTCTCAAACAGGCACCGAGGTGTTGGTATAAGATATTTTATTCCTATATCATGAGCCTTGGATACGACACACTTCATTCAGATCCTTGTGCATATTTTAAGGGTTTAGATGGTAATGATTTCATCATTATTCTGTTGTATGTGGATGAAATGTTGGTTGCAGGCCCCAACAATGATCAGATCTAGGAGATGAAGGCACAGTTGGCTTGGGAGTTTGATATGAAGGACTTGGGACTAGCAAACAAGATTCTTGGGATGCAGATTTACCAAGACAGAAATAATGGGATGATTTGGCTATCACAGAAGACTTACTTACAGAGAGTCTTGAAATGATTCAACATACAAGATAGTAAGCCAATCTCAACACCTCTTCCCATTAATTTCAAATTTCCTCCCTGATGAGTCATAGCAATGAAGTAGAGAGGAATGAGATGCCTCAAGTACCGTATTCATCAATAGTGGGTCGTCTAATGTTCACTATGGTTTGTACTAGACTAGACATTGCACATGCAGTGGGGGAAGTTAGCTGGTACATGATGAATCTAGGACGGGAGCATTGGAGCACAGTGAAGAGGATTCTATGATACATCAAGGAGACTTCAGATGTTGTATTAGGTTATGGAGGATTATATTTTACTGTCAGAGGATATTTTGATTCAGATTTTGTAGGTGATTCTGACCAGAGGAAATCCACTATCGGTTATGTGTTTACTCTTGCAGGTGGTGTTGTGAGCTGGATTTCAAAGTTATTGTTAGTTGTGGATTTATCCACGATAGAGGAGGAGTATATAGAAGCTATAATGGCTTGAAAAAATGTGATTTCGATAATAAAGTTGTTGGAGGAGCTCAGGCATAGACATGAGCAGATTCTACTATTTTGTGATGTTCAGAGCACCTTACACATTGCAAGGAATCCATTTTTTCATTCCTGGACGAAACAGATTGGGATACAATATCACTTTGTCCGAGATGTGCTGGAGGAAGGAAGTTAGGATATGCAGAAGATTCATACTAAAAAAAATCTGGAATATTTCATGACAAAGGCAAGTAACTCTGATAAGTTCAGATGGTGCAGATCCTTGAGCGGCCTTGTAGATACTTGAGTTGCATGTTTGGCATATAGAAATGATGTAGAGATGTGATTGGTTCCCAATCAAATCTCCAAGTGGGTGATGTGTCGATAGATTTTCCTTTGGATGGTGGTGACCCCTTGCATTGTCAAGGGGGTGGGCTAGGTAGGTGGTGGGTGGCCAACCCCCACCAAGCCTCTAGTGGGAGAAGGAAGCCGGAAGGGGGAGAGGCGGCCTATAAAAGGGTATCTCCCCCAATGGTTCTAGCATCTGATTATCATCATCCTCTAGTTCGTTAATTCTTTTGATATTTGAGCAGTTTTTGTGAGGTGGTTTCCCCATTTATTCAAGAGAGATTTTACGAGGTTTTTCTCCATGTGATAGTGAGGGAGTGTGTACCCACATTTACCCCATAGTTATCCTTCTAGTTTCCTGTGGTTTTTTACCCCTTCCATTTGGGGTTTTTTCCACATTACATCTGGTATCCGTTTTTTTCACATTTGTGCTTTATTTTTATCTCGTGATTACCACTGCACCGGTGGGCCAATCATTTATAGTCCTAACAATGCTGACCAACAAGGGTGGAAGATGGTGATTCCCATGTGGAAGATGATGTTTACTAGTTCCAAGATCCCGGATGATCCAGTGGCAAGTGATAGTGAGCAGGAGCTTATCACGACTGGTGATGAAATTTACTGTCAGCTATTAGTGGACAACATTTATAGTATGCATGGTGGAGGAAATTATATCCCAAGGATGAAAAAGGGGAAAAAAGGGAACCCAGGACTCAAGGAGTCACACTGTGCTTAAGGGGAAGAAATCCAAAGGGTGTAAGGACAATTCTTACTTGCCTAAACCCATTTTGACAAGGTCTTCCAAAAAGGGTTGGGACAACAAGGTTCCTAAATGTAAATCCACTATGAAGGATATGGCTCAGAAGTAGAAAGTTAATCTTTATGATGTAAAGTAATTGGTCAGGGGCGATGTATCTAAGTAGCAATATCATGGTGGTAACAAGTTGGAAGCTTCACATCAGGTGCAGGTGGACTCTGTGTGTGAGGGTAATGATAAAAGTGTTTTCCATCCTGAACTCCATGATGTATCCAACAACTTAGTATCTCGAGAATCATCACTTGCTAATGACATGAAGAGAATAGCTAGATCTATGGATGTTGAGAAAGAACAATATCTAAAGTTCATTCTCCACTCAAAAGAATAAATGCTCGAAGGGTCTTTCCATATCAATGCTACAAAGGATGAGGATAACCGATTATATATAAGAATGGTTCGAGTTGACATTAATTAGGAGAAAAGGGAATGGATAAACAAAAAATATCACATTTTTTCATGAGGATTAATTGGAAATAAGATCAATTTTGAAGAATATATCTAGACTTGGGACAAGTTGGCCCATCATTTTGAAGCCATTGTCAAGGAAGGCCTGGATACCAAGGTATCTGCACGGCAATGAGGGTTATATAGAGTGCATGATTTTAATAATCTTAGCCTCATTTTTAATGGTTTTGTGATCTCTTTTTGTGTTTAATGACCTTCTATTATGTTTTTCTTAAGGTTTCCCACTTTTTCCCTCAAAAGATCTTCTGAGAAAATATATATATTAACTATCATTTAGTCTAGTTATTCTGAATTTGTTGTTTCACACTTAACTATACTCTTATTCTCTCAAAATCAGAATTGTGTGATTGGGTATACAAATAGATCATTGTATACTAAACCTCAGTTTCATGAACTTATCCTTCTTCCTTCTTCTTCCTTTATCTTCCCTGATTGTATCTGACCAGAAACATAAGTCATATTACTTTGTATCTCTTATTTTTATTTTGTTTCTTCAAAACCTAATAGGTTTGATAGGCATGATTCTCTTCTTATTCCCTAGTATAGCTTATAGTAAATCCTCTTCCTCCTTTCTTGAAAACCAATTGATTTTCTATTCAACACAGGTTCAACATCACACACCATCCTCGATAGCGAGATTCTTATTTTTCTCAAATTTCTCAATCACTTTCCTAACACAATAATGACTACACATCATTTCATCTATATTATATTACCTAAATATTCACAATATCACATGTGTTGGTGGTTTCATTAAGCTACTCCTTTCATTTCTAATATCCATAAATAAAGAGTAATTGGATGCATTTTTATTTTCCAGTAAAAAAATAAGTATTTAAAATTTTAAACTTTTGATCCTCATGATATTTCATACACACATTTTCCACATAGAACATGGGTGTATCCAAGAAATTACCCAGTTACCTTTACTTATTTCCTCTCTTCTTTATCTTGGCAAAATTTTCTTGCTATTATTCTATAAAGTAGCCTCAAATTATTATTTTCAAACCCAACAAAAAAATGTCACCACTTTTAAATATTAATATGGAATATATAAAATATCGCAACAACATCATAATAGGGGGATCATCTTCTTTTTTGTCCTGAGTTCCCCTTCTGGATAATTTTAGCATGAAACTCAGTAAAAAACTCATCTTCTCTGGATCAAATCATGGGTTTTAATAACTAGTTTATAGTCGATCTTTCATGTTGATTCATCTGCACAATTCTTGAAACTAATTTTATTCTTTATATTTATCATTCACGAGATCTTCATCAGCATAAAGCTTGTATAATGAATTTAACAAATATTCATGATATTTAGAATATGAATTAACAAAATTCAGCATCATCCTAACTATTATTTTCATTAGAATTAAAAAATTATGGAACCTCACCTTTTCAAATATTAAAGTCTCGAAAATTTTCTTCTTGTATAGATATTGTTCTCCAATCTTAATTAAAATATATTATAATTCCGATGATTGAATAAAAACCACTTTGGGGTGTTGATTATATTGAGAACACTTAAAAATATCTTAGGCATCATCAAAATTGAGTATATCTTCAGATTATGAAATATTGAAACATCACGTTTTAGTCTACATAAGTCTAAAATTTCAATTAGTATAGATGTCTACACAGACCAAATAAAGTGTGCATTAAATAATGTGATATTAATGGAGAAAATACTTTAGTCTTAGATAACTCACATCATGTTTATATGGAGAATATTCTGATAGTAAAAATTCATGCATATATTTTTTATTTCAATTTATTAATTTTTTGGGCTAAAATGGTGATTTATTCTATTATTTTATATTGATGTCATTTATTTTTAAGACATATTTTATATGTTAATTTAAAATAATGAAACAATTTATAGAATTTTGAAGAAAATTTTATTAAGAAAAAATGTTTTTTATGAAGTATAAAGGAGTGGGGAAGGTAGAAAAAGGCAAATGCAATCATGGAGATCATGTTCGTACTGATGATAGTACATTAATATATATGAAGTGATATCCATCTTCTCACAGAATTTATGTCGATCTCGGTTTTCTTAGGGTAATATAAAACTTTTTGAAACACCATCATTTGGTTTGGAATCCATCGTCTTCCTTGAAAATGATTTGTTTTCTCTTCCACTCATGATGAATAATCATAATGGCTAAAAGAGAGATATTGAAGTTTTATTGGAATTTCAAGCATTCAAGCTAGGATTGAATCATAGTTCCTTGGATAAGATGATATGAATAGAACAACCATGCCAAAGGTAAATGTTTTTTAATATAGGGGTACAAATTCATAATACAATCGAGGTTTATAACATAGATGAGGGGTATAATGATTGTATGTTCACTATGAAATAGAAAACTTAATTGAGCTTTCATGAAGGGATATTGCATTTAAGGCGATCTACATTGCATCATAAAAAGTTATGAAGATGATATTTACATGAGAGGATATGGTGTAAACATGAATTTCACGATGGAGAGTTCCATTTCATTAGGAAATTTAGTGTTGGCTTAGAAGTATCATCCTGCACAAAGACCTCTTGCACTGTGGATGAATAAAGGAAAAGATCAATTTTCATGCTATAAGATAGGTACGGGGAATTATCTTGATCATACTAAAGGTTTTTAGAGAAGATGCAAATGGTCTATATAAGAGTTAGGGTTTTAGTGTAGGAGGGTTATCTATGATATGGAGGTGTTCGGTAGGGAAGAGGTTGATTTATGGATGAATAGTTTCCTTATGCTACAAGATCCATGAAACACCATAGAATTCATATCTACAAATATATTCTAGACCTAGTGTTTTTCTCGATACACATTCCCTTATGGGGATTAAATTGGAATGGATAAAAGATATATAAGGGGAGAAGATTGGAGATACAATTTTAGATATATGATGTAATTTATTTCCACATAGGTATGAGGGTTTAAATCTCTCTCTTCGATAAAATTGAAGATTTATTTAAGTGAGATGGAAGGGGGTATCACACAGAGACTTCCAACCTTTATCAAAGTGTTTTTTGAATGATTTAAATTCATGGATATATAAGAAAATATAGGATAAATGAGATACACATATTGATACCAGGGGATATGTTTTCTATAAATAGAAGGAGGTGCTTTGAAAAAATTAGGTTTTCAACTGGCGAGGATCCCTATTAACGTAAATGGAAATGTGGGATATCTCTCTCTAGCCATTGAAGTGAGAGTGGAGGATGAGGTTCATCTTCAACCATGTTACTATGAAATTAGTAATTCTTTTTTTCTTTTAAAATATCAATATGTAATATTGAATCACCTACATTGGTTGTGAGAGAAATACATGTAAGTGTTTCACTTTTATATAATATCTTTTTTAGATCCAACACTTCTATTCCCTTTCTATGATTTAGATTTATTTCATGGTTGAGTGATGAATATGAGTGGATTGGTTTTGTAGGAGGGGTAGATTTTGTGGTAGAGGGTGTGTGAGACATGGTTTAATTCTATTTTAATTGTGTGTTTTTATATTAACATAGAATTTAATTGATCCTTATTCTTTACCTTATTCCCAAGTTCCAAGGAGAGTGAGGGCTGCTAGGGGAGGACATCCAATGTAGTTAAGGGGAGTAGGGGTGCAAGATATGACCTAACACTAGCTCCCACTTTGACATATATTTTTATTGCTCCTAGGTTGGTAATATTTTAACCTATAAAGAGGGATCATTAGACCTATGTAGTTTTAGTTCATACTAAGTGGTATATATAGTGACCCTAAGGAGCCTCATGACTAATGGTCATACTATTTTAACATGTTAGATCAAGTTTTTTTATTTTATGGGAAACCATCTAGGGATATCGATTCTCATCCATTTATCCTTGTTTTGATTTTTGAGTCAGCCCAGTTCACACCCTTTAGTCTATTTTAAGTTGTTTTTAAATCATGGACATAATAGATATTGAGTTTTATGTTCTTATTTATCATGGGATCAACCTCAAGGCCTCAAATACCTCTACTACTACACTTTAGTTTTAGTGATTAATGGTTTTATGATTTTAATTTCTAAATTGATATGAGACCATGGGAAGTAAGAACATCTGGAGGCCTGGTCATGTTTTTAGCATCATTATCGGAGACTATATTAACTCTAATTCGATAGTTAGGACAACAATTTCTCCTTCCACTTTACATTTTTTTGGTTACAATACATATTTCTATTATATTTTTTATTCATTTTAGATGCTTGGTATTGTTTTGTGATGGAAGGGATTCAATGCATAATAACCAAGAATTCAATTTTTTTGATCCAATTTTGGTAATTTTTAGAGCAAATTAAAGACCATATAAGGACCCACAGTCAAGAGGAATAGTTCTCACAACCATACTTGAGAAAATATGAGTAACTATTCCACAATATAAGAGATGAATTCGAGGAATATGAGTAATCAAATGAGATGTCCAAGGAGGAAACTAATATTTGGGTAGTACTTGATTCGATGTTTGAGAGTGAGGCTAAGTACATAGCTAAATTTGAGGGAAATTTTACATCTGAAGATAAATCGATTTTTCTATAAGATTCCATAACCACAACATTTCCAAAGAAGGATTTGAAAAAGAATAAAACTCATTATAAGAAGAATATGAGGAGTAGGGGATAACACTTGACAATGTAAGGAAAACATGATCAATCTTATGGTGGAGCTATCTATCATCGAAGAAAGAAAAAGACTTGAAAATTCCTAAAAGATGAATGGAATGAAGATGAAGAGGCTGATGAAATCATTGAATAATTTAAACAAAAGTAAAAGAAAAGGAAAATGGGGATTACTATGAAGTTTGAAAAAAGATACTTCTTCAAAAAATTTCCTCTGATTGATTTTCTCCTTCCAAAATTATTAAGTATCTTTCCAAGAGGAGGTGTAAAGGAAGAAAAAAGATGAACAACAATGAAAGGAATGGGTATATCCAAGATATTTAGATTTATATCATATTCTATTACATGATAAAATTAGGTAAGGTTGATCTTAATTAATCTAATAAAAATTCTTTGTAGGAGGCACCTTGTTATTTTTATTTCATTCTAGAAATTTAGTTTCTACTTGGGGACATTAATTCTAGTATGTAGTTCCAGACCCCATAACCTTTTTGAGCATTAAATGACATGTATATTTTGCTTCACTTGGGAATATTATTTTATAGGTCTATAGTGAAAGAGGAACAATACAAAAATAAATATGAGAGCTACATTAGGAAAGAGGAGTGTTGTTTTAAATTTTTTATTTTTACCACTCCTACAAAACTTAAAATATGTTTTTTAATTTTAACTAAATAAATTCATACCCAACTAACACGGTGATTTTTATGCTTATTTTTTAGAAACATTCAACAATTTTTAAATTATTTTAATGTGTATTCCCATAAAATGAAATGTTTTATTCAAAATTGAGAATTTAATAAAAAATATATAAATTGATTTAAATGAACAAAGATTGGTTCAATTTTGGATATTTTTTTTATGTTATGAAATTTTGGATATTATTTTACAAGTGAATTTTAAATATCTCTAAGTCTCATTATTTTTTTTATAATGATAAAAAAAAGCCAACTTGGAAAACTGTGGACCTAAGGGCCCACATTCCACATAGGCATCCCACAAGGGGCCAACCGGCCATGCAAGTCCATGAGAGGTACAAAGAAGGGATGAACGATGGATTGGGACCAGGAAGAGGCCCTTGGGGAGGAGCTTGTGGGGTGTATAGTTGGCTTGTGGTTAGGTGCATAGGCACGTGTTGGTAAAGACCACACGACTAGAGGAGGAAATGATCGCTGGGATGGAGCGAACCGTAGTAGTGGGTGGGGGTCCTCTGACCCCCATCTGACTTCATTGTTGGTCTGGAGTCACAACTTGATACTTAACTGCTCGCCCTATCTGGTTAGAGTTCAAATGTGGGACAACTCTTTTATGGGTACTAATCATTTGGATTGGAACAATGTCATCCCACTCCCCTATATGACTCCCACGCTTGGACATTTGAGCTTCACCCTTCACCCCCGTCGTCACTACTCTGCATTGTTAAAACCAATTTTCAATAAAAAAAATCGTCATTTTTTCCCCGGGAGAGCTCTTGCCTGAGCATCACTTCTACTGTAATGAACTAACCCTGGTCAACTAGAAAATTCACACGAACTGACCCATCATGTAAAATAGGTAAAACAAGAGAACAAAAACCAACCTTGAATATTAAAAAACTAGACCTACAACTATAGAATAGAGCAGAAACAAATGAGATACCATAAATACATAAAATAAAATCCAAAATAGGCTAAACCAGAAGTTATGTCAAATCCCCACTTGTCCAAAAATCACCTCCAAACCAACCTGAACCAAAAGTAACACCAATGAGATAAGCCAACATACTACAAGATGCTCTTCCTTTTACCTTAATCATATAACAGAACATCTAAAATTTCCCAAAGGCACAAGTAGGGTGTGATCCAAATCCAAATAGGATACCACCATAGTTTCTATATAAGGTATAGTATCAAGAATTCAACAATTATAGATTTTAAAACAAAATAGTTTAACAAAGGATTTTCAGAAATTTAATCTATTTTTCAATCATTTTCTATTTTGTTTTCATAAAATACCTCCATATTCTCAAATAAGAAATATGGAATGTAGAAATGATAAAATAGGAAACCATATCCATACATCAAGAGGTAAATAGGTAAACACATATCCACAAAACAACCTATCATGTGAAGCTATGTGACACAACCTCATAAAAAAACTCTGAGCAACAATCCATGATAAAAACAATCATGCAATAAATAACTATAAATGACAAAACACCTCATATATTGGAATATATCCTATGGGAAACTGTGTACTAGACACTAAAAATCTTAAATAGGAAGAACATTAGATCCAATTGATATCGAGTCTTACCAGTTGATATCACAAAAGGATGCCACCTAGTGGTTCTATATACACACTGAGGCTACCTGTTTCTCTTTCCTAATTCTCCCATGGTTCCCAATGTTCAATGGTAAAAATTAATTTCAAAACAATTCTCACATTTTCATAAAACATTTTCAAATCCTACATGATCTACTTTAGAGTTTGAAACCCATTTCAAAATCATGAAAATTAATTTTTAAAGAAAACCAGATTATGAAAATATATGTCGTTCTAAGAAATACTTTAAAACCACATATAAATTCTAATCAAGGAACAATCCAGAGCATCTATCAAGAACAACATGAAATTCATCAAATTAACCTACTATATAGTAACACCTACCTCAACATGATAGAATCCTATATTTCATTGAAAATGGTGACCGAAAACTAAGGGAATGACCTTTGAAAGACAAGGCATAGCAAGAAACTAAAAGGGATCGATAGAAAACATGATCATATTACAAATTCGAACACAACCATAGCCAAAACCACAACCGTAACCAAATCCAAATAAAAACATGAAGTATTACGTACTCGGAGAGAAGAAATCCAACCACAAAGGTGATCAATCACTAAAAAAAGTGACCTGTAAGGGAAGGAATCACCCAAAATGACCTAGGGAGAGGCTCTAGGTAACTAATAAGGAATCATGTAATGAATGAAATAAGAAACTACTTGTTCATCACCCTAAAATCATAGTTTGTGACTATTTTATGGTCAGTAATCCCGTTACATGTCATGTGATCCAAAAAGATCATAATCACCAAAAAATCCATCACATTTTTATTAAAAACATGATATTTCCTATTACATGATGTGATCCATTTACATGGAATGTAAACCTGTATCCATTTCATGGATTCTACCTTTAGAACATCCCAAAACGTGTACTCTCATTACCTGATGTGTAATTTCCCAACGAATTGAAAAAAATTGCAGTTTTAATTTGAAAATATCAATAAATCCCTCACGTCACCATTATATATGTCCTGTCAATTTCTTTTTTAGAAACATTCATCAAATGAAAATGGAATTCTATAGAAAAGGTTATCACATACCTGATAGAAATGTAATGGGGTGTTATAATCTCTCCACCATTAACACATTATGTCCCCAAAAATCCCTCATGATCCTGGATCTGCAAAAGGAGAAGGCCACCACTTCCTCATCAACGAATCCCGCTCCCACATCTCATGGCTATCCTATAAAAACAACCATAGTACCCGATCTAGGGGAATTGTTTTACCACATAATGGTGATTCATAATATGAACTAGACACTCAACCAAAGTGGTATCAGGATCAATGTTAACATCCTCTCATTTGATCACATGGGAAGGTTCTAGAATAAACCTCCTCACCGGGGAAACATTAAACACATTGTGGATAACTGTCAAGCTAGATGACAAGTCCAACCGATAGGCCACCCTCCCTAGTCATAAAATGATCCCAAAGGGGGACACAAATCTCACTGTCAACTTACCATGCTAACCAAACCGGAGATGTCCCATGTGAGGTGAAACTCTAAAAAGGACATGAGAACCAACCTCAAACTCCAACGACTGATGACGATAGTAAACATATGATTTCTAATGACTCTATACTATGATCAATCTAATATGAGAACCCATCACCTCCTACAAACTTTTTAAAAACCTAGATATGAACCTCGAGTCCCTGTCTGAAACCACAATATTGGGAATCCCATGAAGTCTCATAATATCTCGGACATACAAGTCCCCACGTTATTCCACTTTCATTGTCCCTTAGGTAGGTAGAATATGAACTAGTTTTGTAAGAACATGGATCTTCAATTCAGGTATGGATGTTGATTTCTAGTGTTTTTGAGAAAAAGAGGAGTTTCTGGATTTTTTAGGTGTACACACTATGTACTGGGTGGCTGTGGGTAGTCATGTACTAGCCGTGTAACGGTCGAGTACATGGCCATGTGAGGTGACCTGGAGACCGCCTAAAGCGGAGCCTAGTAAAGAATATACACGCCGTGTATCTTTAGGGAAAACACCATGTATTTTTATTCTTATTTGATAAATCAGACCGGTGTTGCATCTCATTCACAGAAAACACTTCTTCTAACGTTGTCTCATCCAGGAGTGACCAAAGATCATGATTCTTCTCCGATCCCCCGATCGACCATCAGTGATCTGAACCGAACACTGTAAATTGCGTTGGAATCATATCAGTGAGTTATTACTAGTTCTAGAGACTCTTATCATGATTTTTACTCTTGTGTGAGATATTCAAGGATGAACGTGTTTTCCTTTATTGTAGATCTAAGACATTCTAGGTCGATTCAAAGGCTGAGGTTCAACTATATCTATCATACAATGTCGAGGTAGGTGGTTTGTTCCTTTGCGTAGTTTTTATTTGAATTATATATGCTGAATTGCCCAATACCCTAGTTCGGGGTATTGCGTGTTTTTGTAATTTAACCCTATTAATTCCTGCTATGCTTTTTTTTCTTGAGAAGGGATATTGGATTGTGAATAGGGTTTATTTTCCATGCTATGTATGTGTTTTCCCATGTTTTATTGTTTTGGTCATTGGGTCTAGAATTTCCTGTTAGGATGCTTTGTTTTCCATGCCTAGTGTTGTTAGGATGGACAGATATTGTCTGATATGTTGTGATATTCTTTGTAGCTGTTTAGCCATGTTGTATATTGTGATTTACATTGGCTGTGGGATATCGTTTGTGCACGATTGTATTACACATGGCTATGGGAACCTGATGTAGTTAGACCCCATGGGGATGGACGGTAAGGGCTTCCCCAGAGTGTCAATTATACTTTTCACATTGCATGACCATAGGGGGGATGGACGTGAGTGCTGCCTCAGAGTGTCTGTTGTTCCACATTGCGAGACCACATCAGGAATTGGACATTGAGTGCTTCCCCAGAGTGTCGGTAGTTTCCCATTACGAGACCACATGGGGAATTGCTGATGAGTGCTTCCTCAGAGAGTCTATGTTAAATCTGAACTAGAGGAGTTAAACTATGAGAACATCCCAAAGGGTTTCTTGTGTTTTTTTAGTTGATTAATTTAATAAATGTAAATGAATGTATCTTAAACTGTAGGATTGTTTACTTTTGTGTAGTTCCCTGTTTATTAATTCATATTTCATATTGCCTACCATATATATTCACTGACAGTTAGGCACATATATTTGGGTGGTTTCTTACCTGGATTCATCTCACACCCTGTTTAGGTCACACTTTTGGGCCCAAATAAATTATAATATTGTAGGAATAGATAAGGGCAAGCACCCTTCTACTTCATGTACTTGACTACTATGGAGATGGAGAGAATAGGACCAAGTTGTGGCTTACGATGCTGTTGGAGTTTATTTTCTTTCTTTGTACTTTGGTTTAGTAATATATTTCAACATTGTAACTTGTTTGGATGTTTTCTTAGAAATATGTGACATGCATCATTTATATATATGTGATCCATTTGTTTATCTACTTTTAGTCTTCTGCTGTTTATTTTTAACATGTTACTCTAATAATGAGGACATAGTTTCCCCACTATGACACCCAAGGACCCCGTTGATTGTCTGTAGACTATGAAATTCAGGGAAATGTGCTTGGGGCCATGTGACCAACTAGGTACGGGGCACCTCTAGGAGACACCTGGAACCGATACGTTACGAAGTGGTATCAGATGATTATTTTCTTCTTGACTTACTATTTGGAGCCTATATCTAGGGAAAAGAAGGAATAGGTAGTTGGTAATAAGTTGTGCCTGGGAGTAGCTAACCCGTGTATAAGGAAAAATCTAATTTACCTCGAATATTTCAATTTTTTTGGTTTTTGAAAATTATTACATTTGATTTGATTTCGCTGTTGGGTGATTCATAAGTTTTGTGCTGTTATCATTGATGTTATTGAGGTTCTATTTCTGTTTCAACCCAATGAGTTGAGGGTATTCCATCTCATTCATCATTTAGGCACTTGCTAGTGATCACATGTCATGCATTTTTGTCATGCCATTTTGGGTGCATTACTAATTTCATGTAGTTGTGATAGATATTGTGCTAGATATGCATGTTGTTGTGATAGGTGACTTGATAGAATACCTACTATTTTATAGGGTATTGGATTGTGTAATGATTCATTTGAATGAGCTCCAAACATTAGTCCCTGAGGTGTTATGGGCCCTTATGGATTGGAATTTGGTGGATCATTTTGAACTTTAACAGTTATACTTTGTGATATTACATGAATAAGATTCAAAGCTTTGATTCGAGGAGAGTATAGGACCCCACAGATCAGAATTTGACACTTAAATGTTTTTTTCAGTGTTTTATGGGATTCCAGAGTGTTTTTTGAGGCTTACTATCCAAAAAAATCTAGAATACATGGTGTGTAATGATGAATAGACACCATGTATCCTTCTGTTTGGAAAGGAACTATTTTTCGTAAGTACACGCTGTGTACTATATGTACACGCCGTGTAAACCTTGACTGTGTGACTGACTATGTGGGCAGAGACACGGGGTTGGGAAATTTTTAGTGACACATGTAGTGTACTTGGAGTACATTCCATGTTATAAGATCTGTGTATCCACCCGTGTGACCAAAGACAAAGATGGATGAATATCAAGTAGTACACGTTGTTTCCATCTTGAACACGTTGTGTGGAGTCGGCAGTGTAACCGACCGTGTGAATATTGACGCGGGTCAGTGAAATCCTTCTAGTACACGCCGTTTCTAACATAAACATGTATGGTACACACCGTGCATCTGACCATGTGAGTAACGACATGGGCGGTTGAATCATAAGTGGTACACACCGTGTCTGGTACAAACACATAGTGTAGTTTTGTTCTAGGAGAACTGTGTGGTTTATCCGTGTAGGGGAACTCAGGCGGGGGGTAAAGATTCAAGTACACGCCATGTCCTTGGGAGGAACATGTCGTGTGTTGGGGTGTTACACGGGTAGTTTTGGTAGATGTACACGCCCATGTAAAGACTTAAAGGAACATGCTGTGTAGTGTTCATACACACCGTGTATCCATGTTTTATAAAACTTTAATATTTTATTCTCTTATTCCTTTCCTGAACATATAAGTTTTAGTTCCTAATGTTCTTGAACCGAGGTGTGTTCTTGACCTTGTAGAGTCATCCACCAAGACATCCTCCAGTCGTATGCCAGATTCTGGGAAACGATCAGACATCGAACATGGTATATCAGTGACTACCAGCAGATCCTCCCGTTGTGCTTGTCTTGGAACCAACCGTCATTTCGAATGCATGTGTTGATGCAAAGTTCTAGGAAGGATTCATGAGGTTTAAGCAAACCTTTAGGGGAGTACCACATCCTGCCCTGTCTATGGTAGAGTTGACGCGAGTTTTTCTGCAGCAGCATCCTCACACCTTCGCAGGGGATGGAGGATCTCAGGATGTAAATTCATGGTTAGAAGCCATGCTACAGATCTTAGAGCATTTGGAGACACATCTAGAGAGGAGGGTGAAGCTCTATATAGATATGCTCTGAGATTCTTCCAAGAGATGGTGGGATGTGATTTCACAGGCAGGACACCAGCATGTAATGGCATGGGACGAGTTCCAGCGTACCTTCTACAACTACTTCTACCCGGAGACTTTAAGGGAAAACTGAGCCTAAGATTTCATGAGTTTGGAGTAGGGTAATATCTTAGTTATTGAGTATTCTTCTCACTTCACAGAGTTTCAGCACCTCACACCCATTATAGGGGTGATGAGTTATTCTTGGGGAGGATGTTTGAGGATGGACTCCGGCATGACATTTGATCTTAGGTATACATCTTCAGGATGACTTCCATCAATTATATAGTCAACCAAGTGCTGATCACAGAGTGAAACCTGGCAGATTCTGGGGCTCTGAGCCATGGTAGCTCGGCATCCGGAGTTAGTACCCCTCCGACTGACAATAGGAAGCGCCGTAGGGAGTCTACGCGTGGAGATATGAGTTGGTGGAATACTTCCTCTGGTGGATAGGTGGTGTGATACCAGTGTGGGAAGATCATGCATACAAGGCCACATTACTCTAGAGACCCAGTTGAGTGCCGATATTGTGGAAAGATGGGTCATCTTCATAATGTTTTTCAGTTTTTCTCACTAGTAGCTGGTGAAAGAGGATCTTCTATGACTCCTCATTCAGGAGAAGGACCACTAGTTTCTCATCAGTTTGGGAACTGGAGTTCGTATGACCATTCATGCCAAGTTGGAGGTTGTGGCCATGGTAGCTAGTCACTAGGATTTCAGCGACAACAGGGTGGATCGGCTCAGGGTGGTCAGGCAGGGTCGCAGGGCCACTGTACATGTCAGACTTTTACAGTGGAGAAAATTCAACAGGGGCAGGATCCCAAACCATCTATAGTTAGAGGTACGCTACTAGTTGCCTCAGTTTTAGATTCTGCACTTTTTGATACATGGGCTTCCCATAGTTCCATATCTATTGCTGTTGTGGATAGCCTTGGGATCTATTTCATTAATTCTACTGATATCTTGATGCTAAACACTTCATTATGGACTAGAATGGCTTGTGTATGTCAGTGTAAGGAGTTCCCTCTTGAGGTTGGTGGGTGTCACTTTTTGTGGGACCTATATTTCTTAGAGATGACATACTATGATTTCATTCTAGGAATGGATTGGTTAGTTCTCTACCAGGTTGTTAACAACTTCTATCATCGCAGGGTGAGTTTCAAATCACTAGAGGGTGGTTTGTTTCTACACAAGGGAGAATAAGATGTCCAGGAGAGCAGAGCAGGACCCGAGCATCATGGGTTGGGAGGAGTTACAGCCCAGATTACTAGTCTATATCTGGATGAACAAGGAACTTCACAAATAGACTTTCCTCCAGTGGTGGATCATTTTAGGGATGTCTTTCTAGAGGGATTTTCTGGTTTTCCTCTAGAGTGAGAGGTAGACTTTTCTATTGAACTTTTGTCAAGAGTTACAATGGTATCCATTCCCCCTTATAGGATGGATAAACTGGAGTTACATGAGCACAAGAAGCAGTTAGAGGAGTTACATGAAAAATGTTTCATCCGACCCAATAATTCTCCTTGGGGTTCTCATGTCCTATTTGCGAAGACGGTAGATGAAACCCTCATGCTTTGTGTGGATTATCGGAAGCTTAACCGGTTGAGAGTTAAGAATTAATATCCCTTACCAAGGATTGATGATCTCTTTTACCAGATTTGAGGATCCCATGTGTTCTCGAAGATTGACTTGAGGTCCGGTTATCATCAGTGGTGCATTAGACCATCTGATATACCTCTTAGAACCTTTTGAAGTGAGTATGGTCTATACAAGTATGTGGTTTTGCTGTTCGGTCTCACGAATGCACTTGTAATTTTTATGGCACTGATGAACTGAGTGTTCCATCCATACTTGGATTCCTTCGTGGTGGTTTTCATGAAATATATCTTGGTGTACTCTCACACTCGACATGACCATGCTGACCATATTGAGATCATTTGAGTACATGAGAGAGCATTAGTGATATGCTAATCTCTCAAAATGAAACTTTTGGATGGACAAGATTCACTTCTTGGGTCATGTTATCTCAGAGACATGAGTATCAGTGGACCCAGAGAATTTGAGAGAAATAGTTTCCCTAGAGCATCTGAAGAATGTATTTGAGGTACAATGTTTTCTAGGGCTGGTCGGTTACTATAAATGTTTCATACAAGACTTTTCACGCATAGCAGTGCCACTGATAGGCCTGAATAAGAACGGTGCGAAGTACCTATGGTAAGATTCGTGTGAGTCATCCTTTTAGGAGCTAAAATAGAGGTTGACTTTATCACCAATACTAGTTTTTCCATAGTCGGGAAAGAGTTATACAGATTTCTGTGATGGATTAGGTATCGGGTTGGGAGTAGGGATTATGCTGGGGGAGGAAATCGTTGTGTACGGGTCTCAGTAGCTGAGGCCACATGATAGGAATTACCCAAAACATGATCTTTAGTTGGCTGAATTTGTTCATTCTATACAATGTTGGAGACATTATATTCTGGGAGATCATTTTGTGGTTTTCACTGACCACAAAAGTCTCAAGTACATCTTTACTCAGCGCGACCTGAATCTGAGACAGTGAAGGTGGGTTGAGTACCTTCTGTCATTTTATTTTGAGCTTTCCTACACACCTGGGAAAGGAAACACAATGTCTAATGCGTTGAGCAAGAGGAATCAGATAAAAACAGTTTTGAAGGCCATCAGTGAGTGGTATCTTATGGATCTATTCTCTGAGATACATTTGGAGGTTCACGACATACGAGGACAAGTGTTTTTTCTTCGATAGATGTTACCTATAATCTTCTTGAGTGAGTGTAAATGAGGAAACTATCAGATGATGAAGGCCTAGTCATCTATAAGAGTGTGTCTGGAGAGGACCCTATACTTGGATGGACCGTAGGTGATGATGAGATTTTTCACTTCTATGGATGTGTGTGGGTGTCAGTATACAAACATGAGGAGATTTTGAGGGATTTTCATTCTTCAGTTTGGTCACTTCATCCTGGTGTCACCAATATATATCATGATCTACACTATCAGTATTGGTGGCCAAGTATAAAGAGGAATGTTGCTTGTTTTGTGATGACATGTTCCACCTGTCAACAGGTGAAGGTGGAGCATCAGTGACCAACATAACTTTTACAACAATTACCCTTTCCGGAGAGGAAGTGGAATGATGTTGTGATGGATTTCGTGAAATTTTTTCCAAGTTCACCTCGAGGGAATGATGTGGTTTGGGTTGTCATTGAAAGAATCATGAATATTTCACACTTCTTATCGATCAAGGAAACCTTTAGTGTATATGAGTTGGGAATTTTGTAGGTCTGGGAAATAGTACATTTACATGGGTTTCCACACTCCAGGGTTTCAAAAAAGGGACCCCCTTTTTTCTTCTTGGGTTTGACAGGGGCTACAGAGGCCTTTGGGTACACAGGTACTTCTGAGTACAACTTACCATCCCAAGATAGAGGGCCAATCTGAGTGTACAATACAAGTGCTAGAGGAAATTCTTTGAGAATGCGCCCTAGATTTTGGAGGTTTTTGGTAGAATCACGTATCTCTGGTGAAGTTGTACTACAATAATAGTTTTTTGGAAATTATTCAAATGGAACCTTATGAGGCTTTGTACGGTAGGCCATACTGATCACCCCTATGTTGGCTGGAGGCAGGAGGGGAAGCTATGGTGGGACCTCGTCTTGTCTAGGAGACCTTATAGTAGGTGGATTTGATTCGGAAGAGGATGAATACTACACGGTCACAATAGAAGTCTTATGCTGATCGATGGAGATGACCTCTGGAGTTCGAGGTCGGGGATCAGGTTTTTCTATGGGTCACATCGAGGTTGGGACATAAGAGGATTAGGAGACAGGGTAAACTTTCACCGAGATACGTCAGGCCGTTTGAGGTTTTGGAGAGTCGGGTCAGTTGCCTATCAGTTATAGTTACCTCAGAGATATCGGGCTATGTATGATGTCTTCCAAGTTTCCCAGCTACGACGTTACTTCTCAAACCTGTCTCATGTTTTTAACCCAAGGTGGTTGAGTTGGAGGTGGATGCATCATTCAAGGAGCATCTTATCCAGATTATTGATCGTAGAACGAAGGTTCTCTGTGGCTGGTCTGTTCATCTCGTATGGGTGCTATAGAAGAATGAGAGAGTATAGAACGATACTTGGGAGAAGGAAACTGATATGCGATCGTAGTGGCTAGAGCTATTTGAGTATTCTTCTTCTTCTTCGCCTTCTTATTAATGAAATTTAGGGACAAATTTCTTTAAGGGGGGATGTTTGTAAGAACCCATATCTTCTTTTCAGGTATAGATCTTGATTTCTGGTGTTTTTGAGAAAAAAATGAGTTTCTGGAATTTTTAGGAGTACATGTCGTGTACTCATGAGTACATGCTATGTAATAAGTGGGCGCGGGTAGCCATGTACTAGCCATGTAATGACCGAGTACATGGCCATGTGGGGTGAGCTGGAGACCGCCTAAAGCGGAGCCTAATAAGGCATATACACACCATGTATTCTTAGAGAGCACGCCGTGTATTTTTATTTTTATTTTAAAAATCAGACCAGGGTCACATCTCATTTACCAAAAACACATCTTCTAACATCGTCTCATCCAGGAGAGACCAAAGATCGTGATTCTTCTCCAAGCCCCCTATTGACCATTTGTTATCCGAATCATACACTGGCAATTACGTTGAAATCGCATAGGAGATTTATTCCTTCTTCTAGAGCATATTCTCTTGATTTTTCCTCTTGTGTGAGATATTCAAGGATGAATTGTCTTTCCTTTTTTGTAGATCTATGACATTCTAGGACAATTCAAAGGTTTAGGTTCAACTATATTGATCATACAACATTGTGGTAGGTGGTTTGTGCCTTTCCGTAGTTTGTATTTGAATTATATTTGCAAAATTGACCAATACCCTAGTTTGGGGTATTGCATGTTTATGGAATTTATCCCTTTTAATGCCTTCTATTCTTTGTTTTCTTCAGTAGGGATATTGGATTGTGAATAGGGTTTATTCTCCATGCTATGGATGTGTTTCCCATGTTTGATTGTTTTGGATGTTAGGTGGAGAATTTCCCATTAGGATGATTTTTTTTCTATTCCTAGTGTTGTTAGGATGGAGTGATATTATTTTATATGATGTAATATGCTTTGTAGCTATATATCCAAGTAGTATATTGTGATTTACATTGGATTCTGGATATTGTTTGTGCATTATTGAATTACATAGGGCTATGGGAACCGGGTGTAGTTATACTATAGGGGGAATGGATGCTGAGGGATTCCCTAGAGTGTCTATTATACTTTTCACATTGCGAGACCATAGGGGGGATGGATGTGATTGCCCCCTCAGAGTTTCTGTAGTTCCACGTTGTGAGACCACATGGGGAATTGGACATTGAGTTCTTCCCCAGAGTGTCTATAGTTTACAGTTATGAGACCACATGGGGAATTGATGGTTAGTGCTTCCTCATAGAGTCTTGGTTAAAGCTGAACTAGAGGTGTTAGAATGTGATAACTTCCTCGAGGGTTTCTTGTGTTTGTTTGGTTGATTAATTTTCTAAATGAAAATGATTGTATCTTGAACTGTAGGATTATTTACTTTTGTGTACTTCCTTGTTTATTAATTCATTTTGAGTATTGTTTTCCATATATATTCACTGACAGTTAGAGACAAATCATTGGGTGGTTGCCTACTGGGATTCATCTCACACCCTATTTGGGTCATTCGTTTGGGTTCAAACAAATTATATTGTTGTAGGTATAGAAAAGGGAATGTTCCCTTCTACTTTAGGTACTTGATTACTGCAGAGCTGGAGAGAATAGGACCTAGCTGTGGCTTGCGATGCTGATGGAGTTTATTTTTTTTTTTTTACATTGGTTTAGTACTATATTTCAGCATTGTGACTTGTTTGGATGTTTTCCTAGATATATGTGACATGCATCATTTATATATATGTTCTCCAATTGTTTATCTACTTTAAGTCTTCCTTTATTTACTTATTGTATGGTATTCTACTTCTGGTACTATTATCTATTTATTTCTGCTGTGTTACTCTTCTAATGAAGGCATAGTTTCCCCACTATCACACCCAAGTACCTCACTGCTAGTCGGCATCCTCTGGCATTCATTGAAATGCTCATGAGGCCATGTGACCAACCGGGTATGGGGCACCTCTGGGTAAGACCCAAAACCAGGGCGTTTCTGGTTTCATGTGTCAATCAATGATCAATAAAATCACATCCTTCCCACTATAATTCTATGGATAACCAATGAAAATGTCCACAAAAATATCATCCCACTTCCATACCTAAATGGGTATGGGTACAAAAAACCTGCAAGTATCTGGTGTTCCAATTTGAATCATTTACAAGTTAGGCTTCATGAGACAAAATCTGTAATCGACTGTCTCATCCCCTGCCACCAATACCAACATCTAAAATCATAATACATATCGGTAGTACTTGGGTGCACAAAAAAATGGTTTCCACCATCCAATAACTCATATCTCATTAAAAATGGAACAATCAACCAGCTATAGAATCACTATGATCCACTAGGAGTCCGAGACCACTCACCTAAGGTCTCCCCATTATGAAGGATTTTACTAAAACATTGGAACTCGGTGTCTGTCAACAAATTGAGTTGAACTCATTCATTAAAAGATGATTCATCTTTCATCGAATCTATGAACACCTATCCACAAACGCTTTCCACTCCCAAGCTCATCTTAAAAAACAAGATCATCAGATAACATTCCTTAACTTATTCCTTCATGGCTTGTGTCGGTAATTTTATATTCAACTCATGGGAAACCACATTCCCTTTCCTAGGGGTATAATAAATATAAAAATAATTTTTTTAAGATAATTTACCTAGCATCTCTATTGAAAATTCTGATCCCTCTGAGTAAAAATATTTTTCAGGCTCTTATGATTAGAATATACCATAATATGCTCCCCAAAGAGATAGTGGCGCCATGTTTTGAGTGCATGCATAACCGCTTCCTACTCTAGATCATGGTTAGGGTAGTTCTTCTCATGAGGGTGTAACTAGTGAGAGTCATAAGGCACCACTTGTTTCCTATGTATCAAGACACATCTGAAACTTGTACCGGAAGCATCACAAAAAAAATTCATAACCTGATCCTGGTTCTATAAGAAAAAAAATTATTTTTCATGTTATCCATGGCTTCATCTCATCAAAAGATCTATGACACTTTTCATTCCATTCAGAATTTACACTCTTATAGGTAAAACCTGATATTGAAAATTAAGGATTATAGAAGTCCTGAAAAAATCGTATATAGTAACCAGCCAAACCTGAGAACCTTCGGATCTCAAACACATTTATGGGATTATTCTAGGACATAACATCTAGTACCTTTTCAGGATCGACTGAGAGTCCCCTCTTAGATATCACATGCCCCAGAAACTTTACTACTCGGATCCAAAACTCACATTTGTAACGTTTTCCATATAGAATATGGTCTCTAAAGGTTCAAAAAATGATATCCAAATGGTCCATGTGCTCCTCCAAGACCTTGGAGTATAAC
Organism: Viscum album; assembly: GCA_963277665.1. Classification (NCBI taxonomy): domain Eukaryota; kingdom Viridiplantae; phylum Streptophyta; class Magnoliopsida; order Santalales; family Viscaceae; genus Viscum; species Viscum album. The sequence goes on from OY728162.1 coordinate 352,727,541, forward strand.
AAAATATCACCCACAAACACAACTACATAAGATTTTAAGAACCGATGAAAGATCTGTTTCATAAAATTTATAAACATCGTAGGAGAATTAGTGAAACAAAATTGAATGACAATAAACTCAAAATACCCATATCAACTCCTAAACTCCATATTAAGTATATCCTATTCCATGACTCTAAAATAATGTTACCCTCACTAAAAATCAATATTATAAAACCAACGATCCCCTCTAAGTGGATCAAAGTAATCTGCAGTCCATGGAAAAGGATATTTGTTCTTAATAATCCCTTGATCCAACTTTCGGTAATCAACACAAAGTCTGAGGCTCCCATATTCCTTATAAGAAAATAGGATAAGTGAATCCCATGATGACATGATAAGATGACTAAATCCTTTAGCCTCTAGGTCCTCAGGTTGTACCCTAAGTTCCACTAACTCAGCAGGTGTCATATGTTTAGATGGTGCATCATATCTGGGAGTAGTTCTATAGTAAACTCAACCTCTCTCTAGGGTGGTAAATGATAAAAATCATCCAGAAATACCTAGGGGTATTCACAAACAACTGATGGAAGTCAAACACCAAAATAAGGGTCAACTGCATCTAGAATCATCTCTAACAACTGGCATGAGATTGCCCCACCATAAGGAACAACAGACCCTTTGTTTCCCTATCTAGAGTCCAAATCACCCTAGAAAACAAGATTAACCCCATTGGTAGACAAGAACAAAACCCAATGGAAATAACAGTCTATATATCCTTAACACTGACCATCCCATCCATGATAATAATCATGTCTAAGATGTCATGATCGACACTAAAAAGATCCACTCCACCTCAAATTCATCTATCACCACCTGACACACAGGACATCTAATACTTTGTTCGGACCTCTTTCCCAAAGGTGTGGAAATATCAAACAAGAATGGAATAAGTTTTGAACATAAACCCAATGCATAAACTATATTTTACAGTGTAAATAAATGATTAGAACCTATATTAAACAAAGTTATCACCTTAGAAGATGAGATAAATTTCATACCTCTAATATTACCTAGCCCTGCTTCATATTCCTTTAGAGCATACTCTACAATGTAAAGTTGTACGATCTTAGCCACATGAAAATCTCCCTTGGTATGAGGATTAGACCCACCACATTTGGAAGCATTTGAATGAACCTGTGGACCCTGGGTGAGAGGGATCCTACCCTACATCCCTAAGATATCTTTTAACAAAAATATTTTTGATATCCAGATCGTCATCAAAGATGATAAAACTTGGGATCCTCTATATAGTTATGCTTTTGATGACCTTTCCTTCCACACTGGTAGTAGGCAGCCAACTACTTCACTATCAAATTCCCAAAAACCGATCTTGAAGAAAACTAACCACTTGTAAACTTCCTCTTCTGGCCAAAAGATACACCTTGGAATACCACTGAACAAACTGAAGCTCCACCCAAACATATATTCCTAGCTATGTCTACCTTAGAAAAATATGCCTTGTTTACTACCTCTATAATGGTCAAAAAGCACATGAGTATCAAAATCAATCGAATATCATGCCTCATCCCTAACTCAAAAGTCCAAGCCTTCAGGTACTCAATAGTGACAAGCTCTGGTGTTAGATGAACTAACTCCTCAAAACGGGTAGAATACCACAGAATGTTACATTCCCCCTACTCTAAGGTTGAAAACTCATGGGTCTCCACCGCATGTAATTTCATTGGGTAAAAACACTGGTTAAATATTTTTTTGAAGGAATCCTAGGTAAGATCCTCATGCAACTTAGCATGCACAATGGAATCCAACCATCTCCTTCCTAGATCGTCGAGCATATGTGTGTAAAAAACACATTAGATACTTTAATAAATTGAAGATCCCATATATCCACTCAAGAAAATCATCATATTCCTAAGGCCATTTATCACCACAAAAGACAGGTGGATGATTCATTGTAAATTTAGATCCATGATCCACCACATGTCCTCGGTTCCTGACCCCCACTTAACATAGAGTTTGAATAGTGAGGATAATAGCTTATACCAAAGTAGGGTCCACTAGAGGGTTTGCCCATGGAACCTATCTCGCAGCTTCCTCTCGAAAATTTGGATGGGCTCTTCTCATAGTAATTTTTATCAAAAGACAGAAAACCAATTAGTTACAAGAAATTTCAAAAATCATAGGACAAACCTCAGGTATTCATAACAAATCATTAAAACCTTAAGGATTTAAATAAATATTGAAAACCTTATTTAATAAGGAACATGTCAATTTAAATAAATTTCCCATATAGTTCATTCAAATGACCTTAAACTCCATGTATCACACCTAGTAAATTTCCCTTAACACCCACGGTGACTGAGTTTCAGTCACGAAAGTGAGATGCACATGCCCCTTTTCCACACTTACTATCTAAATTTTGATGGTGCTAACTCTTTTAAACCCAAGACATAGAACCAAACTCAAAAAGTGTTAACACACTTTAGGATGCACATCCCTCTAATATCAAATTGTAACAACCAACCTAGGTCAACTTGAAAAGCCACCCAAACAGAACCATCATGTAAAATAGTTAATACATGATAATAGAAACCGGTCATGAATATAATTAAAAAATGACAAACAACCAGAGTAAAGAGAAGAAACAAACAAGATATAATAAACCAATAAAATCCAATCCAAAATAGGATAAACATAAAAGTTTGTTAAATACCTACGTGACCCACAGTCACCTCTAGACTAACCCAAACTAAAAGCAGTAGAAACAATAGAATCCAACATGCTATAAGATTTTCTTCCCTTAAATTGAATCCTGTAACACAACATCAGCAGACATCTAAAGTCACATATAGAGTGTGATATAAATCCTAGTAGGATACCACCACAATTTCTATACAAGGTCTAATATCAAGAATGCAACAATTCTAGTTTTTAAAACAAAATAGTTATACAATGAACTTTCGGAAATTAAATTCATATGTAAATCATTTCTCTTTGGTTTTAATAAAATCATTTTATATTCTCAAACTAGAAATATGAAATGTAAAAGTGATAAAACAAAAAATCATATCCATACAATAAGAGGTTAACTGGTAAACACATATCTATGAAATAATCTATCATGTGAAGCTATGTGAGACAACATCATATAAAAATAGTGAGAAAAAATACATGATAAAATAAATCACGTGATAAATAAAAATAAATGAAAAATAACCTCAGATATTGGGATCTAACCTATGGGACACTACGTACTGGACACTAAAAAGCCTAAATTGGAATAACATTGGATCTAATTTATATCAAGTTCTTCCAATTAATATCACTAAATGTTACCTTTTAGTGGTGTCATACAAACACTAAGAATGACTATGTCTCTTTCCTGATGCACCTAAGGTTAACAATGTGCAATTTTCAAAATTCAATTCAAAAATATTCCCACATTTTCATAGAAAATTATCAATTCCAAGATGATCTGCTTCAATTCCTGCCAATGAATATCACAAAAGTTTACCTTTTAGTGGTTCCATGAACAAACTAAGGCTACCCATGTCTCTTTATTGATGTAAATAAGGTTCCCAATATGAAATTTTCCAAATTCAATTCCAAACCATCTCACATTTTCATAAAACATTATCAATTCCAAGACATATGTTTCAGAGTTTGAAAACCCATATATAAATAAACAAAGTTCAATTTCAAAGAAAAATCCATTTTTGAAAACATTTTCTTTTTTAAGAAATCATTTAAAAACACATATCACTTATAATCAACAAACAAACCAAATTAATTTATGAAGAAAAAAAATTAAATTCAACAAATTAACCCATTTTATAGAAAAACTTGCCTCAACACGATGAAAACCAAGTTGCGTTCGACAATAGTGACCATAAACCAAGAGAATGGTCATTAAAAGACAAGGTACGCCAAGAAACTGAAAAGGAATTTTATAAAACACTATCTGGTCATAAATTCAAACAAAAATATATAAAAAACCACAACCATAACCAAAGACAATGACATACAAAAAATATTACGTATCCAGAGAGAAGAAATCCAACCACAAAGGTCATCAATCACTAAAAGTATTGACCAAGAACGGAGGAAATCACTCAAAATCCTCTAGGGAGAGCCTATAAGTTGAGATAAAGTAAGCCTATAATGAATGAAATAAGAAACCACTCATTAAACACCTTGAAGTCTCAATTCAAAAATATTACATGGCATGTAATCCCCTAACATGTTGTGTGATCCACAAAACACATAAAAGATGAAAAAAACTCATCACCATTTTATTAATAACACAATATTTTTCATTACATGATGTGAACCCTTTAAAAAGTGTGCAAAACTCTCATGTTGTGTATCCAATTCATAGCGTCCACCCAATGAACCTTAAATGACATGTACTCCCATTACACGGTGTGTAATCACCAAGTGAACAAAAAAAATATAGGATTAAGCTGAACAATTCCAAAAAATCCTTGACCACACCATTATAGGTATCCTCTCAATTTATTTTTTATAATAATTCATCCAATGAAAAAGGAAAAAAATAAAAGGTAAATGAAATCCTTATAGACTGGTAACATGGAATTACATCCCCCACCAGAGACATGGGTCATCACAAATCACTTTCTCCACCTCATAAGACCTCGACTATGTCCTTTTCAAAGAATACTAAACCCACTGTCACGTAGATGACATGGAAAAGGTTATTTACATTGAACCACCACACCACTCATGGAAGAACCACCATGGAATCCATCTAGAAACCTCATGCTCATGACCTCTATTCATGATGAAGCCTGAAAGCACTAACGATCACCACCTATATCCCAGATGACCACCATGAGCTCTTTTTAAAGGAGTTGATGCCATTAAATCAAAGGAGAACCCTGTAGCTACTATGAATTCCATAGGTGTTGAGGAAGTTCCATTTCACTTACTGACCCACATGGAACTGCCACGAACCCATGCACACCATACACAATGGAACATGAAGTGCTGCCATTGCTGATAAGGATATGCTATTGTCTCCAATAGTATATGTGATCAACCATTAATCCAATAGTTTATTTGATCTATCATTGAGGTAGTGGTATATGTGATCTACTGTTGAACCAGTAGTAGAAGTGATCTACCATTGAACCAACGATATATCTAGATGATGTCTTCACTGATTCTGCCACTCTCTACCACCTGACACTACTCTTCATTGACATATTTAATTGATAACCACTATTAGAGCTATAATAGAATATCTACTTGAGCTCTTTTTCACTGAATAATCCCACTAATGAAGAGGAATGACGCCCTTCTCACCATTAGAGGTCCGTCTATCCACTATGAATGCCAGAGGGTTTGATGGAGGCTGCTGCCACTTCCACGGACATAAGGATCACAACACCACTTCATTCACCGCCATGCCCCTATAAATGATACATCAATTACATGTATATGGATTTGGAAGATACCATCATCGCTGATGTTACCCACCACAAAATCCCCCATCTGCAACCATTAGGAAATTCCCTTGATGACCCTCTGGAAGTGTGGTCACAAGATGATGAACCATAAGACCTACGGGACATTAGAAAAATATCATGAGATTTAAATGAATCCACCCAATCTATGCATACAATCAGGAGCTCCTTCTTACCACTAGATAGGCCAGATAGAAATCATGATTCCACCATCACATTCTCCTTTACCACTTATGATCTTTCCAAGAACGACCAAGATTCCACATTTCACCAAGCCCATGCACCATGCAACAGTAGATGATCCACATTGGTAGATCATGGCACTAATAGTGGATCGTTGTAATGGGTGATCATGAAAAAATGATTTATGAAGAAGTACTTTAGAAAATAATGTGTTTGGGAATGTGCAATAGAGGAAAACTCATGGACAACCCCAAGAAGAAGCACATGTTGTACTAAGATTGACCACCAATAGTAGATTATGGAAATAGTTGATTATGAAAATGGTAGATATCAAACAATAGATGGTTAACAGTAGATGTTACTACCACAACTGTGGAATTTCATATCAGCATTAGAATTCAGAAACACCTTAAAATTTAGAAGATTAAAGACATAATATGTTTAAAAAGATATATTCAACACTTGAAGAAGATATTATAAGGTACAAATGAAGGACCTAAATTGGTTTTCTCCCTCTATAAATACAAGGATGTTATGCCACTGAAAAATGAGCGGAGTATTAGGAGCAAACTGCTTCTAGATGCTCTATTTTTCTATGTTTTATTTTTCTTTAGCAATGTAGTTTATTTTATGTAACTCATTATGTATCTTTTAATAAAAGTGTGCCATCATTTTTTTCAATTCCACTATTTAATTCTATCACTCTTCTTTCTTTAATTCATTCTCTTCTTCTCATATCTTCCACCGTGACCGCTTTCACTCGAAAATGAGTGACTAACCTGAGGCTTGGCCTTAGGGGAGGATGGGGTGTACTTGAATTCTATTCTTCAATTCAAATGTTTCATTAACATTTGTAGTGATAAAGAGTGTAGTGTACGAGTGTGATGATTTCCCACCACGAAATGTAACTCAAACTCACTTCTATTCATTTATTTAAATTTTTTCTCTTCCTTCCTTTGAACACAATATCTTCACACGATAGATTTGTGACGTTCCATGGATGAAACGACATGTGGCAGAGTTGGGTCTTGGAAATAATTTTCATAGGAATCCAATGATTCCATGATTTAGATTTCATTTTTAATAATATTGAATGAATAAGATGGTCAGCAAGTTTCCAACACTCCCTGAGTCAGATTTCTCTTGTTCTATCAGCTACTGATTTTCCTCTTCATCAATGATGCCTGTACTTGAAGCCATCATCCTCTCAATACCCTGATCTGGCATCGTGTTCATCTACGCCTCTCCCTATCAGATCTGGAGTGGTGAAATTATGCTGATTTGGGATGTGGTTCGACGATCGTCGGTTCTCCAGGTGCGACATGTGTTAGTGTTCTTTTGTGAATGTGCTTACTAGTTTGTTAGATCTACATGATGTTTTTTCCTCATAGCATCAATGAAATTTTTTTTTCTGCGATATCTTGATCCATTTTATGCTCGCTCGGTGTATATTTTGTTTTTTGTTTCTCGGTTCAGTTATTTTCGTTCCAGTGTTGTTTCCAACCTGGAAGTTGATGGTGGCGATGAGGGTGAAGGGCCGATGGTGTGATTTTTTTGTGATGGATGTTATGGTGGGATGATCTATAGTGGGATTTTCTCTAGTCATCAGCTTAGGCGGTGATTGATGGTGATGTTGCTGACGGTGGTGTACCAGGCTGTGATGGCAGACGACGACGCGACCAACTGTCAAGGGTGGCTCATAGATCGAGGCCCCTTGGGATGGGTGTCCATTTGAGTGTTTGAAATTTTTCTCTACAATATTTTTTCATTTGGATGTGTGGTTTGGGTTTTTTGAATTCTAAAGTTGTGATCACTTGGCCTATTGGACTATAGTATTTTTAAATTGTGAGGGTTACCACTTTATCCTTAAAAGTGGTTTTATGAAAATAAAAAATGATTTGGAGGATGAATGTGAGTCTTGTCCCAAATATAAATTATTTTTTAAAATAATAAAAAAAGTAGAAAAAAGGAAAAGGGCATTTTTCATTGTATTAATTGCTTCACGACCTTTTCATTGAGTTTGTGGAGTTGGAATATGTCAATGTTCAATGAGTTTTTTCATTGAGTTTTACTTTTATTAGGTAATTAAATTTAGTGAAAAACTTCCTTTTTGAAACTTAATGTGTTTACATCATTACCTACCTACCTAAGGCACCAAGGTTATTTGAACCTTAATTCCAAGACCTCATGATTACTTGTGATATTTTTCTTTACATGGTGGAGATTTGAGATTCAATGCAATGCATGCACTCAACATATGAGCAAATCTTCACTTATATTGTTACATTAAGTAATGAGAGAAAAGTATTCAAGTGAGGTTTACCTTCATTGACATGCTTATTAATAATAAATTAAGATGCCTGAATAGAAGTTAGAAGATACACATCCATTTCAAAATAGTGGAAAATTAAAATACATGATTTATTGATTTCTTTGAATAGTGTGAAGTTGAAAAAATTACAAATGTTTTTATGTATACCACTAATTTTAAATTCCCCCTGTTTTATTTTTTAGAGTATTATGCTTGAGGCCAAACATAGTTTACCTATATTGGGGTATTTGATAGCCTAAATTCATTCATAAGTTTTTAATTTAAATTCATATTTTTTGTGCTTAAATGATAAATTAATTCCTTATTTTATAATCATGATTTATTTTGGGTAAGTAATATCTTGGATGGTAGTTTGGAAATTAAGAAATATATAAAGATAAAATCAAATCTTATAAGGATTTGTTGAATGGTGCATCATAGTTAGGTGGAAATGAGATATGATTTTCATAAGTTTACGGCATAACATATAAAAAACATCAAAGCACATATCGTGGAACCGATGTGGGATTATTGTTCTTAGCGTACTGTACAACATGCTGAAACATCACCATTTGGATCCGCACTGTAATTTCACGAATATCCCTGATGCCAAGCCAAGATCGCATCATGGTTCATTGGATGAGTAGATATGAAGAGAAATACCATGCTGAAAGTCCCTATTTTTCATTCTAGCATAAAAAATTATGATACAATCGAGGTTTTTAGTGTAGATGATGGTAATGAAGAAGGTCTATTCAATGTGACACAAAAATCTGCAAGGAGTTTTCTACACTGTGGTGGTGTTCGATACGGAAAAGGCAGAGGTTTAATCCCTAAGTGAGGATTAAATTTCTTAAGATAAAAGGGAGATGACTGTAGAATATTTGAGATATGATTGTATATATAAAATAGATTAGGAGATATGAGATACACTTGAGGATAGATACAAGAGGAGTTGTTTATTAATAAGATTTATTGTGCATAAGTTGGACATTCACCCGAGGTTGAATCCAAACGTGGGAGGAAAAGTGGGAGATCTCTGTCCCACCATTAAAGAGAGAGTAGAGGAGGATGGTCATCTTCAACCATGATACTGCATAACTGGATATATATTTTTCTTTTTATTTTTCATTTTGTAATATTGGATCTTCTATATTGGTTATGAGATCAATATAATTAATTGTTTCACTTTTTCATAATATCATTTTTTGATCTAACACCTATATTCCCTCTCCACAATTATAAATTATTACATGGTTGGATGATCGACTATGAGTGGCTAGGTTTCATAAGATGGGGTGTAATTAGTGGAAGGTGGTGGGTATGACATGTTTTAATTTTTTTCTTGTGGGTGTTCATATTCAATTAGAACAATATTGAGCCTTATTTTTTATCTCATTCTCTAGTGCCTAGAAAGAGTGAGGGTGGTTAGGGGGGGAAATATAGTGTAGTTGAGAGTAGTGGCAATCGAGATCTGACTTGACTATTTATTCCACATTAATATATAACTTATTGCCCCTATGTAGATTATAGATTACCTATATAGAGGGATTGACAGACCTAGGCAGTTTTACTCTGTGTTGAGAGGTAGGGCTATATATCCCAAGGATTCTCGCAGCTAATGGTATGATTTATTTCTATAGTTAGATTGAGTTGTATTTATTTGATGAGAAACCATCCTTAGATATTGATTCTCTTTCCCTGGTCCATGTTTTTATTTTTTGAGTAAATTAACTTCACACCCTTTATGTCTAGTTTAAGTACTTTTGAAGTAGTGAAATGTCTAGCAATTGTGTTTTAAGTTCCTATTCCTCATGGTTTTGACCTTGATATGTACAATTCATGAACTACTACTTTGTAGTTTTAGTGATTTGTAGTTTCAGGTTTTTAATTTCTAAATTCATTTGAAATTATAATATGTAACGACACCTGTGGGCCCAGTCAAATTCATGATTATGTTGACTAGCAGGATGTTTACAAATAAGTTATACTGATGTTTTTTGTTACTTCTCTTAAGTGATCACCTGATTTCCACATGCTTACAGTGACATGTATGATGTTTATGTAGACACGAATGACCATCTCTTATGTTTTTATCATATTTACATATTTTTCCATTGCCATAAAATCATCAATATGATGATTTCATGACGTTTACACAAGCATAGAATCTTTTATAAAAATTAATGCATGATGCTTATGAAGGTTTTTATATTATCCTTATGATGTCCAGAAATAGAAAACGTTCAACTTTGGGACCCAAAATCCAAATTAAGCCCAATAAATTAATAATCGTCTTATGTTCACATCCAGAGATTCTCATGCACTCCATATCACCTCAGAACAACTTATAATAATATATGGTAATTTTAAAAAAATTTAGAAAATCCTCAAGCTTCTTTACAAGGTGTGTCAAAATATTAAATACTTAAACTAATTTGCACTTTCCCCTTTATTTCATCCTTCAAAATCCTTTATTGTGGAATGTTCATCCATGATTTCAAAAACCTTTATTCTCACCAACCCATGGATGGATTGTCAACTGGTTTAGCTACATTCTCCACAAACATGAACCTATTTTGAACTATTTAATAACTGCTCTATAAGTTGTCAAAAATTAGGTTCAGCAACTAGCTCATTCATTCTTGATATTTTGTAAAGTGTATCACTTTTCATAGCCATGAAAATTTTCTTACCAATTATCTAATGTGTTGGGATACCCATTGAATATGAACAACCATGTATTCAAGGGTATCAAGGTCATTAACCACCATGGATCTCTCCTTTCTCTTCCTTTGAGTGGATTCTCCATCACCCAAGAACATACCATTGTAAATAGTACTCTATAGTCTTGGTAATTTTCATTGACATGAGGATTTACTATCTAATTGTTTGGTATTTTATCTACAACTTATAATTTTTATATCTAATCCTTCATAGGGTGTAACAACTTTCATATCCTATTTTTACATAAGATCAAATCTTCTTTTCAAGGTACATGGTAGTCAAATCTTCACTTCCTTTATTCTTTATCACACATTGACTATCCTAAATATTGTCATCAAATATAAATAATGATTAAATAAATATAAGGGAACATCATAATCCCTTAAAATACCATTTCAAATAATCATTCATGTCATCCAACACTACATCTAGAACACCATTTTCTAAAAAAATATTTTATTTCCCAATACTGGTATCATATATCTCCTTTATTTCTAATGGAATTCTTTTAGGAATTAAGGGGTATATGATTCTATAAATATACCCTGAAAAATAATCATTAGAGAATTATAAATCCATGTCACTATGATTATCCTCAAGAATGGCTTCCTTATGAGTATCAATGTAGTCTAGAGGATCTGAATCCCCTTCAACCTGGTCATCCTCATGTGAAACAGTCTCAAAAGACACTTCCTGCCCCATCTTCAAAGCAGATCTAGTGAAAAATATTTTATTCCTATTGGAATAGTCCTTATTTATTCTCACTCACTTCTTTATTTAGGTTGTGATAATAAAATTCATATATCTAACTTGCCTAGAATTAATTTGTTGAAATAAGTAATCTTCAAACTAGACTCTAGGATAATCATTCCACTAACCTTCAGTCATCACCTATTCTAAAATATCAAGCCCTTTAGTGTATGATTCCTCATACTCAACCGATTGGGTATCCCCTTGGATAGAATCCAAAAGAATTTTACTTATTTCAAACTTCTTAGTATTTTCTTTTTCTATAGAAATAACATTCTAAACTTGTGAATTAATTACCATACTATAAGACCCTTAGATCACAACTACATCCTCTCAATTCATGGAGCGGTCTTCAGCATTTCGAAATTTAATATGAACTAAAGCATTATGAGTAAATGAGGGGTTTTTCATCTATGATATTTCCCCAGGATCATCAACTAATATAAGTTTCATAGCCACATAATTGTCATTTTCGATAACCCTCAAATTCTTATCAATAGGGGGAACATATTTAGACTCAATGACTTGGACTATGTTTTTTATAATGGATTATGTTTCAGGTTTGTAAATATATCAACAAAAAAAACATTTGGATTTTAAATTTCCCTGAACCCCACTTAATAAAGGGCCTCTAACCATCACTAGTTTTCTCTGAATTCTTCAAATTATCCTCAAAGGAATCCATAGTTGTGTGTTTCTTACATTTACCTAGTAAAAAACCACGAAACTAATAAAGGTTGAAAAAATACCTCTTTGTATCATATACAATTCATCTCCAAACACCCTTACGGGTTCCTATAATAGCCTTTAAATTATTTGGAAGAGGACTTGATAAATCCATTTGAACACATATCCTTGAGAAAATAGTGTGTTTCAACTTAATGGTATAATCATCACCTCATAAGAATCTACCCTGTTTGTTTATGGTGGCTTCAAGAATTGAAAGGTTATAGTATTGAAGGATTTATCTCAGTTAGATAAGTGAAATCACTATAAATTTAGATTCCTATATGCTTTACATATCTTCATCCAACTCACGAGTCTATAACCATAATTTTTAAAAATCTCAATTTCATGAAATAATGCCAATGTAAACTCATCTTATTATTGGTGGTGAATATATATTCACCATGAGACCAAAATACACACAATCAACCTCTTGTATGAAAGACAATAATAATTCCTATGCCTCTAAAAAGAATCATACAAGGGTTGATTATAAGAAAACATGGAAATCAAAGTAGATTAATGGTATTCAACAACACTATTGCATTCATATTTCAAAATAAAATTGCAGTCTTACCATTACAAATAAAAATTGGTTTTCATAATAGAGAATACCAAGTGATGAATATAAAATCACCGAGTTAAATAAATAATGAAGATAAATATCTCCCCAATGTTTACCTTATTGATTACATTTGAGCGATACCAGTGTCTACCCCTACTATTGAAGGACCAAAGGATTCACTCTTCATTATGCCCCCAATTACAATTCTTTCGGAAAACTTGATTGATAGTTCCTTGAGAGAGATATATCTAATTATAAATGATTGAAAATGAAAAAATTATCTTTAAATATTTCTAATGGGGGAACCACTAATTTCTAATGTAATACTTTCCCATGAATAGTGATATGGTAATAATTGAATATCTAGTTGGAAATAATTTCAAAATATGGTGCTTTAATTGGTAGCTTAACATCTAATATTTGGAGTGGATAATTCATTAATGAAATACATTTTTTGGATTTAGAACCATTTTCAGTTTTGTTTCATATAAAATTACAAAGGTTGATATGGTTATGGAACTTGGAGTGATGAATGGAGCATTATACATTATGAAATAAAATTTCATGGACATGGTCACAATTTTTTTTTCAAGGATTCACAATAGTGGGATTTTATGTTAGAATGAATGAGTGAGAAGGGGATGAAGCATCTTACAAAAAAAGTAATGATATCGGTGGAAGTTGGCCATTATTTTGATCATATCTTTAGAAATTAAAAAATGAACCTTTAATGGAATTAGGAATAAATTTAATGTATGGAATGCTATACCTGGTGAACTATGATGTTTTGGGGCTTACACCTTTATATTACCCCAAAGTATCTCTATATTACATTTTGATTATAAAATAATCAATAAAGAAGGTATGGTATTACATCTTGAAAAGAAAACATGTCATAATTAATATTTTTCATAACTGTAAAAATCAAGTAAAGAATTATTCATGTTCAAATTTGAAATGCTTGAGGTCTAAAAATGGAGGAGAGTATGAAAAATGTGGTTAGGGAATTCTTTCCTAATAATGAAATTTAGTGGGAGAAGACTCTTCTAGGTACACCATTACAGAATAGTTTGGCTAAATGGATGAATATGATATTTAATGAATATTATAGGAGAATGAGCCTACACATAGGGTTACCTAGGAAATTTTGGGTAGTGTCAGTGAATATTGAAACATATATTATTAATGGAATTATATTGGTACCAATGATAGAATTTTTACCTGAGAAGTTATAGTAATGAAATTAGGTAATAATCCCTCATTTACATGTTTTTTGTTATTTAGATTATGTTCACATTAATAATGATATAATGGACAAGGTTTCTGTTAATTAAAAATCCTATTGCTTTATTTGATAAGGTGTTGATGAGTTTGGATATATATATTTCTGGATGATGACAAAAATAAGGTCATTATAATTCCAAATGTAATATTTTATGAAGGTTTCATGTTCACAGACTATCATGGAGTTGAAACTAATAGCAGGGATAAAGAATGAGGATGCTAGGAGAAATTCAAGGTTGAAGGTGTGCTAGTAAATTTTATAACAGAATAAGTAGAGAATACTCCTGAAGTGGATTTGAAGAGACTAATAAGGTTGATAATACCTTTATAGAGGAATTAATCATCTTTAAAATTATTTTTATTAACATGTGTTGGTGATCCAAAATGCATTGAAGAGGCTATACAGTTGAAGGACTCAAGAAAGATGTAGTTTTCTATGAAGGATCATATTTAATCTTTACATTCTAACAACACATGATAGAGGTCATCATTTCCACAAGGAGGGAAAAGATTATAGAATAAATGGGTATATTGGGTTATTTATGTCAAAGATGGTAAGTGGAGATATAATTTAGGGATAGTAGTGAATGAATTTCAAAATAAGGAAGGGTTTCATTTCATTGATGTTTACTCATATTTAGTGAAGTTAACCCCCATTTGGTTGGTTCGTCACATTGTTTCATTGAGTTGTTTTCATCATGGGAATATTAATGTGAAAATTTATTTCCTAAATAAAGATGTATAAGAGGAATTATATATGAATAAACCATAAGGATGTTGAGTTGGGAAAGAGAGAACTACTGTACAATCTCCAAAAAAGTTTATTTGGATTGTATAAGACACTTAGGAAATGGAATAGGAATTTTGATGAGTTTATGAGTAATACTGATTAAAAATTATGCATTAGAGAAGATGATAGTATTTCAAGTCTATTTTGTGATGGATCCAAAATATATCTTCTATATGTGTGTGATATGCTTATTATAGGATCATAAATGGAAATGATTGATGAGATAAAATGACAACACACTGTTTAGTTCAAGATGAAAGATCTTAGAGAAGATAGAGTGATTATGGGGATAAAAATCCATAGAGATCATGTAGTTGTAATATTGAAGTTATCATAGGATGAATAAATTAAAAATCTTTTTAACCATTTTATTTGGATGGAAAAATTCCATTTATATTCCCTTGGAAGTTCATTTTATGTCATCCAAAGAGTATGCATGCACCAAATATATAATAATATGGTGGGTACTTAGAATAGGTTCCATATGAATATATTATTGGATTATCAATGTATTCTATTATACTCAACCATAGTTTCTCATATAGTGGTAGTTGTGAGTAGGTACATATCTAACCATGGACTGTAACATTGGGAAATGGTGAAGTGGATACTAAGATATTTAAAGGAAAGAAAACATGTATCTCTATACTTTGGGAAAGGAAATTCATTTTTTGGGTACTTGGATGCTGATCTTGGAGGTAATGTAAAAAAGGATTACCACATTTTTTGTGTTTACCTATTGAATAATTTTAGTAATACAGATATCACTATTGAAAAATATAAAGATACTATCCACCACAATGATAGAGTATATTGTTATATCAAAATAAGGTAAGTTAGTGTTTTGGATGAAGAACATCTTAGAGGAGCAGGAAATAAAGTTAAAGGAAAATTTATTTCACTATGATAGTTAGGGAATTACACATATTGTGAATAACCCAATGTTTCATGCTTGGATGATTCATATTCAATTGAATTTCCACTTTATCACAGGCTTAATACAATATGAAGACAAAACTATATAAGATTCAAGGAACTTGTAATCTATAAGATATGATAATGAATGTGATGGTGATTGGGAAGTTGAGACACTATTATGCATCTATTAGTCATTATTTTTGAATTATTGTTGAGAGGAATAATATAGAATCACAATGAGGAAGATTTAAATGGAAAAAAATTTCATTCATAAATCATTAGTATAAAATTAGAGATTTAATAGGAAAACATCAATTGGTGAGTGAAGATGAGGATAAGCTCAGATTAAGTAAGCTATATAAAGTAAAAGCACAGAATGAGGTAAATTGATTGATCATTCTCCAAGTGGGAGATTGTTGAAATGGTGTATCCTAATCCATCAGATGATGTTGGACCAAGAGAAAATGACCCGTACTGAACATCAATCCAGTAACACTCATGGATTAACCCCCATGGTGAGAATATCGGGGGTTCCAAGGGGTGGGCCCATCAGTTTGGGGGTGTGATAGTTGGAGTCTCCCAGCCAAAAGTTTAGATGTACTATAGAAAATATGAAAAATTATTACATAGTTAACTTATGACATAGAAAATGGTTACTATAGCCAATTGAAATTTATTGGCTCGAGTACTATAATAGTGTTGACTATATCAACTTGGGTACTAAAATAGTATTGAATACTATGAAGTTATGGATCTATTGAAGCACATGTTACTATAAAACTATGTTTCATTATTAATATATCTTCAAGATAGGGTTTATGGATTTTGTGTGTATGCCTATAATTTTCTCTGATAATAGTGAAATGATTTTTTACTCTTATTGGGAGTAGGGATTCTTCCTAAACCATGTAAATATATTTTTTCATGACCTTTTCATTTTTCTTATTATTTATTTTTATCATATTTACTCTTATTATTGAATCATTTTTTGTTATTTTTTAATGAATTTCCATAACATTGGATTCCAAGTGCAACATTACATCTATGATAAATTGCATTACCGACTACTTTCCCTCTTTGAGATGTTATATCCACACATGGGGCATTGTACTCCCCCAAGGATATTATACTCCCTTATTGTGATAAAAATAGCGGTAATAAAGTTTATGGGGTGTCGGTTGAGGAAACAATTAAGATATATTATTTTATCAATGATGTATTATATTTATATTTATTTTATTTTAGAAAATAGTGACTCTGAATATAAATGAAGAAATGTGGAATTAATACTGGGTTAAATTTGATTATCATGATTTTCTATTTCACTTATAGAGGATTTGATATTCTTCATCCACATTGACACATGAGATTTATTGAGGAGAAAACTACTAATTATTGAATATAGTCAACCCTAATTTTATATATCAACTATTATATTTTTGAGACCATTGGCCTTAATATTTTATAGTATATGGTGGTAATCTATACTTAAGGGAATTTTGATTATTTTGATTTTCATATAGTTTTTATTTATTTATTCGAATGGATTTGTTTCATTGTCTGAATTTTATTATTTTCTTGGATTTGTGACATATCATGCATGTATTTGGCTGGTTAATTTTTTTATAAAGTTATGTTATTGCTAAGAATTATTGTTGGTTGTTAGTTTGTCAGTTTTTCAAATTTAATAAGAAAAAATGAATCCCATAAAGTGTTTTCTATACACTTGGTGTTAGATCCCACCCCATGGGCTATTAAAGATACATTTCAGGGGCCATATAAAAACTCATTGCTGACTCTAAAAGAGTCGTAGTTGTATTGACGATACTAGGTGATTATGAGAAGCATTGGGGGGGGGGGGTGAATCAATTCTTATTAAAATATTCCCAAAAAAAATAATTTTCTCTCATTTCTTGTTAGAAACTAGAATTCACCTATAATCCTTTTGAATCATGATAAATGGTAAATAAACAGTAAAAGAAAAAATGATAGTTTTTTACAAGGTTTACTGACTCATTTTAATGGATAATCCTTGAATATTAGTGGGTGTTTTCCCATGTCCCACTATCTTTTTCCTGTAATCAATGAATAATAGTTAGGGAAGGGGTCTGAGATTAATTCTTTATAATTATGTATCCAAATGACCACATTATGATTTACATATATCATATAATAATAATTTTAAAACAATGTAAAGAGTTATAAATAATTATCTATAAATAAATAAGAATTATATTATTCCATACTCTATCAGTTCTCTGATACATTGTTAAAATAAGCATGTATTCACTCAAAAACAACCACTTTCATCTCTAGAAATATTTCTTTAAAAGTTGGGTTTCTCTCCCCCTTCTATTACAAGAAAATATTCAAATATTTATAGAGATCATATAACCATGATATGTAACATGAAATCATTATGTTACTCTTGGTAAAACTGAGATTAACAAATATTGGATTATATTTTAAATCACTAAATTAAACCAATTATTGTTTTTACTAAAAATATATACATATATTTAAATAAAAATTACATGTTTTATTAAACTATGAAATTTTCTTTTATTTTCCTATAAAATCGTGTCATAAAAACATCGAATGTTTTTTATTATATTGATCAGTGAAATTTAAAAAGGATCTCTAACTTTAATCCATGAAGTGCATTAAAAATCTATGGCATGTTTTTATACACTTTAATTCCATTTGATTATACAAATTTATATCTAGACCATGATAAGAAACAATGAAATTTCTATGTAAACCAGAAAATGTTCTTTAAAATCATGATGTAGTCTCTTCTTCACACCATTAAAAAACAATCTCTCTCTAATATTTTAATCTGAAGAATGCTTCAATTTATCTACAACTCAACCATCAAAACCATCATGTTTAATATGACATTTTATCTATAATATCACTAAAAGTAAAAAAAGCTTATCATTTTCAAACTCTGTGATAAAAAACATATTAATTTACTTTAATAAATAACCATGATTGGTAATAAAACTACCATGCAATATTTTTACAATTTCCTTGAAATATTCATTCTCTTTTAGCATATAAAACTTCAATAAAACTCAAAAAAATTCATGAGAATATTATTTATAAATAAAACACAAAATAAAATTTATAAATAATGAATCATTATCTTAATAGGATATTCTATAACATACCGCCAATGTGAGTGTTATTGAAAAAAAAATTACAAGATAATGTAATTTTTATGAGAGAACTTCATCACTTAATTCAAATAAAAATTATATAGTTAACAATTCTAATTTACTTTCAAGGTAATATTTAATATTAAAAAAATCACTAATTAGACCCTAGGGAAGTTAATTCAAGTCCATGGGACCCTTAATCACCATATGTGTACTTTTTATTATCATGATACTAAATGAAATAATGAAACTAATTATAATAAAGAAGTTAAAATAAAATTACAACTCGTCTTCTCAAAATATTCATTAAGATACAAACCTGAATTTATAAACACATTTCACATCCTTTATAGTGATACATAGAGTATCCCCCATTGTTAACTATAGGATTTATCCAATATTCTTCCTCATAGATCTTCATAAACTATCACCTTTATCAAATAAGCATTTTTTCCCATTACTTAGAGAACACCCACAAATCCTCACTCTTTTAATAGAAAAAACAGCATAAACTCAACCAATTTATTAAAATTAAATTAAAATAAATATAAGATGAAAAATTTTGAGAATGTAGGAATAATGATTTTTAGAGGGAATTAACTCCCTATAATACTCAAAAATACTAAAATTCATAATTCATGATAGGGTTCACCAATGCAACCATAAATTATTTTTTATTGAAACTACTCTATATTGAGTATGGCATATTCTAGAATTTTAATAATGGAATGGTATTTAAAATAAATATTCTTTGATCTTGAATGTTTCACCCAATTATTTTTCAAATTAATTATACTTTTATTACTTCATACAATCAGTAATGTATATGAAACATCAACTCTCATATCCTAAAGTTTTAATTTCATCTAAACCATTTGTGTTTTATCTTGTGATTCCATGAGTTAATTAAATTTAATAGTGCTATGAGTGAATAAATTTTTCTATATGGAGCATAAGAAACACATTATATTTTTATATAGAAATATTCTCTTGAAATTGATTTTTTATCTCTAGTGTAACATTCTCATTTAAACTATAATGCTGAATAAGTTTTTATTTATCATACCCTATCTCATACTCTAGAGTTCCTTTGAAATAATATAAGATCTACTTCCCTAGAATAAAATTTGAATCCTTTTTGTTTCTTTTCAATCATTCACATAATTTAATAACATAAATAATTTTAGGTATAGATTTCCTAATGTATAGAATACCTCAAATCAACATTCTAAACTATTTTTAATGCACACCCATTCCATAATCGTCCTTGAAATTGTTTGTCCAAACTAAGATATGTATAGATGAATCCTTAAATTATAATATTTGGAACCATTTTAAAAATTCATGAGTATATTTTCTTATGAAAATGAAACAAATACTTTTTTATACACCACCTGAAGCCCTAGGAAAATATCCACTCTCCAGTAATAAACATGTCAAAGTGATTATGTTTTGGGTAGAAAACTCATTAGATGAATTTGTTTCATTTAATATAAAAAAATATCATAAAACCTATCACATTGAGTGAATTATTGATTCTTTCTTTGACAAAAATATTGATATAAATTTTACACATTAAAACTCATTCTCTTCAAAAATATATCATAGTTTCAATACCAATATTAGTGTATTTTTTAAGCCTATAGAGTTCTTTCTTGAGTTTCAAAATTATATTTTATGACCTTTTATAATTAATACCTCTTTATATTCAATAAGGACATCCTCATAAAGATACCCATTTAGAAATTAAAACTTTTCTTACATATTAAAGATAATTTTTTATTTTAGAATATATTATAAGAATTTGAATCATTTTATGTTTTGAAATTGGATAAAAATAGTTTTGTTCCAGGATAATTTAACTTTGTCATTGTGTTTAATTCCAACACCCACTTCATACTTATCGCATTCTTCTCCTTAGGATGTGAAACTAACTCCCAAGTAGCATTGTTATCTATTTAATTTAATTCCCCATCCATGGTATTTATCCTATACTTATGTTGTAAATATTAATTATAATGTTTTTGATTTAACTTGAGATACTAAGGTTTTACTATTCTAATTTATCAGAGATTTTCTTGTTTTTAACCTATATGTAATTCTCCAAATGATGTTTTTTTTATCAATATTATTTCTATGACTTTAAATATTTTTTATACTTGGATTGATGTTTAATTAATCACTTATGATCTTAGATACATATTCTTCTTTATTAAATTCAACTATACCAGTATTGAATATATTCCATTGATTTTAATTTTATTTATGAGTCATTATATTGTCATATTTAAATGATTATTATTTTTTGGATTTCTATGTTCCTACAAGACAATAAAATCAAATATTCCAATGAAATTATTTATTTTTTTATAAAATATATAATTCATTTAGGAATATAAGCTTGGAAAAATATCATAATTGGTTTGCCCATTAGGAATTCATAGATGGATTTATTAAGAAATATTCTCCAAATACTTAAATGTTATTAAAGATTGATTTATTTTGAAACCCAAATTCATAAAGATTACTTACTCAATTTAGTAGAAGTGAGGATATATTTCGAATATAGAATACTTTTTAATGTATCTTCTCTAAAAATAAATTAAAGTTCAATGATCTGATAACATCTACCTTCCCCTATCAATAAAAATATGATTTCTCCAATCGAAAAATCTATTTTGTTATGGTGTGTATGTATGGATGTATTAATGTATTATACCATTTTTCTTATGGAAAACATGAAACTATTAATTTTTGTATTAATATCATTTATTAAATAAAATTTTCTTAACAACATATGAATTTTGATTCTCAATATCTCTTTGAAAACCATTAAAATTTTTATAGTTTTTATAATTTACACAATACAAATGAAACACAAGTTATATGAGTAAAACCACCAATAATGGTTTTGAAATAATTATCATTATTAGTTGATTTTTGACTAATAGTATCCCACACATCCAAGTGTATGGGTTTATATTTCCTTTATGAAATAATCTTCCTCGATTTGTGACTTTTACACAATATCTTCCCTTTTTGACATACATAAAAAGTTATTTTTACATTTCTTAGTTGAGATTTAGAATATTTTTCACTGTATCATGATATAAATGTTTTATAATGTTATTTTATTCTAAGTGAACATGTTTTTATAATTATAGTGAATTATATTATTTTATAAAAAATTAATAAGAGTTATTCTCATCTATGTTTTGAAACAAATTTTTTTCTAGTCCGTTGTACTATAATGATGATTTTTCTATCCTTAAAATTTGCAGTGAAATCCATTTTTCTAATAAATCTCCTCATTTAATTTGAATCAAATTTTATATATAATAAATATGTCACGTATTAAACCATAAATAAAGGGAATATATTTAAAAATTTCAACAACCCGACCTGAATCACCATTTGACCTAACCCGGATATCTATAATAGCTCAAATACAACTCCCGATCACTAGTTTCTAGTGTAAATATAGGTAAAAGGTATGATGTATCTATAAGAAATTTTCCATATTTTTAATTTATCTATATTATTAAAATATATTGATATAAAACTAATGTGACCCCTTTTTACATAGTATTTTTTAAAATTAAAATTTTTCCACCATGGGAATGTACATGTACATCAAGTAAAACCTATAATGCTTGTCTAATAGTATGAATAGTAATTTATATGTATCAACATAGAATAAATGAATAGTTCAAAAAAATATAAAAATTATCTATAAAACAAATACATAATCGATATATACATGGTACCCAAAAATCAATAAAAACATAAGATATCATTGCTTGATCCATCTAGGAAAAACTCTAAAAGTCCACTATAAATTCTGTATCCAAGTCCTAAACACCACCATACACTTGTTTCATCCCTTACCTGGATCATGTACATCAAGGTATACATATATACTATGTGATAGGTGTAGGGTGTGTGTATATTTCACCCATTAGGCTATAATCACTAAACCCCTACCAATTAATTAAAAATTACATCCATGGTATAACAACATAGAGTATGAAAGTAGGATAAATATCACATCACCATTTTATAACATAAGTGTAAGGAATAAATTAAAATAACTTCTAACATGGGTGTCAAATATTGGTTCATAATAAATAGACTTTTGAAATTACTAATCATTCATCGAACAAATCTCAAGATCCTCAATAGTAGAATCCTACACACTAGTAAAATCGTATCTATCAATGGAAACCTATTCACTAATGAAAACATGTATACTGATTGAATAAGGAATATATCCCCTCTAAATATGTAATCTCAAGTTCCAAATGAACACATGTATGACATTAATAGGGATTCTATATAATTTCTTACCAGAAAAAATAATCAATTTCCATGCATACCATTTTTTCAGGAAAGGTAAATTACATCCTCACTCAAGAGGGAAATATTCGAGGTCTATATGCACACTCATAAACATCTCCCTTGGCCTTTCCTATTAAAACTAGTTCAAAATAAACCAAATTAAAATAATTTATAACAATACCCATTCCTTTAAACCCACCTAAACTATAGATAATATATATACAATAATAATAATAATCACAAGGTATATTAATACAAAACCATAAGAATAATCATAAGATAAATGGGTGACAAATTAAATGATTTACAATATTAATGGAATAAAAAAACACCATTCGTTTTATTATATAAAATTATATTTAATATGAAAAACATTACTCAGAATACATATTTGTTATCACCTCTTTAAAATATATAAAAACAAGTCCACAAAAAGTATATAAAGAATCATTATAATGGAATTTATGATTTTATACCAAACAAAAAATAACTAATAGAATGAGTAATAAAAAATCTTTCAAGGAAGGTGAATAAAAAACTATATTATTGAATAAGTTTAATTAGAATAATTTTTTTTAGTTTTAATCCTCCCAAATGCCTCATATAACCATTACAGTTCAATAAAATGTGAGAGTGGAAGGTTAAAATAAAAATTGGCTTACTGAAATGTAATATGGAGGCATAGAAGAAGAGAGTATAACAAAAATTTATGGATTATAAAACCAAATATAAATTAAATACTTGGATTTATATTATTCCTTATGAAATAAATGATGTCCAATATGGAAAATGACGGTCCTACCTTAGACGTAGAGAGGATTAGATCTTGAAACATTTTAGGGTAATAAAATCCAAAGGAGGTGACATATTTAAGATCCTATATTAAAATGGAGTTATGTATTTTCATTGATTCTAACTAAATAGAATAAGAAAATATAAAAATATTACTAATCCTAAATTTTAATCACACTTAATAGATTATGTTTAATCCATTCTACATAGAGAAATCATTTCATTTGAGCTTATGTAATTAAATCTCATTAGTATTAACACCGTTAATTATCAGAGAACTATAATTTCCAAATTTCAATACATCACCATCATTTTATTATGATTTTTTGAAAAATTTTATATCTATATGTATTTGTGAGGAACAACCACTATGAATAATCCATTTATTTATTTAATTACATAATTTTATTGAAATTTAAATATGAATATATTTTTCTCCCAATTTTACCGTTTTGAATTCTTTTCCATTTTCATTATAGGAAAGATTTCTAGGAATATTTTTATGCATTACTAAGTAAAATGAACTTGTCTTTCACATATTTTATATATTTCATCATAACAGTGAAATCTATTTTGTGTGGATAGATTTAATGTTTTTTTTCTCAAAACTTTCTTATTTTTTCAATCATTTGTTATATTATTAGAAACAATTTCAATTACATCATGAATTCATCCTATTAGAGATATATTATTCCATCATGAAAAATATTTAGGCCCAAAAATTCCATATAAATAGTTATATCAATTGAATATTGTTATTCCATAATAAAATAATTTTTTTCTATAATTTTCTTGATACTATAGAACCATGTGTTTGGCTTTATTTTGTCTTTTTACGGATGTTCTTATAGAGATTTTCCTCTATTACTTTAATGTAGAAGAGAAAATCTCATCAATTTTCATATCCTAAAAATGTCCATTTTTTTATTTGAAAACCATAATATTATTCATGATAGAATTAGTTAGAGGTTATTCAAGTACATATTTAAACGGGTTATTTGAGTTCCTTTTCTCATCTATTTTTGATGTCTTAGCTTTCAAATCCACTATTTATTAATGTCATTCCTTATATTTTCAATGCTTATTTATATTCAATAAATTTAGTTCATGTCTTACTTAACAATTATTCTTTTAGTATGATTTTCTCTCCATGATCAATAATGATATTTACTTGATTAACAGATTTCAACAAGAGATATTTAATTTCATCAATTTTATCAGCTTCTTACTTGAAAAACTATTATTTAGCTTTAATTTTCATTGAATATTTTTTCTTCAAAAACCTATGTTACTTTTTAATCATTGCATTATTTTTTATACGTTCTTCTAATTCATATTTTAACATGTGTTCCACATATGTAATCTCACCTTATTCTACCTCCATGATTGATAATTCCTTATAATTTAGCACACGAGACAATTTTTTTTGAATTTTTCATAAAAAAATCACTCTTTGTTTATCTACCCGAAGAGTTATATTATTCATCTTCTTTTCACATTAACTATAACTATTTGATTTTTGGGAATTTATTCTTGACATCGCAAGTATTTTTGGCATACACTATGTTCTTAAAAAGTTTATTCATTTGAAGTTTCCCATCTCGTTCATAAAACTCATATCGATCGTTATTATTAATTGGATAGTTTTTATTAAAAAATTTACTATAACACCATAATATTTTTTGAAATGATAACTATGTTTGATAGTGTATATGACACACAACTTTGGGCCTAAACAAACCATGAATATTTAAGTATGATTATTATAACCTATCTATTAAATTGGTAGGTATAGGTATGATTAATTGATTTATGAAATATATATAAAGGTCCTAATCAATATAAATTTGTTTATAAATTATCAATAAATATGCATTTAATTTATAATAAATATATTTTATTTTTTGAAGGAATTTTTTTTCTTAAAAAATCATTTTATTACTTTTTACGAGTAAATATTATAATTAATTTTTGGAACTTTTATTAAATGTATTGGATAAAATGAAGTTAATTTTTGAAATCATAAAAATAATATTAAATTAGTTTGAAATTTTTAGGATTTTTATCGATGGGTATATTTTTCAAATAATTGTTTAAATTACCAATTTTTCAAATATTGTCATTATTTTCATTAAATCAAGTAATTTAAAAGTAGCACTATTTTTTATATTTGGTTTTAATGTGAAATATAACCCATTTTATCTTAAATAATATAATTAATTTCATTTTAATCATAAATGTTCATGATTTTATATATGTTTACTTTTATGCTTAAAAACATAGTTTTTTAAAGAAACTTTTATGTGCATAAAGTTTATCAATATTTATTAATAAAAATAACCCATAATAAGGAAATATTTAAATGAAATTTATAGATTATATATATCAAATTATATTAATTTAATTTCATATAATGATTATTTTTTGTCTTAATGTTAATATTATATCATCTATTTCATGAAAATTTATTTCCAAAAAAATTACTTTATGTCAGGTTTTGTGAGAATAATTTTAAATTAAATCCCTCCATTTATTTGAATTAAATTTAATAAAATGTATTAATTTTATTAATCATAAAAATTAATATTATCTAATAATATATACTTATTTTTTGGTCATAATGAAGAGTAAAAGCAATAAAAATTAATTACTATAGTTAAGGTCAAAATGGGTTTACTAGGGTTTAATCTACAAAATTAATAGTTAAAATGAACTAAACACTTTCTAAAACCCCATTTTTTTATTTCATTTCAACCATAATGTTATAAAATTTTAATAAGAGATATTTTAGGGTAATTTTTTGAAGAAATATACTTGAAATTATTTTAAAACCATTAAAAATTAGAACTATATCACTCCCCCACTTATAAATGAAAACCCACTCTCTTCTAATATCAATACCTTTAGAGCCTTTTGGTATTACCAATTACTTCCCCAATATAATCCTTAATTCCCTTAACACATCCTAGATTCCTTTTTTACTATATAACCCTCCTAGGAAGACTTTTGGAGTAAACCTAATGAGTAAGTCCGAAGAATATTTATCATTCTTAAATGAGAATTTTTGTTTTATTTATTCTTCCACCTCATTAAAATATTATTCAACCATGATGATATAATACCATAAATATCTACCATATAATAAGATGATATTATGTTAATTTCATAATGTACATCCATATACTATTCCTTTAAATGGGAAACAAAACAAAAGTTCATGTGTACGGTGGACTACCGATTTACAAACTGATGTAATTAGTTTTCCATAATTGCATCTAAAGGATGCTTCTAATGATGGATTTAATATATATATATATATATGATATTAATTAAATATTTATAATTTTTTAAAATTAATATATCATTTATTTTCTTACCTTTCCAATCATTCAAAGATTATAACATCGTTCGTGTGTACATATAGATTACCACCACCATGAAGTGATCTGATTTGTTTTCATTACTGAATCACATGGATTTTACATATATTTATATTTAAATAAATAATATGTTATTTATTATATAATTATCATTCTATAATTTTAAAATAAAATTTAATTTACTTACATCATTATTATTGAAAATGTAAATTTTACTCACGTGTACATACGGCCTACCGTTTCCATGATTGTAACATAACTCATTTTTCATAACCATATTTAATGGTGTGTTTTAAAAGTATAATTTATGTATAAATATGAGAATTATTCAATTATTTTTATTATATATATGAATAAATTGAAATATATTTGACCTTAGTTAACTTACCAAAGTTATTTTGGACTTATGATCCGAATATCATCAAAACCTTTGTCATGAACCTAAATTATTATATAATTGAATATAAAATGATATTAAAAAAATAAAAAAAATCAAAAATCAAAAATTTTTCTTAATAATTTAAATATTTAACATATTTTTATTATTCTGTATGATGAAGAATTCATGTGACTAGAGAAACTTAAGGTGAGGGGTCTCTCTAAACCACCATTTTCAACAGTTTTCAACCATTATTTCTATAAATCACTTTATCTCTCTCATTAAAGTTATTGAATTATTAAAATTTATTTATATGTCTGTATCATATATATACCTATAGTATCCTCACTTTCTTTTATGGGTTAATACATTACTTATGTTCCATTATTATATGTCTTCATTTTGAAATTTCCTTCGATTGTGATATGAGGAAAGATTATGAAATGCATTTTCATTACATGGGTAACTATTTGGTTTATGAATTATGATTGGTTTCATTTTTTATATCACATAATCATAAAAATTTTATTATAGGTTTTCATATATAGTGATCATAAGCATTGGGTAAATATTTTTTTCCTCATGAGATGTTATGCATGGGATTTATGGAGTAAAACTAATCCAATTTGGGACTCTCTCCACCATGTGATGTTTTCTGGGAATTTAGCCTTAAGTTATGATTATGTCATTTTTTGTGTTTCTTCCACCTTTAATATGTTTCAATGATCATATGATACCATTTTCATTATATTATTCTTCCATATGATTACTCACAAGCCTTCTCTTTCATGATATCATGTTATAACGCTGACTCGTGTGTTATGTTTCCTTATCATGTTTATTACCATATGAGGCTTTTATAGATTTCCCCTTTAATGTTGGTATTTTTCATTTTATCCTATGATGTTTTAGGAGCCCAAATTTATTTAGGATATATATATGGAGAATAAAATATGGATTTCTTGTTTTAGTTTCCTTTTTATTTATTATGAATCTTGTCTTCCAAAGTCACTAATAATTATGATCTTTGGTTTGAAATTATTAGATATTAATGTTAAAAAACAAGTAATAATTTTTTTAAAAGGGTTGTGTCACTATATTTTGTATCAAATATTGGCCTAGTTAATTTTTTGTCTTTAGACTAGAATAATTTAGTGGGAACCCTGGAGATAAGTCTATGTATAGGAAACTATAATATAATTTTGGTGAAGTATATAGAAAGTGAAATCTAAAAAATTACAACGTTGTTTGGAATCTATAAGTGGATGTTAATCTATAATAGTTTTACTCTGGGGTAATAACTCTAAAATGGGTGCATTGGGATTTGAATGGATCATCACATGTTTTATGAAAAAGGGGATTTGATATATACATAGTTTGACACTATCATAGGATATACTTTGGAAATTCACAAAGTCTTTACCAACCATTATGAAGGACATGGAAAAATTGTTAGGTTAGAAAACATAATTGGAAACATTACCATGGATAACCAAGATTAAAACATAATGCCTCTTTAGTAAGGATATACATTTTATTTAAATGTTATTCAATCTATGTTTATATGTTTCCATTATGTATATTAATGTACTATCATGTTGTTTTTTAAGTTAATATTGGGAAATAAGATAAACCTTGAAAAAAACCAATGTGATATGAAATTTGATGATTTACCCAATCACATGCCTAAAAATATTGGACCACGAGATAATAAAATTATGAATGTACTAGATAAACTAGCCCATGTTATTAATAATAACTTGAAATATTTAGAACACCCTCCTCATCCTAAGAAAGAGAAATTTATAGTTGAGTCTTTTTTGTGAGAAAGAACTCATACCTTTAGTGTTTCCTCAGACCCCCTCACAATGAAACAATGAAATAACTCAATTTTGAAAATATTATTCTTCCTCTAATTCACATAGAAATGTAAATTTGAGATGGAAATTTATCTCATTGAGGGGGAAGCCGATCGGTGGTGGATTGACTCCGTGGAATGAGAAGACTTTAAGGAAATATTTTTTAATAAATATTTTTCCCAAACCATCCATCTTAAAATATAGATGGATTTATTCAGACTGAGGAAAAATGAAGATTATTCTATTAGAGTGTATGATACAAACTTCATAAGTCTTTCATGGTATAACTTTAGCTTCATTGTCAATGCTTAAAGTAAGGTGGAATTCTTATTTAGTGTATTAAATCAACTTCTATAAAAAGATTTGGAAATTTGAGAATTTGATATTTATGAATAGATTGTTTGTTGTTCCCTGAAGGTTTATATGGATATTTTATACTCTATGTGGTCTCATAGTCCTGTAGATAAAAATAGAAAAATGGAGTATTCTTTAGAAGTATTAATGAAAAAATCCAATGAAAAAAAACTAAACACCCAACTTGTAAAAAGTGTAGGAAGAATCACATTGGAAACTATCTCAAAAGAACCAAAAGGTGTTCCAAATATGAAAAAGTGGGGAATATAACTAATTATTTCTAAAGGTAAATAAAGAATCTCACTAATTTTGAAGAATATAAGAAGGTATAGACCCACACATAGCCCATGGTACATTGTCTCAATATAAAATAACACATGAATTTTGAAATCCAATTCCCTAAGACAAGATTTTTCAGATAAAATAAATGATAACAATATATAAGTATTAGAGAGTAAGGAAGGGGATATGCTAGCCCTACATATCAGGAATATCCGACCAACTATGTGGTGAAAATTATTATGGTTATTCATTCTTGGATAGTGATTTTTTTATTCTGGTTCTATGAATTTTTTTATAATGAAATATTAGCAGAACTATTTAAACACCACCTAAAAAATGGGGGTTGAGATAACTATAAGAAAATAAAATGGATCAATTGTTCCATAAAACGTATACCACTCTTACACAGTCAATGTTTATGAACCAAATCTCAAAAAAATATCATATTACTTCCTTTAGTGGATTTTGATTCTTTATTCTGAATATTTTGACTATATTTATATAAATACAACATCAACTCTTGAGAGAGGGAGATCACTCTTCACATCCCAAGTTATCCTATGATTATGTTCAAGTGTAATTATGAGGATGAATCTATGATTTAATATTATATTCAATCATTGATATTATTATCTTATAAGTGAGAATATCTAACCCTATTGATCAAGAAAAAAGAGATAATCATGATCGAATACATTTCCATTGTGAGGGATTATAATAATTTATTCCCCTAAAGAGTTTATTGGACTTCCTCATAACTAATAAGTTGAGTTATCAATCAAAACTTATACCTAAATCTCGTCCTATATCAATGAATCCTTATACAATGTACACTATTATGTTTTCAGATCTAAAAAATTAGTTACAAAATAATTTTGTAAAGGGTTCTATATACCCAAATGCTTCACTATGGGGTGTGTCATTCCTCTTAATCACGAATGAGAATGGGTCATTAAACCTATACATTGATTAACATGAACTCAAAATAATAATGATATAGACCAAGCACCCCTTCCATAAATATATTACTTGTTTGATTATATATGTGGACCCCAGTATATTTTTATGGCAATCCTATGGTTAGCATATCCCTATTTAAGGGTGAATAAGGAAGATATTCCCAAAACTTCCTTTTAAACATGTTTTAGACACTACGAGTTTATAATGATGCATTTCAGAATCACTAATTCTCCAATAATCTGTATGGACATAATGAATAGATTATTTATAGATTACCTCAACAAATTTGTGGTATTATCTATAGATGGTATTATGATATAATCCAAAATTAATGTGGATAATGAGGAGTATTTGAATATTTTGATAAATAATTTGTGCTAAGAGAAGCTATAATCTAATTACAAATAATTCAATTTATAGATGTAGGAAGTATCATTATTGGGGAATGTTATCACTGACAATGGGACATATGAAAAATATTATGAGACAATGTAAATTTATGAGTGGTCAAGACCAAAAGAAATAATATAGATATATAGTTTCCTTAGACTAGCTTGATATTATAGAAGATTTGTGAGAAAATTATCATGATTTTCAACTCTTCTAACCAAGTTGACTCAAAATGGGTAATAAAATTTCTAGACAAGAAAATGTGAAGATAAATTTAAGGAGTTGAAAAAGAGGCTTATCACTTCCCATACCTTACACTTCCCTCAAGTGGGGACATTTTTATGGTATATAATGATTCTTCAAATAAGGGTTTGGGATATATACTAATCCAAACTGATAAAGAGATAGCCTACACATAAATTTAATTGAAAGTTCATTAGGAGAACTATCCAACTCATGATCAGGATTTGTCTATAATGATCTTACATTGAAAATCATGACACATTATCTCTTTTGGGAGAATTAAAAAATATAAACGGACCAAAGGATTATAAAATTTATATTCACATAGAATGATATTTATATAAACCAATGAAGATGGTTAGAGCCAATCATGAACTATCACTACATAATCCATTATAATGCTCGAAAAAAGTGGCATATGCACTATATAAAAAGGATCCGACAACATTATTAGTGATGAGAATTGAGGAGGATCGATTATTATTATACTCAAATTATATTGAACTGGAATCATAATAGAAAGAACATCATAAATCCTATGTCAAATTATTTCTCACCCATCCCTTCTAAAGAAGATAAATGATGGTTAAAGAGATGATGAAGAAATTAAGTATAGGGTGGAGATTATAAGAAAATGGGAATCCTCAGAGTTCAAAATTAATGAAGTAGGATTTGTATGATTTTGGTCATGACTATGTGTACTATAAAATCTTGATATAAAAAAATATTTTTTGAATGATGCACATAACATTGCCTTCTCCATCCACTCAGGGAGCATGAGGATGTATCAATATATCTGAAAGCATTATTAATGAGATAATATGAATAATGAGATAGCATAATATAAATAAAGTGTCTAATATGTAATTAAGCGAACACTGAATAGAAAAACATGTAAGGGAATTATGAAACTATTTTCCATACCTACATATAAATGGGAATACATTACCACATATATTTTCACTGATCTTATAAGAAAATCAAGAGTAAATAATTAAATATTGTTCTTTGATCATATTATAAATACTAGTCACTTCATTGTAATTTTAAAGTAACTCATAGTTGATCAACTTGCAAGGATATAAATTAGAGAGGTAGTGAGGTTATATGGAGAACAAATATCAATTGTATCTAACTGATATAAGAGATTTACCTCTATATTCTTTAAGAGTATCCAACATGCTCTAAATACTGATTTGAACTTCAATTTGGATTATCACCCACAAAAGGATGGTCAATTTGAGTGGACTATTTAGTCACTATAATACATGTTGAGATCATGATTGATGGTACTTAAAGGAGGATGGGATCAACATCTTCCTATGGTTGATTTCTTGTACAATAATATCATTCACTCAAGTATCCAAAGGGATAATTACGAATCCATTTATGAGAATAGATTTAGAACACCTATGTGATGGGATAAATTTTGAAAATATAGGGTATTGGGATCTAAAATGGTTTAGGAAATGGTAGAGATGATTAAGACCATTTAGTAACAGATCATGAATACTCATAGATGAAAAAATAGTGATGCTGGAAATCATTGATTTGACCTGGTGTTTTAGGTTGTGGATGAAGAATATCTATGAATATCTCAATTGTAGAGAGTCATGATATTTGGGAAGAATGGAAAGATAATCCCTAGGTAAATCATCCCCTTTGAGATTCTCAATTGAATCAGAGATATGGATTATTTACTAGAACTCCCACCAAACCACTTTCATGTACACAATATATTCCATGTATCCCTCTTGAGGAAGTACATAAAAGATCATCCACATGTCATGAATTTAGAGGTGTAATATTTGGAAAATGATCTCCCTTATAAGGAGTGGTCAGTGAAGATATTTCACCATAGGGATAATGTTCTATGGAACAAGACCACCAACTTGGTCAATATACTATAGTATAACAAAAAATATGAAGATACAACTTGGGAACCAAAAGGAGACATGATGTAAAAGCACAATCACATGTTTAACCTTAACATGTAATCTGAAATTTCAAGGGGGAAATTTATTTAAGTGGGAAGAATGTGACACCCTAAAATTTTAAAAAATAAAATTATGTTCAATATTATATAAAACACACAACATTGATCCTGAACAAACTAAGATTATTTAAATATGAACTTCATAACCTAAACATGAAATTAGTAGTTTTGAATAGGATTGAATAATTTATGAAATATATATAAAGCTTATACTCAATAAAAATTTATTGATAAATTCTTAGGAAATATGCATCAATTTTTTAATAATGATATTTTATTCTCCAAAAAAAGATATATGTATTCTTCAAAAACGATTTATATCACTTTTTGTGAGAAAATAATATAATTAATTTTATAACATTCAGAGAATTTATAAGATAAAATTAATGTAATTTTGGAAATAATAATACTAAAATTAACATAGGGTGAAAATTTGGGATTTTTTAAATGATTGATTTTTTAGTGAATAGTCAAAATTAACGGGTTTTCAAAATAATATCATGTATTTTCATTAAATCATGTAATTGATAATTCCTATTATATTTTTGATTTTGTATTAAATTTATATATGAACCATTTTATTTTAAATAATATTATTATTTTCATTTTAATCTACAATTTTTATGATTTTGGTATATGTTTAATTTTATGCTAAAAACACATTTTTCTGAATACTTTTCTCAAGTTCATAAAGTTTATCAATTTTAAGTAATTAAAGTAATTAATAATAAAGAAATATTAAAATGAAATATATATATATATATATATATTTATTTATATTAATATAAATTGATTTAATGATTATTTCTAGTCATAGAGTTAATATAAGATAACCTACTTCATGAAAAATGCATTTCCATAAAAACATCTTCTTATCACATTTTGCGGGATTGAATTTATATAAAATTATTCCAATTTTGAGAATTTAATTTGATAAAATTTATTAATTTTTTTAATAATTATAATTAATATTATTTAACGTAGTTAACTTAATTTTTGGTCATAATGGATAGTAAAAACAAAAAAATAAATTATTACAGTTATGGTCCAAACAACTTTACTACGGGTTAATATATAAAGATAAGGTTTAAAATGAAATAAAGAGTTTATGAAACCACATTTGTTGTTTATAATTATACCTTAATCTTATCACTTTATAATATGAGCTATTTGGATCCATTTTTCTATGAAATTATTTGAAAATGTTTTAAAACATTGAAAAATTACAAGTGTGCCACTTCCCCCATTGATAAAAGAAAACCCCTATCCTCAATTATCTAAACATTAATATGCTTTTTGTTTTTTAAATACCAACCCAAATACTATTATTATTTCCATTATAACATCCTAGAGGTTATTTTTTATTAGAAAACCCTCCTAAACAAAAAGAGGCTTCCCGAAGAAGTGGTATCATTCTTAATTGATTTTTTATTTCTTCTTCCACATCCTTAAAATATTATTAAACCATGATGATATAATAAAATTATTATATACCATATAATAATACGTCATTATGTTATTTTAATAATGTATATCCATATTCTCTTCCATTAAATGGTAAAGGAATCCATCGTTTATGTGTACAATAGACTACTACCTCACGAAATGATGTATTTTTTTTCCATCATTGCCTATCACAAATGTTTATGATTATGGGTTTATGAATATATATGATATTCATGACATATTTATAATTTTTATTAAAAATATATCATATATTTTCTTATTATTCGATTCCTAAAAGGATGATAATTTCGTTCATGTGTACGTGTAGATTACCCCCTCCACGAAGTGATGTTATTAATTTTTCATTACTATATCACATAGATGGTATATATAAGTGTATTTAAATCAGCAATGTTATATTAATTATATAATTATAACTATGTAAATATAAAATAGCACTTAAATTCTTTCCATAAATATAATTTAAAAATTGAAATGTTACTCATGTGTACGTATAGCATACCGTCTCCATGATTATAATTTAGTGATTTTCCATAACTGTATTTCATGGTTGTTTTTAAAAGTATAATTTATTTTTAAATAAGATAATTATTTCATGATTATTATTCTATATATTATGAAATATTATTCTCTTTGACCTTATTCAACTTTCTAAAGTGATTTTTGACATATGATCCGAATATCACCAAAACATATGTCATGGACCCAAATGATTAATTAATTGAATATAACATGATAATAAATAAAATAAGAAGAATAATAATACTAAAAAATTTCAAGAATCATTTAAAAAATTAACATATTTCTATTATTCAGGAAGATAAAGAATATATGTGATGAGTCATTCTCAAGGTAATGGATCTCTATAAACCACACTTTTCATTAGGTTATGAGCATTCTCTTTCAAACTCACTTTATATCCCTCTTTAAAGTTATTTAATTCTTATAAATTTTGTATATATGTCTATCATACATATATAAATCTTATTATTTCCTCCTTTTATGGGTAATACATTCCTAATATTTATTTATCAAATTCCTTCATTATGAAATTTTCATTGATTATGATATGAGGTAAGATTATTCAAACCATTTTATTTCCATGGGTAATTATTTTGTTTGTGCCTTATGAATAATTTACTTTTTGAGACACACATAATAATTAACATGTTATTATGGGTGTGCCTAGATAGTTATCCAATGCATTGGGTAAGGGTTTTGTCTTATGAGACATTATGTATGGGATTTAGGGAGTAATCCTAATCCCCTATGGGACTCTGTCCACCATGTGATATTTTCCTAAAAGTTAGTATTGACTTATTATTATGTCATGTTTTATGATTATTACACATTTTATATGTTTCAATTACCTTATTATATCAATTTATTTATGTTATTATTCCATGTGATTACTTATGAGGCTTATCTTTTATGATATCACGTTATACCTTTGACTCACATGCTATATTTCTTTATTTTTTATTCCCTTACAAGGGTTTTTAGGTTACCCCTTTATTTTATATATTCAATAGATTTTCCTGTGCAGTTTAAGGATAATAGATGTATTTAGGATCTCATTATGTAGAATAAAATAAGTATGTCATCTTTTTGTTCACATTCAATTTATTATGAACTGAGTCTTTCGAAGACAAAAGGCCTTACGATATTTTGGTTTCAATTAGTTTATATTTATATTAAAATTCATGTCATAATATGTTTAAAATGCTTGGGTATATATATTTAAAAGTCAGCCACATTTGAATAATTTGAGTGTGTATTTTAATTTGTATTTTCGATTTCCTTTTATGAATTTTCTTTATTTAAGAGGCATAACTCTCTTATATTCATAATTGTATTTATGATCATCATATTTAGTTGAATATTCTATCTCTTCATCATTGATCTTCAGTTTTTTCATTGTTTCAAAATCAAATTTCCTCTTTAACCGTATTTTCTATGTTAGAATTTTTCTCATTTCATGATAAATGATAATATTTTGTATTTCATCAAGGGTAAGATCCTTTTTATCTTCTAATTTTGAATTGTTAGGACTAAACTTGTATAGAAATTTTTTCAACAAATTCTTCATAATTATAGAGTCTTCAAATTTTATATAATAAATATGATGTTTATAACAAATTCATTAACTCTTGTAAAGTAGTCATCAATGATTTAATATTATTAAATTTTTATATCTTCAAAAAATCTTCTCTAAATTTTGTGTTTAGATTCTTTATATTTCATATTAAATTTATAGATTACTTCCAATTTGTTATAAATTTATTTATCTATCTGTAACCCCCATAAACATTGTGTAATATTTTTTTGATAGAGAAATATGAACATAATTCTAATATTTTCAATTAACTTATAATTTTATCTTATCAA
This sequence comes from Viscum album, assembly GCA_963277665.1. Lineage (NCBI taxonomy): Eukaryota > Viridiplantae > Streptophyta > Magnoliopsida > Santalales > Viscaceae > Viscum > Viscum album. The sequence continues at coordinate 352,765,269 of OY728162.1, forward strand.
GAAAATAAATCAAATAATGTACATTAAAGGGTGTAAATCTCACTTTTTTGTGTCTTTAAATTCTAGGAAAATAGATAAATGATTAGGTAACATCCTTTTTTTATAGCTATGATTGTTTTCTCAATCAAAAAATAGGAACACCCCATCTTTTCAAACAATTTATATTATCGATCTCCTACTACACAATGAAATGATAAAGGTAAATTGTATTTATTTTATACCACTTGATAACCCCTTGGAATGACTTCACCGCCAGGGGGTGTTGAATTAGTGGTGATTTTATTTTATAATTTCTTTCACATTGAAATTATCCTACACAATATGTTTGGATGTCACACTCTCTAAAATATAGCCATGTATTACCTAAATAAATTTCAAAATAAAAGAAGGATAAGGAATATAAAATTGTTATAAGGACTAGTCCCAGTGTGGGTACCTACCCCTTATTATATCTAGTTTCTATTTCATTCCATATATTTTCCACTATAATAAATCACTAACTACTATTGGGTAGATATGTATCATCCTTTACCTATGTGTTTCCACAACATCCCATTGAAATTTTATACTATCTCTCACCATTTACAAAAAAATCAGAATAGTATGAGAACGGTCACAATCAAATCAATACTTCTCTATAAAAAGGTAAGGATTCCCCTGTATGAATTAATGAATATAAGAATAGAATATGCCCACTTCTTTAAGATCTTTAGCAACATATATAAAGTAATGATTTCAGTTTAATTGGTCCTTCTCACTCAATGTAAAATGTTCAATGATGTTATTCTTATTCTATAAATCAATTAATTCTTAGGTTCATACAATATTTTCTTCTCTATCTCAAACATTGAATTCAAGATTGAATTTTTCAATATTCACTACTAGAAAAGGGACCTATTCCAATGGATCTATAACCATAATTTCAGAGAAATATGGGTATAGAGGTGATTGTCCAAGCCTATACCAAAAGTTTTTTAAAAAACATTGGTATAGGTTGGTCTGTACGAAAGGATTTTTTAAATTGTTGTTATAGGCTTTGAAATATTTGAATCCCACTCAAGCTCCTCCTTCCCTCCTCCTCAGTAAAACCCTACTGCCCTCCTGTGCGTCTGTGAGTCCCCCCTCCCCTCACATGACCTTGACTGGCCTCCTCCCTACCTTATGGTGATTTCGACCACCACACTTCCCTCCTCTGGGTACTTCAGCTGCCCTTGTTATCCTTATGTGATTTTGGGTTCCCCGCTACCCTCTTCATGGGATTTTGGCCGCCCACTCTTTGTCTGGCAATATGTTTTGTGATTTTTTGAGATGTAAATTTTTAATCTCCTCTTATTTCTTCTCTATAGTTTTTTTTAATATTTTTAAAGTGTTTTATTGAATTAAAAAAGGTTTGGCTTTTTATTTTTGGTCAATTTTCTATTGCATTCACACACACATATATATTTTCTCATGTGGAAAATGGGTGTAATTTCTTGATTGAACTAGTATCTTGATTGGAAATGTTTTTTTTATAAACTCCCTATGTTTTATAAAATACTATGGTTGGTTTTAATAATGAAACACACTTGTTTTTGGTATTATAGAAAAACGAGGCCTCTATAGTGGGTTAATTTTTTGTGTTAAAACAGGTATATCATGTTTTTATGGTATTTTTAGATTCAAAATATGAACAGAGGTATCCTATGGATTTTGTGGTTATAATTTTTGATGAATATATTTCATTTTTTAATTTTTTTGTCATGGAATTTTGTTTCGTACAAAAACTTACAATTCTGTATATTGTTTGTATAAAAGTGATGGCCCATTTGACACCTTGTTATTAGTTTATTGTTTATGGTGCCCATTTTGGTCCCAATTTATTTTGTTGTTGTTTTTATTATCCATGTGATTGATCCTTGGTTACATTATTCATGTTGTTATTGTGTGTTTGGGGTCACATTTATGGTAGTTCATGAGGTGGGAAGGATGTGATTACGTTGTTAGCCCTAGAGGCTTGTTATTGTCTAGTTATGATGTTATTCTACATAGTCCACCTAAATTATTATTCCATGAGGAGACCGAGGTTTCTAGGTTGGTAGTACTGGGACATTTCTAGGCTAATAAATGTTGTGAAATGTCTAGATACCACATAGTTGTATGTAAAACATTGATTTTGGTTTTTAATGAGGAGACTTCATAGAGTGATTTAGTGGATTGATGTTTGATTGTACTCTACCGATAACTAGGTCCAAGTTTTCATGTATTGTGTGGTCATGTTAGTCATCATGATTTCATCTATAAGCCTAATGAAAAAATGTATAAATGAATGATCTGTAACATAAATACATCAATTGTCCTATATGCCTAATGGACAATTGGCCTATAGTTCTAATGGCCAATTAGACTATAGGCCTAATGGAAAATTAGATTATCAGTCCTATATGAAAATTGTCCATTGGGCCTAATGGAATAATGTTCAATTGTCCTATAGGACTAATTTAAAATTGGCTTATAGGTGTAATGGACAATTATCCTATTTGGCCTAACAGCCAATTGACCTATATGCCCAATGGCCAATGTGACTATAAGGTTGATTGGAAATTAGGCCTATTAGGCCTATTGGACATTTTTCGTATTAGGCATATAGGCCAATTGGACATTAGAAATATAGTACAATTTTCTATTAGTACTAATATGTCAATTGGAAATTAGGCCTAATAGACCAATAGAACATTATGACTTTAGGAATATAGGCCAAATAGACATTATAAATACTGGACAATTGATGAAGTGCATATCTTAAACTTTTTTCCTCCCATTCATTTAATGTTAAAATTAAAACATATTTTTTCAAACCTTGGATACAAATTCGTTTCTATAATAACATTAATGAATGAGACTCATGGTGGTATCCGACAAGATTTGGCTCACAACTAAAAATGTGTTAGGGGACCTTGTATATTGATTGTATCCCAATGTTCTTAGATTGTTATCTAGAACCTATGTTCTTGTTGTTTACACTTTTTGTGGGTTGACATTGTGATTCCTAACTATGTGATTAATATTAGTGTGTGGTTTATATCTCTATGTTTTGATGTGGGGTTTTAAATTTTTTTAAAATAATGAATGAAAAAGTGTAAGAATAAATATCTTTCAAACTATTTTGTTAATAACGTTTTACATGGTGTGTTATTTAAATGTAAAATGTTGCTTCCAGAATATTTTTTTAATTTATTTCATAGGAAATCATGTTTGTTTGTTAATTAAACTATGGGTGTGTATTAGTCTTAAATACAATGTCTTAGGAAATTGTGCAATGTTTTATCACACTTTTGATGTGATTTCATTTCATCTCATAAAACATTATGAAAAATGATTATTTTTTTTCATTTCAGTCCAGTTTGTTGAACCTATTTTTATTCTTTGGGATATGTTTGGATTGTAACCATTATAGTGAATTAATAAATGTTAGGGATACCCAACATGGTTCGTTATTTATAGTCATCACTTATAGAAAATGATTTTTCTCTTATTCTTTGTTTTGTCAGCTACTAGTATGCATTGATGATTTTAATATTAAAATTGGTTGTAATAAAACTTTTAATTATGGTTTATATTATTGATTGAAAGATAACTATTTTCATTGTAATATAATGGATATAAGCTGGATGTATTATACCAATTAGATTTAAATAGAGTTTCAAAAGAATTTGGAAATTTATTTAGATTTTTTATATCATAATGCTTTAGATGGAGGCTGTATACAGTGTCCATATTATAATAGTGTTGGAAAAGTACGATTAAACTTTGAAGAAGTTATCTACTATATAATAAAATATAGATTTCAAATATACTATTCTGTTTTGTATCAGTGTAGAGAGATGAGACAAGCTTTTAATGTTCATGAAAGAAAACAAATAACTAGTATGTATAATTTGATATTAGATCAGTTTTTATTTGTGTATCATAATGTGAAAGATATTATTCTAGTGTAAGAAGACAATGATTTCAATAGAAATGAGGAAAATACTAAAGATGATTATATTGAGAGAGTGAAAATTTTAATGGATGATGCCGAAACTCCAATATACCAGGAATACACTAAAATGACCAAGTAGGATTTTTTAATGTGGTTATATCATGAAAAAAACGTTTAGAATTTCTAGTACCTCCATTAATTATATAATCCCATTTTGAGAGACTTTCTTTCTGATGGTTCATATATTCCCTTAAATCATTACAAGACATGGAAGTTTATTAAGCAACATGGATTTGCTTCAAATAAAGCTCATGCTTGTTTGAAAGAATAAAATTTATTTTTTGCGGAAAAAACTAACCAAAATTAATGTAAATAATGCGGTACATCTCGATGGAAGAAAATTTAGATAAAAAACCATCTTTTGTGCCACATAATGTAATGTGGAACTTTACATTGATTCCTAGAAATAAAAATCTATTCATGTCTGCAGAAATCATATCCAATATGCAATGGAATGATTCTATGAGAATTAAAGGTAATAATGAGTTGGTACATCCTGTAGATGGATTATCATGGTGGTAATTTGTTGGATAATATATTAATTTTTAATATGAGGTGCATAATGTCAGATTGGGTCTATCCTGTGATGGTTTTAATCCGTTTGGTCAAATGCTTACTGCTCACAGCATGTGGCCAGTTTTTATTAATGTTTATAATATTCCTCTGTGGATGTGTATGAAAAAACATTTAAAATTCTTGAGTATACTGGTATCTTGACCTTCTTATCCTGGTAATGATATATACATCTACTTACAACCTTTAATAAGAGATTTGAAGCATCTTTGAGATATGGATGTGCAAAAATTCGACGCTTCTTCCAAAAATATATTTCATATTTGTGCTGCCATTCTATGGACTATAAATGATTTCCGTACTTATTAAATGTTGTCTGGTTGGATCATGAAGGAAAATTTATCATGTACTTTATATATGAAGAACATTTTATTGATAAGGCTCAAAAATCTTCGTAGTTTTATTTTCATAGGGAATCAACGATTCATGCCAATAGTCTATCAATACATGAAGAATCATCATAGGTTTGATAGTACTATTGAAACTAAAAAACCAAATCAACATATGTCAGGTATTGATTAACTTAATCAATTAAAAGATTCTAGTTTTTCATTAGTGAAGTGTTTGTAAAAATCTAAAAAGAGGAAAAATGTTGAAAATAAATCCACTTGCTATTGAAAAAAATTATCTTTTTGAGTTTCCATATGGATCTACCAATTTGTTACATCATTATTTAGATATAATTCACATTGAAAAAATATATCTAAAATGTTTCTTGAAATTTTTCTAAATGTAAATGGGAAGACCAAATATGACTTCTGATCTCATCGGAACTTGTTGGATCAGGGTATTCAACTAGAACTACATCCTTCGCGTATCAGTAAAAACAAATGGAAAGTTACTTGTGCTTCTTATGTTATGACAACCTTAGAGAAAGATCAATTTCTGGAAGTATTGAAGAATATCAAGGTTCCTAATGGTTATTCAAGAAAAATATCTAAACGAGTCAACAAAAGGTATTTAAAAATATAATCCCTAATAACTCATGATTATCACATCCTTATACATGAAATGATTACTATAGAAATTTCGAATTTTATATCCAATAATTTAATAGTGACAATGATTCACTTGTGACATTTTTGTAGACCTTTTTGCTAAAAGGTTTTCCAAGGTATTGTTGAAAAACATGCAGTAGGAGGTGCCCTTAATTTAGTGTGACAAGGAATAAATTACCCCCATCCTTTTTCACCTACGTTCCACATTTAAAAGTCCATATTAAAACTAAAACACTTCTTGGGGGACCAATTTATTTTTGGTGGATGTATCCTACTAAAAGTAATATGTTCAAAATGAAATAATATGTCCGAAATAATAATTATCTTGGAGGTTTGATTGTGAGAGGTTATCTAGCTCAAGAAGTTATGGATTTTTGTTTGATGTATTTGTCTAATGTGAGCACCAAACATAACTGACCAATGAGAAATGAAGATGACCAGTATGGGGTAATTAATCCCTTTTTCCATCTCTTCCATAAATAGGAGGAATTGTTTGATCATATACATTGGCTACATTGAGCCTTAAAGAGTGCTATATGGCTCTTCACACATTCTTGCTTAATGATGGTTTGATGACTATATCAAGTAATTACATTGGATATTTATATGTTATCTCATATTATGACATTTCACATATACCTTAGACTTTTATTATAATTTTATGTAGGAAACATAAAAAAATTATAAGTATAGTTCATCGATCTTTTCCTTTGAGAAAGAGAGAGGCTTTTCATAGCCTAGAGTTTCATTCTTTGTTGAAATCAAAGGTATGACCATTACATTAATATTCTTAAAATATAAATATAAATTTAATTGTATTATTTATAAATATTTCACGTCTTTAGTTTACCTGATGACCCCGTTTCTCAAGAATTTAAAGCGTTGGATTTTGGTCTCAATTATTTGGTTCATGAATGCAAATATTTAAAAATAAATGGGCATAAATTTTGTATAACTAATCAAGAAACGAAAATTAGAACCCAACATGATGATGTTATGTTAACTTATATAATGGATTGTTATGCCAATGCATCTGATAGTTGTCCTCAATATGAAGATGTGTATTATTATGGACTTGTTAAGAAAATATTGTTATTGTATTACTAATATTAGGGTCGGGTCACTACGATGAAATATAAATGGTTTGATTTTATGATGTGATATGGAACATTTATTGATTATTGTGGATTCATAGTTATTGACAGGCGTTGATTCCTACATAATGATGAACCAGATATTTTGGAATCAATCGAAAACCAATTTTTTATGTGAAAGATCATTTGAGACCTGATTATGGTGTAATTAATGATATAATCTAAAGACATATTTTTATGATGTCGGTGATGAGGTTTCCACCTTTTACACCCCCATTAGTGTGCACCAAAATATTAAATTTATGATTCAAATTTTTCTATTGTGAGTGTTTATGTGGAACCTAAAGTAGTGGTGGGTAATATATAGGACCAACCATATATGTTTATTGTTCATTAAATTTACCTTGACATGAGTTTATTAAGTTAGTATTACTGTAATTACTGTAACATAGTTTCGGTTTGGGATAATAGTTTGTTTTAGTATTGTTTGGTGTCGTTTCATTTAATAATATTTATTTCAATTTAGAAAACTGGGTTTAAAAAAAGTTTTAAAAAAAATTATAACATGGTTTTAAAATATTGTTACTAAAATATGTTATGAAATTTCATATTACCTCTTTGAATTTTAGGTTGTATGAATGATTTATAAAAAAATGTTTCTAAAAAATTCACACTTCATTCTAATGCAGATTATGCCAAATAATTCAAAACATTGATTAAAGAAACTATTTTATCCCGACCGACAGGTGCACGATCTTCTATTGCCTCCTCCCCATCTCTTAGTGAGTATAATAATTGTAATTTTTTTCTAATTCAATATATATAATGTCATTTCATTATTCTTTATGATTTTTAGGGACATTTAGTTCCAACAGAGTTGACTACTCATCCTACTAGCATGGGTTTGAGTGGGGATGCTCCCAGATAGAGATAGAGCCCCCGTTATACCTATTCCCACACTGACCCAACTACAGACACCCCATCTACCACAACTTTAAATCCTCCATTTATGTCTCTAGGGATGTGATTATCTATTCATTCATCATCATATCATCTAACCTCTTATCAACATACCATGTCTACACTGCATCCAGGGATGATCCCTCTAATTCCACTATCATCTCATTTATTAACTTCTGTCCATACTATGTCTACACTGCCTCTATGAATGTTCTCACCTTTACCATACCCATATCTGATGATGTATCCCTCATCTTAATACCCATATTATTCCATGTCTACTCTGCCTACAATTCCTACCATCCATCAAACATCTGATGAGAATGTTTCTTCAGCTTCCACTCCAGCACATGAAGACAACATAGAGAATTCATTGGAAAAAACACTTTGTTTAGATGATGGTAATCTAGGAAAAAAAACAAATCCATCAAAGTATATTGATAATCCTCTATTAGGTTATTTTAATTATAATTATGTCAAATTATATAACATTTTTCATGTTGAAATGTGACTTAATTCTTCTTCTTTCCCCCCTCTTTTATTATTTAGTGTGATATTCTACCAAGAGATGTGGGCACACTCATATGAAAAAATCATGGAATCTCCAAACATAGAAAATGGTGGAATACAATGATAAAAATCAGATGGTAGTTGAAAGTTCAAGGAAGTGTATAAGTTTATGACCACTTTTTCCAAATACCAGGATATCACTCCGGTGGAACCGGTCTCATGGAGATAGTTCAGTAAAGAAATCAAGGAAAAATAATGGGAGCATATATGGTTAAGAAAATATTATAAAATCATATCTATATTATTGTTATATTTATATGAAATAACATATTCATTACAGAGTCAGTTTAACTTTCCCGATGGAGAATCTGCTAATACTGCGAGGTTGATGGATGTTGGAGATTTATGGCAAACACACAAGCATAAATTATATGTTGGTTGGAAAAGCATAAAAGGTTCTTATTTAGAAGGTGTACCCACATTCCTAGACTATCAAAAAACTCAATATAAAAAAATGATTTCACATTGGAAGACTAATGAGTTTAAGGTATTCCCAATCATTAATGGTTTTCAAATAAAATTTAATTCTTATTACTTTTATTGGATTTTTTAGGAATCTTCGAGGAAGAACAAAAATAATAAAGATTAAATGACATATGTACAAACATTGGGGTGCACTATAATGATAGATCATGAGAAGTGATAGGTACTTTAATCTGAATTAAAATAGTGTCCTTATTTATATTGTTAATTAGTCAGCTTTGTATCAAAATTTAATGTTTTATTATCATTAATCCATTTAATAAAAGTCTAAAAGTACCCATTTTAAATTGCCTATTAGGCCTATAGGCCAATTGGCCATTAGGACTAATGGAAAATGGGCTTATATTCCTAACGACCAATTGTCCTATAGGCCTAACGACCAATTGTCCTATAGGCTAAATGAACAATTGTCTTATAGGCCTAATGACCAATTGGCCGATAGGACTGATGACCAATGGGCATATAGGCCTAACATCCAATTGGCCAATTAGACCTAATGAACAATTGTTCTATTAGGCCTAATGACCAATTGGACTATAGGTATAAGGACCAATTGGACTATAGTCCTAAGGTCCAATTAGTCTATAGTCCTAAGGGAAAATTTTCCTAATGGCCAATTGGCCTATAGGCCTGATGGAGAATTGGACAATAGAACTAATGTACAATTTCATTATAGGCATAAGGTAAAATTGGCCTTTATGCTTATAGGACTAATAGGACAATTGGATCATAGGCATAATGTCATAATTTCTAATTGGCCTATAAGCCTAATGGACAACTGTTCTATATGGAATAATGGAAAAATTTCCAATTAACCTATAGGGATAATGGCCAATTGGCCTATTGGACTAATGGGAAATTGGCCATTAGGAATTATGGCAGAATTTCCAATTAGCCTATAGGTAAAATGGACAATTGGAATATAGACATATTATTCCTAATTGAACAATGTCCAATTTTCCTATATGAATAATGTGAAATTGGCCGATAGGCCTAATAGCCAATCGGCCTACAGGCCTATCGAGAAATTTACCTATTAGGCCTAATGGAAAATTGTCCTATAGGTCTAATATGCCAATTAGACATTAGGATTATAGTATAATTGGGAATTACTCCATTAGGCCTATAGGACAATTGTCCATTATGCCTGTTGTGCCTAATGACATAATGTCTAATTAGCCTATACGCAAATTGGCTGTTTAGCCAAATGACCAATTGTCCTATATACATAATGGACAATTTCCCTACTAGACTAGGGGCCAATTTACCTAGAGGACTAAAGGAAAATTGTCTTATTAGGCGTAAGGGCCAATTGGCCTACTAATAATAATGGAAAATTGGTCTATTAGGCCTAACGAGCAATTGGATTATTATGCCTAATGAACAATTAGCCCATACGCCTAATGGATAATTGGATGATAGGCCTAACAGACAATTTCCCTATAGGCCTAAGGGAAAATATGCCTATAGTCCTAAGGGAAAATAGGCCTATAGTCCTAAGGGAAAATAGGCCTATAGGCCTAAAATAAAATTATCCTATTAGGCCTAATGTCCAATTGGCCTATAGTCTTAACGACCAATTGGCCCATTAGGACTAAAGGCCAATTGGCCCATAGGCCTAATGGAAGAATGTCTAATTGGACTATAGGTCTAATGGAAAATTAGCCTATAGACCTATTGGAAAATTGGCCTATAGGCTTAATGGAAAATTGTCCTATTAACCAATTAGCCTTCAGGCCTAATGGCCAATTGGCCTATAGGCCTCATGGCCAATTGGCCTATTATTCATAATGTAATAATGTCCAATTTTCCTATAGGTCCTAAGAACAATTTGACTATAGGCCTAAGGTACAATTTACCTATAGGCTTAATGGTGAATTGTCATATAAGTCAAATTGCCAATTTGTCATGATTTTTTATTGAATTAATTATGAATTTTTCATTTATTTAAATGTTATTTAATTATATTATTATTTAAGATTATAAAATATTTACATTTTTTATATTTTAATACAAATAAATGTCATTTTTAGCAATCTATATTGGTCATTGAAGGTCATTTTCCTTGAGCTAAATTAATTTTCTCAAGTTAAAAGAAAAAACATGGAATTGCAGTAAATGGACAAACACAAGAAAATATTATAAGTTTTTTTATTTATATTTAAAATATTTATACAAAATTACTAATTAAATATCTAATTTATATTTTAAATAGACTTCCTTAGTGACCCTTGATGATAAAGAAGATGAAATCTTCATCCCGAGTGAACATTTGAGTCTGGTTTTTGGTGATGAACCCATGGAAGAGTTAGATTTTGGCCCAGGAAAAACATCATTACCTCCTGGAATTGGTCCTCATCGGGCTCCTCTAAAGGCTCTCAGACCACTAAGCTGCAAAGTACCCATGTTGAAGTAGATGAAGAAAAAAAAGCATTAATGGATCATGGAAAAAGAAAATAGGAGCATGAAAGAAGTAGAATGATCACTGATCAATTCCTAAAATCTATGCCGGTTATTATACAATCAACTAAATAAAATGATTCTAGTAATAATGATTCATATGTGGAATTTATGAATTATTTAATTTATTCCCCAAGTGATTAAAATTATGGTCCTAGTGGCGATTGATCTGAAGGTGGTGGCGATGATGCTTTTAATGATGTTTCTACTCCAGATGATGTTGGTGGTGAGGATGTTGGTGATGATGATAATGATGTTGCTAATGGTGAGGATTAAGATTTTGTTTATCGGGATGATATTGATCCCATTCATTTTTGAATTAGTGGAAAGGATACTTATGCAGTTTTGTAATAACTTAAAATGATTTTTTATGGATGAATATGTATATTTTAGTATTTTATATGGTTTGAAAACTATTATAACCTGTTTGTTGGTTGCTAAATTTAGAAAATTGTACCACATTTAATGTATATTATTTAGTTTATTTTATTTAAAGGTTTAAGTGTTTGGGGAAGAAGGTGGTGGGGTTGCTACCAAATGCAGGCAACAACCTATACCCATGGTTTGTATAACTGTGGGTATAGGTTCTTTGAGAGAATAAATATTCCCAAAATTTGAAAACCATGGGTATAGAGATATACCCACAGTTTACTGAAACCATGGGCATAAGAAAATCTATCTCATCTATACCCACAATTTCTATAGAAACTATGGGTATAGGCCTATAATGATGCCTTATCTAGCCACGATTATCAAAACCATGGGTATAAGTTATACCCGTGGTTTTGGGGGATATACCCACAGTTTAAAACCATGGGTATAGGTTCCTTTTCCAGTTGTGTTTTTTCATATACTAATAAATTATATTGTTCTCATTAAGCTGATACCACCATAATCAGGAAATCTAAAAATTACTAAATTAACTTAATTTAGATAATTCAATTCTAGCTCATATTCTAGATAATTCTTATAACCAAATTATATAATTAGGCCTTCCATGTGTTTCCTCAATCTATTTTTCACATAATCATGTTCCCACAATCACCTAATATTATCTTCTTCATTTAGTAGTTGACCCCAATTATTTTCTAGAAATATAATTTTATTATTTAATTTGACTAAATTTAACTCCCAGGTAATTCTTCAATAATCATCATCAATTAGAGTAAATAAAAAATAAGTTATTTTTTTAAATTTTGAAAGTTCCTAGTGTGATATAATCTTTATTCCACTAAATAAACTATAGTCATCATATTCTTAAACATGATCACAGTGTGAAATATATATTAAAAAAATGAAAATTGATAACTTAGACACTTTATAACTCATCTTGAATCACATCACGATCATTTTCAAGTGTTCTATTAAATAAAAGTAAAAAAAATACTCAAATTAGAAATTAGAAACAATATTATTATGTTTTACATTTAACATAATCTATTTTAGTTCATCCTTTTTCATTCAGATGTTCTCACTATCTAATCAATTTTTTCATGAAATCTAGATCACAATCTCTTTAAATAACTTGAATCAAAATTCCATTTGGGATGTTTAGTCCATTAAAGACCAGTTTATGCCTGAATGCCCCAAAGGAATTATTTTTATTTATTTTTTGATAATCCCCCTTTATGGATTGAAGGGGGAACCCTTACATGACCCATAGGCCCAAGGAAAAAGGCCCAAACATGACTCAATACATGACCTTAAATGCCCTAGACTTGACACTTGAAATGACCCCTCCTTGGCATCTTCATCTTGAAGGCACCTATCTCCCCACCTCACATGGCTGATCGAATAGCATTTCTCCATGCTTAGCTACATGGTGCATAGTCCCGATGGTAGTTTCCATACCCAGTCATTCTTCCAATCTGGTTATCTTTGCTCTGGTGGATGCTATTTTTTCTATGAATCCTCATCTGGGTTTTCTCTAATGTGATCTTCCCTACTTCATGGTCTTTTTCTATGGCCCAAAAGCCCTGTGGCCCGAAGGCCATTGGTGGACCAAAGGCCTTGTGGCCCGAAGTCCTTTGGTGGCCCGAAGGCCCTGAGAACCGCAAGCCCAAACTGGTATCCCAAAGGCCCAAATCGGATGAATAGGACTGGCTGTTATAATACCAAACAATAACCACTATAGTACTTATATAGTACCTCAAAAATTCACCCTCACCTGGATTTGATCTTGGGTCTCTTGGATGCCAAGCAGGAGCCTCTACCACTTGGGTACAGGCTCATTAAAAAAGTTGAGTTTATAAATCATTATATATATCTTTATTTAGAATATTTAATTATTGAAATTTCATATAATCAATTCTTTAGAATTATCAAAAATTAAAGAAGTGGTTACTCTTACAATGTCCTTTTATGGTCTATATCATAATACTAGAATGAATTTTTGAAATGACTCTTATGTGTTCCTACCAATGCTTACGAAATTACCATTGTGTAACTAAATCTTATGATCTCTAAAAATTGACTCATTTAAAAATTAATCTTACAGAATATGGAAAATTAATCTTATGATTTCTGAATAGCTTTTATATGATCCTAATAACTCTTATAAAATCAGTCAAAATATTAGCAAATGCATATAAACTTTATGAAATCTGTTTGAATCATAGTATGTGGCTCATACTATAATGAAATCTAAAAAAAATTATGTTTCATGTCATCCTAGAACCTCATTAAATGATCTTTTGTCTTCTCAAATCATCTCAAAAACATTCATAACATATTAAAAAACTTTTTAGGAAACTCCAATTATTCTCAAAAAATTTAAACCGAAAATACAATTCTTTAACAATTCAATAGGGTACTTTATATTCCTATACCCAAATGTTCATATTATGATCACATTTGGTCTTCATTATAGTATCTTATATTGTCTTGAATGTTATTTTTTTAATTTTATCCCTTATTGAGTGTTTGTTATCATGATTTTTCTATGTTTCCAATTCCCTAGAAGCATATATATAGGAATATTACAAGCAATAAATCATGTAGGGTTCATTTTATGGGATATGTTTAAGTATTATTGTGTAATAATATAATTGTGTTGTTAATTTTAAAAGACACTATACCTAGTGGATTTGGGGATGTGATTTATTTTTACATGTAATAGATAGTCATGTATAGTGATTTTACATACATGTATATTTTGGTTTGGTTATCTCAATTTTTACCTTTTGTATACATTATATCAAAATCTTCCATCACTTACTTGTTTACCACAATTTAATCCCACCAAGATAATATTTGAAGTAATCCCAGGTTGAAGAAACCTCTCAATTCATCTAGAATTAAGTTTTTTAATTTTAATCAACTTTTGGGAAAAGAAAACTAGTTTCTCAATGAAAGATACATTTTCCAACATTTTCATGATCCATTGTTATAACTATATACATGATTTATCTTTCCTTATATTTATTGTATCTAGGTTATAATGACTAACTAAACATCTTTTGAAACTTGAACCAAATGAATTCCTAATATATTTTTCCTTATGAATCCATGTTCTATCACTTATGAGCTTCTCCCTCAAGTATATAAGTATAAAATTCTACATTTGATGTATTTTAAGCAATGAAGAAGTAAAAAGATAAATTGATCTTCTCAAAGTAGTCGTTAACTACCTCTAAAAACTAGATCCATTAAATATAAGTGGATTATAATTTTGAAAATCCTAATATTGAAAAAATTCCTTCAACAATTCTTGAGTATTTCCCCATCTAAACATATAAATTTACTTTTCCAATGAGTTCATGTTTTTTGGAATGATTTATACATTATTAGTTTTCTATCTATGAATGGGAATATAAACATTTTTGTCTCCTTTCTCATGAATAGTATTCATATATAGATATATTCCTACAATTCTAGAATATCTAAAATTAATAGATACACTAAGTATAAATCTCATATTCACTCATCATAAATTTTTTACCACTCCATAAATAAAATTATTTCCACATATAAGCGGTTTTATTCACCTTATTATGATTTATTACCATAAAATACAAAAAAATTAAATCAAAAATATTTTCAACTAAGTTTTTTTCAAATAAGAAAATATTCAAAACTATTTGAAACATTTTTAAAAACCATTTTCATGTAATGAAATTATTTTCAAAATCCAATTCAAATGCACACCATTCTAATTAATTTTCATAATGATGCATGAGTATGTTTCCTATTATATCAAATCATAGTAATAGAAACTATTGATAACTATTTCTTTTAAGAGATACCATAATAAATTTTCATATTTTTACTCCCTAAAAAATCATGTTTCTTCATAAAGATGCTAAATACTCCTTTTTATTGGTAGCACATAATTCCCATCCATCCAAATTTCGATGAATACATGTCTACCTATGACTAAATAATAAGTAATTACTATAATACCATTTTTCAATGAATTGGACCCAGTAACCAAATCCTCATATACATATTAGATTTCCACCTAACCTGATGCACATTCTCTAATTTCTATTGCTTGGAAACCAATGTTGTGAGATACACATATTTTTTTAGGAATAATGTTTCTGAAATGAAATAATTTTTTTTATGAATATGTAAATAAAAATTTATTTTTAAACCAAAAATAATATTTGAAAATATCATTTAAAGAAACTATGTATCATTATACACTATAAAAATGACAAAAAACCAAGAAACAAAACAATTAGTAGAATACATACACCAATACATCCAAAATAGTAAACTCCACCAATGTCATCCAATTGAAAACTATCATGTACCACCATGAACATAGATCATAAT
Organism: Viscum album; assembly: GCA_963277665.1. Classification (NCBI taxonomy): domain Eukaryota; kingdom Viridiplantae; phylum Streptophyta; class Magnoliopsida; order Santalales; family Viscaceae; genus Viscum; species Viscum album. The sequence goes on from OY728162.1 coordinate 352,781,204, forward strand.
ATCCTTGGAAGATGACCAAGGGTTTGTGAGTGGATTACCTAGACCCAACTCCTTTATATACATTGACTACTAAGACATGTATAAATTTTGATATATACATGTGTTTATTATTACCATAATAGTGTTGATATTTATGCATCCACTTTTTAAATTTCAATGTCCTTATATTATGTGTCATATGAAAAGGTTATAGTAATTCCAATTTATAATGAGAATCTTGAGATACCATGACAGTAATATTAAGCATATTTCCTGTGGTATAGATACATCACACTGATGTGACATAGATGATGTATAAATATTGATTTCTGGGGGATCATAAGTACTGATAATTATTCTCTTGAAGTTTTAACTTTGTAATCTAGAGTAGAAGAGATCATAAGGATATACCCTAAAATAGAAACCCAATATGTTTCTGGTGTCATTATTTGTTCCTATATATGAACATGTGTATTGGTCTCCATACTTGATATCATTATCAATGTGTAATATTTGATACCATAATTAAATGAAAGGGAAAAACCAATACATTGTAGTTGTGGTGAGGAAGCTTGTGTTGGGCTCATCATTGGTGGTATAACATTAGTTGAATGATAAGGATAATGTTTTCCCTTCTTTGTTAAGGAAGAGATATCTCAACGGCCAAAGATCACTCGGATTTTAGTAACATAATTAAATCAATAGTTATGGTATAATAAGGTATATACATTTAGTAAGGTCATGAATTATATAAAGGAAAAAAGGATGATTACATATGTGTGTGTCCTACTTTATGAGATATCAGGTGATAAAGAGATATTGTTACACATATTGTGTTCATAGGAGGTAGTCATAACTATGAAATTACTTGTCTCTTTATAGGATATGAGGGGTTAATAAAATCTACTATTGGACTATGGGTTGGACTAACTACTATCAAGATAAGAACCTAGAGGGTCACACACTAAGTGTATCCACAACTTCCACCTATTTAGATGAATGAGAGTTTAAAATGAAGTGGGTCCCATGTGCGGGGGTCGATGAATGTCCTAGTGTGTTTGATAAAAGGAAAATAATTTAATTATATTAGTCATGTTTATAATAATAATGGTTGTTATTTTTTCTCAAGGTATTCACATGTTATTTGATTATAAAAGTGAATATGAGAAAATATAAATTTTCAATCAAATATAGGATATTTAAGGTTCGTTAAATTATCTAGGTTAGCTTACAAGATGAGTTAATGGTTCATATTTTATCATGTAATATTTTAGCACGTTACAAGTGAGTGATAAAATATTTGTTTCATTTATGACAATTTTAATAAGTCATAAGTTTTTCCATGAGTCTAAAATGAATGATACTAATTTCAAGGAATTAATGTGAAAATTTGGAAAGTATAAACTAGGTATAAAATATTTATTTTGCTTCATTAATAGTTAGATCAATCATTTGGATGAATTTAGTGATAAAATCCCTCCTATAATATATTCATAAGACCTGAGAGAGATATTTTAAAGAGAGAACAATTTTGGAACTATCCAGTTCCCTCGATCAAGTATCTTTTCTTAATGTGATTAATCTGACATCATATAGATCTTATATTTCCTACACTAGAACCCTAAAATCATAGATTTATTATCTAAGAGCTGTATTACACATGTGTAGGATCAAGAGGGAGCCTATATTCACGTGTTAATGAGATGATACATAGATTGTGAGTTAATCAAACTAGATATTTCAGATGACTAATGCACCATTTATGATTTCATTCGATTTTATTTTTCATGTTTAGATTGAATTGAATGTGATTCTTTAAGAAGTATGTGAGTGTTATTTTTTGGATGTAGTATTTTTAACATGATTACAAACCCAAATTTTTAAATTGTGGTTTACTCATGATTTTGTTGTTCCCTACGTTCCTTTAATTGGTATTAGAGTGATTGTGCAAATATTTAATTCAAAAACATTGAAACTTCAACTATATATGCTATTATTTAGAAAGAGGGATTTTATACAGTACCAAAGAAATTGGTGGTGGATCAATTTGAGTTTTTATCACCCTAATATGTCCAATCAATGATTGATGGGTTTTATGTGTATTTTGTAACATGATTTACAGGTTTAGTTTTTGTTTCACTTTAATGGTTACCAGTGTGATGATTTTTTAGTTGGAGTGCAATTTGAGAATGTTTCATAATTGTTGGAGATATTGGAAGCCAACTGGGTAGCCTATTTTCAAAATCACCTTACTATGAGAGCTTACCAAAACAAAGAAAACATATATGAATATCCTTCCAAATAGAAGGATCATGATATATATATATATAAAGAAAAGATCCATTCAACTCTCCCCATTTATGGGGAGGGTAACTTTTTCTCATATTATATATATATATCAAATATTTATTTATTATATTATAATATTTTTTTAATATATATATATATATAAATTGAATATATATATATATATATTCACTTAAATAGATTCCCCAATTAAATTAAGGTTGGACCAAGTTAGTCCAGATCCATTTTTACAAACCCACAAACCCTATCACAAACCCTAAAAAAATATTTGGGGATCTACATTAGGTCCAAATGAACTCAAAAAATTATAAACAAATTTCAAAAATTATATTTAATTATCTAGAATTTAATAAAATTATTTAGGGTTTTGTGAGACGTATTAGTAATAAAATAAATTTATTTTAATGTAAGTTATAGCATTAAAAATACATTCGAATTGAATTGTAAAAAAATTAATTTTTTATGCAATATAATTGCACGTTGACAGATCCTAAGAAAAAATCAATCCATGCTTGTTTGGTTTATTTTTTATTTAATTTAATTTTTTCATTTACGTTTTAAAATGTAATAATTATTTTATTGTGATGATCTACACATTTTCCATCTGTCTTTAATTTGTATAAGGGTATAAACATACACATTTAAGCGATAAAATGTATTTTCACACCCCAAGTTCCCCTCACCTACATGTGAGTATATATTTTAATGATCAAAATAATTATTGGTGACACAATTTCTTTTGAGAGATAGTGTAAACCAAACAAGTGCAGTACGTGGGATTTGTGACACTACAATTAACGGTAGGTATTGACTTAAGCAATTCCTATAGGGTCTTGGTTAATCCATTATTCGTTCGATGGATTATCCAAATGTTAATAATTCATGATCATGTCACTCTCTATTTATTTATGATATTCATAATTTATTATTTTCTGAGTGAGTATTTATTATACACAATCACATAGTATAGTAATAAACATACATGCATAGATAAAATGTACATGTATAGTGAATGTTTTTTGTCTAAAGTATGGTTAAGTTGATAGAGTGATCACATAGAACATTAATATTAAATATAAATGGATTCCATTCTCCAAGACAAATTGATAAATCCTATACACAAAATATTAATTCATAAAATTACTTCATCTCTTGAATTTGGACACAACAGATTGTTTGAGGTTCTCACCAACCCTAGTTAAGGGTTGATCTTATTATTGGGGAGTTATTATGAGTGTGGTGGATTGAATTAACTATATTTAGTTATAAAAGAGTATCCATAGACATATTGTTTCAACTATATAGGAAAATCATTGAGAAATGAAAAGTAATTCTTTCCAATAGATGGGAATCCACTCAACAGATCAAGGAGCATCATGTTAATGTGATTGGCCAGTAAAAAGCCTACCTTAGACTCTTGTAGTAGTGATGATGACCTAGCTTGAGATATGAAGAGATATTTAAGGATCCATTCCACTATAATACTTAAGAAAATGAGTATTACGAATCTATTGGTTGTGGGATACTAGTATTTGATAAAATAGTGGGAAATATTTAAAATTAATAATTTGAAATTTTCCTATAGTAATCAAGATAAAGAAATTATAAGTAATGTTTATTTGTAAAATATAAAATGGAAACCACCCCCAATTAAAGTACATTACAATAAATATTAGAAAAATAGTGTATCTTTATTGACCATAACTTCTTGGATTGGTACAGGTGCTTGTGTATAGAGCTACACAAGGAGAAGAATCTTTATGTGCTAGAATCCCGACTTCATACTGATCCCCATCAGGGAGGATCAAGGAGGATAAAGATAAATATAATAATAATATGGATCATGAACTAGATTTTATGTGATTTATGTTTCATATTTGTATTGTGAGTTGCAAAAAATGCACGAGGACACAAATTCCTTCCAAATGTTCCCTTATCTCCAAAAGATATACTAGGATAGATCTCAACAAGAAATATATGAGATATCATTTGCTATGTTAAGATGTATTATAGAAGAAGGAAATCAAGAAGGACATCAAATACTCAAGATGATCATGTACATTGGGATACTGGAGACCCTTAGTTTCAATATGAACCAAAAAACTAGGAAAATGATCTCATTATTTCCTATTTATCGTATATCATCTTTAATTTCATTATTAATTATAATATGAAAAACATGACTATGTCACTCCCAGATTTGTTTGCTTTAATTCACCAACCATATAAGGATATAAATAATTCGAATTCTTCCATCCTTATGGTGAACAAAAAGAAGAAATGAAAGGAAAAAGTGTCAAAGGTTATGTCCTAGTCATAGACACTGATACACCACCCTTTCAAGAAGCCAATGATATAGAGGGAGGGAATGAGTAGGATGAGGTCTACTCTGCATGTGTTAAGAAGGGACACTAAAATAATATTTTAATAGATCGGAAGAAGAATAATGTTGATGTTTCTACTTTAGTTATACTTTTCAATGAATTAAATCAATCTATTTTTATAAGTTGGGTATTGGATACTATATATGGATCACACTTTTTTAATCCAATACATCAACCAAGTAGATTCATGATAATTTAAAAGGATGAGGTTGATATCCAAGCAGTAAATCGAATGATATTAGAAACCTTAGAAGTGATATATTTTCATATTTCCTTTTCTAGTTTGATGGTTCTTATACTAAATAATTATTATTATGCACCATATTTTATTATAAACATAATCTCAATAGTCGAGTTTACACACCATAGTATTTTATTTAATGTTTGTAGAAATATTTTTGCTTATATGTGATGATAAAATATGTTTTGGAATGTTAAATATTAACAACATGTTATTTATATTTTAACTATATAATCATTCTCCAATAATCAACGACTGTAGAATCCAATTTTTTTTGGACTAGATGAGATTCCAAAAGAATTTGAGATTTTTCATTTTTTGGATTGTCAATTCTACAAACTGAGCTTTGGAATGAGATTTCATTAGTTGAAACACTTAAATGTGTTATTTTTAGACTTTATTTAAGTCCCTAGGGGTACCTTAGGTGTTTTCCCATGTTTCTTGAGTGATAGGAGCCTGAAAGCCTGCTTAACGGATGAACTAGGAAGATCACATAGTTTTTATAAAACTATGTGGCCTTTACGTGAAACTGTGCAACCTAGTCTAGTGGTGCAGGAGGTGCCGCAATGTCTGATATAACCATACAGAAGGAGTAAAATGGATATGAGATGTCTCTATAGTTTTAGCAGAGGGTGTGCATAGGCTGCACATGGTTTTCCCAGACCATACACCTAGACCACACACTTAGTGCCACTTAGGATGTGTCTGCACTCTTTTTGGTGCATGGTTGGCACACAGTTGGTCACACTATGTAGAGAAACCATGCTGAGTATGGTCATTAAGAAGCAGGATCTACATTGTTTGGCCAACCATATGACCAATCCTTGTGACCTAGTAAAGAGGAGGAAATGATGATTTCTACCATAATGGGTCAAATATTTTAATTCCCTCCTTCCTCCTCTATTCTTTGTAGCCAATGATCTCCTCCTCCCTTCTCATATAAGGCTTATCCCAAGCCTAATGTAATCTTTTACCAATACACCCATATGTTTTTGAAACCAATCATCTTTAGAGATTATGGATTCCACTCAGAAAGCTCTACATTCCTCTATTTCCTTTCTTAGTTTCTCTTCTCATCATCTATGCTGTTTTGGAGCAAACTAATTTCCCTATTTTTAGGGTGTTCATTCATTTCTAAAACATCTCACTAACCAAACCAAAATCATGACTATATATTGGACATGAGTTTTATCCATGGTATATGTTAGGTGTTCTAGCTTATTTCCCATCATTTCATTGAGTTTTGTATGGTTTTCTACTATGATTAGTGCCAGAATATTCTGGTGACACCTCTATTTTTTCAAATAAAATATATTGAACCTATTTCCATGTCATGTATATACTTTTTGAGTGTCGAATAAACCCTTTGGTAAATTCCCATGACCCTTGACACTTTTATTGACCAAATTATTCCTTTATGGTCCAAATTACCTCGATCCTTGAATGTTTGAACACCTCTTTGTGTGTGTTGAACCGTTGATAAAGGACTAAAATACATAAATTAAATTAACATGATGTGTAGGAAATTAGTTAAGCCATATTGGTTATGTTATTTTATTTATGATTTATGTTTATTCCCCATATCATGTGTTTTATACCATGTGCCTATGACTTAATCACATTCCACGAGTTTTATGAAAGTTCTTTGATGAAAGTCATATGCTTTATGTTCCAAACTTCTTGGATCTAACACATGCCTTATTCATCATGCATGTTCCTTCATTTTTATGCTTATTTTGTTATGTGCATTCCTTGTAGCCTATTGCTTATGTTTATGCTTTGGGAATTGTTCCAAATTCTTTATGCCATAGTTTTTTAGATTGGATTAAATTCTTTTCTAGCATGCTTATCTTATAGAATTAGTGATTTCATTGTTATGATATGTGTTTGAGAATGATATGCCTCATATTCTAGTGTTCTGGTAGAGAATATGGGTCACATAAAAAAGACACTATGGATAGACTCGCCATACTTGGCTAAGTACTACATAACATAACTAGATTGATACTTTGGATTGTCTTATATGGGCTCTCTGGGTAGATTATTTTATTCATTCGAGTGACACCAGTTCCATAGGGGAGAAACTATGGATGGAATCATTAGAAATATCACTACACCATGCCTCGGGAGATACCCGGTCCCCAATGTGAAATAATTGGTACAGACTCAGAGTTTACCATTCCATGAGTGATATGAGGGATTCTATTATGGGATTCTATAGATAGACTTGGTGGATATAGTTATAATGAGGGCTCCTATAGAGACCCTTAGGATTCCATTATGAATCACCTCAGATGGGTTCATTATGCCAATACTAGATTTTATGGATGATTTTCTTAGATTACCTATGGTTCCCTATTAGTATTATTGTTATGATTTTAGTAAGATAATTCCTGAATGATATCCTAGGGTGAGACTGCCAAGACAAAGCAAAATCATGGGATCAACCCACCTCTGCTGCTTCATATATGATGCCATGTTTATTAATATATTAATTATACATGATTCTATTGTTTCAGACATCCACATTAGGCTGAAGCTGGTAGAATCAGTTAGGTATTCCCTTAGAAACATAGACCAAAGTGTTATTTATTTCTTTAATTATTTCCTTGTATTGACCTATATAGTAACACTTTTCATTTTATGGTGCATATACTGGATTGATATAGACATTTTTGGTTGTGGATTACTTGGATTATATCTCGCACCCAACTTATGCTATAATTTCACTGGATTACCTGAGAATATCCTCATGTTTGTAGGTCCTTGGATTTATTTCTTGTTCTATGTAGTGTACTTGGGTATTAGGGAGCATAGTGCTAAGCTAGTACTCAGGATTCTTATGGAGTTAGCCGTTGGGTTCATTTTCTTTTTATCAAGTTGTACTACCTATTGTACCTCCTTCTTTTGTCTTATAGAAACACCCAAACATGCACGTGCGATTATACATATTGGAATTGGCTATCGAACCATTTTAGTCATTGTATTTATCTTCTGTTGGTTCATCATATATTATTAACACCTCTAAACAAGAGGGAATTGTCTCCCTATCATACCACCGTGACACCCTCACTTCCAGTCGACAGCCTTTGGAATATGAGGATGTGTGCTTGAGACAATCTGGAGACTGGTCTCACAGTCAGTTTAGTATTTAACCAAGACAGGGCATTACAAAGTAGCATTAGATGACCATTTCCCTTTTCATTACTATTTTGGGTTGGTATAAGGAGACTAGGAATGTGTCAGTGCTTGATAAATAGTTATGCTTGGGAGTGATCAACCCATGTATGGGGGAAATTCTAAGTGGTCAGGGATGGACTACTGTTCCTGCTATTCATTATTACAATTGATTTTGAGTTCACCATGAGTTATTGGAGTACGTTATACTTCTTACTAATTTATATGGTTTATATTATTTACCCTTGGCCTGATATAGAAAGGAAGTATAAGTACATGCATCATTATATGAACATAGGAATTCACATTCCACACATATATCATGCCATATAGGATACATCATTAGGATATTTGAAATTTCAGATGTGACTTGTGTAAAAATTTCCCACTGTTATATACCATGTTAGGTATTCATAGTGATATTATTAGTTTTATTTCTTCCTAGATATTTATTAACCTACTTGTTTATATAACATTATGAGTGATTTAGTTTCTTAATTAGCATTCTTCTATAATTTAAATTTTAATTCTTTTTGTATATTACATGTTTGAGTGTTTTCTTCTTGGATATTGGCTTTCCATGATTAGTTTACATGCTTGTACTTATTAGGAATGCGTGGTGATTCATTAAGTATATCTAATTTCTCACCATATTTAGGTGAAAAATTAATGTTCTTGTTTCTAATTTCTATGCTTTTATGCCTATTTATCAAGGGATGAAACATGTAGGTTTTGATTAAATGGGTGTCAATTTGTAAATTTTAAGGTTTATGGGTTCTTTATAAATTGGAAACTAATGACCCATATAATATAACCATTATAGATGAAATTTATATACATAAATAATATCGTATACATTTTAAATCTTTTAAATTGTTCTTTACCCTAAATAATATGGTTTCGATTAAATGGTAGGCTTCCTACAATTTGTAAAGTGTATGGGTGCCTTAAAAATTGAGAAGTGGTAACCAATATAACCAAAACATCTATTATGAGCCTTATACTTAGAGAATTATGAGAAAATACACAATATGTTGAACATAAATGATTTTCCCCCTATTAAGGCTCGTGACCCTATTACATGGGTATAGTGACACGTGTGACTAAATTTCTAAATAAAAAAATCGACTTAGTTATGTAAGTCAGGGAATGTTTCTTATGAAATGAACTTATAAGGGTGTTTTAAATCCTAATTATTAAAATCCTTTGTTTTCCTTTAGGTGTACCCAAAATGAATTAATAGGACCCTAGTAGGTCACCTTTTCTCTCATATTCTATATAGATTAAACCCCATGAGGGTATGTTTATGCTATATGTTGGGAGTCATTTAAAGAACCCATATCCACCTTTATGGATTCATATGTAAAAATTAGGTGGATTTTCTTTTTTAAAAGTACACCTTTTATTAATAGAAGACCTTTTAATATTCTTTAAGATGTAATTGTGTGTGGCCTTATAAACGAATTAATGGTGTTTAAAATGGAATTAAGTGATAAAATGGACTAATTATAATAGCATTTCAATAAATTATAATGTTTTAAAGGATGATAATATAACTTATCTATTTTTCCTTAAGGTTTTATCCAGATGAATTTTCATTATGACTCGTATTAGTTTTTCTTTAAGAATTAACATTTATATGTTTAAATAATTATATGTGTTTGGGTTTAAGGCCTTAAAATGGAACCTTATGTGGTGTTCTGGGAATGAATATCATGTAAGGGTTGTTCGGTGTTCCTTGAGCTGACCTTATAATGGGAACATGAACATTTTCCATAGGAATCATCTTCTATAGTTTGAACCTAAGTGATAGGATCTTTGTCCTTGCGACCTTTTCCGACATGATCCCTTGGTAGGGTCGACACTTCTTATTTTGGTAAGGGGACGACCTGTTATTGGTAGAACCCTCATATCCTCAAGGCCTTTGCTAGTACCTTTTGAAATTTTCTGATTGGTGGTGTTGTTCGAGTTATGTTTTCTATATTGGACTCTCAGTTTCCAAAACGACACACTTGTTTTGATCGGCACTCATGGGTTTTTTGACCATATATACAACTGTGAACATTATATAATGCTCATTTCTAGTGGGATAGAAACTCATAGGGCATGTTCAGTTACATAGTTGGTCGTTTGAACCTTCTTTTCCTTCTTTTTTAGTGTTTTATGACTCTAGAGGTCATAAAATTGTTCTACAATAAAATGGAGTAATGCGACTCTGTGATATTTATTTTCCACGAGACATCATATACTTTAATTCATAGGGATGATAATCCTGTGGATAGTATCAAGGAAGAGTTTCTTACTATAGTGATATTGGGGAAACATGAATCATCATATGAAAGACCATCACGTTGTTAAATGGTAAAATGAATCATTTGGGTTCAGTGGGAGCTTTTTAATCCAAGATCTGTGATGCATCAATCTGAGATCATATCTCGAGTATACTGGATTGAGCATTTGATGAAATAAAACATGTACCAAGGTTTGAGATAACGTTCTAAGGGTATTATGTGTCCAAACATGTTAGTCAGTTGTCTTGGTTATTATGTTTAATGATATAGAAAACATGGACGTAAATCATGAGGAGATTCACATGTACATATAGATGTGAATCTAATGAATAAATTTTAAGTGGATGTATATATATCACTTTGGTTCAAAACTTTCTAAAGCACGAGGGACACCTCTAGGACCAATGGTTAATGATCGATGGAGTGTGTGTTGTGGGATGAGAATCAGTTTTCTATAGATCTGATGACTAGGACACTCCTATGGTGGGGAGAATTGTGTTGGAAGTTTCATTCTATATCCAAAAATTAGATATATAAAAACATTGGGAATTTTTTTTAAATGTTTCAGTGATGCTCTAGGCTTCCCTTATGGCTGGTGAGTTTTGAATCATGTTGTTTCTTCTGAGGAACCATGATGATGGGGTGGTTGGCCAGGAATGAAAAAATTTTAAAAACTACTATACTAGGATGGAATTGGTTTTTTTATTGAGTGAACATGGGAAGCTTCAGGTGGTGTTGGTATCGTGGTCAGGTAAGAGATTCGTCGATAGGTGAATCCGTGATTTCTATAAAGGAAGTCATCGAAAGATGGTTAGATTGTTCTTCCTTTATATATTTGGTATAATTTGTTTGGAACTATGATAATAACCTGTAACACTTGGTATCAAGAGAGTCTTGGTTTCCTTTTAGAAAGTGTTCAAATCCTACTAGTGTACTCTCAGATAAATTATGATCATTTATCTTATCGTGACATTTTCTAGGTACACAGAGAGAGCGTTGGTTATACATCGCACAAAATTTAAAAAGTCTATGGGATTTTTGGATGGCCTCTATCATAATGAACTCAAGTAGCATGGTTTTATTTATAGGCATTGTTAGTCTTGAGTGATACTTGGGTTCCCATGTAGGGAGGCCATTTTCAGACTCATGGACATCAGTTGTTTCCCTTTGACTAGGGTGCCAAGTGGATGCTTCTAGGTACCAAGTTAACATTCATGGTATGTATAAATTTGTATTGGTAATTAAAATTATCTTTTAAACTCCATTTAATGTTTTCCTTGGATGAGCTCTTTGAACTCCTGTTGATGATTCTGAGGCTACCCTAGACTTCAGTCAAGCTTGGATGGGATGCGTTATTGTGTAATGATCCAAATGTGATGGATCATTCATGCACCCATGTTTGTGATGGGGCATGATAGGTTGATGGATGGTTGACTAGAGACATCACTGAATGTATATTATGGTCTTTAGAGAGTGTTATTGGAGAAAATATTGTGGTTCTTTCGTTTAAAAAGGAACCAGGTCTAGTTCAGGAAATGGACTAGTCAGATAAGATGTGTGTTTTGAGAGTGGTCAACCAGATATATTTTGATTGTCTATCCCTCTCTCTTTCTATATACAATCGGTGAGGAACCGTATCCTAAAATTTTCATGTAATATAGGTGAAATATAAATGTCGGACACAAATTTTCATGGAAAGGACTTCATGACTAGTTTAAATGAGGTCGGATTGGAATCAACCTTTTGATAAGATCGTGGATTGTGAATCATGTCGTGAGAATTGTGGGAACTCTAAAACAACATTTTGAAAGAAAATTCTGATGGTAGAGATACCATGAATCATAATTGGACATTAAACTCTAGAAACTATAGTCGAAGAACCATGGAACAAATGGCTAGAGAGATAATGTGGATATTGTGTCTCTAGTTTGATGAGCTCAGGGAAGCCCCTTCTAAATGATTCAATTTGGAGAAACAAGTATTGTATTGGGATTCTATGGCATCAATGTTGTATGTTAAAGTGATGCTCAGAGGTGTGTTGGGAATTTGGAAACACAACATGGCTGTTTGAACAAGACTTCACATCCCGATTGGGATGAGTGATGTTTTATTCATTTACCCAATGATTCTCAAGGACGAAATGTTTTGAGGTGGAGAGATTATAGCATTCCATGTTTTGGGACCAAATTAGATTTCAAAGGAATTTGAGTTTTTTTCATTTGGATGATGTTATATTTTTTAAATCGATCTTTGTAATGGAATTCTGTTAGACTGAACACTTTAATGTGTTTTTTAGACTTGGTTTATGTTCCGAGGGGTCCCTCGGGTGTTCCTTCCTATATTGTTAGTTCCAAGGGACTGAAATTCTATTTAAAGGAAGAAGAAGGTGGAGTGCATAGTTTGTCTAAAACCTTGTATCCATTAGGGGAAAATGTGCGGCCTTGTCTAGTGGATCAGGAGGTTCCTCATGGTTCGATCAAACCTTATGGAAAGAGGTGCATGGCTACACAAGGTTTCTGTAGTTTTTAAGAAAGGGCGAGCATGAGATGCACATAGTTTTTCCAAACCGTGGTCCTGTAACACATGCTTAGTTCCAGTTAGGCAGTGTGTGTACAATGTTTGGCACATGGTTGGTGCCCATTTGGTCACACCATGTCGGGTAACCATTCAGGGTGTTGTCCTTAAGTAGTGGGAGTTTCACACTTGGTGTATGGTTTGGCCAGCTGTGCAACCAAACTGTGTGACCCAGTAAAGAGGAATAAATAACTATTTTTACTTTGATGAGTGAAATGTTTTTATTCTCTCCCCTCTCATCTATTCTTTCTAGAAAATGAGCTCCTCTACCCCTATCATGTGAGGCTTATCCTGATCCTAACCTAGACTTTTACTGATCATCCCTATCCTTTTTCAAAATTGATCACTTTTAGTCCCTATAGATTCCTCTCGGTATGTTCTATATTCATATGGATCCTTTTTTAGTTTCTCTTCTCCTCATCTATAGTATTTTTTTGTGACATAATTTACTATTTTTTAGTTTGTTTGTTCATTTCATTGATTTCTCTCAAACTAGACCCAATCACGCCTTAATATTGGATGTGCAGTTCATACATGGTAAATTTTAGGTGGTATAGATTCTTTCCAAAAGTTTAATTTCATTTTCTATGGTGCACCATTGTGCCACATGACATAATCTTCCAGAAATTCCAATATTTTTGAAATAATTTAAATCGATCCTATTACCATGTCTGATATGACCCTTGTGAGTGGCGAATGAACCCTTTGGTTGATCTCCTTGACTCTTTCCCTTAGATGGGTGAAGTTCTTCCTTTGGGGGCCAAATTCCCTTGACACATGAATGTTTGAACACCCCTTTGGTTGGGTTTCATCTTTTATAAAGGCAAGAAATCTGTAAATATAATTGAAATGAATTATAGTCCATGAGTTTGGCCCCATTGGTTATGTTATTTTCTTTATGCTTTATGCTTAATCCCCATAGCATATGCATTATGCCTTATTCCTATGCCTTAATCATAAGCCTACTTTTTTATGTAAGTTTTTTGATGTATGTCGTAAGTCTTATGTTCCAAAATTATTTTCTCACGATATGTTCCATATTCCTTATTCTTCATGCATGTTGCTTTGGGTTTTGTGCTTATTACTATGTGTGCATGCATTATAGCCTCATTCTTGTTTTTATGCTTAGTTCCATATTCTTATTTCCGAATTCCATAGTTTTTTTTGGCTTGGATTAAATTATTGGATAAACATCTTATCATGTGGAACATGTGATTGACTTGTTAAGATACACATTTGAGAATGTTATACCTCATCTTCTAGTGGTCTAGGAGAGAACATAGGTCCCAAGTTAATGATCACATGGATGGAATCTCCATGCTTGGATTAGTAATACTTGACATATCAGAAGACATTCTTTGTATTTCATTGTATAGTATCTCGGGGTAGATTATTTTATACTTGTGAGTGACACTCGTTCCCTTTGGGGCTATCGTGGATGGAATCATTGGAAAGATAGATACGCCATGTCTTGGGTGATACCGAGTCCCCTATGTAAGATACTTGTTATAGACTTAGAGTTTACCATGTCGTGAGTTATATGAGAGATGCTGTTACGGGTTCCCACTTATGGACTCAATGGAATTTCTTAAATCGAGGGATCCAATAGAAAACATTGGGATTTCATTATGGATCTCCTTGTATGGGATCAAGATTCCATTACTGGATATGAAAGGTGATTTTCTTGGATTAATTATGGTTCTCTATTAGTATTATTATTATGATTTCAGCAAGATAATGTTTAAATGAAGTCCTAGGATGGGACTGCCCAGCCAAAGCACATGACTGAGGTTGTCCCACATATGATTCTTCATATATGATTCCATGTTTATTACCATATCACTTCTACAATATTATATTAGTCCATACATCTATATTAGGATGAATCATGTAGAATCAGTCGAGTATCCACTTATGAACCAGAATCAAAGTGTTATTTATTTATTTATTTATCACCTTGTATTTTATTATGTTGTCATGATGTTTATTTCATGGTGCATGAACTAGATTTATCTAGAAACTATTGGTTATGACCTACTAGGATTATATATTACACCCTTATCAGGCTACCATTGCACTGGGGAACATTATAATATCTTCATGTTTGATGGTCCTTGGATTTATTTCTTGTGTTGTGTGGTGTACTTGGGATCTAGGGATCATAGTAATGAGATAGTAATCAGGATGATCATGGAGTTAGCCTTTGGGATATTTTTCATTTTTTCATGTTGAACTGCATATTGTACATCCTACTTGTATCTTGTAGCATCACCCACACATGCAGTCATTATTAAAAATATTGGCATTGGACATTAACCCTTTTTATTCATTGAAATTATCATCAACTAATTTTTCATTTATTATTACTACTTCCTATGTTTTCCATTGATTTACACCAGATATACCACTAAGAGACTCTAAACATGAGGGTATAGTCTCTTCATAGTACCATATGTAGAAGCTCACTTCTAATAGATAGAATCTAGCATATGAAGAGGAATGCATGAGGCTATGTGGAGACCAGTTTCGCTACCAGTTTAGTGGTCAGTCGGGCCAGGATGTTACAAAGCCAAATTTAGTGAGAATGAATCATATCTTACCTGTTTATGAAACCTTAGTCTAGGTCATGTAAACAAGAAACATTAAATAAAACTATATCAAGGAATGTATTTAGAATCTATTTGGTTAAGACCCTTGGTTGTATGTTACACATGTTTACAAGGTAAACTGAATAGAACCCATTTCAGTGTGAAAGGTGAAAGATCCAAATAACCATTACAATTGGTCCATACTAATGTATATGGTCCATTTCTAGGATAATATAGGGGTGATATTTCTTAATTCACTACTTTTGTTGATGACCGTAGTAGATATAAACATATATATATATATATATAATTAGGTATAAGTCAGATTCCTTTAGTATGTTTATGGAATATAAAAATTAATTATAGAATCAACTGGGTAAGAAGATAAGGAAAATCCACTCAGTCTGTGGCCGATAATATCTTAAACAAGGTTTCAACATCCATTTAATGCTGTGTGGGATGGTTTACTAACTAACACTTTCTTGTAAACCTTAGTGTAATGGTGTTTGTGAATGGAGGACTCAACCCTTTCTTGATATAGTAAGACGCATGATGAGTCATGCTACTATACCATTATTTTTTTTGAGATATTCACTACATACCGTGGAATATACAAAAATCTAATTACCAAATTAATTAGTATATGGGATTCCATACAAGTTGGGGTATGGAATGAAATATAATTTTCAACATATATTTATATGGAGATGCATGGATTTTTTCAAGACTATACCTAATGAAAAATTAACATGTTACAAGATGAAGAGCATCTTTATAGGTTATCCTATGGAGACTAAAGGATATTAACTATATAATAATTAAAATATAAATGTTATTATAGAAATAATTTCCACATTTCTCGAAAGGGGTCACATTTCTAATGGAAATAGTGGGAGACAGATTCAATTAGATGAAGTTGATTTTACAGATGAATAAGAGTTATTATAAGAATAATCTTTATAAGAGAGAGTGGGATAGTGAAAAGTTCATGAAGAACAGGTACTACATAGGCCTATGTGAGAGGTTAGAGAACCAGTCAGCTATGGTTTTATTGTGACTAAGCCTGGTGACATAATCCTCTTAGAGAATAATGAACATCTAACCTT
The DNA here is from genome assembly GCA_963277665.1 of Viscum album. Taxonomy (NCBI): domain Eukaryota; kingdom Viridiplantae; phylum Streptophyta; class Magnoliopsida; order Santalales; family Viscaceae; genus Viscum; species Viscum album. The sequence continues at coordinate 352,797,851 of OY728162.1, forward strand.
CAAAAAAGTAGTAGATGGAAAGGATGTTGTTAAATGGAAAGAATCCATGAATTATGAAATGGAGTATATATACCAAAATCATGTTCATATTTTGGAAGAACCACCAAATATTGTAAAAAATATTGAGTTTACATGGGTATTTAAGAAAAACATAGATACAAATAGTCATGTGAGCAGTTATAAGGCATAAATAATAGAAAATGGTCTCATGAAATGTTAGTTAATAGACTATAATTAAACCTTCTCGCCAGTCACTATGAAAAAATCATAATGAATATTAATTATAATAGTATCCGAAAAAGAAAATGATGTTTAGAAAATGGTTGTAAAAACTAATTTTATAAATGGGGTGTTTGTTGAATAATTCTATTTGACATAACCTAAAGAGCTTATTTTTTCGAAGAGTGCCAATAAATATGAAATATAAAGAGATACATTTATGGATTTAAGAACAAATCATGATCATTGATTATTAATTTTTATAAGTCCGTAATATAATTTGGTTTCATTTAAAATGAAAGAAAGACATGTTTTTTTAATAAAGTTAGTGTAATTTCCATTGTTTTGTTAGTATTATATGTTGATGACATATTTTTAATTAGAAAAGAAGTGAAATTGTTATATTCAGTGATGTCTTGGATAAACGAAGGATTCTCCATGAATGAATTAGGTTAATATGCCCATATTTTGGGATCGATAACAATTGAGATAGATATCAAAGGCTGATTGGGATAAGTCAATGTATGTATATTTCCAAGGTACTAAATAGGAAATATACATAACAATCTAAGAGAGGATTTTTTCTAGTATAACATTATATTAATCTCTCCATGAAGATGTGTGAATAGACATTAGTGGAGATTGAAAGAATGATTAGAATCCAATTTTCTTATGTACTAGGATCTATCATGTATTCCATGATATATACTAGGTTTGATATTGGATTTTCTTTTATTATAGTGAGAAAATATCAATTTAATCTAGGATAGCTTTATTTGGAATCTATAAAAACTATCATAATGTAATTGACATGTATAAAGGATATTTTACTAGTGTATGAAGGATATGAGGATCTATTTATAATGGGATACACTGATGTTATCTTCTAGATAGATCAAAATAAACTAAAATCATAGTAAGGCTATGTATTTTTCTTGAATGGTGGTGAAGTGAGCTAGATAAGGTTTAAGTAGTCCATGGTTTCCAATTTTATATTATAATATGAGTATATAGAAACTTGAGATTTAGATAAGGAAATATTTTTATACATATATTAGTTTCTGATCATGGAATTGTACCCATTAATACAAACACTATTATAATATATGGTGATAATACTATAGTAGTGGTGCTTCCTAAGGAGATAATGTCACACTAGAGGACATAATATATACATTGTAAGTTTCATCTCTTGAGATATTTTACTCAGAGAGGTAATGTTGTGGTTATGATAGTAGCCATAGAAGATAATGTGATAGACCCCAAGACTAAATCCATATCCCAAAAAATTATAATATTCAAGTGAGGGCTAGTGGATTAAGAATTGTTAGTGAAGGTGGGAGTGTTGTGAGTGGGTGACCAAAAACCAACTCCTATATTTACTTTTATTACCATTACATGTATACATATTGATATATACAAGTTTTTATTGTTACCGTGACAGTATTGATACATTTGCATCCATTTTTTTACATAGTAATGTCCTTTAATTTTGTGTCATATAAAATATTTATTTAATTTACTAGTTATAATGAGAAACTAGAGATACTATAAAAATAATCTTAAGAATTTTTCATATGGTTTAGATACATCACACAATAGGGGAATAGATGATTTCCAACTATTAGGAGTTGGGTGATCATACGTATTTACATTTAATCTGATTATGTTTGTGTAATAACTCTGACCCTAGTAGCCTAGAGATGGTGCCTTACATTATTACATTGGTATAATAACATGGAAGTCTTATACTAAAATAATGAATAGTTTATTAGATTTAAAAAACTAGATACAATAATAATCATTACATTACAACTTGAAAGGAAAAACTATAAATAAACTTAATTTGAAACACCAATAAAATTCTAGATTATCCCTAAAAATTATTCACAATACACATCTTCGCATCCGGGGGAAAAATAAAACAAAAAAAGGGGTGAGATCAGATGCTCAGTATGGGTATAAAATGTAGTTTAAGATAACATAAATAATGAGTCATGGTGAATAACTAAAAACATATTACATTAAACCTAATGTTGATCATAATATGGCAGGAATAAAAGTTTATTAAATAATCCCATAAATAATCACATGAGAAATAATCTTAAACATAGATATTCTAACTGTCGAATAATCACATGGATTATCAATTACTAATATCATAATGATTTAATGCATAATGTTGGACATCTGAATCATACCATAAATTCCATGTCCAATACATCTAAAAATAAATGGTTAAGGCCGCATCCAAATCCATATTTGAAAATAAACGGTCAAGGCCTCAACCAAGTCAATATCTGTTTTGTCTCATGAGACCTACCGCTGCATCTAGAGGCTATATTCGGCCCCAAATATCACTCAATAACTCCAATTAAATACTTATATTAATGGAATGAATCATAAACATCATATTCATCTAAAATGTAAATAACATTCCCCAATCAGTAAGTATAATCACTAAACATTCTAAGTAGTATGGTGAATGGTATCAAGATAACACATCCATAGTGAAAATGGTCATAAACCATTTAGTAAAGTATGTTAGATGATATCATAAATGATAAATCCCAATTAATCATAAGATTCTATCAATGGTGTTTAAAAATATGAAAATAATCTAATGAAGTCATCAATGAATTCTTGAGAGAAATTTCCCTTTTTTACTTTTCAAAGAAGAGGTTATTTGGGAAAATCATTTGTATTCGTCATATAATTAAATTTCAAATATTAATACCACTAAAAATAAAATGGAAGGAAAATGAAATTATATTTGAGGCACAAATGGTGTATAACTTAAGTGAAGAAATGTAAAAATTGTTTTTATGAAAATTTAGAAATGAGCCCCTTTAGAGCGGTTTAAGAGAAAATAAAAGAGTCATTAAAATGAACAAGAAATAATTGTTTAGATAAAACACGAAAAGAGATAAGATATTTTTTCATGATAAAAATTGTGATTTTATAAAAATATTTGTGTCTTAAAATATATTATGTAGTGTACTTAAAAATGGGTAAGAAATTCAGAAGTACCCATTATTTGGGCTTTCTTATCACGAAGAATTGAAAATGGAAACTTATAAAACATGTATTTACCAATCAATGAAAGATGTACTATTTTAGATAAATTAGTTTTTAAAATATACACATAATAAAGAATAATTATATAAAAATAATGAAAAAATTACATTAGGATAAAGAGAGAGAAAAAGTAACCTATATAGAAAATGGAGGTTTTAGAAGAATCCCTTACCTTATGTCCGAAAGAAAACTGCTATTGTACTTAATATCCTCGATAATGAAATTATATTATTTAATAATTTAATTCATTAACTATTAAAAATATATTTTATTTATTATAATTTTATTAAGTTCATTTATGTACTTTTTAATGAGTTATAAGACTCATCTTTGTCGTTTAGAAGTGTATATTTCCTTGGTTTTCATGACTGGCTCACTTGTATACCTGTATGGAAGTTCATGTAAAATAGGATTAATTCTATAGAATTAAAATTATATTTTATTAATTAACTTACAGAACATTATATAGTATTATATATTAATTTTTTTATATATGAGTATGATTCATTAGATAAAACATTAATGAAGAACATTAGTTTATTTTGGTGAATTTTTTATTATCACAAACAAGTTTTGATTTATTAATTCATATTATGTATATATATAACGGTTCAAGAACATTATATGAATTATAATATGTATAATCCAATAATTGTTATCCATAATAATGGTTTTATTACCATCCTTGAAGGTGGTAATGGGAAATGAAAATGCATCGTCCACGATGGCAGTAAATTAACACATCACAAATGATATTTTTATTTTTAGAATAAAAGGGAGAGAATAAGGGGACTGATGATGGATTTTACATAAAAATAATACAATTATAGTGTATATAATATACTAGAATTATCATGTATATTTTTATAGAGTAGGTGAGGGAAGGGTAAGAAAATAAATGAAATTGAAAAGAAAAATAAAGGAAAACAAAGGAGGATTTGACCTCTTGAATTTCTTCTCCTTGAGAACCTCTATAAGGGGATTTGGATTGGCCTTTTGATAGACCAAAGTCTCTTATACATGGGTAATAGACTTGGTAAGGGAAATGGGCAAAAATTGTCCATGCATCAATGCTTAATAGGCGTGAGTATAAGAGGTGGTGAGGGGTGGTATTTATAGTGGAAGAGAGGGGTGTTTTTTGATTATTTTATTTATTATTTTATTATTTTGGATCAAGATAAGAAATAGTGATGATTACATAAATAAATACAGTAAATAGTGAATTATATTTTGATATTTTGATTCTTACATTATAGGTTACTCATGTAATGGTGTATTTAACTTATAATGTGTATATATCGTAAATTACTGTATTTTACTATTCACTAAAAAGTTCTACTATTTTAAAAAAAATCCAAAAAATTCACCCTTAAATTTTTTTTATTTATAAAATTCAAAAATGAACTCCATTTTAAAAAAATAATTATCTAAATATAATAAATTTTAATTTGAATTGAAATCATAATTTATTAAAAAACTATCGATTTTAAAATTACAACTCATTTTATGACACTTTGAAAATTTAATTAAGGTCTCATAAAATTATCTTATAATGACAAGACAAAAAAATACTAATTTATGAGTCTTTTTTATGAAAATATATATTTTTTTTAAATTATTATATTAATTTTAAAATTTTAATTTAATATTTATGAATTACAGAAATACAGACACTTAATTTATCATTTCTAAAACATTTATTTACTTATTACATTATATAAATATACTATATTAAAATTTATAAGATACTTAAATTTTATTTATAATTTTCTAGCTGAAGTTACTATTCTATTGGTCATATTACTATTTCCAATGGTCACATTACAATTCCAACAATCATATTTAATAGTACATTGTGGTTTTAAACATGGTGTTGCGTGAAGCATAAACTATTCAAGATAATAAATTATAAAAGAGACATACCATAAGATCGTGGGGTGTTACATTCTACCCTCCTACAAAAATATTATCATTAAAATTTCCAGAATATCACCTCATTAATATATTTGGGTAGTTCATCATCATAAATTAATTTAGTTCCTCTTTTCCTCTTCAATCATATGTTTATTCAAAATTAACTTTTCTATCCGAGTCATCCGATTCTACAACACCTACTGTCTAGCATCCATAATCTAGATAGGCACTTCACAGTAAGATAAATAAGGTTCCAATTCTATTCCTTTATAAGTGAGGACATGTGTTGGGTCTGGTATGTACTTCCTTAACAAAGAGATATGGAACAGATTGTGTACTTTTGAAAGCCTAGGTGAAATTTCAAAATGATAAGACAAAGCTCCAATTCACATCAGTATTTCAAAAGGACCAATGTACCTAGGACTCAGTTTCCCTTTCTTACCAAAACTTATGACATGCTTCCATAGATATAATTTCAAGAAAACTTGATCTACCACTTGAAATTCCAAATACTGACTTCAATTATTAACATATATATTTTTCCTACTTTACACTGCATTGATATGTGTTTGAACAATATTTACATTTTTTGTTGTTTCCTCTACAAGATATAGGCCTACAATCTTCCACTCACAAACATCATCCTGACAAGTTAGTGTATGACATCTCTTTCCATACAATGCCTAATATAGTTCCATTTGAATAATATATATGGAAACTATTATTGTAGGAAAACTCTACTAAAGGTAAATACCAATACCACATACCTTTAATGTTAGGTGAGCATGATCTCAACATGTCTTCTAATGTCTGAATAGTTACTTCAGATGGCGATTAGTTTGAGGGTGATAAGTTATACTCAAATGAAGGTTAGTGTCTATAAATTTCAGAATAATTTACCATAATTTCAATGTAAATCATGGATCATGATCATATAAAATATAAATAGGTTCTCCATGAAGTCTTAAAACTTCATTAATATAGAGTCGTGCAAAGTGATCCAGTGGAATATCCTCCCTTATAGTGAGTAAATATTTTGATTTGGTAAGTTGATAAACAATTACCAATATAGAATCATTATTTCTTGATGTTTTTGGTAATCCAGTGAAAAAAACTATAGTAATGTCATCACATTTTCATGTAGAAATAGGAAGATGTTGCATGACTCCTTGAGGATGTTGTCATTCATCCTTCACCTGTTGACATACTAAACATCTTGATACATAATCAATAATTTCACGCTTCATATTATCCCACCAGAAATGCTCCTTCAAATCTATATACATCTTAGTTATACTAGGATGTATAGAGAAATTTGATCTATGAGAATCATCCAATAAGTCCCTTTTTATCTCGAGTATTGAAGGAACAAAAAGCATCTTCCAGAGTTTCAAAATTTTACCATCATACACAATGTCAACCAACTTTCCATCCTTCATAGATTTAATTTTAATTTTAAAATTCTCATCATTGGACTGATAACTGTTAATCCTTTCCAGTAAATAAGGTTTTTAAATCATTTGAAAATTTAGCATCATTTCACCTTTCTTGATAATTCCCATATCCATTTTTACTAGATGCATGTACACATGATCCTTGTCAATCCCCACTTAATTTAGAACTCCATGATCCTTCTTGGTCAATGAATCCACTAACAAATTTCCCATCACTGGGTGATAGTGTATTAAACAATCATAATACTTGAGTAGCTCTAGCCATCACCTTTTCCTCATGTTGAGTTATTTCTATGAGAAGATATATTTCAAACACTTATGATCTATATATATCTCACATATTTCACCATATAGATAGTGTCTCTATATCTTCAGGGTAAAGATTATAGATTCTAACTTAATATCATGAGTTGGATAGTTCTGTTCATGATTTTTTAACTTCCTTGATTCATAAGAAATAAATCTACTATTCCGCATAAGGACAAAACCAATTCCATGCTTTTATTCATCACTATAAGTCACAAATCCACCATTTTCCAATGGTAGATTCAATATTTGAGCATTAACTAATCTCATATTCAATTATTAATAACATTCTTTACATTCATTTATCCTTATAAACACAACCCTTTTACGAGTAATCTTGGTTAATGGGTTAGCTAATCAAGAAAAATTCTTACTGGAACACCGATAGTAACCTACTAATCTAATGAAACTACGTAACTTAGTTATGTTCTTTAGTGTTGTATATTCCTAGACATACATTGTCTTCATAGAATCAACTAAAATTTCATCCTTATAGAAAATATTTCCATGAAAATAAACTATTTGAAGCTATAATTCACACTTTCTAAAATTCCTATATTACTCTTTTCTTCTAAGAGTCTCTAGAACAACATTCAATTGGATCTCATGGTCCTCATAGATTTTGGAATATATCAATATATCTTCAATTAATACTATAATAAATTAATGAATATATTATTTGACAATATATTCATTAGATCTATAAAAATAGAGGGTTCATTAGACAATCCAAATGGAATTATTATAAACTCGTAATGTCCATACCTGGATAAAAATTCTATCTTTTAAATATCTTAATTCCTCACACATAATTGATGATATCTAGATCAAAGTTCAATCATTAAAAAATATTGAGTTCCATGAAGTGGATCAAATAAATCATCAATGTGAGCCAAATGATACTTTTCATTATTATAATAGCATTGATTTATCTATATTCAATGTAAAACCACACAGATCCATCATTCTTATTGACAAAAAAATGATGGATCACCATGGAGAAACACTAGTGAGAATAAATACCTTATCACTAAATTACTCTAGTTTATTCTTCTGCTCTACTAATTCTACAGTTTCCATTCTATAAAGAGGTTTTGATATAGCTGTTGAACCAGAAATTAAATCAATAGAGAACTCAACTTCCCACTTTGGAGGATGATAAGGTAAATCCTCCAAAAATACATCACTGTATTATTATAGAATAATTACGTATTAAATTTGAATATTTCATTCCTCATTAATATATGATGTTTTCTCTTCCTCACCAAGAATTTAAATTAGAAGAGTTACTGGAGGTGGATCCTGATATGACTTAGATGATGAGTTCTCCCCTTTAAAGATGAGAAATTCCATACCTTCATCATAAATCATAATTTCTTACTCTTTGAAATAATATTTTCATTATATTTAAAAATAAAGTCAATACCAAGGATTAAATCAAAATCAACCATAGTTATGATGATAAAATTAACAATTAAAGCATGCTTTATGTGTCATAATATGAACTGATCAGCACTTATTTTTTAAAATATGGTTTCCATTATGATTATTTAATGGTAACTCCCTTGTCGATGTTCATTATAAATTTCCAATTTTTAATGAAAATTGGGAATATATAATGGAATGAGATGATCTAGAATCAAACAATGATTTATCTAGATTTTAGGAGATGATTAAAGTACCTACTAACACATCATTTGTAACATTAACCTCCATAGTTGTGATAACATAATATTTGCCTTATTCTCTTTTACATTTCATGAAAAAGGTTCCTTGACACATAAGACAATAATTTTCATAATTACCCATCTCTTTACAATTGTAGCATTGAACATTGGTATCTTCTTTCTTTCCCATACAATCATGGGATTGGTGGAATTTTTCTCCCCACTTGTAACAAAATCATTTTACTTTTAAGCATGCACTAGGTTATTTCCTTCCATAAGTATCACAAATTGGAAAATTCAATTTTTTATTCATTCCATTATCTATTGTTTTTTCTACCACCCTCTTATTCTCTTTCCCCTCTTAAACTCATAAGACTTAGATAACGATTTCTCTGTATTAATAACACATGAGACTATATCATCGTATGATGATAAATTTTGGGAGACCAGTTCTCTTTGGAGTAATGGTTTTGAACTATCAAAGAATCAATCAATATTTCTCATTGGATTACGTATGTAGTCCTCAACATGCCTTCATAATAATGTAATGTTAGATTCATACATAGACACATTTTCTTCTACTTTTTTTTGATTAAAAAATTGCATCTACATATCCACTCATTGTTCTTGAGGGAAATATTTTTCCAAGAAAATTTACTTAAAAATCCTTCAATTAAATATTTTCAATTTCCTCCTCCTCCTCTGAGTTTTGTACTAATGAATACCATTTATAAATATATCCTAAGCGATAATAAACTACCATAATAAATTTGTCCCTTTCATTACTTCCCAAAGAAGTAAATATCTTCTATAAAGAAATTATCTACTACTCTACTATGAATGGGTTTCTATTCCCATTGATTAATGGAGGTTATTGTCACATAAATACCTATAATATTTCTACATTACATTATGGATCGGTCTAATCCCTATGAGTAAGGGTATTTCTCTTAACCTGAGTCAATTGAACCAATATAGTTATATGTTCTTCATCTCCAGTTGGAGCACTAGCTCCAACATTATTATCTTGTGAAAGAGGAAAATACCTACATTGGATACACACACTGATATGGTTTCCATTACTTCACTAGGTACCGTTTCTAAAAAAATGGAATACACTAAATTAGATAATTAATCATAACACATAATTTAGAACCAGTAACATGCAACATAAACTGAAACAATTATGCATAGATAATCTCACAATCCTAAACATGGTTTATTTGGGGATGTATTTATTTCTTAATCCTTTGTATTGTATTGTAAATAATATGTGTATTATCCAATGCATATTCCTCAAGAGGGTCAAACCAGGTGTGAAATAAGTACCATTATCGTGTACTAAGTTATGCAAATTTAGGCCTGCAGCACCTTGTCAGAGTTGTTACCCCTAGTTACATTTGTGCTAGAACCAAAACCACTTGTAGTATCCAAAAATTGATTTATTTCTAGGAATACCCACATAATCTGTACCTTACCAAAATTCTTGGATGTCACTCTATGCTTATCCTCAAAGTATATCGTAGGGTTATGTTCACTAATATATGTTTTCTAGTTTCTATGATTTCTAATAAACTTCATCTGATATCAACTGTAATAACCTAGATCCCAGTTTCCTAGAGCCGATTCCTTACATTGTTACATTGGTATAATAACAAGGAAGTTGTATCCCATAAGACTGAATAGTTTAGTAGCTTTGGAAAAGCAAATAAAAACATAATTGTTACATTAACACTTGAAAGGGAAAATAACAAATAAACTACATTGGAAACACCAATAATGTCCTAGATTATCCTTATAAGTCATTCATAATACACATCTTTACATCCTGGGGAAAAAATAAAACCTAAAAAAGGGGAGATCTCAGATTCTCATTAAGGGAAAGAAATATAGATAAATCTAACCTAAATAATAAGGCATGTTGAAAAACTAAAACCACATTCCATTAAACATAATCTTGATCATAATAAAACAACAATAATATATGATTAAATAACTCCATAAATAATCACATGTGAAAGAATATTAAACATGGATATTTTACTAGTCAAATAATCACATAAATTGTAAATTACTAATATCATAGTGATGAAATGTATAATTTTTTACGTCTGATACATATGGTCGATTCATCAACCAAGACATATAAAAATAAGTAGTTAAGGCTTAGACCAAATCCATATTTGAAAATAAATGGGTAAGGCCTTAGCCAAGTCCATATCTATTTTGTCTCATAAGATCTACTGATGCATCGAGGGGCAATACCAGGCCTTGCCTATCACGTACTAAGTCCAATGGATTCCTCATATGAATTTGGAGAAACATAAACAACATATACATAATAAATGAAAATAACATTCCCTAATCAGTAAACATAATCATTAACCATTTTGAATAGTATGGTGAATGGTATCAAGATAGAACATCCATAGTCAAAAAAATTATAAAAAAATCAATAAAATATGGTAGATGATATCATAAAATATAAATCAAAATTAATAAAAATATTCAACAGTGGGTGTTTAAAAAGTTGAAAAATACTCTAATGAAATCACTGATAAATTCTTGATAGAAATACCCCTTTTTTACTTTACAAAGAAGATTTCTTTTGGAAAAATACTTTTTATTTGTTATATAATCTCATTATAAATATATATATCCTATAAAATAAAATTTAAGGGAAAGGAAATTATGTTTTTGGAAATAATTATGTCCAATTGAGTTGAAAACACGTAAAAAGATTTTTTAAGAAAATTTAGAAATGTGCCACCTCAGATATATTTAAGAGAAAATATAGGAGAGTTTTTAAAGTGGGAAAAGACTAATTTTTTAAATAAAAAAAGAAAATAGATAGGTTATTTTTTATGATATAAAGTGTGCTTTTGGAAAAATATTGGTGTATTGAAATAAATTGTGGAGTGTACTTGAAAATGGGTAAGAAATTTCGAAGTACCCTTTAATTGAGTTTTCTTATATGGAGGAATTGAAAAGGGAAACTTATAAAACATGTATTTACCCATAAAAGAATGTTTTAATGATATGGATACATTATTTTTTAAAATATAAATATAATTAAGGATAATTATATGAAAATAATTAAGAATTACATTGGGGTGTCAAATGGAAAATGGAGGTTCGGGAAGAATCCCTTACCTTATGTCTAAAAGTATTCTGACCTAGTGCATAATTTCATGGATAATGAAATTAGTTTAATTAATAATTTAATTAAGAACCTATTAAAAATTAATTCGATTTAATAAAATTTTATTAAGTTCATTTTAGACATTTTTAATGAGTTATAATATTCAACCTTTTCATCTGGGAGTGTTTGTTTCCTTGGTTTTCATGATTGGTTCACTTATATACATGTATGGAAGTTTATGTAAAATGGGATTAATTATAAAATATTAAAATTATATTTTATTAATGAACATAAAAAATATTTAATGGTCTTATATATAATTTTTTTCAATATATGTGAATTATTTATTAGATAGAACGTTAATGATGAACATTAGTTTATTTTTGTGAATTTTCGGTTGTCACGAACTAGTTTTGTTTTATTAATTAATATTATGTATATATACTAGTTAAAAACATTATATTAATTATAATATGTATAATAAAATATTATTTAAGAAAAATAATGGTTTTAAAACTATCCTCGAATGAGGTAATGCCGAATGAAAATGCATCATCCACGATGATTGTAAATCGGCACATCACAGGCAACATTTTCATTTTTAGAATGAAATAGAGAGTAAAAGGGTAATGATGATGGATTTTAGATTAAAAACATTAAATTATCACATATATAAGACAATTAATTTATGATTCATGTTTGGATAGATTAGGTGAGGGAAGGATAATAAAAGAAAATAAATTGAAAATAAAAATAAAGGAAAATGAAAGAGGAATCTACCTCTTGAATTTATTCTCCTTGTGAACCTTCTTAAGAGGATTGGGATTGGTCTTTTGATGTGAAAAAATGATCATGGATATGGGTAATATAATTTGGAATAGTATTAGGTAAAATTGGACAATATTCAAGGCTTAAGTGGTGTGAGGAGAAGAGGTAGTGAGGGATGGTATTTAGAGTTGATGAGAGGGCTGTTGTTTGATTATTTTATTCATTAGTTTATTATTTTGGATCAAGAAAATAAATAGTGATATTTACATGAATAAATAAAATAAATAGAGAAGTATTGTTTGATATTATGTTTCTTACATCAGTGATGACTCAAGTAATAGTGTATTTATCTTATAATGTATATATATGCTAAATTAGCTTCTTTTACTATTCACAAAAAATTCAACTATTTTAGAGAAATCCAAAAAATTGATCCAATTTTTTTTTCAATGTGTATAATTAAAAAAATTAACTGCATTTTATGAAAATAATTTTATAAATATGATAAATTTAATTTTTAATTAAAATTATCATTAATTCAAAAATTACTGGTTTTAAAATTATAACTGGTTTTATGAAACATTAAAAAATTAATTAAGGTCTCATAAAATTATCTTATTATCATGAGAAAAAATAATAATAATTTATGAGTATATTTTATGAAAATATATTTTATTTTAAATAATTATATTAATTATAAATTGTAATTAAATATTTATGACTTACAAAAATACAAACACTTAATTTATCATTTTAAAAACATTTATTTACTTATTCCGTGATATAAATATAATATATTTTCATTTATAAGATAAATAATTTTTTCTAATTTCATGGGTGACTTACTATTCAATTAGTCATATTACTATTCCTAATTCTCACATTATTATTCTAATGGTCATATATAATAGTATATTGCGGTTTTAAAGATAATTTTGTGTGAAGAATAAAAAATCAATGTTGATAAATTTTAAAAAAAGAAAAACCATAAGATTTTCGGGTGTTAGAGTTTTCACTCAGTGATCTTGAGTAGATGCAATCATGGGGATTGGTCCACCAAAAAGAATACAATACTTTTAAGGTGTAATTTCTTTATCCTCTCTACAAGCATGGGTATTAGCCTCACAAATTGAGATCATTATCAATGTGTGTATTTTGTTAAATTTAATTATTTGAAAGTAAAAAAACCATGACATTGAAGTTGTGGCATGGTAGATTCAGTTGGGTACATTATTAGTGGAATGATATTGTTTGAATTATTAAGATATAATTTATCACTTTCAAGTTAAGGAAGATTTATTGCCTGGTCCAAGGTTGACTTGGATGGTAGAACCTTAATTAAATCCAAGACCATGATACAAGAAGGAAATTCAATCTAATAAGGTCAAAAAATATATAAAGAAACACAAGGATGATGACAAAAGTTTTCATCCTTATTTATGAGATATCACATGACAAAGAGATTTTATACAATGAATGTGTTTGTAGGAGATAATCAGAGCTATGACATTCCATATCTTCTTAAATGCTATGAGGGTTATGAGAAATCACTCATGGTTTGGGGGATGGACTCAATAATATCGAGATAAGAACATAAAGGGGAACACAATAAGTGTATCCATAAGTTCCAGCTATTCAGAAGAATAAAAATTTTAGATGATGTGGGCCCCATGTGTGGGGGATGATGAACATCTAAGTGTGATTAATTGCCAGTATAATTATTTAATTATATTATTTAAGTCTATGATAATTATTAGTTATGTTATGCTTCAAGGTATTTACAAGTTGTTTGATTATAAAAGTGAATAGAAGAAAATATAAATTTTCAAATGATCATTGGTTATTCATGGTTCATTGAATTATTTAGGGAGATTGTGGACTGAGTTTATGGGTTTTATTATATCACATAACATGTAATCCTGTTATAAGTGAGTGAAAAAATATCTATGGAATTTATGAATATTTTAATAAGTCATAAGTTTCTGAAAGAGTCTGAAATGAATGGTATTACATTCTAGGGACTGAAGTTCAATTTTGGAAATTATAAACTAGGTATAAAATTTTATTTTATCCACATGAATTATGATACCCATTATTAATATGAATTAATAGGGAAAAGATCTACTCTCATATCCTCTCATGCTCATATAGAGAAATCTTGAAGAAAGAATAAGGTTGTATAAATCCTTCTTCTTCAATCAAGTCCTCATTATTCATAGGATATAAGGGAAATCATAACACTCTATGATTTACTACTCTAGCAATTGGTAATCATAGATAGATGATGTAGGAGATATGGTTAACATGTGAAATATTAATAAGATTCATAGCTTGGTGCCTTTGATCCATGACATGGCAACAATGAGTGAATCAAATCAGTGATTTAAAATAAAAAATGTACCATTTACCGTTTCATTCAATCTTATTTTTTATGTATAAATTGAATTTCACAAGATCATTTATGAAATATGAGTGAGGGGTTTTTCGTATTTAGTTTTATAACATGAATTGAACCCAAATGTTTAAATTGTATTATTTTCAAGCTTTTACTACACCCAAGGTTCCTTTATATGGTAGTCTTTTTTTCTTACTTTCTAAAAAACATTATCTACATGCATATCGAGGGGTTTAGGAAGGGGAAAGTAACATTTTAATCTATAATATTTCCTCATATCACTCTTATATATTCCCATGTATAGTATACTGTAAACCATATAAATAATTTAGCTAAAAAATAGTTTAAAAATTTATAATCTATTATATCATTTTCAAAAAACATACTAAATTCTTAACATGATTTAAAATTTAACCATATTTATAAACATACCAAATCCATATATGTTTTAAAAAATAAACATTATTTTAACAATATAAGAAATCATGGTAAATATAATAACTAATAAATCATGTATCCATATATAAACTTACCCAAATATGATCATAATGCACTTGAAGTGTATCCTCACACACCTAGATGAATCCATAAGTGTAATTCCACCATAACCATTGTTATTTCCAATAATGACATAATATTATTTCTAACTATAGAGTTTATAATTCCCTTGAATTAAAACTAATTTCTAATATCAACCATTTCATTATGAAATGATCACCCCATTCGAAATTTGTAATATTCAAGATATATTATATTCAAATCCAATTTAAGTTAAAAACACCATTTTTTAGAAACCAAATGTTATTAATTTGAAAAACAAAAACTCATATTTTTCATTCAGAATTCACATTTTCTATTTTCCAAGATTTTGAAAAAATCATGATTTTATTAAATTAATTCCATAATTTTTTCAATAAATTCACACTTTAAATAAATAATTTTAAAATAATATTAATCACAATTATTATAAAAATAATCTATCGAGGATGGAATAAAATCCACTTAACTTAATTGTTTTCCATTGAATTGTCCACATGATCCTAATCTGACAAATTTAATGAGGTAAAACACCTAGACCTATCATCTAAATTCCCCATGAACCATTGTTCTTAAACCCATATAATTAATGTTCAAAAGTAAGATAGGTTCGCATGTCCAACACACATAATGCATTTCCCTAGTCTATATTGGCATGCCCTTATGAAACTCTTATATTCAAATTACATGAACTTTAGAGAGGGTAATGGCCCTCATTCCATTTTTCACAACCTAATGTAACATTACACATATGAGGTATTTGTTAGGCGGAGAATTAAAGGAAGTGACGGCAAGAGGGGGGGTGAATTGCCTTTTAAAAATTAATTAACAATTTAAAGTGAAAGTGCAGCGGAAATAAAAGAGGCAAAACACACAACTTGATAACGGAGTTCGGCTTAAACCCAAGCCTACGTCTCCGCTCCCAACTCAACCGTTGAGAGATTTACTACCGTTTGCTTTTTAATGGTTTTAGCAAGAAACCCACTAGACTTTAAGGTTAGTCTAGAACCTATTACAGCTTGCTTTTATTGGTTGAGAAAGAACCCACTAGCCTTCTTACAGGTGAAGGACTAGCTCACCTATGACTCAAGCCTTTTAAAGGGAAGGCTTGACTAACCTCTTCACACCTTGAAGGTGGTGTGAAAACCCAAAAGAGAGGATGAGAGAAAGAGATGGGGGTTTGTAGGCACAAACCCAATTTGATGCTCAAAATAAATAAAACATGAAAAACCGTAATGGGAGAAGTCTTGGGCGTCGAAGGATTGATTGGAGTTGATGAAGGGCGCACCCAAGCTTCTTTGATAGTGCTCCTTGGATGTGGAATTGTGTTGGAGAAATTGGGTATTCCTTGAAGGAATTCGCCGGAGGTTCGCCAAATGATGTAAAATGTGTCACGTGGGCTTCCGTGGCTTGGTAATAGTTCCGACTATGTTCCGGGGCTTCCTAGTCCTTTATTTATAGAGGGGGAACCCTCAAATGGCCTTTGGGATGCTTCGGAGCCGTTGGAGAGGCCTTCGGAGCCGTTGGGAGGCAAGTGGACAGGTCTGGTCAAAGGCCCAACGGCTAGTTTGACTGGCTCCACCGGCTGACCGGTACAGTTCCATCGGTTGGCCGGTGTTTGGAAAATGGAGAGGTCTTCGGGCTCAGGCACCACCGGCTTGCCGGTGAGGAGGCCACCGGTTGGCCGGTGCTGAGGCAGTGGCTGACACTGTTCTGGCTGGGTGCCACCGGCTGGCCGGTGCTGAGGCCACCTGTTGGCCGGTGCTGAGGTAGTGGCTCAGCCTTCTGTCTGGGTTCCACCGGCTGGCCGGTGGTGAAGCCACCGGTTGGCCGGTGCACTGGACAGAGGGATGCCTTCTGTCCAGGCCTCTATCGGTCGGCCGGTGGTCATCCACCGGTTGGCCAGTGGGACTGAAATTCAGTCCACTTTTGCTTCTTGCTTTCTTGGCCCAATTCCTTGGCCACCTAAAATCATGCCTATCATCCAAAAACACTTAAAACAATATTAGATAAATAAGAGAGTGATTGTGATCATGAAAATTAAACCACGAGGGGTACGAGAGGTACAACAATCTCCCCTATTTTGATGATCACAATCACCAAAACAAACAATGTAAAAATGAAATGAAAGGCATGCTTTAAATTTCTTTACTTTCCAATTTATCCTTTAAAGTATGAGAGAAAGATTTCTCCCCCAATCAACCAAGAATTTCTCCCCCTTTGTGATTATCAAAATAGCACGGGGCATAAAACTTGATTGAGGGAAAAAATTGAAAAACTAGAAAGAGTTTTGAAACCAATTGAAATTTTTGAAATTGAATTGAAAGTTTTGAATGAAAGATTTGAATTGAAAGTTTTGAATGAAAGATCTGAATTGAAAGTTTTGAATGAAAGATTGAATTGAAGGTTTGAATTGAAAATTTGAATTGAAAGTTTTGAAATGAAATTTTGAATTGAAATTTTTGAATCGAAAATTTTGAATTGAGATTTTTGAAAAAGGTTAAAACGATCCTAACTCCCCCTAAATAAAAACAACAAATCACCGGGGAGAGGTTTTTGAAACGGAGACGAATTTTGGTCCGGTAAGACTCGCTAAAAGGGATTTTTCAATCCAAACTTGTCTAGTGGCGGGTCTTCTACTATAAAATTCATCATTGAAGAAAATGGTCTTGGGCCTACCATACCGGGCATTTTTACAATCGCACTCATAAATTAAGTGCCCGGGTTTTTTACAATAATTGTAAAATTTATATTCGGAGCTCCCCCTTACAAAAATAGTAGGTGCATAGGAAGAGGAAGCTTGATTGGAATAGCCAAGCCCTTGGGTGGTTCTAGATACGCGTTGGGAACCAAGGAGTTTGGTCAAATTTTGTTCACCTTGGGTGAACATAGCTAGTGATTCCCTTAAATCCTTGATTGTTGATTCCATGGATTCAACATCGGGAAGGTTTTGGACTTTGAGGGACAAATCCTCCTTTTCTTTGAGAAGTTGTTCCTTTTCGGAAGAGAGTTTTTTGAAATTCTTTTTTAAAGCAACAAATTTGGAAGAAAGTTCGTGAATACCTTCCTCCAATTGATCTCTAGCATGTTGGAGATACTCATAAGACAAATGATTGAATGAATTTGAAGAACAAGAGGAAGAGGAGTCGGAAGATGTTACCTCATGGAATGCCATTAGGCATTTTTTACCGTTTTCGCTCGAGGAGGAGGAGGAGGATGTGGAGCTATCACTCCATGTGGCCTTGAAAGCCTTCTTCTTTTCCTTTTGCTTGGCCCTTTTCTTGTTGAGTGGACAATCGGGCTTGTAATGGCCTTTCTTGCCACACCCGTAACATGTTACCTCGGGCTCGGATTTTTCGTCGTGTTTTTCCTTTCGAGCCTTGCGGGATTTCTACTTTTTGTGCTTCTTCATAAATTTGTGCATCTTGCGGGCAAGATTCTCCATTTCGGAATCGCCGCTTGAAGAGGATGACGATGAGGAGGAGGAGCTTTCTTCTTGTTGAACTTTGAAGGCGATGTTCTTTGGAACTTTGATTGGTTTGCCTTCCTTTTCAGCTTGCCTCCTCATGGTGATCTCATAAGTCATGAGGGATCTGATGAGCTCTTCGACCGGCATATTCTTTATGTCTTTTGCTTCTTGGATTGTCGTGACTTTTGGTGCCCATGTGCTTGGTAGGATCCAAAGGATCTTTTTGACCATCGTTTCTGCAGACACATCATCACCAAGAGACATTCTACCATTGCAAACGTCAGTAAAGCGTGTAACATTTCAGAGATAGATTCGGATGGATGCATGGTAAAAGATTCAAAATCTTGACGGTACATGTCCAATCGAGTATCCTTGACTTTGTTGGTCCCCTCATGGGTAACCTCCAATAGTTTCCAGATTTCATGTGATGAGGTGCATGTGGAAACTCGATTGAACTCATTACGATCGAGGCCGCAATGTAGAGCGTTCATGGCTTTGCCATCAAGCTCGAAATTTTTAATGTCGGCTTGGGTCCATTTGGATTAATCGGGAGAGGAGAGAGAATAACCATGCATGACAATTTTATAAATGGGATAACCTATACTTCTAAGAAAAGTGGTCATGCGGGTTTTCCAATAAGTGTAGTCAGTTCCATCAAAAAATGGAGCACGACCTAAAGAATAGCCTTCGGGGAAGAAAGAGGTTGAAGCCATCACAATGGATCTTAATTTTGAAACCGGTGAAGGTATTACTCAAACCTCCTTCGGATACCAATTGTTAGGCGGAGAAGTAAAGGAAGTGATGGCAAGAGGGGGGGGGGTGAATTTCCTTTTAAAAATTAATTAACAATTTAAAATCAAAGTGAATGTGCTGCGGAAATAAAAGAGGCAAAACACACAACTTGATAACGGAGTTCGGATTAAACCCAAGCCTACGTCTCCGCTCCCAACTCAACCGTTGAGAGATTTACTACCGCTTGCTTTTTAATGGTTTTAGCAAGAAACCCACTAGACTTTAAGGTTAGTCTAGAACCTATTACAGCTTTCTTTTATTGGTTGAGCAAGAACCCACTAGCCTTCTTACAGGTGAAGGACTAGCTCACCTATGACTCAAGCCTTTTAAAGGGAAGGCTTGACTAACCTCTTCACACCTTGAAGGTGGTGTGAAAACCCAAAAGAGAGGATGAGAGAAAGAGATGGGGGTTTGTAGGCACAAACCCAATTTGATGATCAAAATAAATAAAACAAGAAAAACCGTAATGGGAGAAGTCTTGGGCGTCGAAGGATTGATTGGAGTTGATGAAGGGCGCACCCAAGATTCTTTGATGGTGCTCCTTGGATGTGGAATTGTGTTGGAGCAATTGGGTATTCCTTGAAGGAATTCTCCGGAGGTTCGCCAAATGATGTAAAATGTGTCCCGTGGGATTCCGTGGCTTGGTAATAGTTCCGACTATGTTACGGGGCTTCCTAGTCCTTTATTTATAGAGGGGGAACCCTCAAATGGCCTTTGGGAGGCTTCGGAGCCGTTGGAGAGGCCTTCGGAGCCGTTGGGAGGCAAGTGGAGAGGTCTGGTCAAAGGCCCAACTGCTAGTTTGACTGGCTCCACCGGCTGACCGGTACAGTTCCACCGGTTGGCCGGTGTTTGGAAAATGGAGAGGTCTTCGGGCTCAGGCACCACCAGCTGGCCTGTGAGGAGGCCACCTGTCGGCCGGTGCTGAGGCAGTGGCTGACACTGTTCTGGCTGGGTGCCACCGGCTGGCCGGTGCTGAGGCCACCGGTTGGCCGGTGCTGAGGCAGTGGCTCAGCCTTCTGTCTGGGTTCCACCGGCTGGCCGGTGGTGAAGCCACCGGTTGGCTGGTGCACTGGACAGAGGGATGCCTTCTGTCCAGGCCTCTATCGGCCGGCCGGTGGTCATCCACCGGTTGGCCGGTGGGACTGAAATTCAGTCCACTTTTGCTTCTTGCTTTCTTGGCCCAATTCCTTGGCCACCTGAAATCATGCCTATCATCCAAAAACACTTAAAACAATATTAGATAAATAAGAGAGTGATTGTGATCATGAAAATTAAACCATGAGGGGTACGAGAGGTACAACAGTATTAAATAGAACGGTACAAATGGTAATATCAAAATAGTTTCATGCCCCCATTCCATTTGGCATAAACACATTCTGAATTTCAAAAATCCTTTATTCTTGAATTTTGGAGAGATAAATGTGAGAATGGGGATTTTAGGGACTAAAAACATACCTTGAAAATCTATTGATAATCCATCCAAATTTCCTACCTTTTCATACCATGATCAAAGCTTCCACTTCTTCTAATGGATACGTATAGAGATAGAAAATAGAAGAATTTGAAATGAATATCCTCTATTTATAAAACCTTTTTCCTTTGTTATCCACCATGAATGTACCATATATAACCTCCTAATAAAATAGGGTCAAATCCCTTCATTTTCTGCTTTATAATTTCTATCTCATTATACATCTACACCATCACTCCCAAAACATATATGTCCTCTATTATAAAAAATATTCACGTTTTCAAAATATTAATAAAATTGATCTTATTAATAAATAAACTACCAAAATTTCATATCATACTTACCTTAATTAATACCTATCCAATTAAAAAATTCATAATAATAAAATTATAACACTATTTAAAACCCATGATAACCATATAAAATAAAAACATAATAATTTAATGACCTATGTGAGATTAATAACACCAATTATACAATATTAAATAAAATTCCACCAATATTACACAAGTAACTCTTTCTTCATTATTCATATGTCAATAAATGTCCCTTTATTATTTAATAAAATAATTATAATGATAGATTCTTTTTTCCATGATAATGAATATAATAAATCAAATCACAAGTATCTAAACATAAATTAATAAATAACCAAAAACATTATGGATGTTATAATAAAAATAAAATCTCTATAACCTTCCATCTAGAATCTTCACTTCCCTGGGGAGATTATCAAGGATTATTATTTAACAACATGGTTGTTTGTTAGTAAAACTACTAAATTAGGGCATTGTAATAAAGTATCCAAGTTCAAACAACATGGAACTTGTTATATATCTAAGAATAATGAGCCTTTATTAATTGTTTGATTGAAAATAGAAAAACTAAAAATTATTTTGAAAACAAAGGTAAAGACCAATATCATTGACAACAAAGGACATCCTATTTAAAATTGAGTACTGAACCAATTTTAGTGGATATATTTTCCTACAAACAATTAATTATATAAATTTTATAATGATATTGATAGATTATTTATGAGATTACCAAATATTAATTAATATTTACTAATAAAATTTCAATTAATAGTACAATAATTTGTTTAATCGCTTTTAGATAAAAGATCCAAATTAATTAAATGTTCTTTATGAACAAATCTAAACTAAAAAAGGAAAATAAAGTGTAGTCACACAATCTCATCATTCTGCACCACATTATAAGTCCTCTGTTAGTTTCCACTTATCTATAATAACAACATCAGAATGAAATAATAATTATTATAAATTTGATAAAAAATAAAACAATCATGACATAAGAAAAATCTATGCATCACATTTCACCAGCAACCTCATAATCATTATTCCCCATATATTAAGGGTTTAATCACTCATGATAGAATAAATATCCCTGATGAATGAAAATTTTAATTAATATATGGTGGAAACATGAAAATAAAATAAGAAAAACAAGAAATAATATAGTAGAGAAAAAAAAAGATCTACTACTAATAAAAGATTTAATTACACAATCTAAAAAAATAATAGCCTCATTAATGTTATCTTTATAAGATCCAAAATTAGTAAAAGTTCATAATCCACCTAAACAAATTTTAAATGTAAAGTATTTATATTCATATACTAAATAATTTTACAATTCTAAAAATTGTTCATTGTGGGGTTAAATATGTAATATATCTCCATATATTTTCTACTTGTGCGATCTATACCATGATTCAAGGGAATGTGTTGCGGTCCAAGGATCTCATACCCATCTCTTCGAACTTAAAATTCTTAAACATAATAGTGAAATACCTAATATTTATTGGATTGATATATTCATTAAAATTTGTATCCCATGATGGTTATGGTGTGATGGGGATCTAAAGAAAAATTCTAGAACCTTGGTACTTCAATGGTTATATAGGCCTTATCTGATTTTTTTTGTGAAGTTCATTACTATAGTGCAAATAATTATCAACACCAATATGTTTATTCTTACCCATTTATTCTAAAATATAATGATTATGGTCATGAAGAATGGACTTAACAATTCTTTTCAGAGATAATCATACACAGATTTCTTGTTGTGTGATGTCATAGGTTATGATGTGGTTGCATATTTCTTATAGATTCAAAAAATTTCTTCTTTCAACAATATATTGTAAATCTAGTGGTTACGGATTTATGTCATCTATAACTTATTGAATTTATCTAGAACTCATCAAAAGTATTAAATCATATTATTTCTACCAATAATAATTAAAAACACAGGCAATTAGGTATAATTTTATTCATTTAAGTCTATAAACCATGAAAAAAACTATACTTGTATTTGAGATATCAAATTATACCACGTCTAAACATTTTATTATCCTTAATAAAAATATTAATATCTAACAACAATAAAAAAATAAAAAAAAAGAAACAAGTTAATTAATCACAATCACAAATATGAATTCTTAATTGAGAATTATAAAAAAAATATAACACATCTAATTCATAGTGTTCCAGTCATTCCTCATAATCAATTCCAATTCAAAACTATTTTCCTCTTCTAATTACATATTTTAATAATTCATAATTACCCATTACACTTATTACATACCATACTAGAAGTTAGTTTCACTCATCACTCATGATATTTGAGTTGGAGTTATGATCAGTCTCAAGTATATTCACAATATACATACTGTCTTTTTATTTCAATCTCCTCATATAAATTAAACCAAAATAAATAAATAAAAACTTTTCATGGTATTCTATGAGGTTTATATAGGTGGATTATACAATTAAAATTCAAATCAATGGATTAACAATTAGTCCTTAATTAATTAAAGTATAATAAGTGATAATAACTTAATCTCATTGAATGAAAACTATTCATTCATCTCCATAAAAAAATAATTTACCATTTCTTTATCGAATTTTTCATATGATCACAATATGAAATTTCAAAATGGTAATCAAGATTTCATCATTATCTTTAATTATTATTTTTTGAATAATTTTATATAAAAAATTTCCCACACCAATTGAATTAAAAAATAGAATCTAAAACCCCACTATTATTCTCCTCCCAACACATTTTATGATAGTTAAAATGAGAGGGGGAATATGAATTGCCAATGTTTAATACATGGTATCCAGTTACACAATATTTATTTTTAAAAATTGAGGATCAATATTGTTTTAATTAAAAACTTATTATGAAACATCTTCCTATGAATTAAGAGACTAATCCCCACATATTAATTTCATGTAAAAACATCTCAAAAGAACTATAAATCAATCCAAAATCCCCCTAATTGTTTAATTAAAATCATGCGATAATGAAAAATAAATTTGTTTAGAAGGAAAAGTTCGTTTATAATGAAACTACTTATAATGAATATAGTGGTGTCTACAGGGTCGATAAATTATAAATTTATGGTATTTATAATGATCAAATTAACTTCAAAAGTATAAATTGATAATCTAAATCAATTTAATTTGGTTTTAAATCATAATTATTTTTAAATTATTAATAAAAATGTTATATTTTTTATATATCTCTTGAGAATATATCAATATATAGGGTACTAGAAATAATATGACAATGGGGTTTAGAGTACCTATAGGGAATTAGAATAAAAACATTTTTAAATCAATTAATGGAATTAATAATAATGAACAATCTAATAAATGAAAATATCTAAGAATTAGAATAAAAATATAGATTCATATATATAATCAATTTGAAAATAAATCTGAATTAGAATGAGCAAGAATCATTAAACAAGTTTCACTAATGTCTTTATTATTTATCATCATGAAAAATAAAAATTTCCCCAAGTGAGATTATTTCTTCTAACAAATGATTTTTCTAGATAAAAAAAGTAAAAAAATTCAAATTATTTCCCGAGATATATAATTCCCCCACACATTAATTAAACATTTTACAAAATGTATAAAAAATAAGATATAGATGCATAACTATAGGTATGAAAACATAATGAAGGATGTGAAAAAAATTAATTAATGAAAATGAAATATTTCATTTTGTATTGGTTTTTTTTCTTGATCTTTAGAATAATATTATTACATTTAGTTTCTTGAATGTTTTGAGTGTTTGATTGGATTTATTATAGAACAGAATTTCTTAACTTGACAATTTGTTAGATCAAAAATGAAATAGAAATAATGTTCAATAATGGTTTTATTATTAAAAGCTTAAATTTAATGTATATTAGTAAATAATTACCAATATGATATGAAAAATATCTCAAAATGAATAAATAAACATCAATTGAATAAATGTATGAGACAAAAGTATAAAAAATGAGTGTTAATAAACACAAATGGGGTAGGGGATGTTATAAAACTCCTCAATACTCTCATGAACCTCCATACTATGATATTGATCCTCCCTAGTGTCCTATATGGATTTCAAAATAGTAGCTGGTGGATCTTCTAAATGGGTATGAAAAAAACACTTTTTGATATCATCAATCTCTTCTAGTAAACACAGAATAAAATCAAAGGTGGATGCTAATTGTTGAATAGATGATACAACATAGGCTATAAAATTATATTATTGAGAAATGAAAATATATAAGGTTAATGTATTCGTTGTATTCATATTATTCAGGGTTAGGTGTTCCCA
Source organism: Viscum album (assembly GCA_963277665.1). NCBI lineage: Eukaryota > Viridiplantae > Streptophyta > Magnoliopsida > Santalales > Viscaceae > Viscum > Viscum album. The sequence continues at coordinate 352,823,704 of OY728162.1, forward strand.
TAAGACATCCTGTATAACTAAAGTGTGATCTATCTCAATAACATTCCCAATAATCAAGTCCACATAGGAAATTATTCTTGGTGTCTCATTAGCAAGTGAATCATTGGGGGGGGGGGTATTATTAGTAGTGTTAACTGGAGGATGGACATGCTCAATAATGTCATTAGATTCTGGAATCATATTAATTTAATGAAAATCCATATGAAGTGAATTTAGGTTGATTAATGGAATCTTTTTATGTGTATAAGTAATCATTCCCATACACTTCCTCTAGGTGTCAAGATAAAGATTATGATGAGTGGTTGTATAAACCTGAATGTTCAATTTCTTATAACATATAGATTTATTAGGGGTAGATAAAATTTGGTAGATATAATTATATTGTGCTAGAGGTGGGATATTTGGGGTGGTATATCTAGATGGGTAGGTAGAATTGAAGTGGGGATTAATCATGAACCATGATGATATCCCTTGGTATGGCTAGTGGTCATGGTAGGGTGGTGTGGCTGGCACTATGGTATGGGGCAAAATATGTCTGAGATTATAAGATAAATGAATCATTTTTAAGATAATATATTTATACTAGATCATATACTAAAATTATTCTATGATGTACACATTTCTCTCATTCTAATAAAATTAGGTTGGCGGATCCTAGCTAAGTGTTATTGTGGAGCACCTTATGATAGTGGGAGTTGGTCTGGAGTGGGAGGTATCCTATGAATAACCCTGAATGGCCTCACCCTCCTTTGAAATATATGGATAATCCTTGCACAATTATTATCTATTACTCTCTTTCTTCTACAAGCCCATATATGCTAATAATGATAAATCAATTAATTGGATCTTTACATTGGAAGCACGTGTCACAAACTACTCAAAGGGTCCAAAATATTGTTCTTGCTGGGTGATGTAGTTCCACCCATGATCTTATCTTTAAACTCATTCTAACACACCTCAATGTATAGGGATAATTTCTTTTACATATTTATTTTTCTTTAGATAAAAATGGTATTCAATTTGAGAATATCAAGCTATCATACAATCCCCTAGGAATCAACCTTGGTAATCCAATCACATGTAATTTCCTAATGGATAATTAATAGTATGGAATTCCACAAATTAGTGCTTTTCATTATCAACTTATCATGTATACTCTTCAGATCTAGTGTAAGGCTTGATCATACTGAATATTTACTCAACTAGGATCTAGATATAATTTAACATAGGTCTAGGTGTGTAAAAAATCATTATAATAAATAACCATTATGACTCTAAATTCTTCTAGTGAAAATATTAAAAAATCATTTGCTTAATATAAACTTTACATCCTATAGTTTAAGCACCAATGTTAATAGAAACTCCGGGTTCATCTCCTTGTATGCCTCACCTCTAACATGTATAATTTTCTTTAGATGCACCACTCTAAATTCCTTTATAATCACCTCATCCATGTCAATATACAACATGATCCTTATATTAATAGTCTTATTAATATTTATCCAATTTATCTATCGTATCCATAGTCTCTCCCAAATATTAGGGTTAGTGAACCAAAAGCAACATTTTATGTGGTTCTAAGATGATTCCTCAATCAAAGATAAGTGATTGGATGGATGATAAATATTAATCAGGTTGTGTGATAGAGATGAGGATGGTCTTAGAAATGGGATCAAGGAGGTATCTTATGCTGGGATAAGTTGTCTATCCTTCAATTATTTAATAATTTTTATGGGGATCATAGAAGAGTTCTTAGTATATGGATGTTTTAACTTATTCAAAAGAGGGTTTCCTTTATTTAGGAGGTATTTGGTGGGTAATAGGTTGGTGAATTATAGTTCTAGTGAGGTTTTATTGGTCTTTGGTGGTGATTGGGAAGGTTATTGATGGTTGGAATGGGTATTGTGATTTAGAGGTATTAGTTGGGAAATAGGGTGATAAAGGGATTAGAATCAGTACATGAAGGTGGAATTAATTTCTTCTGAAAAATTTGGTAACAGTTTACTTGTTTATTTGAGTGGTTAAAAGGGGTTTATCTAGTTGCAAATATAAGGCCAGGATGAATAAAGAGAGAGGGAGGTAAATATTCATGTCTTAAGTTTCAGTTTTTTCTATATATTTATAAAATTTTAAATCATTTATGCGTAATATCTTGTTATATAGTATGATGGTATTAAATTTCTAAACCCTTCAATTTTTGAAAATATATCTAATAAACTATTGTTCTACTAGTTATTTCATCATAGTGAAACATCAACATGAATGTTTGGGATCTTATAATTTGTGGGATTGCATTGTGACCTGTTATGACCCCATAAAATTTTACTGTCATTCTATCTATATTAACTTTTGTGGATTTTATCATTTAGTTATGAAATTTTTCTATGTTTTATTATTGAAAATCTAATAGATGGATTCATGGGGTAAGACTATGTTATGTTCTCTTCCCTATGAAAATTTATTTCTCTACTATTTTTTTATAATTTTATAGTTTTTAATGTGGGAGGTTTTACTACAATATATTGTGATGAATACTACCCATGATCAATTTTAAGTATTATCATTGTGGTGCAGTTGAGACCCTACAAAATTTCAATATATCATTATTTATCTTCTCATAAAACACTTATAGTGTGACTGACATTTCTTCCCCATGATATATAATAGCTAAAATATTTTATTGCATGATTTACGGTATATCCTTGTGTGTTTTTTTGTGATAGTGGTTTCCTTATAAAATTTCATTCCATCCCATATCAGACTAATTACATCCTTTGTATCACTATTCCATAATATTATTGTATTCTTAAGGGAGGATTATGTGGGTCACCTGGGGTATTATTAGAGGTAACCTTAGAGCCTATAAAATGACACTTAATCTTAACCACCCGTAACCTAATACCAATAATGAATGAAAACTGTAAGACATAAAACAAATATACCTAGGTTTCATATTTATTATTAATTTTGTTAAAGTTAGAATTATGATATACTTAAGTATCTTCAATCAAAATATAATGTGAACATGAAACCCACTTGATAATACTCAGTTTCATGCTTGGGGTGGTGTCCTTCTACCTTGGAGGATGGTTCTTTAGTCCTCTAAATCTCCGCAACTATATATGATAATTTTATTAATAAAATAATTAGACCTTGAAAAGGCCAAACCAGGATTAATGTAATCAATGAGAGGTGGAGGGGTGAATCGGTGATATATTTTCCTTTTATGTAATCATTATTTGATAAAAACCATTAACTATTGTTAATGATTTATCACTTTTTTGAAAACAAAATATTCACACATCTGCAGGAACATATGTATTTACAAGGTTCACTAATCAATAAGATTATATAGTACTTGGAATGGTTTGTAAATAATAAAATACCATAAAATGCACTAGAAAAAAATCATTTTGTGTGGAAAAAACAAGTAGAAAATACCCTTATACTTATGTGGGACTATGATCAATATAATAGTGGACATGATTATTCCAGCAGGAATAGTGTAAGTATGTTTTTGAAACATGCACCAGTTGGTTCCAATCATGTCACTGTGTTGGTTAAATTTTTTTAGATATTGTATTTAATAAAAAAATCTTCACTGTAGTACCAAGTAGTAGGCAAGAACAACTTTTTTGGACTTCTTATGAATTGTCAGTTTTATTGTTTAGTTCGATTCATCAATATGAAAAAAAATTCCTAGAAAATAATCTAATTTTATTCCTTCTTTTCCCAAAAATTATTAGTCGGATTGCTTACTCTGATCTAGAATACTCTAATCATAACTTTTTATGAACACTTATTCTCTCTGGAAATGTTTCTAAATAAAATTCCATCTAGAAAACTTCCTATGTCAATGCTTCCAAAAAAATACAATTATATATACCAATCCTTCTCATGAATAGTATCATAGTATGTTATAATTTGACCTCTATTTATAGGTGTCATAGATGAGGGAACGGGAAGTACACTGATTTTGTTTTCCTGCTCACAATAATTTTAGAAATTCGAATTTCATTTTCATTTGATCTCCCTTTTGATGATTTCTAAATGCTTCAACACTATTCTATATTCTTTTCGAATATTCTTAAACTCTCCATAAAATATTATATCATAATGACAATATCTCTAGATCTCAGCCTAGGAAATAAATTGCACTGAATGTTTTTTCACTCTAATTTGCATGATCTGATGGAGAATAGGAAAACCAGATGGCTTCCCATTATGATGCTCCAAACCAAATGTAACTATTCTACCACAAAAATCATTTCAACTTCTAATTACTTTAGTATCAAATAATATTCTTATAGAAACTTCAACATGTTTCAACTTTTCTACTGATTTCTTCATTTGACCAATAACTTATTAGACCGATGAACATGTTTCTAGTGAAGCCTAACATAAAAAAACTTCTCATTGTTAGCATGAGTTTGATAAATCAGTATCTGATTCTCATTTGATAGATCAATGTAAAGTGTTATCTAACACAAATTGACACAAATTAATGTAATACAACATTGAGACCACACTATGATGATTCGATGAAAATGGTTAACTACATTTTTGTATAACAACTGATTGATCTATCTCTAAAACCCTACTGATTCATTAGTCTAAAAAATTTCTATTTTTCATCTCACATAATAAATATGGTCCATCTAATAAAATTTGGATAGTACTATGTTTTTCCTCATATGAAGGTATGTATCTGATGTTTTATTAGTGTTAACTATATGTCTTATGGATCGAAGTCGCACATTGTTCAACTTACTGGAATCAACAATAAATACATTATTTCTAAAACTAAAAACTGGTGGTTTATTAAATGAATAAGTACAACCAATGAATCATACCATCTGATGGATCATTCAAATCGACCCTTTTACAAAAACTCAGACTAGAAAAAATTTAATCACTTAGACACCAATCAACTTCTGCATTAAGAACATCTGAAACATATAATATACATCTGGAAACCATCGACTTCAAAGAAACACTAGAAGTTTACATTTCTATCTTCTTCCAAATACCATCACTTGTATCATAACTTATTCATGATGTTATAAACATATATATTGGTATATAATCATCTATATTTTGTGGGAATGTTCTACAACTTTCCATATTTTTAATAACTTTTTAATTTTCATCAAAAATCAATCTGATTCCCAACACATTGAATGCCTCAAGACATTTTCTACCCCTTTCTTTAAAAATTCTATGAAAACATGTTTTTTGACAACTCATAATATTAGTAAATTGTTTTGTATAAAATCATCATTATATTTCATGTCAAATATCTCAAAATACATTCTACCTCTACTACAACTTCCCACTCTGTTCCAAAAATATTCATTTTGGAAAGTTGTGTCTGAAAAAAAGTATACTTATAATATATCATTAGATTATAAAAACAAAAATGATGGAATATATTAAGAAATATACATCTAATCTCCCAATTTCTGGTACTTCTTCTTTCTATCATAAAAAATTACAAATTGAAGAGATTTATAAAAAATTCAACAAAATAAAAAACATTTAGAAACCACTTCTTCCATCATCCAAAAAACAACTCCCAACCAATATAGTCCTAACAATACCCCCTTTGGTTTTTGTTTTCAACCAGGGTTTATAAATCACTGAAACTATGTAACTCATGCTATGGATCACTAATCAATAATTCTAAGACTGTATGAGAAAACTCATTGATAGAAGCAATAATCATTGACATACAAACCATGCTATCCATTAGTATCAACTGAAGAAATTTTATTGACATCAAAATATTCCATATCTTCCAAACTTATTTAAATTTCATGTAAAAATAAGTTTACTTTAATTAAATAAAAAAAAATTGAACAGTTCATACACATACAGGTTTATTTCATAGATTACCCAAACTCCCCCTAAATACATTCTCACATAAAATGTTTTTCGCATACCAATGGATGGATTTATGAAACATCATTTTTCTCCCCTTAAAAAAACTATCCAACGATTAGAATATATACGGAAAACAAATACCTCAACCTTGTAGAGATGGTGGTTGGACACCCATGTATAACCATAGTTTAAAAATTTATCCATTTTCTAATGATTTTTTGAATATGTCAGCAACTTATTCCATCGTAGGACCATACCTCAGCTTGATTTCATTATTCTACACATGCACATTGATGAAGTGGTATTTTATATCAATATGTTTTGAAAAATAATTTCATATTTGATTTATTTTGAGGTTTCTAGAACATTGATTATTACAACCGAAGATAAATGGTAACTTGACTTCAACTAACAAATATTCCATCTAAGTCTTCATCTATATAAGTTGTGTTGTGGTTTGAATAGTGGAAACATATTTAGATTCATACATGATAAGAGTTACAGAGTTTTTCTTTTTAGCATTCCAACTCACATAAGTTTCACCTAGAATGAAAACTTCACTAGATGTGGATATTTTATCATCAACACTTCCTATCCAATCAGCAATAGTATACCCAAAAAATCAGTTCTTCCCGAGCTTTCATATTTGATTCCAAAATCTATTTTCCCTATGATATATCTAAGAATTCATTTTCCAATTAAGATATGAGATTACTTTGGAGTACATTGATATCATTCACATAAGGTAACAATATATATGGTATCTAGTCTTGAAGTATTTATATATAAAAAACTTCCAATCAGCTTATGAAATTATTTAGAATCCACTTCCATTACTTCACCATCTTTAGAAAACATGGTTCCCAATAAAATTAGTGTTGAAATAGGTTTTGAATTATCCATTACTAACTTATTAAGAATTTCCTTAGCATACTTTTATTGTGATATAAAAATGTGTTTCTTCTTTTATGATATTTTCCAGATAATAATGTATTTCATTTCCTCAAGCATAGAAATTTCAAAAAACTTCTTCATCTATGATTTTTTTTTCACAAGTTCTTCCGTCATTCCAAGAAAAGATAATATCATTAACATAAAGTACTAGAATTCTCCAAATGGAGGTCTCTAATAATGAGAAAAAAAGTGGGATTTTCCTTGCCTTCTGCTTGTCTTCTTTATCACGCCTCTACAACACCACCCCACCACACCTCACTGCCCTCGCCCCCACCCTTGTTACCCACGGTCAACCTGAACACCTCCAAAACACTTCTTATAGTCCTCCATTCACCCCCAAAATCACCTCACCACACCTTGACCTCCCCTAACCTACCTGGAAACTCCCATGCCATTATGAATCTGCCATGGCTGGTGAAACAAGCTTTTATAAAACCTTCCATGTCGTCTTCGTGTCACCATAGTTACCCACGACATCTAGGATTAAAAATCACTAGATTTTGGTGTTGATCTTTAGTTTCCACAAAATGGGGGATGCTAAAGGATTTATCCACAAGACAAAAGTGTCTTCTGTTTGGCGAATTCTAGACAGATGTTAAAGGGAATTAGCAATGGCTTTAAGTGGTCTCTAAAGCCCATATTTCTATTAGTAATAAATGATTATAATGATAGAAATATCATGATTTTATTTTATGTAGATATTGACATCTACTCTACCTTTATTTAAATTTAACTTCCTTAAGCATCCATCCAGTTTGGAATACTAAGATCTCGAAGATTTCCTTAACCCATATAAATATTTCTTAAACTTATATGCATAACATTCATCATTTCCAATCAAAAATACACAAGGTTTTTAAACATAAACTTATTCATCAAGTTATCCATTTAGAAATTATTATTTCACATCTATATAAAAAAATTTATATCCCCATTATACAATAATTCCTAGAATTATTCTAATTGTTTCAAACCTTAAAACTGGAGAAAAAGTCTCATTGAAATAAATGCCTTAAATCTATGAGTAACCTATGTTATCCAATAATGATTTATTTATTTTGAATTCTCCATATTCATCTAACTGATTTCCGAACACCCACTATGTACCAATAACATTTTTTATCATTCATTTTAGGTATAATATCCCAGGTTTCATTCTTCTCAATCTAGTATAACTCTTCCTTTATAGAATGAATCCACTCATAATTATCAAAATCTTCATTAACATATTTTGGCAGAGATTTTGAATAAAAATAATTATGTGTAAAAATTTTGATATTCATATTATTTGAACCTTTTTTTATCACAAATAATGTTTTTAGTTCTATATTTTTCCTCATACTAAGATGAATTGTACAATTTTTTATCACTAGAATTAGCTGAGTCTGATTATTCAATATGCGTGGAATCACTACTATTGGATTTTTTTTCATATTATTTATAATAATTTTTTCATATTCATAATATTTATCAACCGTATGTGTTTATGAAACATATTCCACATATTTTTATGAACTTTTTCATCAGTAGAATCAACTATAGTTAATATTTATCTTTTCAATCATCTATATCCTCTACCATTTGGAGAATATCCAAGAAAGATACCATCCCCACCTCTTTAATCAAGCTTTCCAAGATTTCCACATTTTTTCTTTATAATGTAGGGAATTTAAAAAACCCTTAAGTATTTCAATCATAGAATATTGTTATAGAACATTTCATAAGGATTCATATTAGAAAATGGTTTGTAAAAACATTTAAACTGAATATAGAATTTTTTACTCATTTCATGTCTCTAGAATTAGTTAGGGAGACTATGTTCAATCATTAGAGTACAATGCATATCTACTAAACTTACATTATTCCTTTAAGTAATAGTATTTTGTTGTGATGTATATGGTGCACAGAACTCATGATGAATTCCATGTTTTTCAAGATAAATTCTTAACCGTTAATTCTTTTATTCACCACTATTATCAGTTTTCAACTTCTTCAAATAATATCGACATCCCTTTTCATCTCTTTTATTGAATCTTTTAAAAATATTCAGAGAATATTATTTATGTTTCAAATACATAATACATGTAAGGGGAGTAAAATCATCAATAAAAGAAATAAATTACGTATTTATGAATGTTTATTGGTTAATAATTAACACACAAATATTAGAATGAATTAGTTATATGGGATGAGTTTAATGAAGTTTAACTTTCTTGTGCACAATGTATGTAATATTCCCATTATGAAAAATTAATTAACACAAAAATCTTCATATTTTAATATCCATAATATCCTAAATAATGTCTCTCTTCAATAACATTCTCATATTTCTCTAACACATATTTCCCAACTCTTTAAGCCACAACTGATTTATTTCCTAATGCTTAGATAACTTGAATCTTGAACACCACCAAATTGAAACAAGTTTCCATTTGTATGTTGACCTCTCATAACAACTTTTCCATCTTCAAATTTTTTTAAAAACACAAAATTTTTTAAAATAACTTTATTCCCTCATAAAAGTTTTTAGTAACACCCAGCAATTTATGATTCAACCCATCAAAAAACAAGGCCATTATAAATTTCAATTTTTCTTCCCCAATAATAGAATATAAAAAACCTTTGATACTAAATGATTCTTAATTTATAAGTATCACCATTCATTCTATGAATTCATCCACATTATTAAACAAAATAAAATATGCTATCATATGTAAAGAGCACCCACTATCGAAAATTCACGGTCATTCACCCTTTGTAGCTTTATGAGTAATTTCAAAAATAATAGATTTTTATTTCCATTTATCATTATTCATATCAAGATTATGATAATTTTTATAAACATATTATTGTGATGGCATAAAATCATGATGTCCTTTAGAGAAATTTCAATGATATTCACATATTTCAAAAATATTTTCCAGAGGTCAAAACCTATTTTTAACTTTCAAAATGACTTTCTCCGAATTCTTTCTTTGAGAGGATTGATCTCTACTCAAACTTTGGTCACTTTACTCATGGGATAATTATAATGCTATTGATTGAACCCAAAAATATTCTTTATACTCTCAAATCCACCACAATACTAACATTATTCATAGAAAGAGTATTTTCTTCTATAAATTCCTTACATCATAGAATTGTAATCATGTTTCTAAATAACTTTCAAGCCTTCCACATTATAACTTTTTTGAGCCCCAAAAATCCTGTTATCACCTATAATATTCTTCTTCAATTAGGATTTCCTACCAAATTTAATAGAAACATAATTAGTATAAACCATTGTTTCTGACTGTGAAATTTTAGACACTCCTGAATTCTCAACATTGTTGGTTTTTTCCACACTCACAATTTTTCATAGATTTCTTCTTATTTGTAACATATTTAATATTTATTTAAAACTTCAATGATAATTTTTTTGATCTTTCTCAATTTCACACATTCCAAATGTTTCTCAAAATTAAAAGATGGACTTATTAAAACTTTTAACTACCTACAAATCATTAGATAAACCTTGTTGAACAAGTTCCAACTCTATATATTTATCGTTTATCTTCACTTCAAGGAATTCATTCTAATTATTTTCCTTTTCTAGATATTTCTTCAAGAAATCAATATCATATAGCAACTTATATTTTTCTTAAAGAAAATATACTATATTTTTTTCTCTAGAACATTACCTTTTTCATATTCTTGATTTCTATTTGAAGTTTTACTCTCTTTCTAAGATATTCTATTAACTCTATTTTTAGATGAAATTATAACTACATATCTTCTTCCTCAGAACTACTTATTTCAACCTCTTTATCATTAACTATAGAAATAAAGTTGTTTTCTCTAATAACATTAGTGATTTTCTTATCTTCATCTTTACTCTCATCATATTCATAATCCTTAGAGATAAAAACAACTCCTTTGGATTTGGATTTTTTTTATCTTTAACCTTGGAGTAGGATTTCAATTTATCAACATATCATTTCCAAGATCCTCTAGGCCTTCTTTTACTATCATAGATTTCTTCTCCATTCCATCTTCAATGGAAATTTTCAACAAAATTCCAAAATCCTCCAAATTAAAAACATTCTAAGTGTTCCCTTTGTACTTACGAGTGCCACTTTTAATATTTTTAGAAAACAAGGATAATATCTTATGATAATTTTTACTAACCTAATTTTCTGAATCAAAATCAATAAATTCTTCACCTTCAAGAACATTCTTGTATTTTCCTTTCATGGTAGTTTTGAATTAAAGTTCTTGGTCAAAATTTTCTTTGATTTTCATAACTTTATCCCTCATCACATAATATGTAATGAGAGTACAATGTATAACATACAAAGATTGGGTTTTCAATTCTCAATTTTCTAGATAAGAAACATTGTAATCAAACTTTTCAAGAAGAATTTGTAAGACATTTTTAATGAAATTTGAATCTACTAACTACTCACCAAATAAGTCTTATGGTGTTAACAATACCATTCACCCTTGTTAAGAAGTATCCAATAGATTCAAACTTACCAATTTTGAGATCTTTACACTTTTTCATACATATTTGTAACTTTTATTTCTTCACCTTCATATTTCCTTCATATATATTTTTCATCTTATCCCATATTCCATTTATAGTTGAAACTCTGGTGACTCTAAGTAATTAACTTTTATAATCTTATGAGAGTAAATCATTCTTATTCCATCTACCATTCTAAATATTTTCATATACAAGATGTGATAGGAACATTTTCAACAAGTGGAGTAAATCCATCCATAACATCTTGTTACAATTTTTAGGTACTCATCTCCCCTATTTTGACCATTCAATGGTTGGGGATCTTTTACAGGTGATTAGGGATAAATTTTGAAATTTTTTTAAGGATCTTGTGATTACACGGTTGGCACACTGTTTTCTTATTCCATAAAACCTGAACGTACAAATCCATACAGTGAGGGTTTATATGGTTGGTACACAGTTTGGAAAACTGTGAGACCGCCTTATAGAAACCATGCACCCCTTTAGAGGGGAACATTGTTAGGGAACTTGGTTTGAAAAAATGTGCATCCCTTTATTAATAATTGTGAAAATATACTTTTTTTTTATTTTCAAAAATTATTGAAAGAATTATCGAATCCCCATTTAGACTCCCTCTTGACCCTAACGTGGGATATCTCATTTTCCAGGTTTTTGGGAGCTCTTAAGAAATATTTTTTGTCTCCCCTAACCCTCTCTAAAGTATATTGAAGTTAGGAAAACATCGTTCACTCTCTCCCTGATAGGATTTCTTCTACTATTATTTATCTCATGATCTATTCCTCTCTACTCATTATGTTTTGATAGATCTCAATTTTTTAGAGGATATAATTTCCATTTTTTTAGATATTGAATCTATGTTTTATTCTTAGATCTCTTTTTTCCATGTTCTTCATTGGAGTTTCTCAATACGAGTGTTATATTGTGGGATCACATGATCTACAATAGGTGTTTCCATATAAGATTGACCAATTAATTTAATATAAAATTTATTATATATTTTAACTTCGTTCAATTAAATTGTGAAAATCCAATTTGGTGTGAATTTTTATTTTAAATTATTTTTTCATAAAATCTGGGAAAAACCACCAATTTTAGTGAATTGGGTTGTGATTTTGATTTGATGGAAATTGTGTAATTTTATTTGTGGAAATTAAATTGGGGAATTAATTTGTAGAAAATGGCTTAAATTGTTTTGATAAGAACCCATTGGTTTTATCCTAGAAAAGGAATGAATTTATTGAAAACCCATGTATTGGATTTTAAATAAAAATTGGCATATTGAAATGGAAAATAGGGAAATTTTATTTTGATCTATTTTAAAATACATTTCCCATTATTGATTTTTGTTTGAGTATAAAAAAACCTCGGTATTAAGTGAGTTATTTTGGATAAACATACTATGTTTGATGCATTGAAACACTAACATAATCATATTTCAATAAATATTAACCCTCTATGGGATGCTGATTAGTATTATTTAATTTTTTTTGAGGGATGTGAAAACACATTTTTTTGTGATCACCCATATGGGTGTGTGAGGATCACATAACTTGGATTTATCATACCTCTTGGACAATTAACATTTTTCTTATTTGTGATTATTTTGATATATATACCACTATTTGTAAAACTTCTTTACATATACATTTTAAATTTATATAAATTGTTTTATATAAAATTATTATTAAGTCGTTGTTTTCAAATATTTCCATCTATTGAAATGAATATCATGTATTAGTTTATTTTATTGGAATCTTATTATAGAATCCATGGTGAGATCCTACTTGTCTTTTAAATAACACCCTACATGTACATTCTGGTGTTTATAGAATATCTTATGCTAGGTTTGAGAAAGGGGAAAACACCACTTGGAGGTTATTATTATTATTGATCCTTAGGACATGGAGTTCTATGTCCATTGGGACTTGTGTTGCTTATATTTCAGTTTCTGGTACCTTGTATTTGTAGTTTGGGATTATATACCTATTTTACTTCGAGTACTATTCTCCATATGAATATTGATTTTTATCATACTGAATAGAAGCTGTTTCTTCTGCTAATTTTGTGGTAAATCTATTCCGACCATTATCTTGTATGATGTCATGTGCTAGTCACCAACCATTTGGGATGGGGAATTACCTTTGAGCTATGTTAGGATCAGCTCAGGTGTAAGGGTACCATGGTATCCGAGATGGTTTGTGATAAATTGGTATCAAAGTTATTGGATTAGCATCTTTCCTTGATGCCAGTATGAAGTTGAGTAATATTTTCAGGACTTAAGAGGTAGTTGCGAGTGAGTTCCTGACCATCAATCCTTAAACTGAGACTTAAGTCACCTGGGTGGTTGGGGAAAGGAATCTTGGGGATTAGATCTAGTTTTTACCTAAATTTAATTTAGATAGATTGAAAAACATTTCTTATTTATCTATATATTGGGATTAATTTCCTTGTTTATCTTGTTTGAGTTTTTATTTGGGTAATGTTCAGACCTCTTCAGTGTTATCTACTGATGTTTTGTGGCATCATGCCTCCAATAATATGTGAGAATCAGATTTAGGAGGATAATTCTAATGAACTACATCAATAAAATCCTCTAGTAGACACGAAACTAGTTTAGATGGTTGTGCATAATGTCCATGATCTAGGACATACACTTTCACCTGTTCTCATTCAGTCTCAAGATGTGGAACCTCTGTGGGATGAATTTTGGATTCGTACTCATTAATTCCTTCTCCAGAATCCATCAGTGTTCCAAGGCTCAAACTACCCTCAAGCATCTGAAGATTTAGTAACAAGGGTTGATATTTTATTTGAGTTATTGTAAATTCATGATTATATGAAGGTAAAATGTGAGACCTTTAAGATAGAGGGACGTAGTAGGAGATGGCAGGACACTATAGTGACAGAAAAGAAGAATGAGGTCCTAGAGTACATGGACTATAAAGTTCTTTTCATTGTCCAATCCTATACAAAGTCTATGGTGTTTCTTAGGTTATATATGTTTTCAAACTTGAATAGAATGATAGGACCATGAAAGAGTGCACAAATCACTTTTCTAATCTTGTGTAGTTTTTACCTAATATAGTATCGAATGAGAAGTTGAATATGTGATAGTTCAAGATGAGAGGTTAATATGTTATTTGGTCAAAAAATTTCTTGTTGAAGCTCCCTTATTACAATGAGGTGATGGAATGAGCGTTGATGGTTGAAACGGACTTGGATGGTATGTTTGGGTTGATGGGAGTTACTTTTTCTCTATGTGGTAGATATGTGAGTTCCTTGAAAGGAAATAGGAAGTGTGATGATTCTCTTAGTTGTTCTTGATGACATTATTCTTCTAGTCCTCCTATAATTCTTTGTAGTGGTGCTTTGATTTGATACCAATGTGGAAATCTAGGCATTATAAATAGGAAATAGGATTTCACTGAGGTAGTCGAGGTAGGTGGTTCTTATGAATAATTAAGTCACTTGCAGAAGTTCTATCATATCTATAATTCTTCCTATAATAGCACATGATCACATTCAACAAAAAGTATTATGGTGAAATCACATGCTTCAAGGAATAAGGAGTTCTAGCCACTTGTATCCAAAATGAAGATTTTTTACATAGTTGAATATTCTCTTGAGGAAGCATATACAAGTCTAGCGACCATGAGAGGTACTATCACTATAGATTCATCTTTAGTGACTATTTTATTTGATACTGGTGAATCAAATTAGTTTATTTCAACCCATATTATGATAATTCTAAACCTTCCTATGGATATTTTATCTTATGTGATGGATATTACTACACACCTCAAAACAGATAGTGGGGTCTTCATTGTCCTACTTATGTCTTCTATCTATTAGAGATTTATCTTGCTTGGGATTTTATGGTTCTCAAAATGAATCCTATTGATGTCATATTTGGTATGGATTAGATCATTACTAATAATTCCATAATTTATTGATATCTTTGGTATGTTTCCTTTACTATACCTGATAGAGTGATCGGTTTCTATGAGGGAGAATATGACTTGAGGTTGAGTATAGCCAGAACTTATTATCCAGAGTTAGGGAACATGGTATCTATGTATTCATTTAATCTGGAGTGAGAATATTTGAGTGGTTATCTCCGTCCAATTGTCATTGAGTTTCTCAACATTTTTTCTTCTAACATATATAGTCTTTCAAAATTAAGGGAGGTAGAGTTTCCTATTGATTTAGTGCGTGATAATCAATCAGTGTCTATTTCTTCTTACCACATGGTACCAACTAAAATGAAAGTGTTTAAGACTATCCTAGATGATATTTTTTAAAAAAAAATTATATATCTTAGTGTGTCCCCTTGGGTAGTTCCTATTCACTTTGTTAAGAAAGCTAATGGATCACTTCACCTTTATGTTGATTTCTGAAAACACAATCAAGTCATGTTAATGAACAAGTATTTATTGCCACATATTGATGATTTGTTTGACCAGTTGAAGGGGGTGATGTGGTTTACGATGATTCATCTTCGATATCATTATAATAAGTTGAGAATAAAACAATATTAAATTGATAAATCCTTTTACTAGAGTAGGTATGACCATTATGAGTACCTTTTTATTCCATTTGGTCTAATAAATTATCATCATGTCATTATAGATTCAATGAATAGGATTTTCCATGTGTATCATGATACTTTCATAGTGGTATTTATAGATGAAATCATTTTTTACTCTGTGTTTGAGGAGGATCATGTGCATCATCTGAGAGTTGTTATGGAATTTTTGAGAAATCACTAAATTTATTTAAAGATATCAAAATGTGATTTCTATATTCGATATGTGAAGTTCATTAGGAACATGGTGTTAGAAAGTTATATTTTATTTGATCCCAAATAGTCAATGGCTTTTATAACATGGGATCCACCATGAAATGTTTTTGATATTGTGAGCTTCTTGGGTTTAAATGGATATTATCATCAGTTCGTGAAATATTTCTTAATGTTGGATTCTTCAGTGATTTCTCTAACATGGAAGGGATTAATTTTTTCTTAGGATGAAAAATTTTATAATTATTATGTTTATTGGAAACATATTTTGACTACTACACCAGTGTTGACTCTCCCAGAGGACAGGAAGGGCTATGTATTCTTTTGTGATATATCGTGTTTAGATTTGGGATATTTCTTATGCAGGTGATCACATCATTTTCTATGTGTCCTAAAATCATAGGCATCATAACACGAATTACCCAACCAATGACCACAAACTAGGATCTATGATGACAGAACTTGAGAGTTGGTAGCATTACAATTTCTGAGAATGGTTTACCATGTATTCTGGCCACAAGTGTATGATTTATTTATTCAATAAAAAATATTTAAATCTGTGCTAGAGGTATTTGGTGGAATACCTATAGTCTTTTGAATTTGATATTTCTTATACCCCATGGAAAGTTAATGTCATTTATAATGTGTACAGTAGGAATCTTTTGACCCATGCCATGAATGAATCATTGGAGGAGAGGAATCTGATGGCTCTCTTTGCACAATTTCATATAGGAGTTAGAGAGTTAGGGGATTAGGTTTCCTTGGATAGTGTTCTGTTGACCCCATCTCTTCTTGAGATGATCCTTCAAGAATAAAATATTGATGAATAATTCCATAACATTAGAGACTCTATTTATAATGGGGATACCATTATTTAATGGTCATTCTCCACAAATGGAATTCCATGTTTTTAGAATAGTTTTTTTGTACTATTAGTAGTGAAAATCGATGTGAATGGTGTTTCCTATAATTTCTAGTGGTAAATTCACCTAATAACCAAAAAGGTGTTCTATGAAATTGTGCATCAATTCTGGAGGCCAAGTATGAGATGGGGAATTTTTAGTGTTCTCTCTCATTATCATTTATTCCAATAGTTAATGGATGAGCACTAGATACCTTCAGGATTACTTTATCCACTTCTAGTGTTGATTTGGTAGTGGGATGATATCTCTATGGACTTTTTGGTTGGGTTTCCCTATACCCAAGTAATGAATAATTTGATATGGGTTATGATCAATAAGATGAAAAAATCAAAACACATTATACTCATTCATGATACAATCAAAGTGGAGGAGTTTGGTAATCTCTATGTGAATGATATTGTTAATTTTAAAGGATTTCAATTTACCATAGTCTCTATAGGGATCATCGTTTTAATTCTCTATTTTGTAGAGGACTTCAAGAGTTGGTGGGATCTCAGGTTCATTTGAGTATGGAATTCAATCTATAGTTGGATTTCCAAACACAAATATCTATAAAAATTCTTAAGGGTATTATTCCTACCAACATTCTTGACTTTGGTGTATGTTGGGAGGAAAATTTGGGGATTTTTGAGTTTTCTTGTTACAATAGTTACCAGTCTGTGATTAGAATGGATCCTTTTGAGGCCTTGTATCACTAGCTTTCAAATTTCCATTGTGATAGTTGGAGATCAGTGAAAGTTCATTTATTGGAACATGAATGGTTGAATAGATAACAATACATATTCAGTTTATTATTTAGAGAATATTGATTTCACATATCTGGTAAAAAAATTATGTTTATCATCATCGTAGACCATTGGAATTTTCAGTTGGTGATTAGGCGTTCATGAATGTTTCACCTCGTTTAGGTCATTGATGGATTGGGGGAAAGGGAAGATTTATTCTTGTTTTCTGGGACCTTTTTAGGTTGTTGAGTAGGTGTGGAATGTTTCTTACCATTTATCAATTCCATTATAGTTTATGTCGATACAAAACAAGTTTGATGTATATCAGCTATGAAAGTATCTTTCTGATCTATCTCATGTTATTATATGAAGTGATTCTTACATTGAGCCCAATTTATCCTTGAATGAGAATCCAATTAGGATACTTGATTCTAAAACCATGGTATTTCGTGGGAGGATGATACCATTGGTTTGAGTGCTATGGAAGCAGTGTTCTGATACTTTTGAGACCTGGGAAAGAGAGGAACTGATTAGAGACCATTGGGCTCATCATTTTTTTACATGGAATCTTATTAACATGCTCTATGGGTATGGATATCTTCTATTTTGAGTAGGTTATATCATCATATTACTATTTTGAGGTACTCCTCAACCCCTATTTTAATAATTCTTTGGTTTCAGATCATTTAGTGTCACATCATGAGTTTTTATGAAAATTTTGGTATGCTCTTGGGCTATACATTGTTGGCGCACCATATTCCCAAACCATGAACCCTGTATGTGCAAACAATGAAAACCCATATAATGATGGTTTACACAGTTGGTTCATAGTTTGATAAACCATTCACCCACCTAGTAGAAATTGTGATCCAATTTAAAGGGGTGCATAGTTTGGGCATATGGTTTGGAAAACTTTGAAGCATTTCCCAACTAACAATGCATACACACTTTTTTATTTATAAAAATTATAATAAAATATTTAACTCTCATTTAGACCCCCACTCATCACTAACTTGGGATATCTAGTTTACAAAGGTTTTGGGAGCACTCAAGAACCCATTTTTCCTCCTCCGAACCTTTCTGAAGAGGATCGAAGATAGGCGATCATTGGTCAATCTCTCCCTAGTAGGATTTCTTACCCAAATCATTATCTCACAGTATCTTCCTCTACCCCCCTTAGTGTTTGATAGATATACATTTCGTTGGAGGATATAATATATTTTGTTTTAGATATTGAATCTAGGTTTGATTCTCATAACTCCATTTCCAACATTCTACATTGGAATTTCCCATTACGATTGTTGTATTACATTTTCCCATGATCAATGGTAAGTGGTTCTGTATGAGATTATCCAATTAAGTTAATTAATAATTTCTTGTTAACTTTAATTTATTTCAATTAAATTTTGAAAATAAAATTCACTTTGAATTGGTATTCTAAATTTATTTGGATGAAATTTGGGAAAACCTCCAATTCTAGTGAATTGGGGCGTGATTTGGATTTAATTGCAATTGTGGAATTTGATTTGTGGAAATTGAATTTTTAAATATATTTTTAGTAAATGTATTGAATTATTTTGATAAGAAACCATTGTTTTGATTCTAGAAAAATTTATAAATTTATTAAAAACCCATGTATAGGTTTTTAAGAAAAATTGGCATATTGAAATGGAAAAAGGGAAATTTTATTTTGAACAGTTTTGAAACAATTTTCCCATTATTGATTGTTGTTTGAGAACATGAAATCCAAGGTAGTTAGTAAGTTATTTAGAAAAAAACATTCTACATTTGATGATTTACAACACTAACCTAAACATACTGTAGTATATCTTATCCTCGATGGGATGTTGATTAGTCTTCTTTGACTAGTGTATAAGGGACATGTGTACACATATTTCTGTGATCACCCATATGAGTGTCTGAGGATCCCATAAATTGGACCTATAATACCTATTGGTAGATGAACATGTTAGTCATTTTTTATTATTTTTATATATATTAATTTTTTTTAAAACTTATTTTAATATTCCTTGGTAATCTTTATAAACTGTTTTAAAAAATATGTATATTAAGCTATTATTTTGAAATGATTCCATCAATTGGATCGAATAACATGGTTTGTTTTAAAAATGTGACTACATTTCTATTCTTGTTTTATTTGAAAATGAAAGAATTCATTTTTTTATTGGAATCTTATTATATAATCATTGGTGAGACCCTATTGGGATTTTAGATCACACCCTATTTGTTCCTTTGGGTGTTTGTAGATTGTCCTTTACTAGGTTCATGTAAGGGGAAAGCACCACATGGAGGAGGGTCTTGTTGTTTATCCTTGTGACTTGGAGAGTTGTGTCCATTGGGAATTGGTTTTTTTATCACTCATTTTCTGGTACCTTGTGGTTATACTTTGTGTTTATATACCTATTTTAATTCTGGTACTATTCTCTTTATGGATTTTTATTTTGAGAATACTGACTAGAATATATTTATTCTAATTTTTTGTGGAAAAACCATTCCCACCATTATCTTGTATGATTCCTTGTGCTAGTCACCAACCAGTGGGGATTGAGAACACTCTTAAGGCAATATCAAGATCTGCTCAGGTGTCATTGTATGAGGGTATATGATTAGGATTATGACACTTTTGTAGAAGATTTCATATTATCACAAACCAAATGCATAATATATATAGAAATTATATCTTTCAATATATGATAGTTATTTGCATAAAAATGAAATCCACTTATTCAAATAATTAAAATTCCCCAATATAACTTCTCATAAAAAACATCAAAAAAGAGAAGACTAAGGGAAACTTATATCAGATACAAATTAAAAATCCGTAACCAGGATAAAGTAATCACTGAGAGGGGAGGGTGTAAATCATTGATATAATTTCCTTTTATATTGTCTTTCCTGTATTACAACCATTTCCTCCTATTAAATATGTATCACTTTTATGAAAAAAAAATCAAAAATCCATAAGAACAAAAGTATTTAACAGGTTCACTACTCAATAAGAGTATCTAGTCCTTGACAAGGATTGTAAATAATTCAATATAACATTATCCACTAGAAAAAATAATTTTCTATGGATACAACAATTAGGGAAAACCCTTACACTTGGGTAGAAATATTAATGATAAAAAAGTGGATGTTCTTATTCTAGAACAATTAATGTAAGTAAGTTTTTTTAAAAAGTTAAGAATCCTTTAGTAGTTTCATTCGAACACATCATTGTGATGCTTCAAAAATTTCATCTTTTTCAATTCATCAACAAAAAAATTCTTCACTTTCTTACCTAGTAGAAGGTAGGAATAAATTTTCTAGACCCTATGAAAAATCAGCTCGATTCATCAATACTATTCTTCAGTTTGTAAATAAATATGACTCGTTTTTCAAGAAACTAACCGAATTCACTTGTTTCTTTTCTAAAATATTTCAGTCTTATTACTCAATCTGATTTAGAAAACTCGGATCATAAATTATTCTAAACAAGTCTTCTATTTAGAAATGTTTCTTAATAAAATCTCATCTAGAAACATTCCTCTTTAAATGATGTCTCAATAACTCTAGCACTATTTTTCTCCCTCATACATGAACTGTGTCAGAGTACACTATACTTTGACCCTATTGATAGGTTTCTTAGAAGAGGGAAAGGGTAGAAAAGAAATATCATTTTCCTTCTCACACTAATTTCAGAAACTTGAAATTCATTTTCATTTTAACTTAATTTAGTCCATTTCTCAACACTTATCAACTCTTATGGATTCTTATAGAATCTTGTTAAACACTATAGAACATATTACATTACAAAAAAAACATATCAATATCTCAATTGAAAAAAATTATCACTCTTAATCTGTTTTTACTCTAATTCACTGGATCTGATGGAGAACATGAAAAATAAAGTCCTTCCCATTATGATGCTGTAAAAAAACTATAACTACTCTTCCATAAACATTGTTTAAAATTTTATATTTTCTAGGAACCAACCGTAGTCTAATGGAATCATAAACATGAATCTCATTTTTAACCACTTTTTTTATTTGACCAATAACTTCTCAGACTAATGAACATGAATTTGATGAATACCAACATCCAACAACTTCTTGGTGTTATCATGCTTCTGAGTAATTGGTATCTGATTCCCATATGATAGATCAATGTCAAGTATTGTTCGATGAAATGTGACCAAAATTAAAGAAAAACAAATTTGATACCAAAATATTATGCTTTGATGAAAATTTATGACTACATTGTTGTACATAACTCAATTTATTGGTCTCTAAAACCCGAACTATTCATTGGTGCATACAATTTATTTTCCTCAACTCACTAAACAAATCTGGTTCATATAATAAAATCTGAATAGTCTAGTATTTTTCCTATGGTGAAGTTATGTACTCAATGTTTTATTAGAGTTAACCATACATCTGATGGATCAAGGGAATACATTGTTCAACTGACTGTAATTAACAATAAATTGTTTTTTTCTGAAACTCATCTATTGATAGTTCATTCAATGAATTGTTTTATCCTTTGGATCATCTCGTTCGATGGATGTATAAATCATCACTTTGGAAAAAAATATGAATTCAAAAAATTTAATCTCTCATACACCAAAAAAATTATGCATCTCAAACATCTCAAACCAATAATCTATATCTCCAAACAATTGACTTTGGAGAAACCCCATAAGTTTACATTTCAATATTCTTCCTTAAAATCCCACTTGTATTAGAACTTGTTAATGTTGTTATGAATATTTATATCATCATAGTATCTACTGATTTTAGTTTGAAATTAATATGACTTTCCACAATTTTAAAAAATTTAACCTTTCATCCAAAAATCAATTTAATTTCTAGCACTTTGAATTCCTAACATTATTTTATTCCCCTTTCTTTTATAAATCTTAGATCACCAGTTTAAAAAAATAATGATATGAAGTTCATTGGTTATAAAAAAACATCCTCATAATTTGTGTAAAATGCCTCTAAAAAAATCTACCTCTAATATAACTCCCTACTCTATTCCAAAAAGCTTCATTCCAAAAATCCAGGTCTAAAAAAATTTACTCATAAAAAATATTCAGAATAGAAGACAACAAATGATAAAATTTCATATGAAATCTGCATTTGATATCCTAAGTCCAGTAACACTAGATTTGGTCAACAAAACATACAAAATTAATTGATTTCTCGAGATGACAAAAAAATAAAAAACATTCCGAAACTACATCTTATAGCATCTGAAAAACTACTTCCAAATGACTTCGTCCCAACATATATGAAAATCATGACCTGATTTTACCTAGAATTGAAACAAAATCCTGAAATAAAAAATATTACTTAGTATCCTAGGTTTATATCCTTCCTTTTTATATGATTTTCATTCAAAAAATTTACACTTTTAAATGGTTTTATTTTCATATAAATTCCCCTAGATCTCTTCAAGATCACCCATCTCTGAAAGTTTATTCCAACCATCATTATCTTTTATCAAATTCAGCACTTTAACCACCCAATATGATTTTTGGGTTATCTCTAACATAATATGGAAGGGTTTTGTATGCACTAAATATAATTGATACATCCCCAATAATATCTTATAGGAAGCTTAATAGGCCCACAACACATCATCAAGTTTTCTTTACCAATTATTTCAACATGCATTAATGGTCTTCGTAACAATCTAGTTTATATCACACTATGATAACACTACTTGTACATTTGTTTGAGGATGGTACATATTAATTTTTCTGTACCAAAATACATATTTATGTAAAATTACTCTTACTAATTGGTTATTAAAATTATTTATTCTATCAATGATTAACAATATGGGAAATTCAAACTCAGATACTATATTTTTATTTATAAATTTAGTCATGACCTTCATTATATTGGTTCTGGAAGAATACACTTCAATGTAGTTTGAGATGTAGTAAACACAATAAATAATGTTTATGTTGATAATAGAGTTAGTTAAAGGACCTAGGAAGACTATTACCTATATTTTAGAATCATACAACTCCATGATGGTTTTTTTGACATCTCATATTTATTCCTAAAATATATAGATTAATGATAATGATAAATTTTTCCTATGACAATTCATTCTTCTTGATGGAATATTATAAAAAATAATCCTCTTTGAAGAATCATATAAATTTTACTCTCTTGACAATTGTTTCCTCCTATCCATGAGGAGTCACAAAACTCCAACAAACATTCCACATCATTATTGGTCATGAACTAGTGAATGAACACATACCCACATTATTTTGAAAATTATGAGATTATCTAAAAAAATATTGTTGAACTTCATATAGGAATATATTCCTCTATATTTAGGTTAATTGGGGATAGATTGACTAAGCTTATAAATTGTTAGCGTGGTTTAAGAAACTATGTTTATTTCAAGACCTATATTGAAAAAAGTATTTCATCTAAAAAAGCTTCTTAGAGCTCAATAATTTGGTTTTTACATTGATATAACTAATCCATCCTAAAAAATATGGTAAACAATAATACTCTCCATCCCTTTCTTATATTTGATTTTCATGGTGACCTGTTGCAGTAGAAGGATCCAGAAAATCAAGTAGGTATTAGAATATTTCTTATTCAATATTTATTTTAATACTACTTGACCAATTTATATATAAAAATAAAGGGTCAAACTTTTATATATATAGGCCATACCAATTAATTCTTCCTTTTTCAGGGATTATTTGACTCAAAACTATGAAAATATTTGGATTTCATAGTAGATTTGCATGAATATTTTTTCCACTCTTTACCAAGAATCACCCATATTACTTAATCCCTTGCATCCCATAAGATATTAACTGGATCCATCTAATTTAGGGGTTTTTTCATTGAGTCAATGACTATCTATGTCTTTAGTTCCATGAATTTTTAATTAAAATATCCATCCAATTATATCTCCATATCATTATCCAATAAATGGTTGAGTGGTTGATAAATCTAGGAAAAAGCTTTCAAAACCCCCATATAATAATTATCATGTACCTAGAGGCTTCAAATATCTCTCATACATATGGGTTGAAATAATTATTTTTAGGACTTTTTTCTTTCTAGTAGAAAATTATATCCCATATTTACAAATTTGATGTCCATGTACATTTGCATACTTCACCATGAAGTAGAAATTATCCAAATTAAATTATAGTAATGTCTCTTCATATCTCTTCACACCCAAGTGATGGTTTCTTACATACATGTAAAATGAGCATCCATAAACTAATAAAAAATCCATGAATACTTGGAGAGACTCCTCTACCATCCATTGGATGATGTATTTTACTCACTATTGAAAGGTGTATAGTTCATTCTACATACCAATAAACATGTGTCTATAGTCAAATGTTCTACAAGGGAATGTGAATATTGTATTTAATTGAACTTTATATGCCACTAGAATTTTATAATTATAGTAGTATCCATCTAAAAGTCATTAATACTCATGACTAACATATTATTCTAGCATTTTATTAGTAAAATGGTGGAGAAAGAGATCCTTCTCTATTGCATCATTAATTTTATTATAATTGACTCAAAAGCTATATCTAGTCATTATTTTGATGGTAATTTAATTATATACATTATTGAACACTGGTAAACCTCCGTTATTAGGTATAAATTAGAGTGGTTTAACCCATTCATTATTTTAAATTTAGATGATGATAGTGATGTCCCAGTGATTCTGCATAACATTTTTCTCTCTAATTTTATCAAAGGTGTTAAACACCTTTATAGATGTATCATTGTCTTATCTATATCTTCTAGTCTTACGTTGTGAGTAAATGGGAAGTGATTATCTATTTATTATTTTTTATTCTCTATGTAATGTAATTCAACAATTTATTTTACACTTCAATCAATGAGTTTGGTTGTTCCTCTAAACTACTTCTCCCAAGAATAAATATCTCAGATTATTTAATAGGTTTTTAGTTATAGTTTTGATATATTTATGACTAGGGCATCCAATTTCATTAATTATTCTATTGAAATATTTTATATGGCTATAAATACTAATTCTTGATCGAGATCGTCACTATAGATCTATTTTATTTATGCAATTTATTCACTAATCAATCCTATCATTTCTATTTCTTTTTCCATTTATATCTCAAAATTTCTACAGAGGTGATAGTTTCATGGTATTTTATAGGTTCATTTCCTTATTTCACCACCTTAATAAGTTCAAATTGATCTTTCTAATCTCTAACCTTGAATATCAACCTATATTACTTGAAATAAATAATTCCTTTTCTTATGGTTAATAAGTGTAAATGACAAATAATTGGTACATATCCCTCTTATTACATCTCTTTAATGATATTATTAATTAGAAATATGCATTTCCACACATGAAAAAATGTGTTCTATAGAATACTAATCATCTTCTTGATGGAATGACATATTATATAAATATCAACTCTTGTTTTATTATGACTTCATATCCCATATTTTTTGAAAATATTAAGTATCATGAAGTTGACAGTAGCCCTAAATCATAAAGGCATTTCCCAAAAGTGTAGATCTAAAAAAAATTTTAAATGAAAAAAATACTTGATCTACATTTTTCAATGGGAGTATTTTAGGTACCATATCTAAGAACTCTTTAGTCTAAAAAATAACAGCTACTTCCTCTAAATTTTTATAGTTTAAAAGGATATCATTGAATAAATCAATGTACTCCAACATTTTTTAAATAGAATATATGAATGGAATATTGGGTTTTAGTTTCTTGGAAATTTCCATGACATTTTCTTATTATGCTTACACCCTTACATGGAACATCCTCTTCCCAGTCATTTTCTACTATACATATTTTTTCATGGTGGTAAACATGGTGAAAAACTTCTCATTCTGTTTTTTCTTCACTTAATACACCTAATTTTCCTTTTTATGCACCATCCATTGAATATCTTTTCCATTATTAAATATTACACCCTTCAACATCCATTTTATAAATTTTGTGTTCTTTATACAGTAAAATGTTGTCTCTCAGACAACTTAAGTAAAGGCTATCCCAATTGATTCTTGTTTTTTAAGAGAGAGTATTTGAAGTTTTTAAAATAAGTTTCATTACTTCAAAGGTTTCTCTCCACTTAATAGATTTACTGATTATTGTTTTTAATTTAACTTTTCAATCTTTTTTTGAGAAGGTTTCTGATTTTTGAACTTTTATCCAATTTTTTTGGCTCCTATGTATAATTTATTTCATTAGGGATTTAAATTATTTCTTGATTATTCTTGTCACTTTATTGCATTAATGTAATCCCAGATTACCTTGTGTATGATTCATGTTTTTCTACCTCCTTGAAGCCATCCTTTCTGTTGGGATACCCGTCTCATATTTTGACCAAACTTGTTTTGAAAATAAGTTTATGTCCAGTAGTATAACATAAATATCACTTGACATATTGAAATATCCTTGGTTATATATTTTAAATAATAAAAAGGGTTTGGACCTTTATACATATTACAAAAAATAATTTTTATGGATCAAGTTGTGATCCTTGATTAGGTGAGTCTCTTTCTCCTTTCTACTATGACACATTGTCTTACATTTTACCCATGATCACTTATGCCTTAGATGGTGTATTGATTATGAGTACTCCTCTGACTACTAAATCTACCACCACTCATGAATTAGGTTGTAAACCAAAGTAGAAGTATTTTAGATTTATCCAAAGCGACAGTCAATGGAATTGGAATATAACTAATAGCTCATTGAGGTTATCTCATTACTCATAAGTATATTCACCAGCTTATTGAAAAATGTTATGAAAATAAATCCATATATACACCATATATACTTGTGATAAGTAATTATCTGTGAAAATTATTACTAGAACATACATTGTTTTTATCAAACTAAGAGGTAGGGACTTAAACCATTCATTAGCATGACCCTTTATTGAGAAAGAAAAAGATATCAAATTGATAGTGTTATTTGAAACCAAGTTGTTCTAAAAAATATTAAAACTCATTAAAAAGTTTGAGTGGTGTTTGCGGTGGTATTAAAATTATAGTCTACTAAATTATCCCATATTATGGATAATCTATAACACAATTGGTCATAATTAAATTTTTTTGTCCTAAATTTATTTACTCATTATTATTGGAGTTCCTATATCAGAAAATGTATGTTTATAGTCCATCATTTTCATCTCTTGTGGTTATCTTTAGTCTCTATCAATGAGGTTTTCAAGCTCTTCATTCCCTACATGGTGTACTTTGTCTTCCATTTCTAATCTCTAGGGTTAGAAAAGGCATCGCTAAATCTCTAGGTTTTAATATCATGGTTTAGTTGAATCCAAAATCCTTGATAAGGTTAGAGGGGGGTGGATCATGCACCTAGGAATTGAAAATAAAAATATTTAAATTATCTCACATATGAAAGATAAAAAAATGAAGAGAAATAAAAAATAAAAAATAAATGAAAATATGTTAACTATGAAACTAATACTAATATTTTCCACTAGTTTCATAGTACCCATCCCCATTAATGATACAAAAAATATTATATAACCCTGAGCATCATCACTTCCCAAGAAAAGTGGTCAAAGATTATAATTTAAATGGGTAGCCCCTTTATTAGAAAACTGCTAAGGTATAATATAATAATGGATTGTTTGAAGACAATCCTTTGGAAAAGTGTTTGAAATACTGGTCTAGTGAGTCTTTCATAATTTTTAGCTCAAAATTTTAAAAAAAATAAATAGATCGTTTGTTTGAAAATATAGGTTAAAATCACGAGAATTAAAAAAATCCTATTAAAAATAAAGACCATGATACAATTTAAGATGATGTGTTTTCTTACAGAGCATGATTTCATCAACTTATGGAAAGGAATGAATTAATTAGTTTTTATATTCTATAAATGTAATTAGTATTTAGATATTAAATTTTAATTAATGCCCTATTAATTGTTTTCACCCCTTTAGCTAAAGGAATCCAATTAATATAAGTTTCTTTACAATCCAATCTCAATCGTATAAGAAAAGTAAAGACGACACTCATAGTACCATACTTATCTATCACATTCATATTGTACCCATATTTTCATCTTTATTGAAAAAAACATTGGGTTAAAATAATAATTATGATCAACATGGTTCAAAAAATTGTTCTATAAGAAAAATTGATCAATTACATAGAAACACAATCATTATACTCTTGATTCACCAATATTTAAAGGAATTATTTCTTATGAATGAATGAACATCCTTTTTGAATAAAAATGTTTTATTAAGAAATGGAAGATACCTAAAAATAGAATATATATTTAATAAAATTACTAAAAAGAGAAATAAAAACCCAACAAATAATTAAGAAATCAATTCTAAATTATAAAATAATAATATCCCCATGAATGTTCTCTGTAGAATATCTGAAATCATCAAAATAGTAGAAACCACCTAAAATAATTCAAAATAATAATGTATTTATAATCTTATACTAAGAAAAAAATAATTCTAACAATTATGAAATAAGGGTTTAAATTTGAAAATACATCCTTATTTCTGACATCGAGTGCTCTCCATTATAGTGTAATGTCTTTTTTTAGTGTAAGGGACTTATATTGATGAGATTTTTGAGCCTGATATCTTCCTATAAATATTTTTTCCTTAGTATTTCATGGTGTAATGATAACATAAGGCCATCATATATAACTTGTGTACTTTACTGGTTGATGATTCCATCTATGGATTGTGTTATGAAGGTCACCACCATGACATAGAGTATTCTTATCACCTCCAAGTTTATTATTATATAGTTTTATTATGGAATGTTAACTATTATCACAATGTAAGGGATTATTGAAATTTTTACAAGACATTCATATATTGATTCCTTTAATAATTATTTTTGAGGTTGTGTTGTGATTTCATATGTATATAATATTCCGACAATTTCAATTTTCCCTATTACATCATTAAGGTAGTTTTTACAACATGATTTCATTTGTAACTCCTTGGATTTCTCCAAAACTCAATAAAGTAGTCCAACCCCTTTCTTAAAAAAATCACTAAATAAAAAGTAGTTACGAAGCATTTTAACTATTTAATTACCAGAATCATAGAAATACACAATACATTTTTTAGGTTATCATTGATATTATATTTGAATATCCTGATAATGTTATTTTTTTTTATTTTTTTTGTCTTCTTTCCTTTTCACAAGTTAATTAATTTTTCATTTTTCTTAAAAATTTATCATGAATAATTTTACTTCCCTTCTCATTATATTTTCTCTTAGGATTTTATTTTTCTAAAATTATTGATGCACCTTTAATTTTTTGCTTTTCAACACCATCAATTGATAAGACATTGTGTGAAACATATTTATTTGGGAAAACTATCATTTTAACCATATTATTTACACTTTAGTTACTTGTGAGTCCATAGGATGAAATAATTACTATCTAGGAAAACTAACAACTTTATTTGTATATTTAAAAAATTTATATGGTGTTTTTGAAGATTCATCCATGGATTCAAAAAATTTCTCAAAATCCTGATAAAATTTATCAACACACTTTTATTATTCTTGTATCATATATTTAAGTTGATAAAACTATTAGTATATCATAAAAAATATAATATTTATTTCATTCATGATATTATTTTATTTGTAAATAATAATTGTTTTTTCATGAATACTTTTTAAAATCAATTATTCTTTCTCAACATCCATTTTTTACATCATGTGATTCAATGGTTTTCATCAGTATTTCATTCTACTTATAATTTATTTTAATATTGCTGAATAAAACACTAATATCAATTCATAAGAATATGACTTCTATGGCTCTTATTATTCCTTATTCTATTCAATATTATCATTTTAGTAGGGGACTCATTACTGATTGAAAATTAAATTTTTATTAGAATAGACCCCCTTTTAAGGGATAAGGGGGAACCCAACACGACATCAAGGATGCCAAACATCAACATACTCCATGGACCAAAAGACCAACGATGAAAAAACCAAATAAAATTCTTTGATAGAGTCCTTTCCCAGTATAAAAAATGTTAGATCATCTTCCACCATCTCGACGCTGCTCAGCTAGTTGTCTCGTGCAAGGATGTACGAGCTTGGTACTGATGGTAGTCACAATACACTCTCAAACATCTAATTATTGATATATTTGATCTGGAGAAAACATCATGCTCTACACATCTTATGGAGTAAACCCTTGGAGGATAATTGTTTTCTTTGATCGAGAACCACATACCACCGCACTAAAAGCCAAAATCACAAAAACCAATCCACAAAATCAAAGTTCAAAAATCAATATAATGAAAAATAAAATCCTCCTCCACCAAAATGATATAGGTAGCTCCTCCAGTAGAACTATCACAGAAGAAATTCACTATATAACGAACAACAAAATCACAAGAAAAATCTCATCTAAAGAAAAATATATAGAAACACCCAAAACCAACAGTAGATTCAACCAAATCAAGATTGCCAACAACAAAATCACATCCAAGGTAGGCAGATTCACCAGAAAAATATAAAATCAAAGAACCACATCTAAATACAAAAATCTAATGTAAAAATCGTAGTTCAAGAAACCTTCACCACAATGATGGCCACCCAAATGCCAAATCTCACTAGACACCATTATAATCGAGACCCCAATTCCCATCGTTGTCATCCAAACTGTTCGCGTAGACCACAAATGAACACCTAATGCACACCCAAGAGACGAGGAAACAACCCTCATATGTGAAAACTAGAACTCAGCTGTTGGATAATCTCCGAAATTCCATAGAATCCCTATATAGAGAAGGTGGAGTGAGGTGGTAATAAGGCTAGAAATGATGAGAAACACAGAACAGTCGATCCCACGTGGTCGCACAAAATATTCGTAGAATGAGGAGCCACCTCCACAAGCTCTCCGAGAATGAACAGAGGAGGTTATCCAAGCTGACCCGAGGTGTAAGGGAGGTAGGCGATGATGGAGGAAAACATAGTGGAGCAGTTTCCCTTATGGGCTCATCCTCAGTTTTCTCTCATGGTAGGGAAGCTTAGGAGGCTCATTAGTGTGTTTATATTGATCTATAAAATCCTAATCTCCTTCATCATTAAAATTTTTCTCCTCTACTTCACTTTCATCACTAATAGATAAATATTAAATTTTAGAAAGAAAATTAATATTCTTTGTTAATCCAGGAATATTCCATTTATATATCAAGAAATTTATTTAGAATAATTTATATAAATTCCTCCATGATATTTGAAATGTAAAAAGTTTATCTATAGTCCCACATGGTGATAACAATAATATTCACCCATATAAATAATTATTCCACTATTTCATCCTCACCCATTTAAATATATTAAAATTTACCATAAATTTGTTATAAATAGGTATCTTACAAATTCATATTTCCTTCTTATATAACATGGAGTTTAACCCATATAGGTTTAGTGGTTCTAGAACCAATCACCTTAGTTATTTATTTATTTGAGAGTGATGAAAACTCATTATGAGATCTTTCATCAGTATCTATATTCTTTTGATGTTTTAAATAACAATACACAATTTATCCATATGATTAGAATCCATTTATTATGATATCAAGAATATATAATACTAATATTAGAAGTTAAGGAATCAACCTCTTCATCCACATATGAAATCCATTTCTACCAAACACAGAAAATTCCATTATTTGAAGACTTTATGTTATCTATATAAAATTCTAAAATTAATGAGATATGAATGATTGTAAAAATAATTAGGATCCATAATAGTAAACCATTTATCTTATACAAATTGACGCACCTTGGTGGATATGTGGATAATTTAAAGGTGTTAAAAGAATCAATGCTCAGATAAACTTATCCCCAAAACAATTTTTATCTTATTACCTTTTAGTGTATGTCATCTACCTATCAACCGATTGAAATAGGATGAATGATAAATTAGTCAAACACATGAATAGTTAGATTATTACAAGGTTCACCAACTCTTTATGAGTGGATTGTTTGAGGTTATTAGCAAGTGTTATCCTATATTACATGTTCATTTATTTCTTTTCAATAGAGATCATTTATGAAAAGGGAATAAACTTATACCCTTTATAATGATTTATCTCTAAAATCACAGTGTTTCTGTTACATGTTACATGATAAAATTTATAAAAAATATTTATAATAATCAATGATTAAGTAAAAATTAAGAAGACTGATATTATTACTTAATACCTATGTTTCATGATCCATAATTAAATTTTACTCATAATATTTGGTAAAAATAATTACCTTTATATCATGAAATATCTCTATAAAATTTGGGTGGATGTCTCTCACTATATCTAAGAGAATATCTAATTTTTTTATAGATATCTTAGATTTTAACATGTAAAATGAAAAAATAACATATTTTTTAGTCTAACCCATAACCATAAATTTCATAATATCTTAAATACCTTCTTTAAATAATACTTTTTTATTAATTTTTTTATAGATATTAAAATAAACATGAAATATTTTATTCAACGATGATGTGTTCTTTAATTTCCTAAAAAATAATGATATGAAAATGGAAAGTTTCAATTCTCACATTGACTAGTGAACATTACATTAGGCCTCTTGCTTTAAATCATGGAATGCATTGACAATTCATTACATGTTTTTTATACTTTATTTTTAGTAGCTACACTAAATAATTATTCATATCACTATGAGATGAAATATATTTTCCATGTAAAAAAAACACATTCTTTAAAACCATGAAAATGTTTCTTCCTTGTGTTAGGGAACAATACTTCCATCTCAAATTCTTTAATCTCTAGAATGATTCCATGATTATAGAACGCAACCAAAAAAACCATGATGTATTCCATGGAATGTTTTCGATCTCATAGATTATAATAGATTTTTCATATTCCCTCTCTTCTTAAAACTATGATATACAAACACATAACAACCCTCCTCATAAAATATCCACATCATTTAATAAAAACACCATATTTTGATTTTTTCTATGGAAAACATATTTCCTTTGTAACCTATGAAAATTAAATAAAACTAAAACAATTGTATCAATATGTTAATAATAAAAAAATTATAAAATTATGTTAATATGTCATGAATCATCATCTAAATAAACTATTCCAAAGTATACTCCCAATGTGAGAGTTATCTAAATATCACATTATGTAATTGAGTAAAATAAGTGATATAACACCAAATATTATTGTAAATAATAACACTACATTGATCAATAATAGTTATATCTATGGTTTTTATTCAATATTTTTAAAGGATAATCAATCTACCACAATGAAACTTCATTCTCATCCAAGGGATATTTATTTAAATAATGATATAACGACATCAATCAAAGGTTTAGAATATAATTTCGAGTAGAAAATATTTTTAATTATATTGATTAGGAATATTGATAATATAATTTGATCTTAATAGATTAATTAGACTAGGAAAACCATTAATGGATGTAGAGGCCCCATATGATTCAAATACAAGAGTCTAATCACCCTTGAATGCCTACCGAGGGAGAGTGTATTGACTATAGGGTATCTTAATAGGTAGAATATTTATTCATTTTTTAATACTTAGAAATGATTATTGGGAATGTTGAAATGATTTTTTATGGTTTTATGGGTTTTATGTAAGATTATTTCTATGCCTTTGGGTATAGGTTTTATTTTTCATGATTGTAGATTTTTTGTTTTCTTGATATCTTTATATTGTTCTATGGAAGATGAGAGTAGGCTACTTAGCCATTTTTTTGTAGAATTGTCTAAGAGATTTTGAGATTTTAAGGGTGATTTTTTTGGAGTTCTAGTAATAAAATTTTCTAAAATACAATATATATTTTTAATTAAAAAAATTATTGTATGTAGGAATTAAGGATTTACATCTAGTTGATTAATGTAGATGATAATAATTACATAACATTGGATGTTAGTTTGTTTTGAGATGTAGCTAGAGAATGATGGAATTTTCACCTTGAGGATTAATATGTGTTTAATGTCTAATATAATTAGCTCTGAGGTTAGTACAATAATTTTTTTATTATTATATAATATTATAAATGATCAATAATAAAGGTTATTAACCACAAAGTAGAAAAGTTATAGAATATGAGAATTTATTTTCATGTTTGTGAATTAAACTTATTATCCATACGACTTTATTATATGTGATGATTTGAGAGAAAATAACATAGTGATATGCATACTCTTGTACGTATTGTTGAAATAAACAAATTACTTAGAAGACCTACAAAAAGGTGATAAAGTTGGACGAATTCATTCAAAAGAGATTAAAATATGAAAATTCATTTTCAGAGAGAAGTAATAAAATTTATATGTAAAATGATAATTTTTATAGGAGATAACATATAATATAACACATTATATAGAAATATTATTATATCAATTTTGATATAAATATCCATAAAATACTCTCAAGAATTTATAGGACTTTTGTATTTAGGACATTAGGAACATAACATAACCATTTTAAATGAACTATAACATTTTTATTTACATATTCATAACTACATCATAAATCCAATCAAACTCCAATAACCACATGTGATATTATGGGTAATACATTAAATAATGTTTGATGATTAAATCCCATTAAAGGGATAAGACATTATGGCATGGAAACATAAAAGAAAAGGATCACATACTATCACATAGAAGGAAGTCATAAGGAATAAATTATAATTATATTCATAAAATGTATCATAATCACAAGAAATTGCATCATAAAAATAGGTCACGGTTCACTTAAAATTCATCATAAAATTATGGACAAGTCTAATCACACCAAGACCACCATAACATTATGGACAAAATGAACCTTTTTTAGAACACACTTAACATTTTGGAAAAGAAAAACTATATCTAGTCCATGCATAACGATCTCATGAGATATAACAAAATTTTAAATCGATTAGGGGTTATAATTTTATAGCACCACTAATTACATAATAACACCTAATGTATATGTATGTCATATTAAAAGGAACATTCATAAAGAATAAACAGGAAATAAACCCATGAGGAAGAATATGATAATATAATAATTCTATAAATATTTATTCATAAATGTATCATGTAAGATCCCAAAAAATAATGTATTATGGAATATCATAATTTAATTTTAAAAAGGACCATTTTTCCTGAAAATATATTTCATAGTGAAATAAAAAACAAAAGAAAATGTGGGTAAGTTGTCATAAAAAGATATAAATTTTATCAATATTTTAAGAAAAAGGAAAATAATATTTAAAAGGGATAAGAGCATATAGTATATATAAAACTAGAAATAAAGAAGTAATTTTTTTTAAACATTGTGTTTTTAAATCATAGAAGGAAAATAATAACTTTTAAGAGTAGTTCGGGAAAATAAATATGAAAGAGAATTATTTTCTTTGAAGGGATTATCATTAAGAAATGAATGGAAATGGAACATATAGAAACATGGATACCCCCAAAAAATATAGAGGTAATCAATGATTAAAAACAAAGGAATGATATATAAATAATATATAAATAATTTAAATTAATGGTAGAAAGAGTAATATAGAGATATAGAGTGTGATATAGAACATAACCTCAAATAAGAGAAAGATAAGTAATGATGCAATGACATAGAGTTTTTAATTGATTACATTGAGGGAATTATGGTGGTAGAGTGTCTAGGGTAATCCTTGGGGGGATTTCGGGATTCGATTGTGTATTTGTTGTCGAGATATGAGAATTTTACCACATAGAGGCTTAAGTTGTGTCATTATGGGGGGGGGGCTATGGTTTAGAGATACCATCTACCAAATAGAGTCTTAGAGGTTGAATTTAAATGGTTCTACCATTTTTTCGAAATGCGTGGCATATGGAGACATGTATCATTGTAGATTCATGGAAGAGGGACTCATTTGGTTTTATTTATTTTGGGGTAGCTACACTATAGGTCAGGGCTAAGAAATTTCCATATTCTTTGGGATTTCATTTTGTGGCATAGTGGTTTCCCTCACAATGTGGTATTTCTTCTAGTTTATTGGATTTATTTTATATAAATCACTATATTTATTATTAAATGCTTTTACAATCACCATGATAGTGTGGTCCATTATCATACCTTGTGGTCATTGTCCTATGTCAAAAACATTGCCCCAAAGTGTAGGGTGTTTCAGCAAGGTCTCTAAATTCATGTACATCCTATAATTTCCCAAAACCCTTTAATCCCAACCATTCCTACAATTTTTTTTATCAATTATTAGGTGATCTAAGTGTATCCCTAAGAGGTATTTAAACTGATTTTATCAACATCCAACCATGACTTTGGGTGATCAATATTTAGTGATTTTAGGTGAGTTACCTTCCCTTCTATTCCTTGTTTCCTTTACATTATTCATCTATAGAAGGATTATTTAAGATTTAATTTTTTTTGGTGAAGCCTTGGTAAGAGAATGATCTGGGATAATATGTTTTTGGTTGATTAGTGTGCTTCATTGAATTGTAGTGATTAGTGATTGTCTACATCTTGTTCAATCCTTGTACAATGATTTAGAAATTTCTTTTTGAGGTTGGGGATCCAACATATTTACTCATTTATATGTTCATGTGGGAATATTATGATCATTTATTTAATTGGGTTAATAGTAAACACTATATTAATTATGATAATTAATTATTTTTATGGAAATTTTATGGGTGGGGTGGAAATGTCCTATGTTTTACTTGTTCTTATTACTTTCCTATATAGTTTATCATGTTTGATATTATTGTTTTCTCTTTGTTATATATATATATGTTTTGTTATGATTTTGTTGATATTGAATTGGTGAACCCTTTTTGTTTATTTCTTTGACTCACCACACATGAAAAATCATAATAAATGTTATCTAGAAAATAATTTTTTTTACCCATGGAAACTGTAATTTGTGTGATAATACCCTTTAAAATAATGAATCAGTTATAATAAAATTATATTTATTAAAAATAAATAATAAATGGATTTCATTTGTGGCATTTAAAATGATTAGTGGTGGTAGTGATGTGGGTCTTGTTAATGTGAAAAGGATAGGTTATGTTATGTTGTGTTAGTTTCATGATAGTAATAGAAATTAATGTTAATGAGAAAACTACAAATTGTAAGGGTTATAATGGATAATTAATTCTAAAACTAAATGGTATGTGTGGTTAATGTGGTTAATGTTAAACATGAAAATATTGTTTTTGATAAAGTAAGACGGTTTCTAATTTAAAAATCTTAAAATTTCATAAATTGAAATGGAAGACTGGATGTGGCCTGTGGCTATGGATTTCTTGTGCAGTGTAATGAATTTAGAGGTTTAAGTGTATGTGGTTAAGGTTGTGAATTATAATTATTCACTTATTATAAACCAGTATTTTGGGATTTTGTGTTTGTGAATATTATATATTTTATTTTATTTTTTATTCCTATACAAATCCCACAAACATTGAGAACTATGTTCGGACACCCAAATTTTTTGGGTGTGTTTTTTCCAACACTCATGATAGTGAGGAAGAATGGTTTCATATCCCATATTACTTACTCTCTCTTCTAGGAAAGGTTCTTATGAACATTCTATGATGTCCTGTATATATATTTCACTTATGG
Source organism: Viscum album (assembly GCA_963277665.1). Taxonomy (NCBI): domain Eukaryota; kingdom Viridiplantae; phylum Streptophyta; class Magnoliopsida; order Santalales; family Viscaceae; genus Viscum; species Viscum album. The sequence continues at coordinate 352,862,190 of OY728162.1, forward strand.
TTTTGCTAATGATTTTGATGAGGGGGTTTATTATAGGGGTAATAAATGGTAGGATGAGTTAATGGGGATGATTTCCTTAACATTAAAAATTACTTAATATTATGGATATATGGTAGTAGTTGTGGGGGGATCTAGTTTCACATGTTTCTTCTGGTGGGATGTTATGACCAATTGAATTCAGGGTTCTTGGCATGATACCACTACCCATGTTTATTATTGTAATATTCTTTGGAAGGTATGGGAGTGCAAAGATGTACAATGTTGGGTAATAATAGTGGAAAATCATAAGAAAAGGGGTGAATGGTACACTATTTATCGATATGATTCATATTATGTTTCTATATTTGGATACATTATTTGGCGAGCATGTCATGGAGAGTATGGATTTGAATTAGTTTACCTATTTAGGTGCGTTTTGGTTATGCTATTTTTCCAACGGTGTATTTGTATTCTCTTTTCAAATGTGAATGAGAGAACTTGGCTTGGTACTACTAACTATACATGTTATGATCTCCCCACATATATACAAACTTCTTTTTGGTTTTTAGGAGGATTTCAAGGACATAGTTGATCATTACTATGTCATACATTGGAGATATTGCTGAGTTATAACCTTAATATTTATTTTGTTAATTTATTTAGAAACTATTTAAATTTTTTAAAATTATAAATTCATTACGGGTTGGTTTTGTTTTTTTACATTCACTTTTTTATGGAGTTTCTTGGTGGTTTTAGTTTTATATCAAGACCCTAAATTTTTTATGGTAATTCCTTCTATAAGTGATATTTCATATACCCTCAATGTTAGTCTCCAAACCGGGGCCTACTAATGGTGGGAATCAAGGGTAATTTTCTCTCATCATTTATTTCCATCCTATGAGGGGTACCATTAGTGGGAGGGGGTCTCGATAGAGTGGTATCAAAGGACCTTGGAGGTAGTTTTGAGATGGTCAGTTTGTTGGACTTTGAGTAAATCAATATTCCATTGATAAACATGACTATAAATTTTTCTAGGAACTCATGAACCATAATGTTCATGAGTCCAATGATCATAGATAGTGAGTTCATAACCCTGAATGAAATCTATTTGAATCATGTCACATATCTAAATCCTCAAATCTTGAAACCCGTAAGGTTTCATATGATAAGGATCTGTTGAAATTAAATAATCCCATCACTACAAATCTATCCCTTACTCAATATCACATTGAGGGAGTTGGTTCAAAACCTCCTAAAAAACATCCAAAAATTCTTTAAAGACACTTGGAGAATCCAACATTCTAGAACCCACAAAATTCACTGAAAATTCTTCCATCAAGGAGATAAGGGGATCCTTGCCTATAGCGACCCATACATTACATATATGGTTAATAATTCAAAATTTTAGCATACTTATGACAACATATAATAAAACCATGAAAGGACCGTATAGGTATTGTGTCTTTAGAAATTGGGAAACATTAATAACTGGTTCATAAAGCATCTACACTATCTCCCATTTATTTCATCATATCTATAGTCCCTTTTTGGAATAACTTACTTAATAACCTTCTTTTTGACCTGGGGAAAGAAAACACATAAAAGGGGGAGCTCAAATGCTCAGTAAAGGTAAACAAAAGAAATATCAATCACATCAAATTCATACGAACATAACATTTTGGAAATCATACCCTGCAAAAGAGAACATAATTTCATAACATGGGATAAATCATGGTAGTGAAATGTAATCCTAATAATTATAACTTAAAACATGAAACGTTGTGGCATACACACATAATCATAGAAAATCATTTCTTATTATTCAAGACTCATTTCAAAGACTATCTTAGTGGACAAATTCCATTTCTGAACCGAGTTTACTCCTCGTTTCAGTCCTGTTTCACTGAATCGGTTTAACCTGTCGTTCCAGCCATGTCTATCTCATGAGATATAAAATCTTTACTCAGTTCATTGGAGGGAGATATAGGTCTCACCCATCTCATAATTATACCATTCTTATGTGTGCCACAAAATCATAAACCATACATCATAGCATAACCCATGTAATAAAAATGGGAATCTTAAACATCGTGACATCATAAAACAATTCATATAAGATAAAGGAATTCATAAAAATATTTCCATTAAAACATAATCAAATCAATGTAATAATAGTGATAGAAACAGAAACCTATATTATCTTAGATGAAAAATAATTTTGAAAAACCACTTGAACTCCATTCTTGAGGAAAATATCCTTTCTACTTTAAAAACATTTTTCTTTTCTTAACATGTCATACAATTTTAAACTAAAAGAAGTTAATTAAAAATAAACTTGAAAACTTGTAAAGTAATATTCTTGGAAATAATATTTTAAAAATCCATTCATTCCTTATATGTTAAAAAACATTCTTCTCATTCTTTTTTCAGAAAAGTCAAAAAGTACCTCGTATGAAAAATGACAAAAGATTCCTTTCATATCTTTTACTAAAAACTCACCGAAGGGTAAAATTGGATTTAAAAAAATGTAGGAGTATATAAATAATATTACATATTGGGAAACATGGATATGGATAATAAATATTTCCCAGTAAATTCTGAAGTATAAACAATCTCGGATAAAAATTGAGATTTCGAGATTGTCCCTTACCTTAGGTCTGATTTGCTTCGTAAGTGTCCGAACCTCCTGTATAATGATTTAGATAATGTTATTGACTAATTTGATAATCATTATTATTGTTATTATATCATATATGGTCATATTCTTAGCTTCTTTATTAGTAATATTTCATTACTACCTGTTATTCGGGTGTTTATTACTTTTTGTTCTTATGCGTGTTTTGTCGAATAAATTCTTATTCATCCCTTTAGGTTATAGATACCTCATTTCCAGAATGGTATTAGTGTACTATATATCATATTTATTCATTAAATTAATTTATATAATCATTATTCAATGAAGATAATGTAGAACGAATCACATCACATCGTGGAGATGGTATTCCGTACGTACGCACGAGCGATGATATCGTTCCCATGATCGCGGAATTGTATTGGAGTGTATGTATACTATTTAAGAATCAATACCACTTTACAATAATCATATATAGTTATTTATTTGCACCATTATACCCATACATGTAATGTGGTGATGGAAAATAGATTACACCACGACATTGAGACGGTATTCCGTACGTACGCACGCGCAGTGATTTCATTTTCTGTAGGATGGATAGATAGTGAAATAGGGTTGTTTCATACTTATAATAACATATCAGTATATCATTGATACTGATGTTATTAATTCATAATGAAACAAATAATGAAGAATAATTGGAAGAAGAAATAATGTTGAAAGAATCGGTAACGGACATTACCTCATCTTTGAAGCGCCTCTTTGAGACCTCCTCTTAGGGCACTACAATTGGTCTTTGAAGACGACCAGGACCTCTAGGATGTTTCTAGGGTAGTGGGAAAGTGAAATGGGCAGGGATTGGCCGAGCTTGAAGGCTCAAATTGGTCTGAGGAGGAGAGGAAGGAGGTGCCCTTTTATAAGGCTGGAGAGGGGTACCTTTGGAAATATAAGAAATATTAGTTTATATTAAATCCCAACCCCACATAAAAACATCCAAAATGACTCATATCAAAATAGTAGATGATATAGGGTTTTAATTTAATTAACCAATAAAATTTAGACATGTTAGGAATTTATTTTAAACATTATCAACTTGATTTATCCTTATTTTTCAATTTAATTTTATTTGTGGTAACAATATTCTAAATTTTAAATTATTATAAATAAATACATATGTGTTGTGAATATTCCATAATTTGACACTTTATGACATTTTAGACCATATAAATTTTAATTTATAATTTTTAAATATTTTTGTGATTTTTAAACAATTTTATAATATGTTATTTTTATAAAATAACAATAATGTCTATTTTGACACTATTCATTTATTTGAATTTAAATAAAATATATACAGAGGATATGTTCGAAATAAAAGCTTCAATATATTCATAAAATGTCATATTTATCTATAAAATTATTTGAGAATATGTAATAGTTCATATAATATTTATTTTAATATTTTTAAAACCATTTATTTGATTTTTTAATTAATAAAATAATTTCAACATCACTATTATGTCATAATTAATGATAATTATTTAATCCCTAAAAATTCTAAATAAACTCTTATGATGTATATAATGGTATTATACTTCTGGAGACTATTAATTTTTGAAGATTCATTATGTTTATCACTAAATTAAAATTATTATACTTATAAGATTTAAGAAAGTGACATGTTGTCACATTCTTTGGTTTTAATAATAATTAAACTATTTTCGTGGACAAAAGTCCATTAAATGAATCTAATCCGACCCTTAGGTGATATGGGTCTACTTTTAGTCATCCAATAGGATTTTGTCATGTATTAGGGTAATTTTATAATCTTATATTTACCCATAATTACCCGATTTACATTTAACTACGGTAAATAAAATTTACCGTAGTTACTATTCAAAATGCCCAAAAATAAAAATTAGCCTATTAACATAATTTTGACCCACTGATTCCAAATATGGAATACATATTTCAAAATTCAAAACACATAAGTTGAAGTAATTAATTTAAAAGAAATCCCGTTGTTAAGAAAATGGGTTTTTAGAAGTTAAAACATTGCCAAAGATTGAAATGTTTTTACCTATGAATTCAATGTGAAATTAATTATAATGAAATAAATTATATTAAATGGTAAAAATATATTCTATTTATACTTTAAAACAATTCAATATTATAATTTGACCATATAAATTATCTCAATGGAAAAAAGATGTTTTTAATTAAAAATTAGTGTATTTCTACTATTCATCAAAATATGAAAGTTATCAGAAAAATATCAAAAATTTATCCAAAGTAAATTTTTATATCCTAATTCAAAAGAAGGATTTTATTTTGTCAAATTGAACTTATAAAAGTGTCAAAAACTAGATTTAATGTGGGTGCTCCATCAAAAGGCGGCAAAACTGTATTTTTTTAAAAATACTTATATTACCAGAAAAATTTATTTTGTTCTCTTACCATGTTCTATAAAATGTGTAAGATGAATAATAATGTTATAAAATTCAAAATTTAGTTAATACTATTCATAATGTCTAGTCCCTAATAATATATCGTTGTTTAGTAAAACCTGATATTGTGTACTACACACACTATCGAGGAAGGTCGCGATTGCGTGTAATGAAAGCCAAGTCCGTATTGTGTGATGTGAAAGATTATTTTGGTGCTGCATATAAGATAAGACATAAAATAAAAAATTTCATAAAATCTCAAGGTGTTACATTCTACCCCCCTTAAAATGAATTTCGCCCTCAAAAATCGCCACTTCATTACAAACATATGAGGATACCTCTCCCTCATCATATCCTCAAGTTCCCATGTAGCTTCTTATAATTGGTGGTTCCTCCATAAAACTTTCACCAAGCGAGTGGTCTAGTTCTGTAGGACTTTTTCGCTACGATCCAGAATATCAATCGGTTGTTCTTCATAAGAAAGATCTTGCTCCAGCGGTACGACTTTTGAGATGAGTACATGTGAAGGATCAGGTATGTACTTTCTCAGGAGAGATACATAGAACACATCGTGAACTTGAGAGAGATTTGGTGGAAGCACTAATCGGTAATCTACCTTGCCAACATGATCAAGAATTTCAAAAGGACCGATATATCTAGGGCTCTACTTTCCCTTCTTTATAAATCTTATGGCCCTCTTCCAAGGAGATATTCGTAAGAACACTTTATCACCCACTTAAAACTCTAGGACTTTTTTCGATTGTTGGCATAACTTTTTTGTCGACTCTGAGCTGCTCTTATGTGTTTTTGAATAGATCTGACCTTTTCTTCCATTTCATCAATAAGATCAGGTCCCAATAGCTTTCTTTCCCCAACATTATCCCAACAAGTTCGAGTCCTGCATTTCTTTCCATAGAGAGTTTCATAAAGATCCATCTGAATACTGGAGTGAAAGCTATTATTATAAAAAATATTCACCAAACGTAGGTGTTAATCCCAACCACCTTTGAAATCTATAGTGCAAGACCTCAACATATCTTCTAGAGTTTTAATTGTCCTCTCAAACTGACCGTATGTCTGAGGATGATAAGCAGTGCTGAAACTCAACTCGGTATCCAGAGAATGCTAAAGACTTCTCCATTACTTCGAGGTAATCCTTGGATCTCGATCAGATATAATGGAAAGTGGTACTCCATGAAATCTTACCACTTCCTTTACATATATCTTGGCAAGCTGATCTAGAGAGAAATCCTCTCTAATAGCAATGAAGTGTGCAGACTTTGTAAGACAATCAACTATGACCCAGATAGCATTATTGTCTTTTGGATGTTTTAGGAAGTCCAGTGACAAAGTCCATAGTGATGTTTTCCCATTTCCATTATAGTATGGGTAATTGTTGTAACATCCCCTTAGACTTCTGTCTCTCAGCTTTAACTTGCAGACAAACCATGCATCGAGAGAAATATTTAGCAACATCTCTTTTCATGCCATCCCACCAGAAGTAACCTTTCAGGTCCCTATACATCTTCGTGCTTCCAGGATGAATAGACAATGATGAACTATGAGCCTCATCCAGCAGCTCCTTCTTTAATTCGGGGATGGGAGGAACACAAACCCAATTCCTAAACTTTTTTACCCATCACAATCAAGGTTGAATTCAGGAACATTTCTCACCTTCATTTGTAACTTGACATCTTCTTTCTGTGCCTCTTTAGTCTTCAAATGTATAAATGGTTGAACATTCATTTGAGAAAGACAATATTTCTCCCCTTTCATTAAAATTCGAAGATCTGTCATTTGTAAATCCATAAATATTGGATATTTTGTGATCCTCTTCATGGATAAGATAGCATGGTCTTGTCGACGTAATGCATCTGCTACCTTGTTTTCTTTCCCAGGGTGGTAATGAATTGAGCAGTCGTAATCTGTAATCATCTCTAACCATCTTCTTTGATGCATATTCATCTCCTTTTGTGTGAAAATATACATTAAACTTTTATGGATCAGTATAAATATCACACCTTTCACCATAAAGGTAATGCCTCCAAATCTTTAATGCAAAGATTACCACAGCTAACTATGAATCATGATTTGTGTAAATTTGCTCATTGATTTTCAACTGTCGTGAGGCATCAGCTATCACCATATCATTTTTCATGAGAACACACCCTAGTCCCTTCTTGGATGCATCACTGTAGATCACAAACCTTTCTCTACTGTAAGGTAGTGTGAGCACAAGTGCACTGGCTAACCTTCTTTTTAGCTATTTGAAATTCTCTTCACATTCCTCCGTCCAAACAAACAAAACTCCTTTTCCAGTCAACATGGTGAGTGGGTTAGATAACCTTGAAAATTCATTCACAAAACATTGGTAATATCCAGCCAAACCAAGAATACTTCGGATCTCAGTTACTGTTGTTTGTCCCAACCATCTTTCGATAACCTCTTTTTTTTATGGATCCACAGATATCCCCTCTTTTGATATTATGTGACCCAACAATGAAACTTTTTGAAGAAAAATTTCACACTTGGTAAATTTGGCATAAATCTTCTCCTTTTGTAGGGTCTTTAATACAATTCTCATGTAATCATCATGTTCTTCCTTGCTCTTTGAATAGAAAATAATATCATCTATAAATACTACCACAAACTGATCAAGATTGTCTCTAAAGACTCTATTCATCAGATCCATGAAGATAGCAGTGGCATTAGTAAGACCAAATGGCATCACTATAAATTCATAGTGTCCATACCTTGTACGGAAAGCTATATTTGGTATATCCTCCCTTTTGACCCTTAATTGATGATACCCAGAATGAAGATCAATCTTGGAAAAGTATTGAGCTCTGCGATGTTGGTCAAATAGGTCATCAATGCGTGGGATATGATATTTTTTCTTGATAGTGATCTTGTTATGTTCTCGATAATCAATGTAGAGTCTCATTGATCCATCTTTCTTCATAACAAACAGAACAGGTGCTCCCCAAGTTTACGCACTAGGGCGTATGAATCCTTTATTAAGATTCTCTTTGAGTTGCTTCTTTAATTCCTGCAACTCAATTGGTGCCATTCTATAAGGTGTCTTTGAAATAGCCAACGCACCCAGTATGAGTTATATTGAAAACTCAAATTCACTATTTGGTGGAAGACCTGTCAATTCCTTAGTAATGACATCATCAAATTCACATACAATGGTCATATTATTAATCGTGTGTTTCTCTCCAACCATTTGAGATAAATAACCTTCATTTAGTTGAATCATGACCCATAAGATAGAAGAAATTTCCACTAGAAGGTTATGTTCATCCTTGCATCGATATACGACCATAAATTGATCTGGAATATGAAATGTGACTTCCCTTCTTTGGAAATTTATATGAGCTCCATATAATGAAAGCCAATCCATGCCAAGAATTACATCAAATTACAATGTAGGAAGGATCACAAGATTTGTAGGAAGCACTTTCCCTCAAACTTCAATCAGAGAAGAATTGTAAACATTTGATGCGACTGTTGTTCCATTAGGAGTTGTCACATCCAACTCAACATCTAATTGTTGAGGTAACACGATGATACCCTTAGAAAATTCCTCATAAATAAAAGATTGGGTGGATCCAGAATCAAATAAAACATTTTCTACTTTAGAGTGGATGGTAAGTGTACATCTCACCACTTCGTTGTCGTACTCCACATCGCCGATAGTAATTGCATGTGAATTTCCTTTGCCTTTGGCCTTTAGAGTTTGTTGACATCGATCATCATCATCAACCCTTGGATTTGGGAATTGATTGGGATAATGCCCCATCTCCTTGCACTTGAAACATTGAAGTGTATTAGGTTAATTCTGTGTATCCCTTCATTTGTTTGCATCATTAGACATATTCTTCCCATTATTTCGACATTCAATTGCCTGATGACCATATTTTCCACACATATAACATTTTCTTGTCCCCTTAAGAAAATTTCCTCCATGTTTCCTTCCACACTTTTAGCATAAGGGAAAAATCATCTTCTTTTCAGTGTGGTCTTTATATTTTCCTTGGAATTCCATTTTCTTCTTCTTATCAAACCCTTGTGACTGATGGGTTACACCAATCTCCATCTCAACCTTGAGAGCACATCGAACTATTTCCTCATAGCAATTTAAGTCCCTTATGGATAACGCCTTTCGAAGACATGGTTTTAAGCCACTAAAGAATCGATCGATCTTACTCTTAGGTTGGATAATAATTCCGGAAGCGTACCTTTCATGTCTTGTAAAATTTTATTTGTAGGTACCAACAGATTCATCAACCTTTTTCTCCTGTTCAAGAAACTCCTTCTCCATATTTTTTCTATGAATACAATGGAAATACTTATTGAAAAATATGTTTTTGAACTCGTCCCATTCCATGGACTCAATTTCATACCTTTGACTCATATTCTTAATAAGATTCCACCATTGATCAGCATCAACTTCCAAACGATACACTGCTAAGATGACTTTATCATGTTCAAAACATTGATGAACTGAAAATATCTTTTCAGTGGTACTGATCCATTGTTCAGCCATTAATGGATCAGAAGATCCACTGAATGAAGGTGGACGCTGCCTCATGAAGGATTCAACAGAATGTTTCTCCTTCTTTTTCTCATTTGGAAGTCCTTCATGATTAATATCTTGAGAAACTTGTGTGAGAATGGCTACAAGATTTTTCATTCCATCTCCTATAACATTTGGTTGCTCAGGGGGACAATCATTACATTGCCCATCGCATTCTGCATTAACACAGTTCCTTCAGGTTCCCTCCATTGACTAAAACCAAGAAGAATAGTGTGAGAAACAATAATTATAATAGGAAAACCACATAATCAAGAATAAAATTTCACAATTAAGGTCTTATCATAGGTTGTTCATGGCCATTTCTAAAACACTAAGATTGGGTTCTATGCTTAGACATATCCTTAGGTTTCTTTCTAAGGCATTCACATCCTAGTTTCCAAAGGTCGACTATACCTTTCCTCTGATACCAACTATAGCGACCCATACTTTACATACTTGGTTAATACCTCAAAATTGAAGCATACTTATTAAAACATATACCAAAACCATGAAAGGACCGTATAGGTATAGTGTCTTTAGAAACTGGGAAACATAAACAACAGGTTCATAAAGCATCTACACTGTATCCCATTTATTTCATCATATCTGTAGTCCCTTTTTGGAATATCTTACTTAATAACCTTCTTCCTTACCTAGGGAAAGAAAAAAATCCAAAGGGTGAGCTCAAATTCTAATTAAGGGTAAACAAAAGAAATATCAATCACATCAAATTCATAAGAACATAACATTTTAGAAATATTAACCTACAAAAGAGTACATAATTTCATAAGATGGGATAAATCATGGTAGTGAAATGTAGTCCCATTAATCATAACATAAAACATGAAACATTGTTTTATACACACATAATCATAGAGAATCATTTCTTATTTGTCAAGGCTCATTTCCAAGACTATCTTAGTGGACAAAGTCTATTTCTGAACCGAGTTCACTCCTTGTTTCAGTCCTGTTTCACTGAACCAGTTTAACCTACCGTTCCATCCATGTCTATCTCATGAGAAATAAAATCTTTACCCAATGCATTGGAGGTAGATATAGGACCCAACCATCACATAATAATACCATTCTTATGGGTGCCACAAAATCATAAACCATACATCATAGCATAAGCCATGTAATAAAAACGGGAATCTTAAAGATAGTGACATCATAAAACAATTCATATAAGATAAAGGAATTCATAAAAATATTTCCATCACAACATAATCAAATCAATGTAATAATAGGGATTAAAACATAACCCTATATTATCTTATATGGAAAATAATTTTGATAAAACACTTGAACTCCATTCTTGAGGAAAATATCCGTTCTACTTCAAAAACATTATTCCTTTATTAACATGTCATAAAATTTTAAACTAAAATAAGTTGATTAAAAATAAACATGAAAACATGTCAAGGAATATTCTTGGAAATACTGTTTTAAAAATCCATTCATGTCGTATATGTTAAAAATCACATTCTTCTCGTACTTTTGTCGGAGAAGTCAGAAAGTACCTCATATGAAAAACGACAAACGATTCATTTCATATCTTTTACTAAAAAATCACCGAAGGGTAAAATTGTATTTAAAAAATTATTGGAGGATATAAATAATATAACATATTGAGAAAACATTGATGTGGATGAAAAATATTCCCCAGTAAATTCTGAAGTATAAACAATCTCGGATAAAAAATGAGATTGCAAGATTGTCCCTTACCTTAGGTCGGATTTGTTTTGTATGTATCTGAACCTCCTGTATAATGATTTAAATAATGTGATCGACTTATTCCAGAATCATAATTATTGTTATGATGTCATATATGGTCATATTCCTTGCATCTTATTAGTAATATTTCATTACTACTTGTTATTCGGGTGTTTATTACTTTTTGTTCTTATGCGTGTTTTGTCGAATAAATTCTTATTATTCTCTTTAGGTTATAGATACCTCATTTCCAGAATGGTATTAGTGTACTATATATCATATTTATTTATTAAAATTATTTATATAATCATTATTCAATGAAGATCATGTAGAACGAATCGCATCACATCGTGGAGACGATATTCCGTACGTACGCACGAGCGATGATATCGTTCCCATGATCATGGAATTATATTGGAGTGTATTTATACTATTTCAGATTAAATAAAACTTTACAATAATCATATATAGTTATTTATTTGCACCATTATACCCATCCATGTAAGGTGGTTATGGAATATAGATTACACCACGGCATGGAGACGGTATTCCGTATGTATGCACGTGCGGTGATTTCATTTTCTGTAGGATGGATAGACGGTGAAATAGGGTTGTTTCATACTTATAATAACATATTAGTATATGAGTGATACTTATGTTATTAATTCATAATAAAAAAAACAAAATAAGAAGAAGTGGAAGAAGAAATAAAGTTGAAAGAATCGGTAACGGACATTACCTCTTCTTTGAAGTGCCTCTTTGAGACCTCTTCTTATGGAACTAAAATTGGTCATTGAAGAAGACCAGGACCTCTAGGATGTTTCTAGGGAAGTTTTGAAGTGAAATGGGTATTTATTGGCCGAGCATGAAGGCTCAAAGTGGTGTGAGGAGGAGAGGGAGGAGGTTCCCTTTTATAAGGGAGGAGAGGGGCACCTGTGGAAATATAAGAAATATTAGTTTATATTAAATCCAAACAACACTTAAAAACTTCTAACATGACTCATATCCGAATATTAGATGTGATAGGGTTGTAATAAAATCAACCAAAAAAATTTATACATGTTAGGAATTTAGTTTAAACATTATCAACTTGATTTATCCTTATTTATCAATTTAATTTTATTTGTTGTAATAATATTCTAAATTTTACATTATTATAAATAATTACATATGTGTAGTGAATTTTACATAATTTGACACTTTATGCCATTTTCGACCATATAAATTTTAATTTATAAATTTTAAATATTTTTTTGATTTTTTAACAATTTTATAATATGTTAATTTTATAAAATAACAATAGTGTCAATTTTGACACTAATCATTTATATGAATTTAAATAAAATATATACAGAATATATGTTCGAAATAAAATCTTTAATAGATTCATAAAATTTCATATGTATCTAGAAAATTAGTGGAGAACATTTAATAGTTCATTTAATATTTATTTTAAAATTTTAAAAACCATTTATTTGATTTTTTAATTAATAAAGTAATTTCAAAATCTCTATTGTGTCATAATTAATGATAATTATAAATCCCTAAAAATCATAAATAAACTCCTATAATGTAGATACTTGTATTAGCTTTCTGGAGACTATTCATTTTCAAAGTTTCATTAAGTTTATCACTAAATTAAAATTATTATACCTATAAGATTTAAAAAAGTGACATGTTGTCACATTCTTTGGTTTTAATAATAATTAAATTATTCTCAGGAACAAAAGTCCATTAAATGAATCTAATCCGACCCTTAGGTGATATGGGTCGACCTTTAGTCATCCAATAGTATTTTGGAAGGTGTTAGGGTCATTTTATAATCTTATATTTACCCTTAATTACCCGATTTACCTTTAACTATGGTAAATAAAATTTACTGTAGTTACTATTCATAATGCCCAAAAATAAAAAGTATCCTGTTAACATAATTTGTACCCACTGGTTCAAAATATGTCATCCATTTTTCAAAATTCAAAACACATAAGTTGCAGTAATTAATTTAAAAGAAATCCCGTTGTTAAGAAAACAGGTTTTAGAAGTTAAAATATTGCCAAAGATTGAAATGTTTTTAACTATGAATTCAATGTGAAATTAATGACAATGACCTAAATTATATTAAATGGTAAAAATATATTCTATTTATACTTTAAAACCATTCAAAATTATAATTTAACCATATAAAATATCTCAATGGAAAAAGTTGCTTTTAATTAAAAATTAGCGTATTTTTAGAATTCATCAATATATTAAAGTTATCAGAAAAATATCAAAAATTTATCCTATGTAAATTTTTATATCCTGATTCAAAATAATTATTTTATTTTGTAAAATTGAACTTATAAACATGTCAAAAAACTATATTTAATGTGGGTGCTCCCTCAAAAGGCGGCAAAACTGCATTTTTTGAAAAATACTTATTTTACCTGAAAAATTTATTTTTTTCTCTTACCATGTTCTAGAAAATGTGTAAGATGAATAATAATGTTACAAAATTCAAAATTTAGTTAATAATATTCATAACGGATAGTCCATAATAATATATCATTGTTTAGAGAAACCCGGTATTGCGTATTACACATGCTATCGAGGAAGATCATGATTGCATTTAATGCATGCCTAATCCGTATTGGGTGCTGTGAAAGATTCCTTTGGTGTTGTATATAACATAAGACATAAAAAAATTCTCATAAAATCTAAGGGTGTTACAATGACTTTACCACCCATTAACTATAAGGATTCGATAACTACACATAGGTAGTAAAAATAATAATTTTTAGGGATGTTGGTAGAAGTTTTAAACCATTAAATCTAAAATGTGTTAAGGTCTTGTTTGGTTGTATGCTTTCAGTTTTAGTTTATTTACCTTGTTAGTGGTTTTATGTTTTTTTTTCTTAGGGTAAATTGATTCCATGCTTTGTCTTAATACCCGAGTACTTGTTCCATCCCGTGGGGATCGAGAAAACCCTTCAGGCCTTGCCGTAGACCGGTTCGGGCACCGGGTCAGATGGAGACCCAAAATAGTTTGTGACAAAATGGCATCAGAGAATATTTTATCTCTTAGGTCATTTTCTTTTAGGAAGAGTCACGGTATAATGGAGTTATGTTTGTCGGGACTCGATGACTTGGCTATGAGTAAGGTGCCTGGACAGCTCACCTCATGGCGGGACTTGAGTTAATAGGGTATGTTGAGGTTTTTCTGAGTCTTTGGTCCTTGTGGTTAATCTTGTCTAGGAGAAATGAAAAGAGAGTAGGTTCGGTGTTCCGAGTGAGCTCGCAGGGTCAGGAAAGCCATATGGAGTTGGGGATACTATACTAGAATACTCTCAGTGGCAATGGCGTGATTGGTATATGACCGCCAACTATATGTCCTAGTCACCCACCGACACTAGTATCCTCTAGTATCGTTCCTCATCTCCTTGTTTTGAATTCTTAGAAATCCGGTTTTCAAGTAAAAATGATTTGGTCTTGGAAAATGTTTTGAAATATAATGCTTTAAAACGAAAATGATGTGTAGGGTTTGAAAAGTGTGGTTTTAATGTTTTGGTTTGAAAATATAGAAAAGGTCTGGTTATGATCCTTGGTGTTCCCATGGGAAACCACATGCATTGGTTTGTGCAGAAAGAGAAATGATTAATGGTATGAGAAAATGAGTGTCTGGATGGTCATGAGGTGGGTGCTGGCATGGTAAATGAACATGAATGTGTGAGGCCCACTATAGCGACCCGGCCTTTTCTTACTTTACTATTACATCATTTCAAAGATAAACAACATAATAGTATTACACATGGAGGATCCAGAGGTTTAGTGTCTTGGGCGAACTAGGACAATAGATAACAAGCACAATATCAAGCATAAAAATTCATTTAATCTCTTCTTCTATAGCTTCTTATTAGCACTTGTCCTCTCCTTCATACATGTAGCCACCTGAGGATATACATCAAAAGGGGTGAGCTAAAATCCCAGTAAGAGGATAGATAAGAACAATATAGCATGGTGTGAGAATAATCATGACATAGGAAGAAGATATTGAACATGAGAGGAGCATAAACAATAAACATGAAATGTGGAAAAACATAAAAATGAAACATCATGTCTTAGTGGTTAACTACCACACATACTTGTGAACAAATCTAGCATCATGTTCACGCATCGTTTCTCATTTACTCATGAGATTCATCACTTTACCCAATGCATTGGAGCGCTATATAATTCCGGGCGCACCCGTCACATCATAACATTATCATTATCATGCATGCCACATAGAACACATATCAAACATGTACATAAATAACCCATGGAAAGGAATGGGTTTCATCTCATAATAACAAATTCATAAGCTTTGGGTTCCCAAAAGAAAGAGGGAACAACATACTTGATATAAGAACCATCAACCTTGAATGAGAGGTAAAAGGTGAGATCTTGAAAGAAGAGTTCTTTTGGAAAACATTTTGATGGACATAAAAACCAGTGACAAACATGTATATCCCAGAAAAGTAAAGGAAAAGATGAAAAAAGACCTTTGAGGAGTAACCATATCAAAAATGGAGTGAAAGAGGGAGAACCCGAAGGAAGAAAATTGGGTTCGAGATTTCCCCTTACCTTGTACTCGAATGCCTCCTTCTATTTAATATCCTATATAATGACATTATATTCATTAATTAGAAATTCCAGAACCTTTTATAAATTAATAGGGTTCATTATTGTTTCATTATTTCATGTTATGTTCCTTGGGATGACTTATAGAGTTTAAAAACATTGTTCGGGGATGTTCGTTTTTATGGTTTTCTTGAACGGTCCACTTGTATTCTTAAATTGATGTTTGGGTAGATCATGGGTAAACATCAAGAACTGATATTACATGTAATTAATGATATTAAAGAAGCTTGAATGATTTTATAATGAGTTATATTATATCCATGTGGCCGAATCATTAGATAAGAATTAAATGAAGATTATTTGGGCTAATTTGAGCGGTTTTTGGACCACAACCAACTCATTTTAACTTTTCACTTAGTAGTATGTCCATAGGTTATTTACAAAACATAAAATATAACATAATAAATATAAAATATTTTGGTTCAACCATAAAAATGGGTTCATGACCAGATTTGAAGGTAGAAATGGAAGAAGAGAATATTCTGTTTTTGAAGGTGATAAATTATCACCACATGAACAATGTTCTCTTTAATAAAGGAAGAGGGAAAGGCTGTGGGTGATATAAATACCATTAGAATAATAATATTACAGTACATTTAAAATACTAGAGTTACAAAACAATTTTTATGAATATAGGTAGGGAGATATCAAGAAAGGAACTTGAACTTGAAAGGAAATTAAAGGAGAAGAGGGAGGGAAATTACCTTTAGAATCCTCCTCTTAAGAACCTCCTTAAGGGACTATGCTTGGAATTTTGATGGAACCAGGAGCTCTTGGACGTGGGGAAGGGGCGAGGAGATATGATACGGCAGAGCTTATACAATTCTTGAAGCTTGAGAGGTGTGGTTTGGCAAGAGGAGGGGGAGGGCTTATTTATACATGAGGAGTGAGGTGTTTTTGGCATAAAATATTAAATAAAATAATATATCATAAGTTAGACTTGTAAAAGTAGTGATTTGACACCCTAAATAATATATTAATATAATAAAATTCGTTTTAGGATTTAACTCTTCTTTATAATTCGAATTCATTACTTTATTAAATGGAAAGTGATAGAAAGAGAAAAAGACACTTTAAGAAATCACCTTTTTGACTTTAGGCTTTGGAGAGTTCTTTTTAGGTTTGAGAATTGAATATATTGTATTTCAAGGAAAAATTTATGAAATTTAATATGTTTTGGCTGAAACTAAAGTTCTATAATATTTATGTCATCATTACATCACTAATGATGCAATTTAGTGTACACCGATTATGCAAAAAACTGTATTTTTTACTATTCACTCGAAAATTGAAGTATTTCAGAATAAACCCAAAAATTTACCCCTACCATATTTCGACGTGTAGAATCCAAAAATGATGTCCATTTTTCAAAAATAATTTTCTAAATATCATTAATTTAATATTTAGTTAAAACCATAATTTACTTAAAAAACAGTTTTTAAAAATAAAACTGATTTTGCAGTTCTTTCAAAAATTACTTAGGGTCTTATAAAATTATCTAAAGACTATTAGACATTGATTCAATAATATATGAATATATTTTAGGAAAATAAATATTATTTTAAATTAATTAACTAATTATAGTTAATTATTTATGACTTATAAAATACCAAAAATGTTTACGAAGGTCAAATTATCACTTTCTATGATGTCTAAATTTTATTTTATTATTCATAGGTAATGTTACTCTTATTTACTATTCATAAGGTTCATATTACTATTCATAAGGGTAGGTTAATATTCACTAAAAATTATTTTGGTTTCATTATACTTCAAAAAACTATCTTGAACACAACCGTGTATGTTGGATTTTCAAAATTCCAAACATAGGGGTAACAAAATTATGTTTAAAGGTCACTTATCACTTAGTAGTTCATTATTTTGTGTTTTTATGACATAGATATATGAAGGTAATTTTCCATTGAATATATTTTGGTCGTTACATTCTTCCCCCCTTAAGAAATTTCGCCCCCGAAATTTCACTTTACACAAACAGGTGAGGGTACTTCTCCTTCATTGCCTCCTCCGGTTCCCAAGTTCCTTCCTCAAACTTTTGGTTCCTCCACAACACTTTGACAAGGCGGGTTGTCTTGTTGCGTAGAACCTTATAACTTTGGTCCAGAATTTTTACCGGCTACTCCTCATATGAGAGATCATGTTCCAACTGTACCACCTCTGAGTTTAGTACATGTGAGGGGTCTGGAATGTACTTCCTCAGTAGTGATACGTGAAACACATCATGAACTTGAGCCATATTCGGTGGAAGTGCCAAATGATAGGCCACGGCTCCTATACGATCAAGGATCTCAAAGGGGCCAATGTACCTTGGGCTAAGCTTCCCTTTCTTCCCGAATCGCATGACTCTCTTCCATGGAGATATTCAAAGGAAGACTTTATCTCCAACGTCGAACTCCAATTCCCTTCGACGATTGTCAGCATAGATCTTTTGCCAACTTTGAGCAGCTTTGATGTGTTTCTGGATGACTTGAACCTTCTCTGTCATCTCTTGAACAAGATCAGGACCAAGTAGTTTCCGTTCTCCAACTTCATCCCAATAGGTTGGAGTTCTACATCGCTTCCCATAAAGAGCTTCATACGGATCCATACGAATACTCGAGTGGAAGCTATTGTTGTATGAGAACTCAACCAATGGAATGTGTTGATCCCATCCACCTTTGAATTCAAGAGAGCAGGATCTTAGCATATCTTCAAGTGTCTGAATAGTCCTTTCAGACTGGCCATCAATTTGGGGGTGATAGGCCGTGCTGAAATTTAATTCAGTACTCAAAGCATGTTGAAGGCTCCTCCAGAATTTAGAAGTGAACCTTGGATCACGATCATAGACAATCGAGAGTGGAACACCGTACAATCTCACTACTTCCTTCACATATATCCTTGCAAGTTGTTCAAGTAAGAGGTCATCCCGAATAGCGATAAAACGGGCAGTCTTGGTGAGTCGATCAACCACAGTCCATGTCGCATTATTTCCCCTTGATGCCTTCGGGAGACCCGTGACGAAGTCCATAGTAACATTTTCCCATTTCCACATGGGTATAGGCAATGGATGCATCAGACCTTTGGACTTTTGCCGCTCACCTTTAACATGCTGACATACCAAGCACCTTGATATATATTCTGCAATCTCCTTCTTCATGTTATCCCTCCAGAAGTGTTCTCGGAGATCACGATACATCTTGGTACTTCCAGGATGAATAGAGAAAGTTGATCTATGTGCATTATCCAATAGTTCCTTCTTTATTCCGGGTGATGAAGGCACACAATGCCGCGTTCCAAACCGAATCACACCATCATCATCGATATGGAACTCTTGTAGCTTCCCTTCCTTTACTGCATTCACCCTCTTTTGTATCTCCACATCATCCCTTTGTGCTTCCTTAATCTTCTGTTGGATGGATGGTTGCGCAATAATTTGGGCAAGGTAGAATGTATCCCTTTCCCTTATGATTCCCAAATCCATCCTTTGCATATCCAAGAAGATATGGTCTTTCTCAATCCTCAACATAGATAGAGTAGTAGGTTCTTTACTGCTTAGAGCATCAGCAACCTTGTTCGCCTTTCCAGGATGATAGTGAATAGAGAAATCGTAATCCTTGATTAGCTCTAACCATCTCCTTTGACGCATGTTGAGAACCTTTTGTGTGAATATATACTTTAGGCTCTTGTGGTCGGTTTATATGTCACACTTCTCACCATAAAGGTTGTGCCGCCTGATTTTCAAGGCAAAAATCACGGCTGCCAGCTCTAGATCATGTGTCGGGTAGTTCTGCTCATGGATCTTCAACTGTCGTGAGGCGTAGGCTATCCCATTATCATTTTGCATGAGTACACAACCCAAGCCTTTCTTTGAAGCATCACTGTATATCACAAAACTTTCTCCACTTTTCAGTAGTGTGAGTACAGGTGCAGTGATCAGCCTTCTCTTTAGCTCCTTGAAGCTTCCCTCACATTCTTCCGTCTATACATACTTTACCCCTTTCATTGTTAACTTAGTTAGCGGGCTTGACAATCGTGAGAAGTTTCTCACAAAACGTCGGTAGTACCCAGCTAATCCAAGAAAACTATGGATTTCTGTGACACTAGAGGGCCTGGGCCATTCTTCAATAACCTTTGTCTTTGAAGGGTCCACAGAAATTCCCTCTCTTGTGATCACATGTCCCAAGAACATGACTTGATTCATCCAAAAGTCACACTTGCTGAACATGGCGTACAACTTCTCCTTTCTCAATGTCGCCAACAGAAGTCTTAGATGTTCTTCATGTTCCTCCTTGCTCTTGGAGTTGATGAGAATATCATCGATAAACACTACCACAAATTTGTCGAGGTATTGTCTAAAGACTCTATTCATCAAATCCATGATGATTGTAGGGGAATTAGTAAGTCCTAAGGGCATCACCATGAACTCATAGTGCCCATACATTGTACGGAAGGCAGTCTTCTGAATATCTTCCTTCTTCACCTATACTTGATGATATCCAAAATGAAGATCCACCTTTGAGAAGTATTGAGCTCCTCTTAACTGATCGAAAAAGTCATCAATCCTTGGGAGAGGATACTTGTTCTTTATGGTGATCTTGTTGAGTTCCCAATAATTGATACACAGTCGCATGGTTCCATCCTTCTTCTTCACAAAAAGCACTGGCGCACCCCAAGGTGATGCACTAGGGTGTATGAACCCTTTGTCCAGATGCTCTTGCAGCTGCTTCTTTAACTCCTCCAGTTCGATAGGAGCCATCCTATAGGGGAACTTCGAGATAGGAGTAGCTTCGGGTATGAGTTCAATTGAGACCTCTACCTCACGATCCAGGGGAATTCCGGGTAACTCTTCGGGAAATACATCACCGTATTCCCTTATGATTGGCATTTCTTCAAGGTTGGAACTTTCCTTTGACTCAAACATTTGGGTGAGGTATGCTTCTTCATAGGGAATCATCACCCACACCATTGAAGGATTTTTCAAAGGATAATCATGATCGTCCTTGCATTTGTAGAAGAGCATGGGATGGTTCGGAATATGAAAATATATTTCCTTTTCCCGACATTTGATATGTGCTCTATATAACGAGAGCCAATCCATTCCCATTATAGCGTCGAATTCATCCAAGGGAAGTATTACGAGATTTTCTGGAAGAATCTTCCCACATACATCAACAGGAAAAGAATCAAACACTTGGGTTGCAATGATTGCGCCACTTGGTGTTTTTACAGTTATCTCTACATCAAGGTTTCGGGGATTCGATTCTATAGTTCTAGAAAACTTGCAAGATATAAAGGAATGCGTAGAACCAGAATCAAATAAGACTTTTGCCATTCTTGAGTGAATAGGAAGTGTACCTTGTACAACTTCATTATCATGTTCCACCTCCGCAGTAGTGATGGCATAAGCATCCCTTGTTCCTTTGGCATTGGTGGTTGTTGGCACTGATTAACCTCGAAAGCTCGAGGTTTAGTGCACTGGTTTGAATAGTGACCTAGCTTCTTACAGTTGTAGCATTGAACCACGAGTGGTTCTCTCCTTTCATCGGCTACATTATCCTTCCTTTTCATGTCTCTTCGACACTCATGAGCTAGGTGTCCTTCTTTCCCACACTTGAAGCATTTCCCCATCCCTTTGAGGCAGTTCCCACTGTGCAACTTCCCACATTTTTGGCAAGTGGGTCGTTGTGTTTTCTTCCCATCTTTATCACCAGATCCACCAACTTGAAACTCCATCTTTCTTTTCTTATCACCATAGCCATGGGACCATTCTCCAAACTCCATCTCCACTTTGAGAGCACACCTAACAACTTATTCATAACTCCCGAAGTCTCGAATTGCAAGAAATTTTCGAAGATGTGGTTTTAATCCACTAAAGAATCTATCAATTTTTCTATCATTGTTGATAACAAAACCTGAAGCGTACCTTGCGAGCCTTGTGAAATTTGCTTCATAGGTTGTGACAGATTCTCCTTCTTTTTTCTTGAGCTCTATGAATTCTCTCTCCATCTTCGTGTGAAGAGTTCTTGGTAAGTACTTATTAAGAAACATTATCTTAAAGTCTTCCCATTATATCTCTTCGATTTCCTCCCTTGTCTTGGTGTTCTTAATCACGGCCCACCATTGATCAGCTTCTCCATCTAGAAGATAAATGGCTAGAGTCACCTTCTATGTCTCGGAACAGTGAAGAATAGAAAAGATCTTCTCCATGGAGTTGACCCACTGTTCCGCAACTAGTGGATCAGAAGATCCACAAAACGTCGGTGGTCATTGCCGCATAAAAAATTCAATAGCTAGCAGCTTCCTCTTTGGTGAAGGATGACGTTCCCCATTATTATGGTTATTATTCATAACCCGGGATAATTGGGTAAGCATTGCCATGATGTTTTGAACACCACCTCCAAAATCATTGGGGATGTCGTTCAGGCAATCGTTGCATTGGCCTTCGCAAGAGTTGTTGGCCTGATTTCTCCTGGTTCCAACCATTTTCTAAAATAGAATAGGTTAGAACAAAACATAAGTAAACATGTCATGAATAACTTATTTATTTAAACAATTATACCCAAAACATAACATATGGGATCCCTAGGTAAATATCCTTGTGTGCATATTTGTACTTAGTCTCATGCTAGAGGTTTTCTTTAGGGTTCACTAATCCTAATTCCCAAATTAACTAAACCTTTCCTTTGATACCAACTATAGCGACCCGGCCTTTTATTACTTTACTATTACATAATTTCAAAGATAAACAACATAATAGTATTACACTTGGAGGATCCAGAGGTTTAGTGTCTTGGGCGAACTAGGACAATACATAACAAGTACAACATCAAGCATAAAAATTCATTTAATCTCTTCTTCTATAGCTTCTTAGTAGCACTTGTCCTCTCCTTAGTACATGTAGCCACCTAAGGATATACATCAAAAGGGGTGAGATAAAATCCCAGTAAGAGGATAGATAAGAACAATATAGCATGGAGTGAGCATAATCATGACATTGGAAGAAGATCTTGAACATGAGAGTAGCATAAACAATAAACTTGAAATGTGGAAAAACATAAAAATGAAACATCATGTCTTAGTGGTTAACTACCACACATACTTGTGAAGAAAGCTAGCATCATGTTCACGCATTGTTTCACATTTACTCATGAGATTCATCACTTTACCCAATGCATTGGAGAGCTATATAATTCCGGGCGCACCCGTCACATTTAAACATTCATATTGCGCTATATAATTCCGGGTGCACCTGTCACATCATAAAATTATCATTATCATGCTTGCCACATAGAACACATATAAAAAATGTACATAAATAACCCATGGAAAGGAATGGGTTTCATCTCATAATAACACATTCATAAGCTTTGGGTTCCCAAAAGAAAGAGGTAACAACATACTTGATATATGAACCATCAACCTTGAATGAGAGGTAAAAGGTGAGATCTTGAAAGAAGAGTTCTTTTGGAAAACATTTTTATGGACATTAAAACCAGTGAAAAACATGTATATCCTAGAAAATTAATGGAAAAGATGAACAAAATACCTTTGAGGAGTAACCATTTCAAAAATGGAGTGAAAGAGGGAGAACCCGAGGGAAGAAAATTGGGTTTGAGATTTCCCCTTACCTTGTACTCGAATGCCTCCTTCTCTTTAATGTCTTGTATAATGACATTATATTCATTAATTAGAAATTCAAGAACCTTTTATACATTAATATGGTTCATTCTGGTTTCATTATTTCATATTATTTTCCTGTGGATGACTTATAGAGTTTAAAAACATTGTTCGGGGATGTTGGTTTTTATGGTTTTCTTGAACGGTCCACTTGTATTCTTAAATTGATGTTTGGGTAGATCATGGGTAAACATCCATAACTGATATTAAATGTAATTAATGATATTACAGAAGCTTTAATGATTTTATAATGAGTTATATTAGATCCATGTGGCTGAATAATTAGATAAGAATTAAATGAAGATTATTTGGGCTAATTTGAGCGGTTTTTGGATCACAACCAACTCATTCTAACTTTTCACTTAGTAGTATGGCCATTGGTTACTTAAAGAACTTAAAATAGAACATAATACATATAAAATATTCTGGTTCAACCATAAAAATGGTTTCATGACCAGATTTGAAGGTAGAAATGGAAGAAGAGAATATGTTGTTTTTGAAGGTGATAAATTATCACCTCATGAACAACGTTCTCTTTAAAAAAGGAAGAGGGAAAGGGTGTGGGGTGATATAAATAACATTAGAATAATAATATTACAGTATATGTATAATACTGGAGTTAAAAAACAATTTTTATGAAGATAGGTAGGGAGAGATCAAGAAAGGAACTTGAACTTGAAAGGAAATTAAAGGAGAAGAGGGATGGAAATTACCTTTATAATCCTCCTCTTAAGAACCTCCTTAAGGGACTATGCTTGGTCTTTTGATGAGACCAGGAGATCTTGGACATGGGGAAGGGGCTAGGAGAGATGATAAGGCAGATCTTAGACAATTCTTGAAGCTTGAGAGGTGTGGTTTGGCAAGAGGAGGGGGAGGGCTTATTTATACATGAGGAGGGAGGTGTTTTTGGCATAAAATATTAAATAAAATAATATATCATAAGTTAGACTTGTAATAGTAGTTTTTTGACATCATAAATCATATATTAATATAATAAAATTCTTTTTAGGCTTCAAATCTTCTTTATTATTCGAATTCATTACTTTATTAAAAGGAAAGTGAAAGAAAGAGAAAAAGACACTTTAAGAAATCACCTTTTTGACTTTAGGCTTTGGAAAGTTCATTTTAGGTTTGAGAATTGAATTTATTGTATTTCAAGGAAAAATTTATGAAATTTAATATGTTTTGGCCGAAACTAAAGTTCTATAATTTTTTTTTCATCATTACATCATTAGTGATGCAATTTAGTGTACACCGATTATGCGAAAAATTGTATTTTTTTACTATTCACCCGAAAATTGAAGTATTTCAGAATAAACCGAAAAATTTACCCCTACCATTTTTTGACGTTTAGAATAAAAAAATGATGTCCATTTTTCAATAATAATTTTCTAAATATCATTAATTTAATATTTAAGGTAAACCATAATTTACATAAAAAACAGTTTTTAAAAATAAAACTGATTTTGCAGTTCTTTCAAAAATTACTTAGGGCCTTATAAAATTATCTAAAAACTATTATACATTGATTCAATAATTTATGAATATATTTCAGGAAAATAAATATTCTTTTAAATTAATTAATTAATTATAGTTAATTATTTATGACTTATAAAATACAAAAAACGTTTACTAAGGTCAAATTATCACATTCTATGATGTCTAAATTTTATTTTATTATTCCTAGGTCATGTTACTCTTATTTACTATTCATAAGGTTCATATTACTATTCATAAGGGTAGGTTACTATTCACTAAAAATTATTTTTGTTTCATTAGACTTCAAAAAACTATCTTGAACACAACCGTGTATGTTGGATTTTTAAAATTCCAAACATAGGGGTAACAAAATTTTGTTTAAAGGTCACTTATCACTTATTAGTTCATTATTTTGTGTTTTTATGACATAGATATAAGAATGAAATTTTACATTGAAAAAATTTGGGTCGTTACACCCACAAGACACCATTGGTGTTTGTGCTACCCACCACCTTCATTTATTTTCAAAATATTTTTTAGTGTAAAATTTAGTGTTTTAATGGCTGATAATTGTGTATTGTGTCATGGTATTTTCAGAATTCTATATGAGAGGTGTTTCAAGATGAGAATCCTTTTGGATGATTTGTGTCTTGAGTTTGAATTTTTATTTGTAAGTTGGTGTGAAATTGTGTGGTTAGTGGATTATTTTGAAAAGTGCTTTGGGAAGCCCTTGTAGTGGTTTCCCCTGCATGTTTAGTGTTAAATTGTTGTATTTCATGGACATTGGACTAGTTTGATTGGGTCCATGGGTTTCTTTCTTAACTAGTTCACCCCCCATAAAGCATTAACATACGATTGAAGTGTGGCCATGAGTAATTCACCATTGGCTGACCCTCTAATAGATTAAAGTGCAAAATCTATATTTTGAGTGAAAATGCTAAGTCTATCATGAGTCCTTTTTGGTTTAGCAGATCCTCTCACAGTGAGATGATAGACATGAGGGGAGTTTATGTGAGTTTTGGACTCTTTGAGTTGTTTGGTATGATGTTTGATGCCATTGTGTTGTGGGTCCCTTGAAAACAGGGAGAGGAATCCCAGCGGGGAAGGGTGAAGGCAGTTCTAAGTTATCAGTGCTGACTGATGTCTTTAAAGGCTTGTAGTGCTTTCATCATCCGTAGGGGTCATGTTTGGTGACATATTGTAGTGTGAGTTCTCTTTTAAGAGAAATGGTAGATTTCATAGAATCCTTCGGGAATCCATGTTTTCATAGGAGTGTGTCATCCTCTTAGGGAGTACTAATTTTTCTGTTCAAAGGGGAGTGTTTTTCATGCGTCTTTACTTAATATGGTTCTTGTTTAAGAAGAATATATGATGCATGTGCGTCATCTAAACCCCTGCTTTGGTGGATTTTCCACGAGAGAGTAGTTGGATTTTGAGGTGTGTTGTGTTTGTTGGTGTTGTCTCGGTTGCGGTGTGGTCGCCTGTGGAACCAAAAGGAGATGCTCCATTTGGGAGTCTTCAATTCACGACTATGAGGCAGGAGATTCTTCAAACATCTGATCTCCAACCATAGGTCCCAGAGTGAAGCTGACACATAGTCAAGGAAAATCTAGGGCTATGAAATACTTGGGTCTAATTCATGTTATCAATGGGTAAGATAACAATAGTTTGAACCTCAAGTGTTGTTATCTTATTTAAGTTGTTCTATTTTGGTGGAGAGTGGTGGGAGGACCCTGTTTCCACATTGTGTCCTATTTGAATGTAAGGATTATCACATGGGTTTGTGGAGGATTTAATTATTTTGCTTTCATGAATACCAAGTGGTTGTGTCTCACTGAGTGCATACCCCAACTTAATGAACAATTTCAGTGTGTGAGGTTTCTCGTGGCTATGAGGAGGCGTGGTCGTCTCGTTACCTTATAGTCCCAGGAGTTGCGTCCCACTGAATTTAATTTATTTTTGTGGTCCTTATGGGGTCTGTTGTGTAAATCAGTCTCAAATTTGAATAGTGATCATTCAGGGATGTGAAGATGTTGGTTTGTCTTGGGTTGTGGCTTTGAAGCCCTAGTAGTTGAGCCCCGCCCTCCCCGCCCCTTGTGGTGGGGTTTTTGGTCATTGTTGGGAAATTTTCAATGTTTTGTATCTTATGTTAGTTCTAATGGTGGCGAGACCCATGATGGTTCTTGAAAATATTTCTCTGGAATGAATCATTTTTTCCCTTATTCATAATGGTGGGGGTTCCGCCTGGGCCTCCCCGTGTCAGTTTTCCAATCTCGTCTCAGGTGTTAGTAAGTTTCTAATGGTGGGGAGCCCCTTAGGGCTTTCCCCTATTGGACTTTTAGTTCTATTCCTAGAGATGACTTGGTGGTAGGTGGTCAGAGTGTTCCTTGGACGATCTTGGACTTGTTTGTTCATTCCAGTCGAATGACATAGTTCTTGTTCATTGGTGCTCAAGGTGTTTTGGTTTGTGAAGTTGGTTTTTGTGGTATAGAAGGTTCCTTTCCTTTATTAATCAACTGTAGTTATCTCCTTGGGGTGGGTGACACATAGTGGAATGTCTTTTAATGGGTTTCTTGAGGTTTTCATTTAATTCACTTTTTCTAAGCACAATGTGTTTTCCTCTATTATCTTATTGTTTGTGGGGATTCTCCTTAAACCTTAAGGGGGTATCATTTTCTACTTTGGGGTTCAATATTAGTTGTGGATTTCTGAGGACATAAAGTGCTATGGTGGGGATAATTGTCACACTTTCCTCTTTTACATTTTTTATTTTACTCATTTTTATGGGCATAGGGCAGTCCGGGTTGATGATCGACTTAAAATGTCGAGTTCTTATTTAAAAATGCACATTTTGGCCTGGACATTGTTCAACACACCCTGGTCGAAGTCATGAAACCTCACTCGGGTCACCGCACAACATCACCTAGTAGACCACATGACCTATCCAATGTTTAATTAATTAAAAATAATGAGTTAATAATAGAGAAATAAAATTAAAAGTTTAATGTAATAAAATAATAAAAAAAGGAAAGTGTGAAAAAAATATTAATGGGTTTATTTAATTATAATAGTAGTATTATTATTTTAGGATATTATTATTAATTATTATTTAGTATCATTATTATTAATATTAGTGATGATAATGAAGTTATTTTATTAATTATTATTTCTCTTGTTTTATTATTATTATTAGTTTTTGATACTTTTAGTTTAGTTTTATTTCATTATTTTTTTTTTATTTTTGGGTAGGGTTTGTACTCCCTTCTTTCCCATAAATCTTTACCCCCTTACCCCCTAGAACCTTGTCATTCCACACACCCCCTCCATGGATAGCTGGTTGACTCCCGATCCCCCTCCACTCTATTTTTTGTGCTGATGCCTCTTTCTCTCTGGCAAGAAAACCACCAATGCCCCTGCTTCCCCCTCCTACCCGTCGCGATGCGCCCCTTCCTCTTCCCCGAACACACCCCGTCGTGACATACCCTTCTAGATAGATTTAATATTTTCATTAATATTAATATGTATTTCAATGATTTAATCCCTCCAAATTATTTAATTTGAGTATATTTTCATCATTTAAGTGTTTTGGGTGTATTTTGGGCTTAAATGTGAAAATGGGATAATTCTGTAAAATTTACAGTTTTATATAGCTTCCATTTTTGGGTGTAACATTTATAATACTTGTCAAATTGAAGTATATAATTTTTTTAGGATTCATATGCTCATGGGATTCAATTTTTTTTTTCTATACCAAGACTCAATTTGAAACCCAATGGTACAGAAAAATCAATCAGATGGAGAAATCATTCTAGCTGGTAGAATGGACCCCACTGCATTAAAAATAAAATATTTCATTCAAACAACCTTCAAATGAGCTTATTCTAGCTGGTTTTGTCATTAAAAATTCAAGGGGATATTAAAATTAAATTTTATAAATAACATGCTCATCAATGCATCTTTTGGGCACATCTAGTGGAGTAGGTGAAATAGTTTTTGGAATCAAGAAGAAGTTAAACTCATTAATCAAGACATATCATCCTTTATATCTATCCAAAGGCTTTCATATTTTGAGGATATACAGTAAAATAAATTTGATACATCTTATAATAATGGATCTTTACTTTGTTTATAGTTATGGTGGGAATAACAGAGGAAAACTTCTGGAGGATCAAAATATCCGTTCTTACTTCTCTTTCTTTTGTTATTCTTAGCTTTGTATTGAATTATTATCCCCCTTAAACTTAATTACCATTACCATGGTGGGGTATTTATCTTTAGTGATTGTAGATGATTAGGTTTACCCTTTTTTAATTATTTAGTTCTTTCACATAATGTTTTAATATCCTCTTTTCTCTAATGCAAATCAGTTTCAATTTCTTAACATGTTTTTATTATAATGTTTGATTCTATATGATTTTAGATTCTGTAGTTTATATATATTTGATAAATGATCAATATCTCCCTCCACTAGGTTTTGGTTTATATATTATGGAGTAGACCAAGAATTA
This sequence comes from Viscum album, assembly GCA_963277665.1. NCBI lineage: Eukaryota > Viridiplantae > Streptophyta > Magnoliopsida > Santalales > Viscaceae > Viscum > Viscum album. Next base: position 352,891,866 of record OY728162.1, read on the forward strand.
GTGGTTAAGTACTCGGTGATCACCAGTACGTGTGAGAGGAGTAGTGAATGTTCTTGATTGCTTGGGATAAAAAGACCTGATTGGGAATTTCCTAAGAAAATTGGGGGTATTGTATACAACTATTTTACACATTAGAAGGATATTATACCAATATTAGGTTTTATTAAGGTTTATTCTCACATTATTATTTTTCCAAGGGAGTGAGAAGAAACGATTGTGGATTCTCACTCTTAACGACTTAGTAGAAGAGCATTGGGTAAAGTGAACTTTGATAGAATTGCAATTGGAAAACTGACCCTAACCTAATCACCATTTCATATCACTAATTTAAATCACATAATTTTTCTATTTGTTTTAAAACATTCACTTAATTGCTTTACATTATTTAGTTTCTTTCTTGTATTTTCCTAATCAAACAATTTCAAAAAAAACATCACTTCTTCCTCTTATTTTAAGTGACAAACAATATTGTTGAGCACTCATATATGGAGACAACCTAGGTAACCACTATAATATATTTTCACTGAGGTTATATTTTTTTTTCCACACCCCATGATAGGAATGTGTCAAAACATGGCACCATTTTTTGGGAGGTAGCACCAACATTTCTTTTCTTTTCTTTCCCTTTTCATATTTTCTCTTCAAAATTGCATGACTAGAACCTAAAAAACTGAACCTTTACCCATGCATCCTAAAATTAAAGTAACCTTATTGAATAGACTTAGAAAAATTAATTTTCAATCTGAATTTTAATAAATTCCTCTTGCAGACTCAAGTGAAACTTCAAGTTTTCAATTTGAGCCTATCATCATGGCTGAAAATCAAAACCCAACTCTTAGAGACATCTGTGCACCACAATTATTTAATAAAAACATTAAAATTTGCATTCCAATATTAGAAATTTATTTTGATATGAAACCTAACATGATACCTTTTCTTTCAATGTTTCATGGTTTGGCAGGTGAAGATCTATACAAACACATTAAAGTGTTCACACATGTTTTCTCAACTATCAGACCCTGTAGAGTTTTTGAGGAATAGGTAAAGTGGAATGAGTTTACATTTTAATTAGATGGGGATGAAAAAGAAAGGTTTTATAGCCTAAAACCATTATATGTCCATTACTAGAATGACTTGGTAAGATGTTTTATGCAAATATTTTTCCCACCTCTAGAAGCACAACCATTTAGAAGTAAATCTATGCCATATGACAATAATCTAGAGAAACCATTTATGAGTACTGGGAGAGAATTAAGAATCTATGTGCCATATTCCCACATAAATCTATAAAGTAACATCACTTTATTGTCTTATTTTATCAAGGACTAATGGACAATGATAAAATCCTTCTTTATGTATCATTTGGAGGTGCATTGATTGACAAGTCAGCAGAAGAACCTAATGGCTTGATTGAGAATATTTCCCTGAAATCATAGTAGTTTGGAACAAGAGGTATTGGAAAAGAGGTATTAATGAGGTACACACTTCTCATCCATCCCCATTACTAGAAACTAATATTGAAGAGCTAACTAGTATGGTGAGGCAAATGTCCTTGAAGCAAGTTAATGAACAATAAGCACCAGCTAAGGTATGTGGTTTATGCTCATCACCTAATCATTTTACTGACCAAGGTTCTAAAATATATGGAATAGAAACATGTGAAAAAACCTTTTATCCAAGGCAATCCCAACAAATCAAGGATGGATAAATCCTAACAAAGTTGAATATGGGTTTGGAAATTAGTAGAATCAAGGTAGACCCCCGTACCAAAACCAGTTTCAAAACTAACCACTATTACAAAATCAATTTTAAAACCCACCACCATTTAATCAAAATAACTCTTATAACCATCATTCTTACCAAAAACCAACCACTTTATAAAGACCCTATGAGAATCCATCCACCAGTTCAAAATGACTAATTCAAAACCAACAACATAAATCTATGTTTGAAGGATTAAAGGACACCATTAAACATATGTCCAATATGTTTGAATGTCTCATGGACTATATGACATAAAATATTGGTAAAATACCTTCCCAAAAAACCAAAAAACCAAAGGAGAATGTTAGTTTTATAACTAAAATAAGTGGAAAAGAACTCCCACCACCATCCACCATTGAACCTGAAACAAGAATACCTGATCTGGGAGAAAATAATGTTGGAAATGATAAATATTCTATGAAAATTCATCATGAAGAAGATAATAAATTATTGGAGGAGAAGGATAGGCAAAGAAAGAAGAAAATAGAAACACCATTTAAAAAGTAACCAAGGGAGAAGAAATATATACCTTAACCATTTTCATCAAGGATGATTTAATCAAAGAGGTTGAAAGAAGAAGAACTGCAAAAAGAAATTCTAGACACCTTCCTGAAAGTGGAAATCAACATACCTTTTCTTTAATCAATCAAAAAATTCCAAAGTATGCTAAATTTTTTAAGGATATTTTCACCAAGAAGAGGATACTTCATGGGAATGAGAGGATAAATTTGGGAAGAAGTGTCTCAGCCCTTATCACACCATAATTTCTAACCAAATTTCAAGATCCAAGGACATTTTCAATTCCATTCCCCATTGGTTAATTAAATATATATAATGATTTGTGAGATTTAGGAGCATAAATTAATGTATTTCCTATCTCAGTATATACTTCTTTGTAGATGGGAGATTTGAATCCCACAAGAGTGGTGGTCCACCTTGCAAACAGATCTATAGTTTTTCCAACCAGAGTTCTGGAGGATGTCCTGGTAAATGTCAACGATCTTTTATTCCATGCAGACTTATATGTGTTGAATATAGAAGATGATATGATCCCATCACACTCACCCATCATTTTGGGGATAACTTTCTTGAATATGGCCAAAACCATCATCAATGTCCATGAAGGGACACTTACCATGGAGTTTGGATACAACACTATACACTTCAATATTTTTGAATCCATGAGGCACTCAACAGATGATCATTCACTCCTCACACTCTCCCATGAAGACAATAAATAACCAGTTGAAGAATCTGGTATGTTTCATGAATTCTTATCATTAGGATAGAATTTTTCCATTAAAAATATCACTGAACATATGGATGCCAAAACTCTTGGAGATTCTGATTTCCTATTGGATGAAGAGGTAAAATCTTATTTCGTTGATAATTTTTTAAATGATGGTGAAGATGATATGATTTCTTGGGTGTAGGATGTCAAACCATTGGACTTGGGGTACCTCAATTTAGTTTCATCCCTTGATAATCCTCCTGATCTAGAATTAAAACCAGTCCCCGCTGATTTAAAATATACTTACCTTTTGGAGGGAGAGAAATTACTAGTAATAATTACTAATAATATATATGAAACTCAAGAAAACCCATTGATTGAGCTTTTGAGAGAGAATGTTCAAGAAATAGGGGGGATCTTAGGTGATATCCTAGGAATAAACCCAAAATTTTTCTCACATAGAATTTTTCTTGAGGGAGATTCTAAACCTATCAGACAACCCCAAAGGAAGATGAACCCCACCCTGAACGAGGATGTGGAAAAAGAGATTGAGAAGCCGTTTGAAGATGGGATCATCTATCCCATATCCGATTCACAATAATGAATTAATCCCTGTGAGAATTCAGAATAGCTAGAGAGTGTGCATAGATTTTATGAAGTTGAATCTGTTCATTCAAAAATAACATCTACCTATCCCTTTCATTGACCAGATGCTAGAGATATTGGCTGGGAGAACTCATTATTGCTTTTGGGATGGATTTTCAGGTTATTTTTAGGTACCCATCACTCTCTAGGATCAAGAGAAGACTACCTTTACTTGTCCGTTCATTTATTTTGTATACAAAAGGATGCCATTTGGATTGTGTAATAATCCAGGTACATTTTGAAGGGGCATGCTATGTATATTTTCTTATCACATTAAATATTTCATGGAGGTTTTCTTGGATGGTTTAAAAGTTTTTGGAAATTTTTTTGACCATTGTTTGAGAAATCTAGAAACCGTTTTGAAAACCTAGATTGAAAATAACCTTGTTTTGAATTTTGAAATGTTTTATTTTATGTTTGAGAGTGGAATTTTCCTTGGTCATGTCATTTCACATAATGTTATTGATGTTGATAAATCAAAAATTGATGTGATAAATTATTTGCCTTACCCAACTTGTGTGAAACATGTTAGATCATTTTTAGGACATGCATGATCTGTCGGAGGTTTATCAAATATTTTAGTAAGATTTTTCTCCCTCTATCAATATTAATTTTGAATGATTTTGATTTCAACTTCAATGGTTTTTGTATGGAAGCTTTTGATTAGTAGAAAAAGAGATTTATTACACCACAAGTAATGCAGCCACCCAATTGGGAAAAACCATTTGAGCTACTTTGTGATGCTTCAAGCCAAGCCGTTGGAGAAGTACTTTCTCAGAGAATTGACGGCAGGTCAAAAGTCATTTAATATGCCTCAAAAAACCTTATAGGAGGCCCAATTAAACTTTACAACAACAGAAAAAGTGTTTTTAGTAGTTGTTTTTGCTTTATAAAGATTTAGGTCATATCTTCTTGGAACTAAAGTCATTGTGTTTTCTGATCGTGTAGCTCTTAGGTACATGATGAAAAAGGAGAAATAAAAATAGAGGCTTGTGATATGGATTCTATTACTACAGGATTTAAACATAGAATTCAAAGATGATTATGGATTTTAGAACCAATTGGATGATCACTTAAGTAGACTACCCAACATCGCTAAAGATGAAATTCCATATAGAGAACCACTGAATGATCACCTTTTAAGATAGAAATTGTACTTGATTAAAGGAGAAGCACCTTTGTATGATGAAATGGTAAATAGTATAGTTACATATCAGGTTCCATCTCATTTAAATTATCACCAAATTCACAAATTGAAAGATGAATCTAGATATTACATCTAGGAGGATCCATTTATATAGAATATTTTCAATGACCAAATGAAAATAAGATTTTCGTCTAAAAATGAAATTGATTCTATCATTAAGATCTATCACACATTAGCTTGTGGAGGCCACTTTTTACCTCAAAAGATAGTAAGGAATGTTTTCAAATCTGAACTTTTTTGGCCAACACTTTTCAAAGATTTTCATGAATTTTGAAAATGGTGTGAAAAATGTCAGTTTATAGGAATTATTTCAAATAGAAAATAATTACACCCAAATCCACATAATTTTTGTAATATTTATGATGTTTGGGGGATAGATTTGATGGTCCCTTTCCCATTTTCATTTATAAATTATTATATTCTTTTTACTGTTGATTATGTTTCCAAATTGGTGGAAGCAAAAGCCACCAGGACTGGCGATGCTAAATTTGTTTGTGATTTTTTTAGGGATAACATATTTTGTAGGTTTTGAGTTCCTAGATCCATCATTATTGATCAAGGGAATTACTTTTTCAATAGGATAATGGAGGATTTTTTATAAATTATGGGGTACATCATAAAACATCAACTCCCTATCATCCATAGACTAATGGGCAAGATGAAGTGTCCAATAGGGAAATAAAATGAATTTTGGAAAAGACTGTTAATACAAATAGGAAGTATTAGAGCTAAAGGTTGGAATAAAATTTATGGTCTTATAGTATATCCTAAAAAACCCCAATTGGAATGAGTCCATACAGGCTGATTTATAGGAAAAGTTGTCACCTACCTATGGAATTTGAACCTAAGGCATACTGGGATGTGGGGAAGATAAATCTAGATCTTGAAAGTGATGGGAAAGAGATAAGATTACAATTACAAGAGTTGGAATAAATTATAATGGAAGAATTTGAAAATTACAAGATTTACGAATAGAGAACAAGAGTGGATCATGGAAAACTGATCCAAACAAAAGACTTCTGTAGTGGTGAAAAAGTGTTGTTATTAAATTCAAGACTCAAGCTGATTCCAGGTAAACTTCATTCTAGATGGAAAGGTCCATTTATATTTACTCATGTATATCCTTTTGGAGCTGTACATATTGTGAAGATGGAGAGAAGGATCCATTCACTGTCAATGGGATTAGGCTAAAGAAATTCTTTGGGGCCATGCCATCAGAGTGAATAGAGGAGATCACACTCCTCCAACATATTTATCAATAAAATCCCTTAGGTCATACCTCTCCTTACATTTTCTTTATTTTCGTGACTCAATTTCAAAGATTCTTAAATTTTTAATCCATTTGAATACATTGAGGACACTACATCATTTAGGTGTGGGCGAGGGAACCGTTGTTGTTTAGGATTTTTATTTTTTAAAAAGTGTCTGTTTCAAAATTTTTGTGTTTATTTTTAAATTTTTGCGTGTTTTTGAATCTTTTTAGCTGAAATGATTATCTTTGTCATTTTTGAAACCCATTTCCAAGGGATAAATAGTTTATTCCATGAAACTGAGCTTAAATGAATGCTGAAAATGACATTGTTTCAAGTTCAATTCTTTGGGAATTGCATGAAAAGTACTCTGATTTTTGAATCCCATTACACATATCACTTTCTTTATATTTGAAATCACATTACTATGAGGCTTTTTAACCTATTGTTTTCATATTATTTACATTCACCTCACTTCATGAGAGAACCAAACAATGATAGATTTAACCAGAATTTGATTTATTCCTATCAAAACATGAGGGTTTGAGGTACATGTCCTTTTAATTATTGAGGAATTTCTTTGGTTTAAAATCACCCTTTCAACAAAATACTCGTTATTATGTCCCACCAAGAACATTTAATCCTTTTATCCCTTAGAAGTTATCACCAACCTGTTAGGATAGCCACATTACAAACCAATTTTCCCTATCCAATTTGCTCTTGAAGTAAAATTGCATAATCTAGTTGAAATTATGTTTGGGGGAAGATTTATTGTATTGTTATACCTTATTTGGGGATAATTTGGGTAGAAATAAAATGTTTGGGAGATGTTATTGCAGCTGAAAAAATCATTCTGTTGGAAGTTGTGCCTTTTCTGGAGTTTTTAATAGAGAACGAAATGTGTGTCTTTTCTAGAGCTTTCAAGAAATATTATATTTGAGAAGATTGAAATGTTTTTTGATAAAATGATGAATTGTTTCAACATTACTTGATATTTCATGATGAAGGAGCTGATTTTCTACTAAGGGGAGTGAAGAGGAGACCATACTTGTGTGAAAATTAGAGTAATGCAATTTTGCTTCAAACAGAGCCAAGCCCTCTACATTCAGCCTCAGAATTTTCACATCTAAATCCTACCATCCTAAAGCCATAGAACAACCTTGAAAAGTCCTCATGATAAAAATATGTCTTTGACACACATCAGGTTGATATATAAGACTTTATCAAGACTATGGTGACCCTTGTATGAGTGTGGATGAGAAAGACATTGCTAAAAAATTTGAATTTGTGTGATGAAAGATAATAAAAGTTAGGTAAGTGTTTTGTGTGAATTGTAGGATAAATAAAGAGTAAATATATTGAATAATATAAATTTAAGAACTTGAAATCATATTTTTTGATGAGACATGATATATTTTGTTTCTTGTTGTCAAATTGGTGGATCTCATAGATATGTGTTCTGAATTTTCTTTGATTTTATTTTCATTCTGACCTGTCCAAGAGTCCAAGTGAAAAGTGAGGGGAAATTTACAGAGATAATATTTTCAATATTATTAATATGTTTTAAATGATTTAATCCCTCCCAATTATTCAATTTTAGTATATTTTCTTCATTTAAGTGTTTTTGGAGTTTTTTGGGCTTTAATGTGAAAATGGGGTAATTATGTAAAATTGATAGTTTTATATAGATTATGTTTTCAGGCATAACATTTATAATATTGGTCTAATTTAACTGAATAATTCTTTTCAGGCTTCATATGCTCGTAGGATTCAATTTTTTCTTCTGGACCAAGACTCAATTATAAACCCAATTGTACAGAAAAATAAATCATATGGAGGAATCAGTCTGGATGGTAGAATAGACCCCACTGAATTAAATATGAAATATCTCATTAAACTGACCTTCAAATGAGCTTATTCTATCTAGTTTCTATATAGAACATTCAATTCACGGTTCACATTAAATTTCATAATATAATATTCTCATAAGGAATCTTTTGGGCGCATCCAAGTGGAGTGGGTGAAATAGTGTTTGGCATCCAAAAACAATTTGAACTCACTAATAAAGCCATATCATCATTCAAACCTATAAAAAGACTTTGATAATTTTAGGATCAACAGAAAACTCAATTTTCCTCATCATATAAGTAGCTATCTTGGGTTGGTTTGGAGGTCTTGTGGGCATAACAGAGGAAAAGTTCTGGGGGACTGATTCCGGAGGATCACAATTTCTGTTCTTACATTTCTTTATTTTGTTCTTCTTAGATTTGTAATGACTTATTCTCCCCCCTTCAACTTGGTTACCCTTACCATGGTGGGGTATATATCTTGAATGATAGGGGAGGGGTAGGTTTACCCTTTTTTAATTCTTTTGTTCTTGCACTTAATGATTTAATATCCTCTTTTCTCTTCTACGAATCAGTTTAAATTTCTTATAACACGTTTTTATTGTCATGTACAATTGTATCTGATTTTAAATTCAGTTATTTATATATATTTGATCAATGATCAATATCTCCCTCCACTAGGTTTTGGTTTATATACGATAGAATAGACTATGACATAGTGGTGAAGTACTCGGTGATCACCGGTATGTGTGAGAGGAGTAGTGAATGTTCTTGATTGCATGTGAAAAACAAGACCCGATTGGGAATTGCCTAAGATAATTGGGGGTATTCACTATAACTCCATTACACATTGGAAGGAGATTAGTCCAATATGAGGTTTTAGTAAGGTTAATTCTGACATTATTATTAGACCAAGGGAGTGAGAAGAAATGATTTTGGATTCTCACTCTTAACGACTTAGCAGAAGAGAATTGGGTAAAGTAAAATGTGATAGAATTAAAATTGGAAAAATGACCCTAAACTAATCACCATTTCATATCAATGAGTTAAATCACATCATTTTTCAATATGTTTTAAAACATTCACTTAATTTATTTACTTTATTATGTTTCTTTCTTGTATTTTCCAAATCAAACAATTTCAAAAACAACAACACTTGTTCCTCTTATTTTAAGTGACAAAAAATATTGTTGAGCACTCATATTTGATGAAAATGTAGGTAACCACTATAATACATTTTAAATTAGGTTATTTTTGTTTTTTCCACACCCCACAATAGGCAAGTGTCACTCCTCAGCCAACTTCCAAACCATTCACACCCTCCCCAGCTAGCCGCCAGAACCTCAAACCCACAGGCCTCCTCCCTCTAGTGCGACACGTCTACCACCTCCCTCGACCCCCCTTGCAAGAACCGAGCGAATATCCAACGACCAAAATCCCCCCTATGGTGGACTCTCCATTCTTTTTTTATTTTAATTTTGGTTGTCTAGTGGGTATGGGGTTCAATTTAGGTTTTGATCTTAAATTTTTTTGGTTCGAATTCTTGTTTAGGGTTTACCTTTAGCTCTCCTGTGGTACGCATTAGGTGTGATTGGTGATTCACACATGATTTGGGAAATTCTTCACCTGAGGTAGGTGGTTCCACATTTAAACATTATATAATGAATTAATTTTCATGATTAATTAATTTATAATGTTATTTGATTAATTATTTTTGGGTGTGGATTTAGTTTTCTTAATGTTTTATATGTGTTATATTTGTTTGGTAGCAAGTTCATGTTGTGTGGGTGTGTTCTTTGGATGAAAAAATGTAATTAGTCAATCATTAGTGTTTTATTAATATGATCAGTTAGTTTTTAATCATTTAAAGTGGTGTTAATCAAGTTTTTGACATGGTGTTTCATGTTCTTGGTCTTATGTGAAGGTGTTGTGTTGTTTGAGTAGGTCTTTGTTATTAAAACCCATGTTAAACTATTCACTAGTGTTTTATAAATTGTGAATTTGTTTTGCGAAAATGTGAAAAGTGCATGGTTTATGATTTGGTGTAGCGTTCATGTGAATGTTTTCCAAAAATAGTGTTTGAGTGAGCCATTGGTGTTTAAAGTCATGTGTCATATTTTCAAATTACTTAATAAAATTTCTAGTGTTTTGTTTAACCGGGAAAATGGACTTTTAACTGTGCAATTGGGTTATTAATTGATGTAAGTGGTGTGGTTTTTGTTCTTGAAGTAGAGTTGGGCGTGTTTGTTCATCACAGAGGACTGGGTTGGTTTTGTGTGTTAGGCCCTATTATGTTTCTTTTTAAAGAATTTGATTACAAAAAATTAATATCTTTTAATAAATAATTATTAATAATGTAGAAATTGATGTAATTGAGTTGTGTAATGTCTTTTGGTGTGCATAGAATTTCAAATGGATTTTGTGTGTGTGTAAGTATGCCATTGGGTTTAGGTAACACATTGTTTCTTTGTTCATCTATGTTTGAAATGAAATGTGAAATTTTATCATCTTGACCACAAAAAGGGGAAGCCTGGGTACTAGGTGGGATGACTAGATCTAGTGTGCTAGTTATACGGAATTAGCTTCAGCTCAGTTTCACTTAGCTGGTTTGACTATTACTACCCTAACTAAACTTTTGTAATGATTGGAAACCACGTGGTTATGTATGTGTTTTCCTACTAGTGGCTCATGCATGAGAATTTATATTGTTTCTATTCCTACACTACTATTCACTGAGATGCGATGTTCTAGGGTCCTATTAATTTTTTTATACCTATATGGCCTCTCCCGCTTTTTGTTCTCCTATACTACTTTACACTTACCATCAGAATATGGTGTAACGTTTGGGTTTTCTATAATTTTCGGGTTTTCTTAAAGGAAATGGTTTTTTTAATTTAAGAAGTTTCCTTTGAAATTGTTTTTTAAAGAAACTGTTTCTTTAAAATCTTTCAAGATTTGGTGTCCTTTCATTTATTAAGCCTAAAAAGGTATTTTTCATTTAATGCTTATACGTGCTACCTTTTTACTGGGTGGTATCCTATGGGGCTCTTGGCTCACACCCTACAAACACCATTGGGTGTATATATACCTTGTTCCTTATGTATCTTAGGTTAATGCATTATGCTTAGCGATGGTGGTTTGGGTTGATTACATCCTTCTCATGATGGTTTGTGTTAGTGACCAGGGGATGTGGCCTCTCTTATTTCTTGGAGGTTTTATTTAGAGTTTTATCCTTCCTTTGTTGACATACCTTTTTAGATGTTGGTTATAATTTTAGACCTTTAAATCTAAAATGACTTAAGGTCCTGTTAGTTTGTCTATTTTTATTTTTAGTATATTTATCTTGTTAGTGGTTTAATTATTTTTTCCTTCGGTAAATTGTTCCCATGCATTGTTTTGATACCTGGGCACTTGTGCCAGCCCGTGGGGATTGAGAATGCCCTTCAGGCCTTGCCGTGGACTGGGTCAGGCATCAGGTCAAATGGCGACCCAGACTAGTTCATGACACAAATCATATACTAAGGTGGCTATAATAAAGGAGCGTGAGAATCCAAAATAAAATAAGGAACAAACATGGTTAAATGACTAGATGATCATATATTTAATGATAAATGGTCCTTGTTGTGTGGTAACCTCTATATCATGGAACTTTCCACACTAATATTCTATTCCTTGGGGCTGATAACCACCTATACGGCCATTCCTAAGTCTGGGTCCCAGGATATTGGGAATATATTTATGAAATCCCATGACATCTTCATATCCTCTTAGTAGAGCATAAGCCTGCAACCCCTTCCACTAAATCCACGTCATCGATGGATGCTTCTGAGGTTGATACTTAACTTGAACACCACTTATCTGATAAGATACATGTAACACTAGTAAAAAATACTAGTGATGAAAAACCCCCCACATACACAACATACTAGACCAAATTTCCTTGGAAACAAATAGGAGCTACTATACCTGGGAGGCCTAAAAGGAAGATATTGGGGTTGACTCCCCACTGGTTGGAACCTCAAAGGCCATAGATCCTAAGATCTTATATTGAAAAATCTAATCCTTAAGAAAACATTGTAGTTCCCCTCTCTCAATATCCATCCTTATACGTGAATGAGATCAATCACAACCACCTTCTTTTGTATCTAAAAATAAACATTAACATAAAAAGATTAATTTCATACTAGATAAAAGGGAGAAGTGTCTCGAGAAATAACACATGAGAATCATCATTATTGAAAATATCAAGTGAGGAATGTAAAATATCCTTGATCTTTATCCCAATATTCCCCAAAAACATACTCCCCTTATGGATAGAATGTATCTCCAGCATCTTCATTTCCTTTAAAGTTTATGATAGGAAAAAATCTTAGAACTCTTTCTAGAATTCAGCCTAAGAAAGAACCATCTCCTTCCACTCCTCAAGATACAACATCCACCACATAAAATATGCACCCATAATCTAATTAACTATAAAAGAAAACCCAATATCCTAAATATGGTATCTCTATTACAGGGTAGTCAAGGTTAATGACTTAGGGGAAGTCTCCATTGATAAATATTACTTGTTCATATAAGTAACCTTTGTGAGTCTTAGAGAAAGGTCATTAAAGTTTCTATACAATGCTGGCATATATATAACGTTGAGTTCTAGTACTCATGATATAAGGTTGGGTTTTTTTACTGATTGGATGCTTGTGGAATTGAGGGTAGGACGAAGGGAAATGGGATCCATTGGTTCATTATGCAAATATTATTATACGATGAGTGAGGATCCTAGGTGATCAGACCTTGGATGGTTAGAGTGTTGGTTAATGGTTAATAGATTGAATTGAAACCCATGTGATGGGTGGTGCATGATGAATCTATGTAGAAGTGAGTTGGTTTTTCTAAAGAGTATTTTTTAGAGTTCTTAGGTTTGATGGTGTTGGTGCCTTATAGTATAGAAAATAGAAAAGGTAATTGAGACTAGACTCAGAGGTTCATGAATCATGAGAAATCACACTACATGATTAAATAGTGGTGTTTTGATGCCTTTATGGGAAATACATGGAACATAATCATTCATTAAATGGATCATATGTATGTTTGAGCTGATGGAAGGAAGGTGGTGAACAGATCGTTGAGAATGTTTAATGATCTATTGATGGAATTGAGAGAGGTAGTATTCATAGGTCCCTGATGAATTTGATTTAGAGTCTCCATTAGTGTTAACAATGGGTTTTTAAAATGGATCTCTTATGTATTTTTATCCTAGAGGATACTTTGTGTAAATATGTCTTCGTTGTGAGAATCAACAATGAAAACAGATCAGTTTATCATTTTATGGTCAACATGAGTTGGTCATCTGTGGTGGTGCCTTGATTCAGTGTAGTGACTTTTGTGAGGAGATGATACCCATCTAGGAGGAAGTTATAACCCATGGTTAAGCTACTGGAGGATTTTATGCACATCATGAATGGATTGATGAATATAGTGAACTTCGTTTTGGGTATCCAAGAGTGTGCAACTCTTTGTGTTTTTATAAGAATATGGTACGAATGGTAGGTCATTCTTTTTATCACATTCGATAATGAACTAGGAATGGGATGTGTGAAACAATGTAAGTGTTATGATAGAATAATGAGGATACTCATTTGGTGGGGTTTATATATCTAGTTGCATGTGATGTAACCTCTCTTGTATGAAGGGTTGTGGTACATTGTATGACCAACTGTTCAGTAGTCATGGTGGCTTCAGCCGAAAAATGTGTGGTGAACTCAAGAGTACCTGGTTCTGCATTTAATGCATGATGTTTTATTTAGATATAGTTCTCTATGTTGAATTTATGTGGTCTTTGAAATTAAAAAAAAATTGATGCGAAGTGAGAGGGTGTCAAATCATTGGTATTACATACCATGCTTAAGATCATTGAGGCTAGTGTTAGCAGTTGATGAATCAACTGGGGAAATTACATTAAAGTTAGATCAAACTTTTGTAAGAATGTTAGATTGATTTAATGATGATTTTGGGTCTTAAAGAATCATGATTCATGGATTCATGGAGTGTCAGTTGTTTAGGCCAGGTAACTTTATAAGAAGATGACTAGAAGAGTAACGACTAGTGTCTTCATGTGTACTTGAATACGATGGTTGGAACCACATTGACCTCATCATACAAGGTATTACTGAGGTATTTAATGTTTTTACAGGTCCTTCATGGAATGGTCAGTGTGTTTGGGTTTTATTTTTTTGGTAGAGATCCATTTCTTTCATTAGGAACCAATGGTTTTATTAATGAATATGGACTTTTGTTTAGGATAAAATTTTTTAGTGGGTGAAACCCATTTTTTCACATGGTTTAAGGGTTGAATAATTTGAAAGTAAATAATAATGGTTCCATTTTAGGAAAAAATTCTTAGATTGAAAGGGGACCTGATGCTATGGCTTGGAATACAAGTAAGGCCCTATATGTTGGTTTGTTGTGTAAATGTAGGGTTAGAGGCATGTATTTATTTTTAGAATTTATTAGTGGAATGACACAGAATTTTTTAAAAATTTGTATAGGGGATATATAATTGGATTTATTGTTTAAGTTCGGACATAGAGAGAGGGGAGATATGTAGGGAACATCGTGTGGAACATGGTTAGAGGGTCTATGGACCACTTGTTAAGTGTTTTTGGTATGGATTTTTTATAGTGGGAGCACCATATTTTGGAAATATACATTTGGAAACTAGAGTCTTATAATGGAGAGACCATATATTATGAGAAAGGACATTAGTAGAAACCATATATTACCATAATAGATGGATGTGGTGAGTGCTGTTTTTGTGTTCAAATGGGTAACGCATTGGTGGATCATATTACGGTGTTATGAATGAAGTCATTCTCAAAGTGCATGATTGGTGATTAGGAATGAAAATAGATTTGGGATGGTGAGTGAGCATTAAAGTTTAGAACATAGTGAACCCCTTTTGATTGAAGATCATGGGTAGTTAGATAATGTGTTTTTTAAGCAAGCAAAACTTTTAAATGACAAGAAGTTATGTGGAGAGGAGATTGAAATAACCCACATTTTTATTGGTAGTAATTTCCCAAGGAAATATAAGCTTTCTATTTTTCTAGATGGTTCAATTTTATAATTGGTAAATAGAATATAATTTTGAGAGTTTGAACAACATAAAAATGTTTTTTCTGAGATGTGGTTCAGGCCTTGGGTGATGACCTGAGTGTTCATAAATACAACAATGGATTTCCTAGGGTCCCATGATAGCTAAAATGTGTATCATCATCTCAATCGCATCATGAATAGGTTATTCATGATGTGAAATAGACTCATGTGGTGGATTGAAGTGATTTAGTATTTGAAAATGGCTCTGGTGAGTAGAGCCTAAAAATTCATGTCATGAAATAAGGTATCACACCATGAAATATTCCCCATATATTTTTTTTATTAAAAAGGGGTATAGAATACCTTTTCCTTAGATGAATATTACCCATATGGAAGGGATTTTATGGAAATTGTTTCCCTTATTTCTCCTCCAATTTTGGTGGTTATGGGTGTGATTCGACTATTTCATAGACAAGGATCTTCCTCCTCCCTCCCATCACTTTGTTTTACCACATAATTTCTAATATAAATAATTTTCATTATAGGGTATTTCATCCATTCCACTAGAGTATGGTGGAATTAACCATTTTTATGGGGATTTCTCTCAACCTAGATAAAAGGATATCCTATAATAATTAACGTGTGTCATTGATGGGAGTTTCATTGATTGAACATTTCTAGGTGACTTATTTTATGTTTTTTATTTGAATTGAAAAGAACCAACCATTGTATATTATAATTGATTTGGGGATTTTTCATGAATTATATTTAGGAGTTCATAAAGAGTGGATTTAACTCTATTGGATGATGTGGTAGATAAGGTATATATCTTCATTATTTTCCTCTAAGGTTCTAATTTAATCATATTAAATTATACCTTTTCTCATTTATACATGATAATAATTTTACCTAGAATAATTACAGAAGTGTGAGATGGACCTTCCATGGGAGGTTACTCAGGGTTCAGGATAGGTGGTGATATCCAGTAAGTCTTTCCTTAAGTATGAATTTAAAATTTAAACATGACTTCAATTATGAAAATATAATGAATTATTATTTATTTATATTTAATTTATTTCTAATGATTGGGAATGAGTAGGAACTCATGGGAATTGATGGAGGAAAATTGGACTTGGATGACTTAAATAAAATAGTTGGAATTTGAATGAAATGGAACTAACTATATTTAAGGGAGGTGGTCACATATACTATACCATATGGTATTAATCTTGGTTTATTGACATGTGCTATGACATTTTACACCTTTGGAGAAAGACCCTTAATTTCATAATCTATTATGGATAAAAAGTAATATTTAATTAATTATATATTCCCAAATCAAAATTAATTAAAGTATCCATGCATAATGTAATTGGAAAAAGTGCCATGGGCCATGCTGTACCCTTGAGTTTTTTATTAATGTAGGCTAATTATGTTCAAGGATTGATAAATAATGTGTACCTTAGCCTACATGATCACTCATTGATGTGTGGTTGTGATAAATGAGACCTTGAGTCATGAGACTATGTTTGATTCATTGATCACATGTGTGTGCATGTGTTACCCATTATACCATGTCAATTGTATTGATAAAAAATGGGTGCGGGTGTAGCCTATGAGACCCATATATGATGCTTGATTCAATGAGTGTTATTTTGTATATTTTTATACCATGTTTGATGTTGATTTCTTGTATATGTTTTTTATACTTTTTTCTCATGATTACATGATTTTTTCAACATTCATTTACTCTTACCTACTGTGTGTTAATAATTTTCATTTAGAGAAATTTATTTAGTACTTAAGACAAGTGGAATGTTAGTTTATGGTTATCCCTTAAAGGGGAAGTGTGGTAAACATGTGAGGATGTTGAAAATGGAGCTGAGCACATGGTATGAGAATAACGAACCTTTGGTTAGACCCATGATAGAAACACTCAGGGTATGATGAAATTTTGGATGTCATGTGGCATGTTTACTCAATTTATAGTGAACAAATATTAACATAAATTTACATTACATCATTTTAGATGAAAAATCCGTACATTACAAAAATATATTCTTGAGGATCATAATATTTTATTGTCTTTGGAAACATAGAACCAAAATCTTTTATCCTGGTGAGATATCTTCAACATCTCCAATAATTATATCCACCTTTATTACATCTACTTAAAACCATTCTTTATAACATGGGGAAAGGAAACATAAGAAATGAGTGAGATTAAATTCTCAGTAAGCATAAATAAGGGAGATATGTAAGAATAATTATGAGCATAAGGGTATGAGAACATGATCATGAAAATAGAAGATCATACCCTATATATAAAAGATCCTATAAATGAATCATGGCCTAAATCATGGAAGTTTATAAGACATGAATCATAAAAAAATAAAGAACATAAGAAATGAGAGCATAACATAGGAATAAAACACGGAATTGTGGTAGATACATAAGTATATAATATGATTTCCATAATATCGAAGGCAATTCTACCAAGACCATCTTGGTAGTATGGGTTCCCACTCCATGCCATATTGGTAGTCATGGTTCACTAATTTGGCCATTTAGTAGAATGATTTTACTCCTCATACCATCTTGACAGTTGTGGTTCACTCCCATGGCCATCTTATTATTGAAGGTTCATTCCCAAAACCATCTTAATCTATCTCATGTGATATAAATATTTACCCAATGCGTTAGAGGGAGATATAGGTCCCACCAATGTCATAGTGAAATCATACATACATGTTCCACAAGATCATAATTAATCATATCTTAACCCATGAAATGAAATGGGTATCATAATTATGTAATCATATCACAACCTTTGAAAAAATATATAGGTTTCATAATCATTTCATCAAAATCATAACCCATTAAAGAGAAATGGATTACATAAACATATAACCCGTGAAAGTGAAATGGGTTTCATAAATACCATGACATTAAACATAACCCATTCATAGATATAATTTGAATGGAACCTTTAAATAATTTCTTAAAAGGGCATTAGTAACATCAATGGATGTCATCTTAGATGGAAAATAATTTTGAAATATCTTTTAATTTTATTTAATGAAATATCCATTCGTCTTTGAAAAAGGATTTTTAATACATAAAACCTTTGAAAAATCATCTTCTTAGAAAATAAATTTAAAATATAAAAAAAATACTTGAAATAACTGTTTTTTTGGAAACTTATAAAATATCCTTAAAACTATTTTAAAAAAACTTTTCTTTTAAAGCACTTTGAAATCTTATAAAGAAATCATGAAATTTTTTTGCAAACCATTTCATTGAAAATACTTTGAAAACATATAAATAAAGAATGAAAATGTTTTGAAATCCATTTCATTGAAAATACATTGAAAACTTATAAATAAATATTGAAAAAGTTTTGAAATCCATTTCAATAAAAATACTTTGAAATAATATAAATAAATATTGAAAATATTTTTAAAACCATTTTACTTCAAAACTTATAAAAGATGCTTGAAAACATTTTGAAAACCATTTTTTGAAAATAAATTAAAAAACACTTTCTTAAAAATTAACCCTTTAAACAAAAAAGGTAAGATTCACAAAAATTATGGTGGGTAAATCCGTACATGTCGTACGAGGTAAAACAAATATTTATTTTTCACTATTAAAAGGTTAGAAAAATGAATTATTCAGAAAAAGACAATGAAATTACTTTTAAAATCGGTAAATTAAAAAAAAGTGATAAAATTTATTTTATTTATCATATAATATTATAAGAATATTCTAGGAAACCCATTTTGTAAAACATGGGTTTGAAATAACACATATTCCTGATCAAAGAGAGGGTAAATTCAGGATTTCCTAAAAACACTTCATAACTATATTATGAACCAAAGAGTAGATAATTGGTAATAATACCTAATTATATTATTAATATCTATATGATGATATAATTCATGAATTTTCATGATATATTTATCATAATATTTCCTCTAAGAAAGCATAAACATAAACAATCTCGAAAAGCGATGAGATTGTTTCAATAAACTCGTATAACATGGTAAATTGGGATCCTAATATCCATGTGAGAAAAAGGAAATAAAATGAATCTTATAATATCAATAAATTTTGTAGATTCATGATAAAATATGTAAAATATAAGTATATAAACCTCTAAAAATAATTTAGGTTCATAACAAAACACAAGGCTCAAAGAATACAATTTGAGACAAATCTATTTTACTGATTTGTAACTTATGAAACATAAAATCCATGAAAGAAAGGTTATAAAATGGATATGTGAATACCCATAAATTTAATTATAATATAAATATAACACAATAATGGGAATTTAATACACCACAAAAAGGAAAGAGTGGAAAACATGGCATGTATCTCACGAAAATAAAAAGTGAGATGAAATCCCCTTACCTTATGTATTGACTCAAGTTGTACTCGTTAAAACCAATTATATAATAAATATAAATTTATTATAAATATTTTATATAACCATATTATTATATATAATATCCTATATAGTTTTATTAAGACCTTATATTACCCACTTGTTAACCATTATACGTTAAGGTTCTTCTTGGGGTAATATTCACTTTGTTATTCGTATGTGTCTTAATTTGTTATATTGTTGGTCCTTATATATAGATCATGATTATAGAATGTAAAACATTATATAAATATCATGTATATAAATTATATGTGTATTATAATAATCTATATAATATATAAGTATGAAATGGAACACACTGTTCATGGATATGGTAGGTTGTACGTACGCATGAATGCTATTTCCGTTTAATTATCGTATTGGGTGAAATAAAGTAAAATTCATATATATATATATATATATATGTGTGTGTGTTTTATTATTAAATTATATTTATTATAACATATTATATATATATATATATTCACTAAATATATCCTTAATACATTCCATGTACTATGTGAACGAATCACATCGCTTTTTGAGTGCAGTAGTCCACCCTTCCTCAAACGAAATTATCATATAAACACAAATTAGAATGTAAAAACATAGGTGTTTTAAAAGAAATAAATAATCTTAAATAAATAATAAATATAATTTATAATTTATAAAATAGATTTTCCAGCATAATGTCTACCATGACAGTTGGTAAGG
This sequence comes from Viscum album, assembly GCA_963277665.1. Classification (NCBI taxonomy): domain Eukaryota; kingdom Viridiplantae; phylum Streptophyta; class Magnoliopsida; order Santalales; family Viscaceae; genus Viscum; species Viscum album. The sequence goes on from OY728162.1 coordinate 352,912,045, forward strand.
AAAATTGGACTATCATCTTTTAATGAGGTAGTAGTTCTCTGTACACATAAAAAATACGTTTGATATACATTAGATGGAGGTGTGTGTAAGTTTAGGATAATACATTAGAATAAAAACATCCACATATATTTAGGATAATCTTATTTTTTTATAATAATTGAAAAATAAAGTGGAGGGGTGGAGAAATAAAATAAAAGAAAGGACTTGAGAGAAGACGTTACCTCTTAATCAGGTAACCCCTTTTGGTTTGTGACAAAAGGATTCTTTGGATTTACTTATAACCAAGGAAAGGATTATATTAGGAAGGGATTATTTATTGGAAGTTTATTGGGTTGATATTTTCTTACCCTAAGAGTTTTTAGAGGTGTGAGGATGTGGGAGAGGTGGTGTCCTTTTGTAGGGAAGGAAAATGACTCACTTGAAATTTTTTAAAACAAGTTAAGTGTAAACATGTTATTACAAAAAATAATTCATACCAAACCAATATAAATAAATAATATAAGTTTTATGTCTGAAATATGGTCATAGAATTTGTTCTGGAATAGTGTCTAGGTCATTTGGGCTCCTAAGTGTAAGGTTTAGTCCCTAATTAAGCTTAATTTTTCCTTAATAGCTGTGATTAATTTTAAGCTCTTTTACTAATCATTTTGGTCAAAATATAAACATGACCTAATTAGAATATAAATATTATACTGATTAAAATATTGTATGTATATATTTTTTAAATTTAATTCATTGAAGCAGAAAAATTTATATTAATGTTAATCCCACAAACAATATGAAATTATGGGATTAAAGTAGAAAGTAGTTCAACAATTTATTAAGTTTTTATATTCAATTTAGGAGTGAAATTGATTTTAATGACCAAAATTGTATTAATAGATGTATAATTGATCTAATTTCACCATAAAAAAAAATTTTAATATATTTTAACATTAATTATTTTTAAACAAAAAGGCAGTTTTTATCTAAAAAATAGTATTTTCACTATTTATAAAAAATGAAGTTTCTCAGAAAAATAGAAAAAATTCACCCTAAGCTAATTTATAAATTCTAAATACAAAAATAAATTTTATTTTGTCAAATTAAATTTCTAAATGTGTCTAAAATTAATTTTATTATTAAAATTGGTTCATTCAATAAAATTGAGTATTTAAACATAAAAGGACTTTACCAAAAATCATAAATTTAATAACCAATATGTTTTATTTATATAAAAAATATAAAAAATATTTTAAAATCATTTATTACTATTAATATAAATATTTTTAATGACTAGGTTATAATTATCTTAATGAAATAATTATAACAATAAAATGATGTTTCGTTGAAACATGTGTGTTGCATGTAACCTATGCCTAGTCATTGTGGTGGGTAGTGAAACCCAATTTGGTGTTGTGTGTAGTTCAAGAAAAGTTAGTATTGTGTGTAGTGAAAGCCAAGTCGATATTACATGTAGTGCAAGCCAAGTTTTTATTGCGTGTAGTGCAAGCCAAGTTGGTGCCGTGTCAAAGGAATATTTTACTTAGCGTTTAAATAAATAAATAAATATATAAAATTAACTATTTACAGTTTCATGTGAAATGAAAAAATATCGAAAAGATAATTTAATTTGAAAACAAAATCACAAAATCTTAGGGTGTTACATTCTACCCTCCTTAAAATGAATTTTCCCTTGAAATTATTTTGGGTTATCAAAGGTTTAATACTTGAAAGTTTCATTCTTGAAAAAACACATCATAAAAAGGAATACTAAATATTCCCTAATAAGGGAAGGTTGAGACCATAACACATACCCAAAGAAACATAAAAATATGTTTACAAAAATGAGAACATAGGTCAGGAGTGAATATTGGACATGGATGAAAAGTGTAAATATTTATAGTGAGTGATTGAGGTCATCAATCACAAACTAGTGAATGATCAAATCAAAGTGGAGGGCATCAAAGTAATAAATCTATGATCATTTAAAATTCCATCGGTTCAATAAAATTAATGTATTTGGACAACACATTTTCTTTTGGTCATTATCCTAACATTGAGTAATTCTTTTATTGAACAAGAAAATACATAGTTGACATAATTATATAAACAATATTTCATTCTTTATTTGTGCTTTTATCAATTTATAATTCATCAGTTATTTCAGGAAATGGATTCCAATAAATTAACTTTGATTCCTGATGTTCTAAAATACACATTTAGCAGATATTCAGGCTCATAATGAAATGAAATGTATAACTATTTATCTATAACTATTAGTAAAAATGAATATGGTTAATACATTAATCTCTAAAAATAAAAATTAACACTACAATTTCATCATAAACAATTATTCATAAAAAATAATTATACATTAACCAAGATATTGCGTAGGCCAGTGGTAGGTGTGAAACCCTTATCATCCTTTGGTCATGGGTTAAAGACCCACGACCATTCTAGACTTAATTGGTTTTCACCCAACATACATGGTGTCCATTTATAAAACCATACTAATATAATATCCAAAATTTGATGTACATCCTTGAAATAAGGTTAATAAAAAAATAGCCTTTTAACCAAGGTTTCCAAAACAATCTCATTACATATATACTTCCTCCTATGTTTAACTTAAACTTTTCATGAATGCATAACCTTATAACCCTTATAAAATATGAAAATCCAAAACAATAGAAATAAAGTCACGAAACCATCTCAACATTGATCCCACATATATCACAAAGTAGTTCTTGGTAGTCACATTCCAGACATGTGAATACCCTCGTGGTAAATTCTCATGGAACATGGTAAAAACCTGAATTACAATAAATCCTTTTGGAAAACATGCATCCTTCCTTATTCCATAGATTACTAGATATATTCCTTAAATCCAAGAATTTTTAAATTTCATCCATGATAGCATGAACTACTTGACATCATGTCCTTAATTATTTCCAAGGTAATTAGTACATTCTAATTTACTTATACACTACCCACATATCTTTATAAGAAAAACATTATCATAAAATAAGGAAAAATTTAGGTTTATCTATCCCTTAATAATGTTTTTTCCATTGACATAACCTTTCTATTATATCACATTTCTATTCCATCAGAACCATTCGACATGTTCTTATAAATTCATAGTGATATACATAAACTGAACAATCCTTATATATTTCACCATTTATATAACATAATTATTGAATCCAAATACATAAAAATTTTACTATCCCACTTAATAATTTTTACACTAAGAAGGATACCTCATCCTATTATACAATACCTATTTCCTTTCACATTTTATCTGTAGTCTCGCCATTATTAAGAATGTAACCATTACTCGCACCACCTTGCTAATTATCTTCAAAATATTTTCTCTTGGAAAATTGAGTTGCCTAATGACCATTTAATCCAAATTTAAAAATATTAACCTTCGATGAAAACATAGGGAGGAAAAAATCATCATCCATTATGTTAAAGGAACTCTTCATTTTTTCCTTGTAGACACTTTATTTGTGTCCTTATTTTCCATAGTCAATACATCTTGTTGTTCCTCTAAGATGTTCACATAGGTGAATATTTCTGCATTATTGACACAAAGGAAACCAAATATTATTTCCCCCATGGTATCCATTACCCAAACTCTCAGTTAAATCCTTTCTCTTCCTTGGTGAGTTTGAGAGTTAGTTAAGGAACACATTGTTAATAACGTTCTTTGAAAAATGATTTGGCATGATCACAACATCTTTCACTCTAGTGATCATCCCACTTGAATTCTCATTAGAAAATCCTTCATCACATTCAACATTAATCCAATTCCTTCTCATTCCCTCCATTGACTAAAACTAATAGCATAATTTGATCATTACATATCATAGCAGGAAACTACATTGTCATGAGAATAATTACTTATAGGATGTTTAAATCATGACACCTTCCTTATTCTATGACACCTTAGGGTCATCCTAGGTTTTTCATATCCATCATATATTGAAATCCTTAATAGTGGTTCATGAAGAGTTTGTGAATTCACAAATCATATCCCCCAGGAGTGTCAAACAAGGTGTGTATTAAGACCTTCTATTGTGTACCAGATTATCCCAAGTTAGGACTAGAACATATTTTCAGTGTTTTTACCCCTTGATACATTGTTTCCAGATCCACATACACCTGTAATATCTAAAAAAGTATGAATTTCTATGAAACCACTCACTCTATCATTTTCCAAAATTCCTTGACATTTTCCTAAATTTGGACTCAACCATATACTTATCCTTAGAGACTTCCATAGATATATCCTTGGAAATATACCTAGGGATCTCACTGATGTTTTCTCATTATATTTTCTAAAGGTTGAACAAAACCTTTCCTTTGATACCAATCAATGTGAACCACAATTAACATACATAGATATTACATCATTTTAGATGAATATTAACTACATTAAAAAAATACATGCCTAAGGACCGTAATAGTTTAGAGTATTTAGAAATATGGAAACAAAATATTTTATTTTAGTGAATTATCTACAATATAACCCATAATGATATCCACTTTTAGTAATTATACCTAAAAACTTTCTTCATAACCTAGGGAAAGGAAACATTAGAAAGGGGTGGGATAAAATCTTCTATGAGAACAAACAGGGGGGATTTATAATCATAATTATGAGCATAAGGTTATAAGAAAATGATCATGAAAATAGAAGATCATACCATGTACATCAAAGATCATATATATGAATCATAGCATAAATAATGGCATTTCATAAGACATAAATCGTAAAAAAAACACAATCTATGATAGAATAACATAGGAATATAACATTGGCTTGTGGCAGACATATAAGAATATAATATGATTTACATAGCATCAAAGGCATCACTGCCAAGTCCATCTTGGATGTATGGGTTCACTCCCCATGCCATATTGGTAGTCATGTTTCACTCCCATGGAGATATTAGTCGCATGATTTTACTCCTTATACCATCTTGTTTATCATAGTTCTCTCACATGGCCATATTAGTAGTCAAGGTTCATTCCCAATGACATCTTAGTCTATCTCATGAGATATAAATATTTACCCAATGCATTAGTGGGAGATATAAGTCCCTCCCATGTCATAGTGAAATAATAAATACATGTTCTGCAAAATCCTAGTCAATCATATCATAACCCGTGAAATTAAATGGGTATAATAATCATGTTAATGTATCATAACCTATGGAAAAAGATATATATTTCATAATCATTTCATAAAAATCCTAATTATTCAAAGATAAATAGATTTCATAAACTTATAACCCATGAAAGAGAAATGAGTTTCATAAATACCATGACATTAAGCATAACCTATTCATATAAGGAATATGAATGTAACATTTTGATTATTTCGTAAAAGGGCATGAGTAACATCAACAGATGTTATCTTAGTTGGAAAATAATTATTAAATATCTTTTAAAAATGTTTCTTGTGGAAAATATCCTTTATTCTTTGAAAAGGTATTTTTAGTACATAAAACCATATAAAAATTATTGTCTTAGAAAATACCATTAAAACATAAAATGAATACTTGAAATAATTTGAAAACATTTTTCATTGAAAAATTATAAAATATGATTCAAAATATTAAAAAAAATTATTTTATTTGAAAAGATTTTAAAATATTATAAATAAATCATGAAAATTTTTGGTAAACCATTTATTTGAAAATAAATTTAAAACTTATAAATAAATATTGAAAACATTTTGTAACCCATTTCATGGAAAATAATTTGAACACTTGTAAAAAAATCTTGAAAACATTTTGAAAAACATTTTCCTTGAGAATCTATCAAAGAAGCTTGAAAATATTTTGAAAACCATTTTTTAAAATAATTTTAAAAAAAATCATTTATATTAACCTTTAAAAAATTCAATGGAAGCTTCATATAAATAATTAACGGTAAATCTGTACATGTTGTATGAGGTAAAACTAATATTCCTTTTTTACAATAAATATGATAGAAAAATGACTTGATCAGAAATAGAGAATAACATTCCTTTGAAAATTGGTAAAATGAAATAAGGTTAAAATTTATTTTATTGATCATATGAGATTATAATAATATTCTTAGAAACCCGCTTTAGAAAACATGGTTTTGAAAGAATACATATTTCTGACCGAAGAGAGGGTAAAGTTGGGATTTCCTTAACAAAAATTTCTTAACTATATTATGTACCAAATAGTAAAAAATGGTACCAGTATATGATTATATCTTGAATATATAGAGGATAAAAAAATTAATTAATTTTTTAAAGATATTTGGAATAATATTTCATCTAATAAAGCAGAAACATAAACAATATTGAAAAGCGATGAGATTATTTTAATAAAGTCTTATAGCTTGGCAATTTGTGATCATACTCTCCATGTAATAAAAAATATATTAAATGAATCATAAAATATCATTAAAAGTATGATATTCATGATATAACTTTTAAAATTAATGTATATACACCTTGAAAAATAATTTCTGAGCACAACAAAACACAAGTCTCAAAGAAGGTAAATTGAGACGAAACTATTCAACTAATTTGGTAACTTTTAAAAACTAAACCCCATAAAAGAAATTTCATAAAATGGATATGTGAATAAAAATAAATTTAATTATAATATACATAGAATACAATCATGTTCAGTACATACACCACACAAGAGGAAAAAGTGGCAAAATATCATGTATCTCAAGAAAATAAAAAGTGAGATGAAATCCCCTTAACTTTCATATTAAATCTCATCATACTTGTTCAAAACACATATATAATAAATATATATTCATTATAAATATTCTAATGAACCATATTATTATATATAATATCATATATGTTTTTATTACGACCTTATATTACCCTCTTGTTAACTATCATATGTTAAGGTTTCACTTCGAGTAATATTTGCTTTGTTTTTCGTATGTGTCTTAATTTTTTATATTGTTAGTCCTTATAATTATATCATGATTCTATAAATGAGACCAAAAAATAATCTCATGTGTATAAAGTATATTTATATTATAATAATCTATAGAATATATAATTATGAAATGGAATACACCGTTCACGAAGACGGTAGGCTGTACGTACACATGAAGGCTATTTCTGTTTAATTGTCATGTTAAGAGAAAGAAATTAAAATAGATATATGTACATATATATATATATATAATTAGTAAAATATATTTATTATATCATATATATTCACTAAATGTTTTCTTCAACACATCCCATGGAGTGTGTGAACAATCACATTGCATTGAGGGGGTGGTAGTTCACACTTTCTCAAAAGAAATTATCATATTAACACCAAATGAAAAGTAAAATGATATCTATTGTAAAAGGAATACATAATATTAAATAAATAATATAATATATAATATAATATATATATATATAATGTTTCCATCATAATTTCCATAATGATAGGTAGAAAATTAAATTTAACAATCATCGTTTAGTGAGGCAGTAGTTCGCTATATACATAAATAGTATGTTCGTTATCCATTAGATGGAGGTTTTGGTAAGTGTAGGTTGGAACCTTAGAATAACAAAATCCTAGTATATTGAGTATAATGGTGTTTTTGTACAATAATTTAAAAATATAATGGAGGGGAGAGGGGGTGGTGAATGAAAATAAAAGTAAGGACTTTGGAGAAGTCGTTACCTCTTAATCAGGTAACTCTTTGTTGGTTTGTGTCAAAAGGCTTCCTTGGATTGACTTATGCCCAAGGTATGGATTATATGTGGAAGGGGGGATTTATGGAAATTTTATTGGAATATTTTCACCGAAACTAAGAGGTTTGATAGGTTTAATGATGTAGGAGAGGTAATGACCTTTTATAGGGAAGGAAAAGGACTCACTTAGACTTTTTGAAAATAGGTAAGGTGTACACATGATCTTACATAAAAAAGTCATACCAAACCAAAATAAATAAAAAATGGAAGCTTCATAACCTAAATAAGGTCATAAAATGGGTTTTTAAAAGTTTATATTTCATTTTTCCTCCTAAGATTAAGGTTAAGTCCCTAATTAAGCTTAATTTGACATTAATCGCTATGATTAATTTTAATCACATTTACTAATCATTTTGTTCAAAAATCAACATGATATAATTAGAATTAAAATATTATACTTATTAAAATGGTGTATGTAAGTTTCAAAAAATTCAACTCATAGAAGTGAAAAAATTAAGATTATTACTAATCCCACAAACGCGATGAAATTATGGGGTTTTAAAGTAGAAAAAATTTCAAAACTTTATTTAATTTTTATAATAAATTTCAATGCGAAATTGATTATAATGAATTAAATTTAATTAATAGATTTATAATTTATCTAATAAGACCATAAAAAAACTTATAATATAATTTAACATAAATAATTATTTAAAAAAAGGCAGTTTTAACTAAATTTTTTTTTTTACTATTAATCAAAAAATGAAGTTTCTCAGAAAAATCCCAAAAAGTCACCCTAAGAAAATTTTTATATTATAAATTAAAAATAAATTTTATTTTATGAAATTAAATTTCTAAATTTTTCAAAAATTAATTTTATTATTAAAATTGGTTCATTTGAGAAAATATTATTTTTAAACATTAAAGGAATTTAGCAAAAATCATATCTTTCAATACTGTTATGTTTTATCTATTAAAAACAATTATAAATAATGTTTGAAAATTAGTCATTACTATTCATATAACTATTTTTAATGGATAGATTATAATTATCTCATTTAAATAATTATAACAATAAAATGATGTTTCTTAGAAACATCTGTGTTGCATGTAATGAACGCAAGGTCGGCGTTGCATGTAGTGTAATACATGTCAATATTACATGTAGGGTAAGCCAAGTAGGTATTATGTGTAGTGAAATCCATGTCGGTATTGCATGTAGTGCAATCTAATTCAGTGTCGTGTGAAAGGAATACTTGAATAGTTTTTTAATATATATATATATATATATATAAAGAACTATTTCTAGTGTCATGTGAAATGAATAATATAAAAAAATTAATTAATTCGAAAAAAATTCACAAAATTTCAGGGTGTTACATGATGCCTTGAGGAATCCTTGTGACATGTGGTCATGATTCTAGGAGAATTCGACTAAAATGATCACTTGATACCTTTATGATGCTGAGTGACATGTTGTCTTGAATCCATGTGGATTTGGAATAGAATTTTGTCTCAATGCCTTGAGGATATTATGAGAAATGTCCACTCAATTCCTACAAGATACTGAGTGAATTTTTCACTCAATGCATTGTGGATGTCGAGTGACATGTACCCCTGATACATTTTGGACCAGCCTTATGATTAGTTCTTGAACACTACCCATGTTTTTACTGTGTTTCCATCATGGAGATGAAACATGTATTTCCAGGGTCCATGGAAGTTGGGTAAGAACACAAATTCTCATCACATGGGTGTTATTGGTTTTTTATGCATTGGTGATTGTATTATATGATTTCATAGTTATTTATTGCTTGTTTACTATCCAATGATCATATCGCGTGCACATATACTACATTTACATTTATTGAACTATATTTCATTAGTTGTGTTTTACTAAGTTATACTCATACCCTTCTTGGGAATCCATGGGTCTTAGGTACTGAAGCATACCTCATTTATTGTTGTTACATATTGTGCTGAGGCATGAGTTTGATCATTGAGTAGGATAGTTCACCATGAGTATGAATACAGGGATAATATGAAACTATATGTTATAGACCCTCTTTTAGACCTCATATTTGTGATGAGAAATAAGGGTATACGAAAATTTCAAATATTAAAGGAATTATCCTCAATAGATGCAATTAGATCAGGAGATAAGATATCAGTAACCAAGAAACTTTATATCAAAAATGGAAATGAAAATGAAAAACCAAAACCATACTGTAATGCATGTATAACATAAAAAATAGAAAGAATATATAAATAAACACAAAAAACATTACGATGGAAATGGCTCAAAAAAATATCCAATGTCCATCTCAATCCCTAAAGTCCTCCAAGAAACCAAAAAAATAATTTTTTTATAAATGGGATCATCATAACATGTATACTTATTAGGATCAAATGAAAGTTATCCCTTGAAAAACTGAAAAGAGAATACTGATGAACAGGTGGAAAAACAACAGATTCAATATGATACTAAAAGGTCAACTAATCCAAACCAATATTTATAGGGAACACTATTGGAACCATAGATACCCAGGGGGTGGATCAGTTTGTCGGTTGATTTATAATTTTTCATTAATTACTTTTTTCTTCCATGAGGATAACATTACTTAATTGGAAGGAACATGTTCAAAATCTCACACTAAATGGGATTCTTACAAAAATAATCATAGACACGTGGAAAAGTAAAATTTCAACGTGACATATGAATTTTTACTTGGTTAAAAACAAAATTATAGTCAAAGGAAAATACACTGAAGTTGTGTTGGTAATACCATGATCCATTGAGTTTTAACTAGTTTTTAGGATTAAAAATGTTTCTAAATTTATCACTTTGAGATAGGTTCAATCCCTTTATAAGATTCATGATTTTGACACTCCTCACCCAAGGAAAACCACATATTCCTCACCTATAAGCATTAGATAGATTATGGTATTTATATAATATATAGAATTTTATGTTTATTTTTTTATATTAGAAACATGAAGATTTTTACCTGATTAAAATGTGGTTATTCTTGCATTAGAGTCCTTATTTTATTCCCTTTGAATGCAATATACACTTAAAATAGATGATCAATATTTCTTATTCACAAAACTTCTACTTTTGTGAAACCCTTATTTTCTTTATACGTTTTTTTTCAGGAATATTCTACCACATGAACCTTTCTCGAGACTATTATTGCATGAAATATAAAATTTCATTCTAAAAAATTGTTCATGCAAAAAGTATTTTCATAAAACATAGTGATTCACATAATTTCACTTGTGGAACTTAGTGGTTGATATACCTCCTTCACATAACATCATAGATGGATGAATTCAAAGAATATTTCTCTAAATAATATCACTCAACCATGTATCTGTCTATTCTACCATCTATCATCCATCAGGTCTTGGATATTTATATTAAAATTATGACCCTTCATGTAACTTGGAAATATCACCTTCTCATAACATCAATTCATGAGGCTTTCTCCATCATTTTTCATTTGTAAAACTTTTCCTTTCAGTGATTCTCTATTTTTTAATGTCTAAAATTCACCAATATATATACATTCATGGAAAATAATCATTACTACAAAACATTTCCCCCTAAATTACCTAATGTACACCTATTTAAGGAAGTAAACCATTCATGAGTCTTCACACTTTTCCAAAATATCGTCATCCTTCTTCATGAAACCTTCTTTTTCAATATTTCTTGACCATTTTTAAAAAATTATGAAACCATCCAAATTTTATAAAAAATATTTATTTTCTCCAATATAATTATTTATTTTACAATCCATTATTTATTGGAAAATTTATCTCCTTCCAGAAATATTCACCCAATTTTTTGGAAAACACTGAAAAATGATTGTTGATGCCCACCAAATGAGCATCAGAAAATCTATAAGGGAAGAAATACATGAATCATGGGTATTATTTTATCTAAAAAGAAAAAAATTACAAGGAGGTCAAAATCTCGCAGATCACATAACCTTCAAAAAGATACATGATAACACATCTTTCATAAATTCATGAGAATGGGACAAGAACAATGCATGCCCTACTTCCAATCATGTAGATCCCCATTGCAAGAACTCATATTTTTTGGAAGGTTTCCATGACATTCACTGATCATGCGGTGGCTACTAAGTGAACACATCCAAATAATGTGACTTTTCAATTGGAAGATGCTTAAAAAATGTCCAAATTTACTTGAAAAATAAATGGAAAATATACATAAGATGGAAGCATTTCATTGTCATTGATATTCATGCGATGTGGCCCCGCATATCAAAATACACTATAGAATTTCGGGTGACGATCCCACCAAGTCATGTAATAGTTCACTGACATTTCACCTTCATAATGCAATGGGGTTTAGACATATCTAGTTGATTACACAACACCCCTTAGGCTCCTTATAAAACCAGAAGTGTTGTCCATGATAATTCTCTCACATCATCATAGTACTCTTTACTGGTTATGTGACACATCACAGATAAAGAGAGTGATTTTATTTGACAACTATCACACAAATTCATGAGATCTCCCACCTTTTTTAAATAATGAATGAAAATAATTTCAATATATGGAAGCCACTTGAGGAATGATGATACATTAATCATCATGTGAAATGGATTATGCACCATGGGAAATCCCCATTGATCTTACAGAGGCCCCCTCAATATGTCAGCACAATCCCTCAGAATCCCTCTTGACAAGTTGAATTGTTTTCACAAATGACCCTAGAAAAGTAGTCTTTGTCTCACAGAGAACAACTGACAATTCATATTTGATCACGTGGAATCCTTTTAAAAGGTATAATTATCTCACAAAGACACTTAGGCACACCGGTCAGACCATATAAGAGCCCCTCGATATGTCAATATGGTCAGGAAGAAATACCAATGGCCAGCCTGGGTCTAATAAAATTGGAAAAGGTATAACATTACCATGGTCTTTGATCATCATGTGATTCCCCCGAATGACCCACAATAGGATAATGTGAAGTTTATAACACCAACCCCCTCAACTGAGTCCTGTTCAAATCTGCAAGATATGAACCACACAAGGTGGTGTAAAACTAGGGCGGTGAGGCTAATAAATTTCTCCCAATTAACACAAAAAAGAATCCAAAATCCATTCACAAACCATCACGCAAGGGAGATTAAGAGAATATTTCTCATAGAATCCAATCACATGATCATAAAGGTCTTACACATAGTAAAACACAAGGAATGACCTAAGGGTCATATGGAATGCATAGGCCCCTTTTTGTGTTCACTTGATATATCACACGAAGGACTTATGTTGTGTCAATCAGATTATGAGATAGATATCCCACATGCCAGTCGGGTCACAGAAAAATAAAAATAATATAAAAATGGAAAAAACTATGGCATAAATGCAATAAAATTCTGAAATAAAGACTAAAATATATGAGACATATTTGAATAACATATACGATGATCCTGACGTGCTTCACATGACTCATCCAGAGCATGCAACATGAACAATACTTGTTGGAAAAATCATTTGATGCTCCCTTGAAATAATATTTCGATCAAGAAATATCCCTCATAAATATCAAAGTAAGTCACATAGTTCCCTCTAGGCATACCACCAAAATTCATGTATGGTCCTCTGGGATTTGTAAGTAAAATATTGCAATGTACTTCAAACATTTTTCCAAAGTTATACAGATACATCAAGACATGTTAGCTATGTATCACGATAATGAAAAGACATGCCAAAATAGATCATGTTATGTTCTCTAAAAAATACTAACATCCCATACAACACCCTCTAGACAAGTTATCCTAGATCACGGGACTTCCTCTAGACAATACAATCATTCCATGTGAAATACTCCAAACATGTCAGCCTAGATCATGCAGTGTCCTTTGGAAAAGATGTCTAATCCATGTGTATCCTTCCAAACATGTCATCTTGGATTATGCAATTCCCTCTAGAGATTTTAACCAAGATCATGCAACTTCCTCCAGACAAGTCAGCCAAGGAATGTGGAACCATCCAAAAATGTCAACCATCATCAAGCTATTTCCTCCAGACATGTCATCTATCACATGAATTTTTTTTGAGACATATTATACTATACATGTATATAAATACATAGAAAGATAAACAAATAACAAGTAAATGTCAACTAGATCATGTGATGTCCTCTAGGCATGACATTCTTGATCATGTGATGGAATCCAGACATCCCATTTAGATTATGTGAAATCCCTCAAACAAGTCAAACTGAATCGAGTGATTACATTTTGGCATGTAAATTAAAAAAAATGTTATGTCCACACATCCTCAAATATGTCACATAGGTGATTAGTCCAAGTCAAGCTGACATCCTGGGATATGATAACCTTTTCTAGTGGGCATCTTAGGTCCACCTCAATGAGTAAACCTTGATCACTAGCATAATATGAAATGCCCCCATTTTATGTTATCCCCAACGTGTAATCCAAAATCAATGACATAATATGATATTTCACCCTTATTAGGGAATCCCCAGTGTGTAATCCTAGATCTACAACATAATTGTACATGCCCCATATATCAGGAAAACCTCAGTGTGTAAGCCTCAATTAGTGGAATAATATGATATGTCCCCCATATTAGGGAATCATTAGTGTGTAATCCCTAATCAATGGATTTATATTATATGTCACCTATATTATAAAAGCCTTAGTGTGTAAGCCCCAATCAGTGGTATAATATTATATGTCCCCTATATTGGGGAAGCCTGAGTGTGTAATCCCTAATCAATAGAATAATATGATATATAACTCATATTAGGGAAGTTATTGTGTGTAATCCAAAATCATAATCATAGCACAATATATCCCCCATTTTATACCAACCTCAGTGTGTAATCCCTGATCAATGGAATAATATGATATTTCTCCCATATTAGGGAAGCCATAGAGTGTAATCCCCAAACAGTATAAGAATATGATATTTCCCCCATACTTGGGAAACCTTAGTGGCTAAGACCCAATCAAACTGATCTATGAGAAATTTTATTCCTGATATAACTAGGATATATAGACCACCTTCCTAAGACCCAAGCATTAATGGGCATCCACTCCAGTATATGTCCCTTCATATCCCTGTCATTCCAACCATAAAGACCTAATGTTTTTCAAGGGATGATCATTATTTCTCATCTTCTAGTGGATTGAGAGGGAAACCGCAGAGTGTAAGCCCCAATAAAACTAAACTACAATGACTTTAATTCCATACTTAACCTGAATACATAGGACTCCTAACCAAGGGATGAGATCTTTATAAAATATCGAAAGGGCTTCCCCAGTGCATAAGTCCCAAATCCATGTATAGTGAGACTAATTACTTACTACACCTTGTTTCTCAGACTGAGCATGGATCATGTGGGTTTAGGGAGTCAAAATGATCATGTCACTCACATCATGAATATACACTAGCTAAGGATACCTTAGTGTGTAATCCCAAGTTAGTGGCATGATATGACTACCCCCCACATATAAGGGCATCCACATCAGGGAAAGTCCCAAAGGAGTAACTGAATTATTCTTAATTCGATTCATTCTATAAATAGGATACATAGGATACCTCCTTGAAGATTGAGATCAATACTTGGTGCCTAAGTGACCATATTGATGTCCTTTCCACATGATGTTAAACAACATAGGATTAACAAACTATAAGGGTTTTTATTCCTACTCTAAATAGGATACGCAGGATGCCTCATAATGTATTAATCCCATTCTTGAAATATTAATAGCTCCCATAGATGGTAGAATATTCCACAGTTATCAGATATATGAAATACAATTTCAATAAAATACTCATTAATGGGGAAGGAATGAAGAACCTCATATACATACATATGGACTCGTTAATAGGCTCTCCTTTACATATAGAAGGTTCTAATACCTGATTCTTTTATTAGGGTATCTAGTATTATATCAGGATTAAGAAGTGGTTTACAAAAAAATTTAAATCTATAATAGAGTCCTGAAGTACGAAAAATTCCCCTCCCCCAAAGGGTGTGATTAGCCCGACCTCCCATCTAATCCACTAATGTGAGTTCTAATGTTCTATTGGGTCTAAAACCCCAATTGACCACCTACATTTGGAAAATAGGTTTGTATTTAGGTATGGATATTGGATCTATTGTGAGTTTATATTTAAGATAAGCATAGATAGTAAAATCAATGCGAATGATTATACAAACATCAAATCCCCCATAATCATACCATTAAATCATTTTTCCCAACCATATGTGTGATATTCCCCATGAAAAAATGGTAAACTCAATGTAAAATAATTTAACCATGGAATATCCTTTATATGATAAAATGGATATAATGTCTAGTTCTTGTCGCACCATTTTTTTCCCACAATACAGGGGATCAACATAATATCATTTGTTGATGAATAAATGTGGTACCCAATGTGAATCTCTCCAATAGGAAATTTATTGGTTTACCATGTGTCAAGCCATTTTTTCCATATGATACGATAACAAAAATGAATGACCTAACATGAATCCATAAAATGTTAAAAATGATTAGATAATAAAATATTGATAGAGTTTCTCATGAAATAATTCCATCCTCACTATAAAAATTCCATGTGAGTAGAATGGTCATACTTGGAATAAGTAAGGAAAAGTGTGCTATCCATGCATATCTAATTGATCACATATCATTCCTAAAATGATGCACTGATCACTGATTGGTGACCATGTTCATTGTTGTATTCTTTAACGAGGATACTCCTCTCACATAAACACCATAACCCGAAATATTGTCTTCATCCAGTGATCATTTTGGAAAATCAGCTGTAGCTCTAACCCCTGTGGGTCTTAGAAAGACCCCACCCACATGAAATATTCAATGTATAGTGGATTTTGAAATGTTCCAAGAGTAAAATAACCTTGGTACAATACCAAACCTTGAGGCTGGCCGTGAAGGTCTCTAAATTTTGGAACATACATGTTTGTATCTTCCAAATAAATACATAGTAAATCCAGTGGAAGACATTACAACACCAAATTATTCAAAATCATATCCCTAGAATGAAAACCTCAAAACCATTAGTAAACTATGAAGGTTGATCAAAGGGTCAAATATGGCCCCCTTATGGTTCAGGGGCCACTGAGGAGGGATCCTATCAACTACTATCATCAGTGCAATCCCACCAGTACCATTTAGTATCCTATTGAGGGTACCACCCAACACACTTCCACCTCTGATACCCATGAATAAGAAATAAGGAAGAAAATTTGGTTTTATAATGATCTGAATTATCATGAGTGTGCTCATATTCCCACTCATAATAATAATTACTTTCATTAAATTTTGGATACAACCAATTATTAGGCTCATATCCCTACTCACGTGGAACAAGTCAGCCAACATACTCCTATAATTGACATGGGAAAGGCACATATCCCTACCCCCATGCATGAATTCAATAGAAATATTCTAGTGGAACAAGTACAAATGAGGTGGGATCATATCCTAGGTTCAATTAAAAATTTCCTCTAGTATATTTTAGATAAATAAAACGTGTAGGCTTACATTGCTATGCACACTTTGCTAAAGTTCCATTACATCTTAAAAATGGATGGAGAACTCCTCCAGCATATTATAGCACTGGTATAGATACAACGACATATACATATTCATATCCCTATAGATATTTCATCAAAACACTATGATTAGTATGAAAAAGTGGTTTCCCCAAATAAATATCACCTTCTTGCTCCCATCCAGGAGGATTATTGGCATATTACAATAAAGGAAAAGGCACCAGACTGAGCTCATGTTCTCATTCAATACAGGGATCACCATGTGAGAGTGATACATGACTTAAGAAAAAGGAAAATTATTTTCAAAAAGGCCAATTCCATATTCCAAAGTCCCAGGATCAGGATCATATCCCCATTCTAGATGGGGAATTATTGCATTGTCGAGCATGTCAAATTTGTTGTTTATTTTTAACTAGAATTTCTACAGTATTGCATAAAACCTAGTTAGTCTCTCAAGAGAGCCTTAGATAATTAAGTTTAAAAGGATTTTCTGATTAAGAAACTAAAATAGGAATGGGGATTTATAAAACATAGGTTTTTTTGATTATAAAACAAAAATTGAAACTATACTACTATGGCAGGGAAACAAGATGGACAAATCATGATCAACCCAGGAAAATGTCCCTTGATGGTCAATCTGTCATCGCTCTTAAGGTAATGGGAAAGATCATTGATTCCTTGATTTATAAACACGAAAATAATTATGTTATTTGGGTTCTTACTGGGTTACAACCTAGAATTTGATCAGTCAACGATATTTATTATCGGCGACTGCTCAAAATAATCAAACATAAATCGACGTAAAGAAAAACTCAATGAAGTTATCACATCAACAACATGATGAGATTACCATATTTGTCTCAATGATAAAATATTACACAACAAAAGAAAATTCATATTCATGGTTTTAAGCTTCTGGAATTTATCAACCAATATAATCCCTTCACACACTCATAAAAGGGAAGGGGTGAGAAAAGAGGCAACAACGCTCAAATCATCACAAGATCCGGGTTATGCATGGAAGCAAGAGGATTATTGTTATTTTTATTTTTATTTGATCATACCAAAATAAAAACAATTAAAAAGGTATAAATGAATAACAATTGAAAAAAAACCCTACAAATTCAATTACATTATGAAGATTACAAGCGTGGAGATCAGGATTACAACCAAGGACACCCCCCATTTGATCACTAGAAGTTTAGAAGTACATGGGAGAGAGGAAAGAGACAATGATTGAATCAAGCTCTCATGTTCGACTAACCTTCACCCCTGGTCGTGAAACTGATAGAATGAGGTAGAAGAGTGATTTTATGGAAAAAACATCGCACTTTTCACAAAATAAGTCATGTGTCTAAGGGACTAGGTCACTATTCAAGATAGACATTTTAATCCTTCTTTATCCGGTAGTTTGATTGAACAAAATGAATTCAATTGTCAAGAAATTTTGTGGAGAGATGAAAAATGATGTTATATTTCTAATGGAGGTAGAATCAGCCCAATTGGATCTTTGATTCTTGAGTTAAGGCCCAAATACAGAAGGGTGGTCCAATCTGGCTTGCCTAGAATATCTTCTCATTGTGGGACTATTTTGGGCTTCCAAATGGATGAATTGGGATCCATGATCTTCTAGACAAATGTATCCCATAATTTTTTTAATTGATACACCCATTTTTAGAATAATTGGATGCACTTATTATCCAAAGTACATATTAATGTCCACATGCATTCTTTGGATCTCGTGCTGTTTGACCTAATTTACTTGAATTCCATCACGAGCTCTCCAAATTACCTCCTCCTACAATATAAACATCGAAACAAGTAAAAATTAACTATAGAATATTTATAAGAATAAATTCATTTAATCAAACATAAAGTGCAATTTATTATTATATTTTCATTTTTCATTACAAAGCTAGTTTAAAACAATGTTTTAATGGTGGAATTGAATAGTTAATCACTATGTGATCACACCCCCACACCAAAACATTTGCACTCTAGGGAAAAGATGCATATTAAAAAAATAATGCATGTATATATTCCCAACATCATGAAGTTTTAACATTTGATGAAATTTAAATTCATTAAAGTAATGTGATCAATGTACAAACCACACCAAGGAGTTCTTCCCAGTAAAAATGAAAAAATATGTCTCATAAATCATATCACAATGAAATTAAAAGAGATTAATGACAAAAAATTGAGCAAGGAATTCAAAATTCAACCATTCTACTAACTCGCCATGTGTTTGTGAAAACCATTCCATGATATTCTTTCTACTTTCTATCTAATAAATATATGTTATTTTAACATTATTCAGCTTAAATGATTGTGTCCACCAAACCTTTCCTACACCCTTTATAATCTTATTTGAAGACCAACTTACTTAATCATTATTGGAAGTCAAACCATACGCTCCCGACCTAGATATCCCCATATGCTGCACATTTCATCACTCCCTTCATTTTTTAAGAAGTTTCCTTTAGAAAAAATCTCACACTCATCTCTTAACCCTAATTTGATCTCCTTATGCACTAATTGTAATAGTTCGAACAAGATCAAAGATTAAGGGGCAGTGGATTTTGACCTTCCCAAGACACAACCAATTTTTTTGATTTTTTTGAGGGCGTACAACAGTCGAATATTAGGCACAGACATAGGTCAATCTGGTACAGTAATGAAACAGATCAGATAAAGAACAAAAAAATGGAAATATCATTTAAAGATAAAAAATATTAACCTAACATATATTTACTATCTATTAAGTAATAAATATTCCCACTTAGTGGTTTAGTGCAAAAATAGGTAGATATGTTAGTGGAACGGTTTTCCCAAAAACTACTCCCACAAGGGGTATCAATCATCAAAAAGGTTTCACTGAGATACAACCATCTATATCATTGACAAAACACCAATTCACTAAAAATCACTCCCTAATGTTATATACATACAAATATTCATTCTATAAAAGAGATATGTTTTCATCAAATGTTAAAACAACATAGAATAAGTAATTTCAACAAGCATTTTTAGTATGTTCCATGATTTTGTGGCCATAAGGGGGGAGGAAAATAAAAATACCATAAATAAGGAGAAAAAGAGAAAAATAAAAAAGACAATTAAAATCCTAATAAACCCAAAAAGATGGGGAAAAGTGAAAATACCATAAAGAAGGTGAAAAATAGAAGAATGAAGAAAGATGATGATAATCCTAATGAACCCAGAAATATGGGGAAAAGTGGAAATACTATAAAGAAGGTAAAAAAGTGAACAAATAAGAAAGATGATGGAAATCCTAAGGAACCAAGGAATGTATCCACCCCCCACACCTATAATGCACTATTTCCTCACTATAATAATTGAGAATGTGATAAGGAAGGATAAAAACTGGCATGTTTTACTGGTATGTTGCTTTTATAAGCTGGATTTCCTCCACTGGATTATTTGGAAAATAATTATATAAGTGTTTAAGTCACTTTCCATTAATGGTAAGACTTCATCCACTCTGATCATGCAAAATTTTTACTGCACTAAAAGGGTAATCATTAGTAAAAGTAAAAGTAATAAGCCATCAGGAACAAAGCTTACCTGGGTGGAGTTTTATCCTGGAATTGTACATGAAGATCTTCTCACCAATATGGAACTTCCACTGATGAATCTTTATATCATGGATAACCTTTTTATTTTCTTTATATATCTGGGATTTCCCATTTGAATCACGTTGAATTTCTTCCGACTCTTGAATCTGCAGCTTCCTATGCTCACCTTCATCTGAAGGATTCATATGACATTGTTTAATATCCCAATATCCATAGTGTTCTACATGCACTAGGAGGTGAAAAGACATTCAAAACACAATTCATTATGGAGACATTATGATTGGGGTTTTAAAAGATGTATGGTACACCCAAAGTGAATCATCCAAGCACAAACTCCAATCTTTCCTCTTGGGTTGTACCATTTTTTCCAAGATTCTCTTAACTTCCCGATTTGAGATTTCTACTTGTCCATTAGTTTGGGGGTGATATGAAGTGGAGAAATTATGATCAAACCCATACTTACGAAGAAAATTTTTCATGCTGTAATTTAAAAAATGTGAACCCTGATCACTAATGATGAATCTCGAAAAACCAAACCTTCTAAAAATCTTGGACCTTACAAAATAAACAACAACTCGAGAGTCATCAATCCTAGTAGCCTTTGCTTCCAACATTTTAGAAACTTAGTCAATAACCAATAAGATGTAATAAATGACAAATAAATTTTGAAAAGGCCACATGATTTCAATTCACCATGCATCAAATATATCTCATAATAACATAGGCTATTGGGGAATTTCATTCCTCTTGGAGATATTACCTGTGAATTGACAATGACTACATGAATTGAAAAATATATGGGAATCTCTAAAAAATGTTGGAAAACAATGTCTTTATTCAAGGACCTTCCGATATGTATGTTGTGAGCCAAAGTGGACCTCGTAATCCAATGTGTGTCATAAGGTCAAAACAGAGGTGAACTCATAGTTAGGGAAACACCGATGAACTACTTGGTCACCACAAATTCTCCACAAATATGGGTCATCCAAAATGTACCACCGAGAATCATTTTTAAGTATTTAGGATTGGGAAGTGCTGAAATTAGTGGGGAACCTTGATGTTGCTAGAAAATTCACAAATTTCACATATCATGGGGAAAGGTCCACAACATCACAAAGGTTCTCATGGGGAGGGAATTCTCTAATGGAGAGGGATGACTCAACATGGTGGTCCAGTGGTGGATAAATACTACTATTTTGGTCATATACAAAATTTTCTACTCCCCTATGATCTCTAATCTGAAGGTCAAACTCTTGGATGAGGATCATCCACTGTATGAGGCAGGGCTTAGCTTCAGGTTTTTTTATGAGGAAACGAAGGGCTGTATGATCAGAAAACACAATGAATTTTGACCCAAGAAGATATGAATGAACTTTTTCCTAGGAAAACGTAATAGAAAAGAGTTCCTTTTAAGTTGTTCTGTAGTTTACTTGGGTAGGTTCAAGGGTAAATGAGGCATATGAAATGACATTATGAGCCTTCTCAACCACTTTTGATAAAACTTCTCCAACTATAAACATAGAGTCATCACATATAAGTTCAAAGGGTAGATCCCACCTTGGAGGTTAGATGATGGGAGGTGATGTGAGACTCTTTTTTAGTGAATTGAATTCCTCCTCACAATTTTTATCAAATAAAAAATTTGAATCTTTTGGTAATAACCGGGACGATGGATGTGTGATCTTACTAAATTCTTTAATGAATCGATGGTAAAAACCATCATGAACTAAAAAAGATCACACCTCACGAACACATTTAGGATATTTAGGGGATGGAATTAATTCTATTTTTGATTATTAAATTGAATTATCTTATTTTAAATGGCATTCCCAAGAACTATCCCCTACTCAACAATGAAATGGAATTTCTCAAAATTTAAAATAAGATTTTTTTCAATGCAATGACGGAGGAAAGAACCTATGAGTTCTAAAAAATCATCAAAAGAGGAACCATAAAACATAAAATCATCAATAAATACTTCCATATAACTCTCAAGGTACTCAGAAAAAATACGCCACATATATTGCTGAAATGTACCATGAGTATTACATAGAGAAAAAGGCATCCTTCTATATGCAAATGTGCCAAATGGATAGGTAAATGTTGTCTTTTCTCGATCCTTAGATGATATATAGATTTGGAAATAAACCAAATATCCATCAAGGAAACAATAATGGGACATACCAACCAATCGTTCTAACATTTTTTCAATGAAAGGTAAGGGAAAGTGGTCCTTCCATGTGTCTTGATTCAGTTGACGGTATTCAATACAGACTCGCCAACTATTTTGCACATGTGTTGGAACCAATTCATTCATTTTATTTAACACAACTATCATTCCTATTTTTTAGGAATAATTTTCACGGGTCTGAACCATTTACTATCAGATATAGGATAAATGATCCACATAACAAGTAATTTACTGACTTCCAATTTTACCACTTCAAGGATAGTGGGATCCAACCAGCATTGAGATTGTCTTACGGGAATAGCCTTTTCATCCAAAAGTATATGGAGCATAAAAATTGATGGTATAATCCTGAGAATATCATCAAATGTCCATCCTATTTCCTTGTTACACCATCTCAAAAGGGTGAGTACTTTCGATTCCTATTGTGGAGAGAGGTTATTGGTAATAATGATGGGAAATTGGTCAATACCTTCAAGATATGAATATTTTAAATTAAATAGAAGTTGTTTGAGTTCTAACACCAGTGGTTTCTGGATTGAGAGAGCGTGTTTAGGGGGAGTGAGGTCCATGAAACTATCTATCTACTCTTTTTTATTCTCTAAGGATAAAGAATCTATTGAACAGATATTTCTAGAATCATCAATGGTCATTAGTAACTCGGAATGAACACACTCATCAATTAAAGCATAAAATATACAATTTTTAGAACACACACGACACTCAAAAAATGAATCAAAACTCAAATCATACAAGGGTGAAGAAGGGGAAAATGAATCAATGTATGGATTGTGGAGGGAATTGTGTGTGTTTGCATCATTTGAGAGCACTTCCATCAAATTGTTAGGAAGAGTGGAGTGATCTTCAATGGGGTGTTGCACAACTTCAAGGATGTTAAAACTTGCCTTTTCTCCACCAAAATCCACTGAAAACATACCATTGTGATTATTATTGATCTTCTTTGTTGATTTAAGTAATGACATACCAAGTATGATGGGAGATTGTCCTTGGGTTCTGGTATCTTCTATCTCATGAATGTAGAAATCAGTAGGGAAGATGAGATTCTTTACTCTTTCAAGGACATCCTCAATCACTCTGGTTGTATGTTTAGTACATCAGTTTGCAAGTTTCATGACAATTCATGTTGGTTGAATCTCTTTAACCTGTAGATAAGTATACATGGAGTGAGGCATTAATTTAATGTAAGCACCTAAATCTAACATAGCATCTGAAAATAATTTCTCCCCTACGGTATAAGGTATCATGAATGTGCACAGATCCTTGCATTTGGTTGGCATTATGGGTTGATTCAAGTCTGATACATGCTTTCCCAAGTTGAATTTCTCATTCCCTATCAGCCTCCTTCTATGGGTGAAAAGATCTTTAAGAAATTTGGAATATCAAGGGATTTGTTTAATGACATCCAATAGAGTAATGTTAACTTGGACCTTTTTAAATGTATCCATTATTTCTTTATCAATATCATTATCGAAATTCATCTTTTATTTATAGAGTATTTGGGGGAAGGGAATAGGAATGGATTTCTTATTTGAATCAACAATGATAATTTGATTACCCTTTTTGTCTTATTCTTATTTACTTTAAATTTTTTAGGGTTGGAAAATAGAATTTTCAAGA
Organism: Viscum album; assembly: GCA_963277665.1. Classification (NCBI taxonomy): domain Eukaryota; kingdom Viridiplantae; phylum Streptophyta; class Magnoliopsida; order Santalales; family Viscaceae; genus Viscum; species Viscum album. Next base: position 352,936,764 of record OY728162.1, read on the forward strand.
GGGGGACATGCCTGTTGTGTAGAATTAATAGTAAGAGATACTTCTTTACTAATAATAAGTGTAAATACACATACATTACCTTTTTCATTTGGATTGGAAATGGGTTGGGATGGTAGTTGTCTAGAACCTTGCATCTTAATCTCACCGATGGTGTTTTCCAATTTCCCCAATTGAGTTCGTAGGTCTTGAATTGATGATTGTGAGCTCTATTGGAAGTATAGGATCTAGGATTCCATTTTATTCACCATATCCTTGAGTCTTGGTTCAGATTTAGGAAGATGAGGTTGATTTTTTAGAAGATGGAGTATAAGAAGGTTTCATACATTATCCTTGTTGATACCAATTCTTCTTGGGGTAGCTAGAGTTTACTCCTTGTTGGTAATAGGGTTTTTGTTTCCACTAATGTTTTGGATTTGGCATGAATTGTTCATTCATTAAGGGAGGTTCTTGTTGGTATAGACTCCATGGGAACACGACTACACAAGACTTAGGAGAATCTTGAAGTTGTGGGCACTGGTCAGAAAAATGAGTATTGTCAGAACAAATACCACTATGTAATGAAACCGAAGAAGAGTGTGAGTTACCTTGTTATTGATATAATTCTCTTAGAAAGGTATGCATCTCATAAATCTTTTAATCTACCTTTTTTTCTAGGGATGAATGAATTACCTCTTGAACTCCTCGGGTTGGTGCAATAGCTCATGTACCAAATTGTTGTGAAATTTGAGCCATATTGGCTATTAAGTCCGGAGCAGTGAATGGAGTTTTATCAACCAAGTCACCCCTAGATGCTGCATTAATCATTCCATAATACATGGGGATAAGTCCCTCATAGATGCATTGGATTAATAGTTGTTCATTATTTTTTTGGTGGGGGTATCTTGAGAAAATTTGTTTGAATCTCTCCCAATATTCATGAAGGGACTCTCCTTGTGATTGCTAATGGCAAAAATTTCATTACCAATTGATATATTTTGGGAGGCAGTGAAGAAATTATCTAAAAATAGTTTTTTAGGTCATTCCAGAACCAAATTTTGGTGGGAAAACAGTATACACAATCTTTGGCTACACCATCATGGGATAAAGCGAAGGCCCTAAACATAATTTAGTTCTCCGAGACATTTTTGGGTTTCATGATGGGGCACACTATGTGAATCCCCTTATGGTGTTTATGAGGGTCCACACTAATAAGACCATTAGAAGTAGGCGGATGAGGCCTGATCTCATATCAATGTTTGATTCTTCCTCAGGTTATTGTATGTACGCAGGTTGGTACACCACATTAGGCATGGTACGTTCTTTAATTGTTTGATTATTTTAAACCATGATTTCTGGGGTTTGATTTGGTTCAATTTTGGATTGGTTTAAGAAAAATTGAGGTTCCAAAATGGGTTATTTAGTGTTACTTGATTTACCTACTCTAGAATCCTTGATTTTTGTGTGAAGTGTCTTTCCAATTTTAGGGTCAAATTCAAGTAGTGTTTCTTTACCAGATCTTGTCATGCAACAATGATGTCTAGTTTGATTGGTTGTTTGTTTGTTGTGGATTTTTGATTTAATATGTATAAAATCACATAATAATGGTGCAAGGAGAATATAATCTTGTACTGCATAATTATATAGAGAGATATGGAGAAGAAGAAGACGAAGAGAGAGAGAGAGAGAGGAATAACACACCAAAACAACCAAAAAATAGAAAAAAAAAACCATAACCAAAACCAAAACAATCAAATGGGGGGTGGGGTATTGATAGGCGTACTAATTATGAAGTAAAATAAGTAAATAAAATTAAATAAAGAAAAAAATTATCTTGGATCCTTAGAAACGATGCCAAAATTTGATCGGATTGTCTAGAAAATCAAATTAGTTGTTTATTTTTAACTGGAATTTATGCAATATAGAATCAACCCTAGGTACACTCTCGAAGGACCCTTAGATCACTAAATTTAAAATGAGGTTCTGATTAAGAAAATAAATGAGGAATGAGGATTTATAAAATGTAGGGTTTGTTTATTTTAAAACACAAATTGAAACTATACTACTACGTGAGGGAAACAAGATAAAGAAATCGTGATTAACCTGGGTAAATGTCCCTTGATGCTCAATCTATCACTTCTCTCAAGGGAATGGGAAGGATCGTTGATTCCTCGATTTATATATACAGAAACTAGTATGGTATGTGAGTTATAACTATGTTAAAACCTATTATTTGATCGATCATTGATATTGATTATCAGTGACCGCTCAAAATCAACAAACTTGAATCTATGTAAAAGAAGAACTCAATGAAGGCATCAAATCAACAACATGATGAGATGAACAGATTTGTGTAAATGAAAAAATATTCCACAATCCAAGAACATGCATATTCAAGGGATCAAGATCCTATAATTTATCAACAGACATAATCCATTTTCACACTCATGAAAGGGAAGGGGTGAGAAAAGAGGCAACCACACTCAAATCATCATTAGATCCGAGTTATGCATGGAAGCATGAGGATTCTAGTTCCTTTGATTTTTATTTTATCATACTAGAATAAAAACAATTAAGAATCTATCAATGAAAAAAAATTGACAAAAAACCTAGAAATTCAATTACACAATGAAGATTACAAGCATGGAGCTCGGGATTACAACAAAAGACACCCCCCAAATTGATCACTAGAGGTTTTGAAGTATATGGGAAAGAGGAGAAAGATAATGGATGAAAAAATCTCTCATGTTTGTCAAACCTTCACCCCTGGTTGTGAAACTGAGATTATGAGGGAGATTACTGATTTTATGGACAAAAAAATCACACTTTCCTCAAAATAAGTCAAGTTCCTAAGGGACTAGGTAACTATTGAGGACATACTTTATAATCTTTCATTATGTGGTTGGTCGACTGACAAAAATGCGTTCAATTTTATAGAGTTTTTTTGAGTGGTTATAAATTGGTTTATCTATTCAAGGGAGGTGGAATCAGCTAAATTGGATCTCTGAGGCCCGAGTTATGGACCAAATACAGAATGGTGGTCCAATCTGGCCCGCCCATAATTTCTTCACATTGTGGGCCTATTTTGGGCCTCCAAATGGACAAATTGGGCACCATGATATTCTGGGGAAATGTATATTTCATTTTTTTAAATTAATTCACCCATTTTTTCCCAATTGGATGCATTTATTATCCAAAATAAATATTAATATACACATGCATGCTTGGGCTCTTATGTAGTTTGGCTCATTTTTCTTGAATTCCATCACGGGCTCTCCAAATCATCTCCTCCTACTATGTGAACACCAAAAAAAGTAAAAATTCCCAAATAAACTGTGATAAAAATTAATTCATTGAATCAAACATAAAGTTAAATTTATTTTTACATTTTGAATATTCATTACAAAGCCAGTTTAAAACAACGGTGTAAGGGTGGAATTGAATAGTGAATCACTATGCACTTGGGAACTCCAAGTGGGATTGGAACATGACTTAGTGCATGATAATATACCTATAAAAAAAGACACTAGGAACACTCAAAATTCATATTATTTGGGTTATATAACCATCATTATGTATTCCCATTAGGTGAGAGAGGCACACACCTCTAGATAGACTCATATTCCTATCAGTGAAGCTTCCTAGAATATTCTACCAACTAACAGAATCTAGGATCATATACACACTTACACTAATGAAAAACTACACCATCATCCTTATGAGGCTATACCAAAGAATGGACATATCCTTTCTCTCATTATAGAGGTTTATCAACATATTTTTATGGGGAATGCATATTCAAACCGGGCTAATATTCCCATTATAAATGGGGATCACCAAGTAGGAGTGGTGCATTCTTTGTGCTAGGCTCATATTCCTATCTTAAAAGATAGAAAATACTCCAAAGTATCTAGATAAGGCTCAAATATATGTTCTAATTGAGGCTCACTAAGTGAGAGAATCACACACTACATGGAAGGCTCATATTCCTACCAATAACGAAGAAGTTGATTGGAATATTCTTATAGATTTTCAGTAGTGGGATCATAATCCCATCACACGAAGTGGTTATTAATATATTCTAGATTCTGTCATAGAACTGGAATATCCCTACAACATTTTAAAATGAAGGTCGACATATTTCATCCATAATGCATAATGAGGCTCATATTCCTAATATGCTCAACGCCAGTGTCCTTGAATTTGTTTGATACATATTCACAACACCCCAAGGGTCTGCCAACTATTCAAATATAGAAAAAGGTTATCATTACTGTGATAGTCCACTTTTTGGTAGTGTTTAGATGGATCACAAGGTCTCTACTATGGAAATCCACCATGGTCCACCTCACCAAAAAGATATCACCCGCAGACAAGGAAATTATCCCCTTTCCCAGAGACCACTATATTGAGAGGTCCAAAAAAATGATATACCTTTGTATAGATACATGCTCGAAACACTAGGTTCAACTATATATAGTAACCCATGAACTTCCATTAGCACTCCAATATAGTCATCTTGTGACCTCAAAAATTATCTCTTATGGTTTATCCATATGGGTGCTTGTAATCGTGATGAATAGTAGGAAGACATTGATATATGGAGAGAGTTAACCAAACCCCCCCCCCCCCACCACCATGTTCTTACCCCTTTCCACTTCTGACTATGAGACCTCAGATGATTTGGGGAAGGAGTTCATGACTTATCTATGCTAAAATAAGAGAGAAACACATCTGAAACTGGAGAATAGATACCTAACCAATCTAGGATATGAGGAAAAATATTATACCATTAGGATAAATATTTTATTCTAGATATGTCCGCTATCTCCATAGACCGGTACCCAAGACTCGAAAATCACATGACAACACTACAAAACGCTTACTTACATTGCATCATAACTCTTTGGAAGATGATCACCAATGCCTCCTTATGAATCTGTATATGAGGATGGGGGAGTATATGGTGCATTACATTTCAATAAACCCCTTAAACAACAAAAATTTCTATATATAGTATTTTATAATTTCATATCCTCTAGAGAAATCAGTAGACCGGGTAATGTACATGCCAGTTGGACACTATAATGAAATTCCCCCACTCCAACAATGTTGATACATCATGAACAGAGGAAGAGGATAGCTGATATGTATTTGAATTGGTCCCCATAAAGCAACATGAACACATTTTAGACCCAAAATCCAATGTTATAATCAATTTAAAAATTTCCAATACAGAATGATCCCATAATGGGATTTCATTTCACCCATATCATACATGGGCATAGTTACTCCATATCAAATAGGATGGAAAAGTGTCTTCCATAGAATCCACCCTGGAGAGAACCCCCCCCCCCCCCCCCCCCCCGTGTTGGAGGAATACCTACCACTACCTCCACTCCTAGGATTATCAATACTTGAGAGGACCTAGAAAATTGTTTTAGAAACTGATAACAAACTCCATAACAATGGGATAAGGAAATTTTTATCGTTATCACCATCATCAGGTACATCATCCACTAATAGGGTCCTTAGGAAATTAATGAATATTCTAGATCAACCCCAAACCATTGGAATGGGAGTGTTTATATCTCAATGTCTATCCCAGGAATCATCGAATCCTCTAATAGAATCACTAAATCCTCAACAATAGGATGAACAAATGCAAAATGTTTCCCCATATAGGCCCTAGATCTTAGGGATGCAGAAATTTTCATAATCATCACCGCCATAGAGGAAATAAGTCCTCTCAATTTTGGGAGGTTAATATTAATGATCAACATCACATTTGTTCTACCCACCACAAGATGAACCGCTTCTATTAAAGGCATTATCAGAAACAATGATAGGAATCTCCCTCAAGGTGACCATTCATAGACCAATATGGGAAGAATATACGAGAAAGGTAATCAAACCCTATCGAGATCCCTAGAAAAAAAGGTTCAATATGGAAAAGGGTTCATGGAATAAACCTCATGTAGGGGTATATAATTATCCTATTGCATTGAGAGTAATGAGAAAACTACCATTTCTAGATACACCTATGTGTATTTAATCACCGTAAACATAATAGATAATGTAGATCAAGATGAAAATGTTGAGGGCAGTGATACAGAAATCATACCCTAAGTGGAGGGTCTGGATGCACCCAATGAGGCTCCATGTACCCAGAATTAGAGTAGGACCCAAAACCCATCACATCTAAAGTTGGGTTTTCGACTTGTTTAGAGGAACACTTCTAAGGATGAAGGTAAATTTCTAACTATATCCCAAGAACTACCCTGAAGAACAAAAATTCCTTCTACAGAGGAATGGATTGAACTATATAAGAATGAGATGAAAACTCATATAAAACTCAATGAAGTTCTATTCGGGCAAAACATTTTCACTGGGTATCATCTTTATGAAGAGGAAAGTATTTATCCTCCTACATATCAGGAAAGATTTGATCCACCTAAAAGAGTATCATCTGAGAATGAAATTGGCTTAGTATCCAAGAATTTGGTCTATATAAATGAGGAAGTTGAATATGATTGTGAATTCCCTCAATTATTTTGATATCCTTTCACCCCACAGCATGATCATTCAGTCTTAAAACAATTTTAGAATCAATAAGAGATGAAAATATGGCAACCTAATCATTCCCAACATGCTCTTTATAGTTGGTAGATATCTTAGAGATAGGTACCTATGAAACTACTCAATGTCATCAAGTCACTAGCTACTCGAATTGAAGACATAAAAGGGTGACACGAACTAGTGAAACCTATGTTAAATCCATATCATGAACGAGTGGATGAAAATTTTCCCTCACCCAATTTCAAAAATCATACCTTCTCCACCTTTGATAATATGGGAGGCCCAAAATAGCATCTCACAAAATTAGAATCCTGATGTAGTCTGATGGTGGGTCATTGAGATCAGTAGGAGGTGACCAAGCTGAGGTGTTTTATACAGAATCTGAAAGGGACATCCTTTATTTGGTATAACAGTCTCCTAGTAGAATCAGTTGTAGGATGGGAAGACCTTTGTTGTCAAATCCATTATTAGTTCATCTCTACAATAAGAATAATGACAATTTTTGACCTGAAGAACTATAAGAAATGAAAAAATGACAGAGTTTCAGACTTCATAGCCATATGGAGAGGTCTAACCTATTCATTAAACATCCATCTATAGTAGGAACAATTGTTAGAGAACTGTGCTGAAAATATCCTGGATGAGTTTTATATGCCTCTGATCTTAATGAGATATATTGGTGGATCTTGGAAATTTTTATAAGGAAACAACCATAAAACATTACATAATATTGAATTAAATGAATAATTAATATTTATAAAAATTTTAGGCTTATATTTTTAGAGAATTAGGCCATAACTATAACATTAAATCTCAAAAATTACAAATTATACACTTCTAATTAGTTTCCATTTCTTTATAAAATAAAAACTCTTGAAAAAAGAGACATATCTAGTTCTATGTTTTAGATAGCATGAATTTTCCTTGATCCCATCCTTGACCCTATTGATCTTTAAGTCCTATGAAAAACATTTCAAAACTTGGGATGAGCATAAAAAGCTCAGTAAGGGATATAAAATAAAGAAAGAAAACATTATTCCATCAAAACATAAACTTTTTAAAATACATCCTGAAATCATATGATTTACGAATAACACATAGAAAACATAAATTTTAATGATAACTTGTGGCATCCATAACATACTTATGTTGTAGCTTTCACATCTATACAGGGAGTTACATTTGGAATACCCATCACAGTAAATTCCCAAAATCTATTAGGAGAAAAATTAATGTTTACCTCCATCACGTTACCCACTACATTGATGAGCTATCTCAGGCTCACCCAGCCTAGGTTTATCACATAACCACCCGTACACATAAAAAATTCCCAATAACCATAACATATACATAACAAATAATACAAACATAAATAAAAAAATAACATTTCCACATTACAATCACAATATATAATTTAAATATATTGACATAAACAATCCATTATCAAAACCATTTTCAATACCAAAATACTTAAATGATTATATGGTGTTTATTTTCCTGTTAAAAACATTACGACTTGTTAAGGAAGCCGAAAATCAAATAACGCTCACAGCGGCGATAATGTCATTGTCACCGAATATGTTAAAAAGAAACAGTACCTTTGTCATTTAGTTAAATGTTTCATATAGAAAAGATTTATTTTGAATAAAAGTAAAATTCAAAGGGGTTTATACACTGTATAAAATAATGACGTGTACAAATCAAAATATGCCTCAATGAAAGGAGATAGAGACAAAGTCCCTTATATCATGTCTAACTTGACTCGTTCGTTCTTTAACCTCATGAATAATAAAATAATGTTAATATATAAATTATTAAGAACCCTTTTCAAGTTTATTATTCTTTTTATATCACTTATTACCATGTTATAATAATTATTTAATCAATTAATTTAATAATGGTCATTTTGTCGATATTTGGTACATGAGTCAAAAATGAACTTCTTATAATTAAACGTTGTCCATGTGGTCAAAATTAAATTATATCTAGAATTATATTAATAATTTAGATATCATATATATCATATATATCCATTATATATATGTATTTATAATAGTACATAACATTTAAAGATAATAAATGAAATGCAGTGTTCATGGAGACGGTAAGTCGTATGTATGCATGAACACTACTTTCATTTCTATTTCATATTTTAATGGAATTAAAAATTTATCATACATAGTTATATGATAATTAAATTATAATATCATATATAATTTCATTAATTCTATCCTTTATATGTCCCATGTATGGCATGAACGAGACATGTCACATTGAGGGGGTGGTAGTCCGCACTTCCTCAAATGAAATTATCGTGTTTACCCATTATGAAAACCATAAACGTGTGCTAAAAATGAAAAATTCATAAGAATAGAGACAATATATATAGTATATATCATATATAAATATAGTTCCATAATAATGGCCACTGTTAGAGGTGGTTGGAAATATATGAACAATCATCATTTCGTAAGGCAACTGTTCACCTTCCACCGAAACAGTGTGTTATTATACATTAGATGGAGGTGTGTGGAAGTGTAGTACGAATAATTATCATAAAAACCGCTAGTATATTGTGGATACAAGTTTTTTTATAAAATAAAGTAATAAATAGAGTTTAGGGGGTTGGAGAAGTAAAATAAAAAAAGAATTTAAGAGAAGACATTACCTTTAAATCGGGTATCTCGCTTTAGTTTGAACCAAAAGTGTCAATTGAATTGACTTATTCCTAAAGAAATAATTATATTAAGAATATAGGGATTTAGGGAGCTTAATTGGGAAGAGTTTGGATTATCCAAGGGGTTCAATAGGTGTGATTAATGAGTTAGAGGTGGTGTCCTTTTATAAGGGGAGGAGGGACTCTAGGAAAGTTTGAAAGTAGTTTTTTATTATAAAATTATTTTCTGTTTCAAAAGGTCTAAAACTAATTATAATATGACAATTATTAATAATAAAATAATACAATAAGAAATGGATAGGTTTTTGATATTTTTTTAAATTTTATAATCTCATTTATTTAAATCATTCGTTAATAAGGTAATCACTACATCATCATTTTGTCATAAATAATATTATTTATTTGATGTATATAAATTTTAAATAAAATAACATGATGTAGGAAATATATTTAGCTTTAAAATTAATATTTATAGTCAAAGATATAACTTATATAAACCCATGTAAAAATTGATTTACTAAAAGATAAATGTTTATGTCATTTTTGTCTTTACTTTAAATTAATTAATATAAAGTGTCATTATCACTGCTAAGTGGCTCTATGAGGTCCAAAAATCGACCCAACGATGCCCATGGTCGGAGAGGTATCAACCAATAGGATTATGACACATGTTGGGTGATTTAAAATTATAATAATAATATTTTTCCCCCATATTTACCTGGTTTACCCATTTAACCATGGTAAATAAAATAATTACTAAAGTAAATATTCACAATGTATACAAATAAAAGTTACCTATTTTCACAATTTGATCATCTTGATTCCAAATATGGAATCCATTTTTTCAAATTCAAAACACATAAGGGGATGAAATTAATTTAAAATTAATTCTCGTTGTCAAAACAAAAAGCATGTTTTTATGAAATAATAACTATCAAAAGATTGACACTTGCTAATGTCCAATTTCAAAGTGAAATTACTTAAAATGACCAAAATTAGATTAAATGGAAAAAATATAATCTAATTAATCTTTAAAACCAATTAAAAAGATAATCTAACGATATAAATAAATTAGATTAAAAGGTTGTTTTGAATTAAAATACAACATTTTCACTATTCATTAGAAAAATGAACATTATCAGAAAAATACCAAAATTTCATCCAAAGTAAATTTTGATGTCCCAATTATAAAGAAGAGTATTATTTTTTCAAATAGAACATATAAAAGTAACCAAAAATAGATTTAAGAATGGTTTGCCCTCAAAAGACGGCAAATCGTTCCTTTAAAGAATATTACAGTGTTTATGCTTAAAATTGGATTCTTTCTTATTTTAAGCCTCTAAAATTTATTGGATAAATATTAAATCATTTAAAAAAATGTATAATCATATTATATTTAGTTTTTTTCATTCCTGCCATTACAAAGACTATGAATTAACTACTATTTAAAATAATAATATAATTATATTATTTTTCAGTATAACTCAATGTTGTGTGTAATGTATGATTTTAGAGAAATCCATTGTTGAGTGTTGAGTAATCTATCAGACATAACATACCCTTTAAATTAAAATTAATATTTAATTCACAAATATTAATAGATATGAAAATTTTTAAATTCTTTATTCACCTAGGATGTTACATCCTTCCCCCTTTTTTGGGAATTGCATCCCCACAATTCTCTTCACTTACCAAATAAATGGTAATATTTATTCCTCATATAATTCTTAGCTTCCCAAGCTTCCATTTCAACCATATGGTTTTTCCACAGACCATTACCTGATGAATTACCTTATTCCTCAATATTTTCTCTCTTCGGTCAAGAATCTGGATTGGTTGTTCCTTGTATGAAAGATTCTCTTCCAACTGAACTACCTATGGACTCAAAACATGGGATGGATCTGGAATATACATTCTCAACATTGAAACATGAAAAAAATTTGTACCTAGGATAAACATGGAGGTAAAACCACTCTATATGCAACTGATCCAACTTTCTCTAGGATTTCATAGGGTCCAATGAACCTCAGACTTAGCTTTAACTTCATACCCAAACAAATCACACTTTTCCATGGAGAAACTTTGAGAAATTCATAATCACCAACCTCAAAAGAAATACCATTCACCCTATTATCTACATATCTTTTCTACATACTCTGTGTTGTTCTCCTATTTTTCTGAATCAACATAACTTTTTCTTCCTTCTCTTCAACCAATTCTGGTTCAATCAGTTTCATTTCACCTACTTTATCACAAAAAGCTGGAGATTGACCCTGGATTTCATATAATGACTCAAATGGAACCGTCAGTATACTAGAATGAAAAATGTTGTTAGAAGAAAATTCAACCAAAGAAAGTCATTGGTTCTAACTTCCCTAGTAATCCACGGAGAAATCGCATAGCATATCTTCCAAAGTCTTAATTTTTCATTCTGACTGCCCATATGATTGATGATAAAAAGTTGTACTAAAATTTAATTCAGTACCCAATGACATCTGAAGGCCTTTCCAAAAGATAGAAGTAAACCTAGGATCATGATCAGATACAATTTCGAGGGGAAATTCATGCATCCTAACTATCTCTTTAACATACAACCGAGAAATTTGATCTAGAGACAATGTATATCGAATAGGAACTAAATGAGAATATATAGTCAATTGATCAATAATAACCCAGATTTAATTTTTACCTTGATATGTCTTCAGTAATCCCACAATGATGTCCATGGATATATTTTTCCATTTCCACTATGGCACTGGTAAAGGTCGGTGTATCCCTTTCGGAAAATTTCGATCTACTTTAACCTGTTGACAAGTCAGACAATTCATAGTAAAGTCAATAATATCTCTTTTAATTCCATCACACCAGTAATACTAATGAAGATCTCTGTACATCTTAGTTCTACTAGGATGAACAAAAATTAGAGAACTATGAGCTTCAAATCACAACTCATTCTTCAACTGTGAATCACAAGGCACACATAATCTCTTCCCAAATCTCCAAATTCAATCATTATCAATGTTAAAAACATGAAAATTACCATTCTAAACCAACTCTTCCTTTTTCTCCAAATCAATGTCTTCCTATTATGATTTCTTAATTTTGTTTGATGGAGATGATTTCAATAACACCTGAATCAAAACAGAGAAATTTCCTACACCAACAACTTCTATGACAAAGTTTAACAAATATTTAATCAAATTATCTTGTTCCAAACGCGATATGGTTAATGTAGAATTACTTTTTTCGAATCAAATCATCAGACACTTTATTTTTCTTTACTGGATGGCAATGAATCATGAAATCTTAATCCTTGATTAATTCTAACCATTTCTTCTGTCTCATGTTCAATTCTTTCTGAGTAAATATGTACTTTAAACTTTTGTGGTCAGTATATATTTCACAGTTTACTCCATACAGATGATGCCTCCAAATTTTTAATGAAAAAACAATAGCAACTAATTCCAAATCAATTTTAGGGTAATTTAACTCATGGGGTTTCAACTACCATGAAGCATAAGTAATTACCTGATCATTCTGCAAAAGGACACAACCAAGTTCTTTCAACAAAGCATCACTATAGATATAAAATTTACCATATCTATAAGGTAATTCCAAAACTCGAGCATTCACCAATCTTATTTTCAATTCCTAAAAACAATCATCACATTCTGTTGTCCAAATGATATTAACAACTTTTCATGTGAACTTAGTCAGTGGGCTAGATAACTGTGAAGATGTTTTAAAAAACCTCTAGAAATGACTTGAAAAAACAAGAAAACTACATATCTCGGTTATATTTGTGGGTCTTGGAAATTCTTCAACTACTTTTGTTTTTGCAGGATCAACAGTTATGCCTTCTTTAGAAACAATGTGACCAAGGAAAGAAATTTTTTGTTACCAAAACTCACACATACTGAATTTTCCATATAGTTTCATTTCTTTTAAGGTTTTCAAGACAACCCTTAAATGCCTTTGATGTTCTTTTTTACATTTGGAATAAAAAATATCCTCAATGGAAACAACCACAAACTCACAGAAAATTCTATTCATAAGATCCATGAATAGAATAGTTGCATTGGTTTTCCCAAAAGGCATAACTAAAATTTCATAATGGCCATATCTAATACGAAATTTAGTCTTCAGAATGACTGCTTCCTTTACATCCAACTAACGATACCCTGACCTCAAGTCAATCTTTGAAAAATACTGAGCTCCCTAGAGCTAATCAAATAAATCATCGATATGCGGATAATGATACTTGTTCTTAAAACTGATGTTATTCAAGTCTCTATAATCAATGAAAAGTCTCATTGAACCATCTTTTTTTAAATGAACAAGATAGAAGAACCCCGTGGTGATATGCTAGGTCGAATGAAACCTTTATATAATAAATTCTCCAATGGATTATTTAACTCTAAAAGTTTAATTTGAGCCATTAAATATGGGGGTTTTGAAATTATATTAGAATCAGGAACTAAGTCAACAGTAAATTCAACATCTTAATCATGTATTATACCAGGAAACTCATCAAGAAAATCATAATGATAATCATTTACCACTAGAATATCATTAATCTAAGTAGTTCATTTGTTTTCAATAATATGTGAAAGGTAACATTCATTTCCATCTTTTACTAGTATCTCAGCTTCCTAATATGTTATCAAAAGTTAATGTTTGTTCTTGTACAAAAACTGAAATTATTTCTAAAAATAAACCACTTTAGCTCTACAATAAATCTTAGCATGATAAACAGAAATCCAATCCATACCCAAAATAACATCAAACTCTACTAGAGGAAAAACAATAATATTTGCAGGTAGATTCTTTCCACACATAAATATATGAAGGTTCCTATAATTTCTTTTTTTCTCAACATTTCCTCCCAGGGTTTTAAACATATGTTCAAGATTCATATCTTGATATGGAATCCCAAATTTACTATAAGACTTCTCAGAAATGAAAGAGTGTGTAAACCCTGAATCAAAAAACACATTGGTATAATCTGAATAAATAAACAGTGTACCTTATACTACCTCATTAGATGGCCCAACATCTACTGAAGTAGTTTTAAAGGATTTAACCACCCCTTTCTTCTTATAGTTCGGATGATTTCCCTCAGTTTAGTTCTTCGTTGGACACTCATTTGCATAATGACCCATTTCAATGCACATAAAAAAATTTAATGACTGTAAATCAAATTTTGTCTCACCACTACCCTGATCGTTTTCAATGAAATTATGAGCCTTATATCCCATTTTACCACATCGGTAGCACTTACCTTAATTCAAATGAAATTCCCTTACATGATTTTTACCATAATTTTCACAAACTGTAAACTTAAGTTTCATACCCTCATACTTTTTTGAAGAGTTCTTTCTTTTCATTTGTCATCTATACTTCTTATTCTATTGTTTGTCAAAGAACACCCGATCATCGAAAAACTTTATTTACACCTTCTCCACACATCTAATAAGTTTTTCATAACTTTTTAACTCATGATTAATTAAATACCTTTGATACTTTGTCTTTAATCCAAAGAAAAAATGATTTATTTTACTATCAAGATCTCGTATTAAATTTAGAACATACCTTTCTAGTCAAGTGAATTTTTCTTCATAAGAATCCACTGAGTCATCCTCATACCTCAATTCCAAGAATTGTTTTTCCATCCTAAGTCAAACTTCCTTAGGAAAATATTTCTCAGGAAACATACCTTTGAATTCATCCCAATCAAGAGCATCAATCACCTCATTACCCCTAATATTTGTTTTACCATCGATCACCACTGATCGGATTCACCTTCAAAATGGTAAAAAACTAGAATAAACTTTTGATGTTCTGAAAAACCCATGACATCTAAAATCTTCCCCAGTTCTTTAATCCACCTTTTAACTAGCTCAGGGTCAGATGACCCACAAAATGTTGGGGGTGTTGCCTCATGAATTGCTCAACTACTAACATGTTCCTCTGTGGTAGATTTGGCTGATATCATGCATCGATACGACCACCATATATAGCCTGAGTCAACTGTTCCATCACCGCAACAAATTATTCAGTTACGATTCCAACAATCTCAGGTTGTTGATTTGGAGGTTGTCTTCCTCCCAATTTTGTCCCATCATAGATACACTGTTTCCTCTATGGAAAACCATTATGAATATAGAAATATCTTAGGTGAAGAAACATGGTAATCTGTAAATGCTATATCATTTCAATCTTAACAAAAATTAATTTATGGATATTAATTTAACAATATCCTAACTCCTAAAGTTGTCTAAACTGAACTCTAATACCAACTATAAGGACCCAACCATAAAACATTACAGAACCTTTAATTAAATGAATAATTCAAATTTAGGATCTTTTGAGGTTTAGAGTTTTAGAGAATTAGGCAATAACTATTACATGACATCTCAGAAATTACAATTTGGACACTTAGGCTCAGTTTTCATTTTTTTATAAAATAAAAACTCTTGAAAAAAAGAGTCATGCCTAGTTTGATGTTTTAGACAGTATGACTTTTCCTTGATCCCATCCTTGACCCTATTCATCTTTAATTCCTATGAAAAACATTTCAAAACTTGGGATGAGCATAAAAAGATTAGTAAGGGTTATAAAATAATGAAAGAAAACATTAGTCCATCAAAACAAAATATTTTTAAAATACCTCATGAAATCATAATATTTATGAATAACACATAGAAAACATAAATCATAATAGTAACTTTTGGAATCTATAACATACTTATGTTGTAGCTTCCACATCTACATAGGGAGTTACAATTGGAATATCCATCACAATAAATTCCCAAAATCTCTTAGGAGAAACATTAACGTTTACCTCCGTCACGTTACCCAATGTATTAGAGAGCTATCTCGGGCTCACCTGCCCTAGATTTATCACGGAACCACCCGTCTATGTAAATAACTCCTAAGACCTATAACATATATACCACATTAAACATATATATAAAAAAGATACCATTTAAACATTTCAATCAAAATATATAATTTAAAAATATTGACGTAACCAATCTATTATCCAAACCATTTTCAATACCAAAATATATAAATGAGTATATGGTATTTATTTTCCTTTTAAAATCAATACGGATTGTTAAGGAAGCCAAAAATAAAATAATGCTCGCGTCACAGAAAAGGTCATTGTCACTGCGTACTTTAAAAAGAAACGTTCCCTTTGTCATTTAGTAAAACACATCATAGAGAAAATATTAATTTTGAATAAAAGTAAAAGTACAAGGGGTTTATACACCGTATAAAAGAAAGCCGTGTATAAATCATAATATTCCTCAATGAAAGGATATTTAGACGAAGTCCCTTACATCGGGTCTGACTTGACTCATTTGTTCTTTAATATGCTGAATAATAAACTAATTTTATTTTATAATTTCTTATGAAACTTTTTCAAGTTTATTATTCCTTTTATATCTCTTATTACCATTTTATAAACATTATGTAATTATTTAAGTTAATAATGTTCATTTTGTCGATATTTGGTACATGAGTCAAAAAGGAACTTATAATTACAAGATTTCCATGTTTTCAAAATTTAATTATATCCAAAATGATATTAATGATTTAGATATCATATATATCATATATATCCATTATATATAAGTATTTATAATAGTACATAACATTTGGTGATAAGAAATTAAATACACCGTTCATGGAGACGGTAAACCGTACGTACGCATGATCGCTACTTTCATTTATATTTCATATTTTAATGGAATGAAAACTTAATAATACATAGGTATATTACAATTAATTATAATATCACATATAATTTCATTAATTCCATCCTTTATACATCCCACGTATTTTATGAATGAGTCATATCACTTTGAGTGGGCGGTAGTCCACACTTCCTCAAATGAATTTATCGCATTTACCTATTATGGAAACCATAAAGGTATGCTATAAATGAAAAATATAGAATCATAGAGACAATATTAATATAATTTATATCACATATAAATATAGTCCCATCACAATGGCCACTATGAGAGGTGGTTGTAGATATTTGAATAATCATCGTTTCTTGAGACAGTAGTTCACCATCCACAGAAATAGTATGTTCGTATCCATTAAATGGAGGTGTGTGGAAGTGTTGTTTGAATAATTCTCATAAAAAACCTAGTATATTCATGATACTTGTTTTATTATAAAATAAAGTAATAAATATAGTTTAGGGGGATGGAGAAGTAAAACAAAAGAAAAGAACTTAAGAGAAGATGTTACCTTTAAATCAGGTATCTCCCTTTGGTTTGAACCAAAAGGTTTACTTGAATTGACTTATGCCTAGGGGAATGCTTCCAGGAGGAATATGGTGATGCATGGAGCTTAATGGTGCCAATTTGTGACGAGCCATGGGTCTTGAGAGGTATGAGTAATGGGTTAGAGTTGGTGTCCTTTTATAAGGGGGGGGAGGGGCTCTTTAGGAAAGTTTAAAAGTATATTTTTATTATAAACTTATTTTCAGTTTCAAAAGGTCAAAAACTCATTAAAGTCAGATATAAGATGAATATTATTTTAAATAAAATTATCCAATAATAATTGGACATGTTTTGGAAATTTTTTTAATTTTATAATCTCATTTATTTAAATCATTCATTAATAAGGTGATCACTGCAGCATCACAGTGTCATAATTAATTTTTTTATTTGATGTTTAAAAATTATAAATAAAATACCATTAAGTAGTTAATATTTTATCTTTAAAAATAATACTTATAGTCGAATCTATAACATATATAACCCCTTATAAAAATTGATTTACTAAAAGATATATGTTTATGTCATTTTTTGACCTTACGTTAAATTAATTAATATGAAGTGTCATTATCCCTCCTAAGTTGATCCATGGGGTCCCAAAATCGATCCATGTATGCCCATGGTAGAACATGTATCAACCAATATGATTATGACACATTTTAGAGTAATTTAATATTTTAATAATAATATTTTTTAACCTTATTTACTAGATTTACCCTTTAACCAGGTTAAATAAAATATTTACTAAAGTAAATATTCAAACTGTCTAAAAATAAAAGTTACCTATTTACAAAATTTGGACCTACTGATTTGAAATATGGAATCCATTTTTCTAAATTCAAAAAATAAAAGTGAAATAAATTAATTTAAAGTTCATATCCGTTGTCAAAACAAAAAACATGTTTTTAAGAAATAATAACTATCAAAATATTGACACTTGTTTATGTCCAATTTAAAAGTGAAATTACTTCCAATGACTAACATTGGATCAAATGGTAAAACTATTATCTATTTATACTTTAGAATAAATTAAAAACATAATCTAACCATATAAATAAATTAGATTAAAATGAAGGTTTGATTTAAAATACAGTATTTTCACTATTCATAAAAAAAATGAACATTATCATAATAATACCAAAATTTATAAAAAGTAAATTTCTATATCCCGATTCTAAATAAAAATATTATTTTTTCAAATAGAACATATTAAATTGAAAAAAACTAGATTTAAAAATAGTTCGGCATGAAAAGGCGGTAAATCGGTCCTTTAAAGAATATTAGGGTGTTTATGCTTAAAATTGGATTCTTTCTTATTTTAACCCTCTAAAATTTATTGGATAAATGTAAAAACATATAAAAATCATGTATAATTATTATTTATTTAGTTTTGTTCATTCCTTTCATTACAATGTCTAGGTGATAACTTCCATTTAAAATAATAATAGTATATTATTTTTTTGTATAACTCAACGTTGTGTGAAACCTGAGATTTCAGAGAAATACATAGTTGCGTGTTGAGTACGCTATTAGACATACAATCCCCTTTAAAGTAAAATAAATATTTAATTCAGAAATAATAATAAATATGAAAATGTCATATTCTTTATTCACCTAGGATGTTACAATTTTTTGAAATAATACAATGCCAAGAAGATTCCATTTAGGGGACCCAAGATAAGTCTTGAGTCATACCCTCAGTATAGGGAAAATGTTTTGGAAAGATAGAGACTTAAACTATTACCCTCAAACCCAAAAAATTCCTATTTGGTCCCCTTATTAGGCCTTGAACCTCCCATCACCTGCTATCAAGGAGAAGGAACAACAAAATCACCCTCGTTTAGAAGAAAAAAGAGATCTGGGTACCCTAGGATTTTAGGAATGGATGACTAAAACATACTAATTACAAAACAAGAAAGTCCCCATTTATTTTCTCATATCCATTGAAAATAATGTTCTCAAGATTCTATAGCCCATGAATCCCAATGAGGTTGACCTCACCAATCGTTTTGACTACTACACTTTTCATTTAAGGTTGGGTCACAGTATCTTTGATTTATTTATCTTCAAATATGCCCTCAAAAGCATGGTTGATTCCAGATAGCTGATGTTACATAACTCATCGGTGTAGGTGACCTATATAACCATTGCCCAGTCAGAATAAGGTGATTGGAACAGAGATCTACCAAGGTTTAGCAGAATTTTCAACAACTAGATGACTCGAAAGATAGTTGACCAAGATCATGATACCCTAAGAGAAAAGCTTTTAAGAACCACAATGATTCATCCACATAGGTAGGGGACATTAAATTTGATTCCTGAAGGTGGACATAATCATTTAACATAGGAAGAGATAAAAGAGGAAGATTCATATTCAACTCCTATAAAATCTTTGACTCTTGCATATTTCTTTCCGACATCATTTAAAGCATGGGAACCACCCCACCAAATAGAACCATCATCTGATGAAGAGATCATCATTGGATATATTAAAACAATACTGTTGGAATTACCCTTCTTTAATTATGAATATTACACCATGTATGAATTTCTTATAGCTAACTGGGGATCCAAAATCCATAGAAGAATGAGATGAGGATATAGAGGATAGTGCAGGCATGGTTGGACCTGATATTTCAGTCACATCCCCAATGAGTACATAAATGCAGCCAAGAACCCTAGAAAAGAAATACAATGAGATCAATAGAGACACATTGGTTCCCTAGATCCCTCAAGTGGTCTCCTTAGATTAGTCATATTAAATGACCATTAAGTTTTGGTAAAATTTTATAATAATCCCAAATAATGGGGGTAGATAACTCGACCTATGTCCCTGGTAGCCAATCCTCCCTCAACCTATGAAAAAGTACCAAGCCCATCTGCCTAAAATTCCTTAGCTCTTGGACCACATAATAAGGAGGACCCCCACCTTGGGAAGCATCATCCACTGGAAAAATTGTACGTCATTCTAAAATAGATGGTAGTTATCCCAATAAAGCTATCAATCCTGAAAAAACTCAATCTTTCAATATATCATAGAGAGGAACTCATTGAATCCCTCAAGATCCGACATGAGTTTGAGACATAAGTCACTAAATCTGAGGTTTCTTGACTGGAGATCATGCCCTAATAATTCAATTTCTCTATCTCATTTACAAATCATGATCAGGAAGAGAACATCCATGGACACATCAGGCCCCTATAAGTTTTAGGAGGACTAAATAATGTTTATGTGTGAAGGTATATGATTGAAAATTGTTCTGGTATCAACCCCATCCCGATTAGAACTACTATATGATATGGATATAGTGAAGGGGACTTATATTCTTCAAAGGTGACAATTCAAGGGTTTGAAAAGTGTGAGAAAATACCTCTCTAGAAGATGAAGCCCAAAATAAATTTGGGGATATCCCGTCTAATGACGAGTTTATGTTAATCTATCAAGACATAATATACAATTTATTTTTTAAGGGACTAGCTCCAAAACTATGTGGAAGTACCTTCAAAATTCCATCAGTGTTTCGAATAACCCATTGATACATTTTTCGGCATACTACAAGGTGATAGTTCCCCCTTCTTGATGTGTGAAGCCACATATTCTGATGGAAGTTTCAATAAAAGGGGAAAAATCAACCAATAATAGATGAAAATATACAAGTTAAATCATCTAATGGCTTAGGGAGCACCTCTAAAAATATCTAGAGTATTCTTAACATAAATTATGTGCAAGCGATAAATCTAATTGAGGTAACAGACCTGATCTTAGATTCCCAAGCCACTTCTTTCCCAAGTGACAGTGTAAAAGAAAATCAAATTCAGAATCTCTCTACAATGAATCAGGCAGTAGGGGATTATAATTCCTTTTCTAATGGCCTCTCTCACCTCAATGATGATAGAGATGGCCTCATATTTCCCACCTCATTTGAATATGAATCCATATACAAAGAGGTGTAAGAAGAAGATGATGACCTTAGTAATTCCCCTCCCATTTTTGAGGAAGGAATATCCACCACCATTCATGAGATTAGGCATGTAAATATGGTAACATAAGAAGACCCATGACCTACACTGATTAGTTCCTACATTCCTCTCAAGGAGAAAGATATATATATTTGATTTCAAAAGAAATGTCAACATTTTTCATGTGGAACTATAAAAAATTCCTAGAGTAAATACAGATATAGCTATGCACCATCTTGTATTACCCGATGACCATTGAGTTTTCAAGTAGGTAGCCATGTAGATAAACCCCTCTCATTCCTGTAATATAGAGGAGGAAGTTGACAAATTTTCCCAATCGAACGTTTTTAGAGAATTGAAATACACAAGTTGGATTTCCAACATCCTCCTTATCAAGAAAAATATTGGAATGATTAGGGTCTGTATTGATTTCATAGACCATAATGAATACTTCCTAATGGAAGAATTCACGTTTTTGATCATAGAACCATTTAACAATGAAACTGAGGACTTCTATGACGTTTCTTTTGTAGATAGGTATTCAGTGTAAAATAAAATTAATATGACCCCCAAATAAGTGGAATTCACTTCCATCAGAGCATCCTAGGGGATGTTTTGGTATCAGTTCATGCCGTTCAGATTAAAGAATGTTTTTGTTACATATGAATACACCATACATCATATATTTAAGCCGTTATTTTTTAGTATAGAAGAATGTTATTTTGATGACCTAGTTGTAAAATCTCTATATCGATGTGATCACTTCAGGGATCGTCAAAAAATATTTTACAAGTTGCGACAACATAGTCTAAAGATGATTCCATGAAAAGTTTCTTTTAGAGTAACATCTAGGACGTTCCTTTAAGTTTTGGTACACAGCCTTCGAATTGAGCTTAAACCTCAAAAGACATGTGTAATACTAGAAATTTGACCCCCTCTAAATCAAAAAGAACTGAGGGGGATCTAAGGGAACTTCAAATACATTGATATTTTCATAGCCTACCTAGCCAAAAAATATCTCCCCTTCACCAATATAATGAATAATGAAATCACCTATCAATTCGATGGGGACCACCAAGAATCCTTTGAGTGACTCAAGTAGTACATTCTACACCAACTGATCTATATGCCACCTGTGGAAGGAAATAAACTTATCTTAAATGTAGCCACTATGGAACGATCACATGAAACACTCCATACATAGAATTCTTATACGGGGAATGAGAAAAATCTCTACAACCTCATCTGAATGATTCTATGTACTACGAACCCATACTCTGATGTTAAGAATAACTACCTCACACTCATATTTCAGTGCAGGAGATGAAGCTTTATTTGAAGCACCATGAGGTCTAATTAGTCTCTCGTATTGATCCTCTCAAGTACATTGATGGTCGTACTTTACTAATTGGGTGTTTGGAAGGATGCTTAATCATTCTGTAATATCATGACATCAAGTTCGTATCTTAGAAGATAGTAAAAGGTAATTCCCAATCTATTTTCCTCATAGAATATCTCACCCTAGAAAGTACACCAGTGGACACAGAACTTCCAGATGATGTGGTTTTATATGCCCATAACACTCCCTAAATATGTGATATGTATTTTGAAGGCTCTTCCTAATGTCCCATCGTTAAGAGATATTAAAACTTGAAACCCAATCGTGTTGTCTTGGGGATTGTATTTATCTCTCTAGAAAATGATATTTTTCCATACTCTTTATCACTATCTGCGAACAATGGGGCTAAATACCAATCCATTATCATTGTCTTTGAACTATCCCTATAGTATAAAATATCCTACCCTAAAATCAAATTGGATTCAAAGCCAATGATAAAAATATAAATGGAGAATATTCCATCAAAAAGGAAGAACTATCATCTCTCACTAGTTTCATTATGGGATTGATGGTAGAGTTACCTTTTGATGCCACATTTCATGATGTACCTCGATCAAATAATGCTGATTTAAATGCATTAGACAATGTAGCCATAGTCTTGACTAACCCTGATTGGGAGGAAGTGATCTTCCGCATCACACACCAAATGATAGCCTCATTAATCATAATCTGTGACATAGAAGAAATAAATATAGTCAACAATTCCCTAAGGTGCAAGGAACCAATATCCACCCCTAGATGGATGGATCCCATAATTATTTATCACCAAAATGGGACACTCCCAATAGATCTAGACATAAGGGAACACATTCAATGTTGAGTAGTTGAAATTACCCCCAGAGAAGAACCAAATGAGTAGAAATCCATCCACAAATGAGGCTTTGATAGACTCCTCATATAAATACAAAAAATAGATATTTCATCCATAATGGAAGATGTCCACATTGGTTACATTGGTGATCATCAATCTGGTACCAGGATCTCCCACCATATTAAGAGGACGGGTTAATATTATAAAAACCTGTTAAATGAATATGTATAATTAACCATTAAATATCATGAATGCCAGATTTAGGAAAACATTATCCATTAACCCCTAAAATTGGTTCCCATAGCTAAATATTCGTGTTTGTTATCCAAATGGGGAATGGATATTATGGGGACATATCCCCCAACCATAACTAAGTAGTTTAAGTATATCCTTAGTAATACTAAGTTCTTTTACAAATGGACTATGAAAATTTCTCTCAATTAATTTAGGATGAATTGTATCATTAACTTATTGAATTCCCATATCATCACCATGTTCAAAGCCCCTCTCGCAATATTGGTGGACAATGACACCAACCATTATTCTATAGAGTTGAATAAATTGTACTAAGAGTACAACATCAATTCCAATCATTCATCATAATATCATGTAGTGGAAAATAAAAAAATAGTGGAATTCAATTAGACTCTTTGAAATATATTCTAGAAATGCTAAATAAGTACAACAAGTCATGTCTGGAAAAGCTCCTCCATGCTTTATGAACATACCATACCCCCATGTGTACTGCAACACGGGAAACTCTGTATTCATTAGTGTATGGGAGTGAGGAAATGTTTCCTATATAAGTACATTTGACCTCTCTTTGAATATCCACCTATGGGTAACTCTAGTATAATGAGAAATTACAAAAGTGTTTATATGAGTTGGAGTAGATCAATGATAACAGGTTTCATACATTACACAACCTTGAAATCCATCAGAATTGGATCACACGAGACCCTATCAAAAAGGTTTTCCTACACTAATTCCTTGAAGGAGAACTTATATTAGCTCCTAAAGCCCCAATGATACAAGGAAATAAGCCTCTTATGATGGAATCCAAAAGGGAAGGCCCTTATATCATATATAAAGTCTATCGCTACAGAGATTACTCACTAAACACAATGGATAAGGAACATATCACCACCCACCAATGTAGGTTTTATTAATAAATACTTTTCATGGCTTCCATCAATAATATCTTGTCCAACCACATGAATTCAAACTATACGAAGCAAATCCTGGCCATATGATGTTAAACGATACAGACCATGTCCCAATCACATGTCGTTAAATTGAAAAAATCTATCCTCACCACATGACACTAAACTGCATGAATCCCCAATATTCTACTTCTTCCACATAGGGTGAAACTCATCCTTACCATAAGTCGTAAAACTAAAAAGATGTTATCCTTGATGCATGACACTAAAATGAATGGTTTCAAAGAACTACTAGTGGCTTGATTTCTAACATCACAGGAGGTATAGTGATGCCCATATCCTCATTCTTGGTCCCAGATACAATATTTTCCTTATTTTAAGTCAATTCACCCTCATCCAAATTGTATAATGTTAAACTGCATGGATGATTCTCTTTCCGCATGACTCTAAACTGCAAAGGTTTTTATAACTATGTATGGATTTATTATCATTATAATGAGATACATAGAGATTCCTAGATCCTATATCTTGTCCTAACTATCTCATGATATAGAATGACCCTATCCATTCTCTAATTTCCTATATTTCATGAGGAATAATTCCCATTCCTTGTTTCCCACACCAAGCATAGCTTACATGAGATTAGGAATTTTTACAAGATCTCCTCCCATATGACCTATACATATAAGTTCATAACATGTTTATCATGATCCTAGATTCAAGACTTAAAAAGAACACAATGATTCTGTTTCGGTGCGGATGTGCGTCGGGTTACGCTGTTCCGCCAGGACGCGTTCGCGCGTGCACCCGTCAACCCGAGGGGATGGGCGCGTGGCTTGTGGTCCCGCAGTCCCGCTTTCCAAGGGCGGGCGGCATCCGTCCCTTATTCAGGGGCGTCTGCTCCTTGATCGAAACCGGGATGATGGGATGTCGGCTCCTCCTTCCTTGGACGTCTCCTCGGAACTCGTCGCCTAATCCGGGTCTCCCTCATAGACTTAAGAATGTTCGTGAATCTCGTTCCCGGCGCCATATCTTCATGGACACCGGTTAATTACGCTGCTTCCGCCCGGACGCTCCAAGGAGTCTGGTCGGGGCAGCAACCTGCGGTGAGAAGGCCGGGTGGCTCTGGGTGCTGGGGGTGTGTCGTAACACTGCGGCTCTGCACGTCTGTCTTCCGTCCCTAATAGGGCTTCTCGAAGGCATGATGGCCTGAGGCATCCCGTACTGGGTGTGGGGAACTGTGTCACCTGAGGTTTTCCTCAGCTTCCCATGTTTAACACGGGGTATGCTGCGAGTTTAACGTCCAGCGGGGACGGCATCGGACCGATCAACACGAAAAGTGGATCAGATGACAGAACCCCTTGCGGGGAACCTCCGACGCTGGGGCCAGCACATGGGCGGCTTCCTAAGTAACGTGGAGTGGAGTGAAGTGGCATGACCCCACCGGGATGTGGCGGCCCGGGTAAGGATCAGGATGGATGATGGAGTGAAGAGCTTGGACCCCGTAGGGGCTTCCTACGTACCGCGCGTTAGCACGGATCAAAGTCAACGTAGTTCGGGTATACAGTTTAACGTCATGCTGGACGTTGGCAAGCCGACTCACGAAGAGGTCGAAGCCGCCGGGCGGAGGATTGAACCGAACCACCTCGCACAGAGGGGGATGGAACGGCCGGGTGGATCACAGTTTCACGTCATGCTGGACGATAAAAAGGAGAAATGAAAAAGGGGGGCTGTGGGGAGGCACCGTGGAGATACACACGGGCAGTCTCCCACAGGGGCGGATTCATAGGTGAATCGACGCAAGCGTGAACCCTGGAGGGGTCCACTGATGGACGAACCGACGTAAATACGACCGGGACGACCAGGTGGCGGGCTTGGACCTCAGGGAGGCTTCCTACGTACCCTGTATAGAAGACAGGGATCAAAGTCCACGTAGTTCATTCTGTCAGGACTTACGCACTTGAGGCAGCCCGGATGCGGCAAAACTCAGTTGGAAGGGACTTGGACCGAAAGCAGAAGACACCTCGATCCCAGTCATACCCTCTACTGGATTCGGAAGTGGGGAGGCGCAATGGAGATACACATGTGCAGCCTCCCACGAGAAACTAGGGGTTTGTAATACCCTGCCCCCGTAGGGAAAAGCCGCTCCCATTAAATCGTCCCAAAAGAGGGAAAATCCCGACATCCCTGCAGAGACGAGCGGGTGGGGGCCACATCCAAACCGGGGGAGACCCTGCGTGCGAGGCACGGGATCGAATGATGCGGATGGTTTAGCGTCTTGCCAGACGAAGTACAGTTTAACGTCGTGTGTTGAGGACGAAGCGGACGGTTTAACGTCTTGCCGGACGAAGTACAGTTTAACGTCGTGTGTTGAGGACGAAGCGGACGGTTTAACATCTTGCCGGACGAAGTACAGTTTAACGTCGTGTGTTGAGGACGAAACACTTGGCAGTTTAACGTCTTGCAGCGCGGACGATGGGGGCTAGGCAGTTTAGCGTCGTGCAGCTTGGACGTATGCTGAACAGTTTAACGTCTTGTAGCTCGGACGAGGTACAGTTTAACGTCGTGCAGGACGTAGAAGCTGTCGATAGGCCCGTGTCACTTCGCGCGAGCCTGGAGGGCCGCACGGGAAGACAACGCATGGTGCGGGCACCCAGGATGAGGATCATCGGGCGCCACGCAGGCGGGTACCCTCAGGAGGTCAAGGGAGGCGACCCTGGCGGATTGCGCGCAAAAGAGGAGCTTGGCGCGCAAAACCGCGGGTCGGCGCGCAAAATGGCGGGCTGGCGCGCAATTGGGCCAGCGCTTCGCGCGCGGATGACTGAGATTGCGCGCACCGGGCTTCGGATAGCGCGCGGGGGCAACGGCTCATTCTCTAACGAATGGCCACTTTGAAAATGGGGGGTGCGCGCAATCGGGTCGGATTGCGCGCACCCGGGGGCAATTGTGTGCAAGAGGCTTCTTTTGCGCGCAAAGGCCTTCGGGTTGAAATTTATTCAAAGGAAAGGAGCCAAGGGAATTGCGCGCGAAGGCGAACCCCAAGTCTCTATTGCGCGAAAGAAAGGAGGTTACCTGAAGATCGGCATTGCGCGCGGAAGGGGTTGGATTGCGCGAACGAGCGACGCTTCGGATTCTGGCAACCTTCAAAAAGTCGGGGGTCGCCTTATATTTATAGGCAACCCCGGGCGCGGAATCCGGTCTCGGGCGCGCAATTCGGTTCGCGGGCACGGAATCAGGACCCAGCGCGCAAAGGGCGCCGCGCAGGCCGCGGGCGCGCAAAATAGCGCGCCGGCCCAGCGCATTGCGCGCATCCCGGGAGGATTGCGCGCCGCGACTTAACTTTGCGCGCGAGCCTCTGAAATTGCGCGCAAGTCCTCCGGGCCCTCCGGAACGTGCCTCTGACTCCAAATATCACTTCGCTTTCCGCATCCGGAGCTTCGTTTGGGAACAACGGACTTTTCCGGGGTCTACAAAAGCCCCCCCTTAGAATCTGATCGGCGAGAGGTCGCAACGATCGGGTTCCGAGGGAGATGCCGGAATGCCGAAATCCTGGGCTGCGCGGGACTTAGGCGCGCAAAAAGGGGCACCGGGCGTGAAATTCGCCGCTGCGGTCGCGCAAAGCGCTTTCCGCGCAGCGCGGACCCCGGCCTCACCTATAAATAGGGGCCCTGGGTCCCGCGTTCCGTACTCCGGCCTTCCGCGCGATAAGCTCCAGAGCTCTCGTGCGCGAAATTGCCTTTTCCGGCGCGAAATTCGCCCGATCGGCGCGCAAAACCATCCGGATTTCGCCTGTTTTTGCGCGAAAACCCGGAACTTTGCGCGACAGTCTTTCCAATTGCGCGCCGTCCACTTGGATTGCGCGCCAACCTTCAAACTTCTCTACCAGCCTCGTCCGATCCCGCACGCTTCATTCCTTAACTCGCACGACTCCCGAAACTTCTGAGATGGCCGCGCACAGAGGAAATGAGGGGGATGCCGCCACTCGCAGGGCTGAGATGGCGACGAACGAGGAGGTTTACGGAGCCAAGGAGATTGTTTCCAACAATCAATCCTTGTTCGACTTACTGACGCCGGCCCAGAAGACATATCCCCTGTCGGACAACCTGCCGCTCTGGAACTTCGGCATCCTAGATGAGGTTCCGGTGCCAGGGTTCGAGATTGATGCGCCGCGGACCTGGGTGACCCGGGAGGACGAGCTTCTCCGCTATAACATCACCACCAATGGGCATCCTGCCAGGGAGACCAGACACTTGGATGTCTATGTCCTGAACCCGAGGACGCGAACCATTGATGGGGGTGAGCCTACTGCGGAGAATTCTCCAGCCCTCTACTCGAGCATATATCGCCAGAGCGTCACGGACGACACCAAGGGCTGGCTGAAGGACTGGGACTTGCGGTCTGGGGGAAACTTCACCAGCGAGTGGGCCTGGGCGTTCTGGGTACGCCACACTTGCGATCACTTCGCAGAGGAGCTGCGGTACATCGGCCTGTTCAAGGCGGTGTGGACGTCGCAGTTCCACTTCTACCAGCAGTCCGAGCTCGGGCCGGAGCTGTTCACCCGATGGTCTCCGGATACCAACACCTTCCATCTTCACCATGGGGAGGTCGGCATCGGTCTCTGGGACATCCACTGCATCGGAGGTATCCCGCTGGAGGGCTACCAATACGATGAGTTCCTGCCACCGAAGAACATCTGGGAGGACAGGTCACGGACTCCCATCCTGACCTGGCATCTGCTTGACCTGGCTACGCAGCGGCTCGGGACCAAAGACTTCCAGAAGGACATAGCCTACAAGGAATGGTTCGGCCAGTTCTTGGAGCATGACCCGGCGGTCAAGATGCCAGGCAGGGGGAAGCGGTGCCCGACCGCAGCTCAGAGGAGCCGGAACGGGTCGTACTGGCGGGTCCTGGAGACGGGTGACTACCGCTCATGGGGGTACCGCGTCATCGAGGCCCGGGACCCAAATGTCCGGTACGCGGCGTTCCTGGCCGCCTTTCTGAGTGGGTGGCTCCTGCCAGTGCGGGACGCGAGAATGGGCGTTCGCCCGGCGACACTGGCGGTGGCAGGCGCTATGGCCGCCAACAAGAGATACAACCTCGGGGTCCCAGTGCTGGCGAGGCTGTATGCCATCCTGGGACGCATCTCACGAGGGGGGTCGCCACGAAGGATCTGTGGGCCCTTTCAGTTCTTCCACGGCTGGGTGGCTGCTAACCTTGGTGGGTACACGTTTCCGAACGCCATCATTCCTCCGGGCAACGGCCTGCGACCCTCCCTGCTGAACATCACGGGGGTCGCTCCGATGACCCTAAGTGAGGAGGGCGTGCGGATCCGGATTGGAAATCATGCCAACTTCAACTTCAGTCCGTTCCCCACTCCCGTCGGCCAGATGATCGACAATGGGCAGGGTCCGCTGGAGCAGCATGAATACTTCCTGAACATGCGGGGCGGGGTGCTCGTGGCTCGGATCGACGGGAAGGTGATCTGCGAGCCTTACGTGCCGACCCGGTTCGCCAGGCAGTTCGGGTGCCTTCAACGGATGCCGAAGAGGGTATTCACTGCTGTCCGGGAGGAGACGAACCCTGGCGTCCTTCGTCAGATGTGGCTGATGTTTGCCGCTTTCGGCTCCGGTGACGTCATCACTCTCCCTCCTACCGGAGTTGACGCAGGCTTGGCAACCGAGTACGCCGAAAACTGGGCCATCGCGTACCCTGAGGGGCTTTTGCGGAAGCTAGTTCGGCGGCTCGAGGTTACCCGTGCGGAGACCGGGCGTCAAGGGAGGAGGCGAGGCGCCGCCACACGGGGGAGAACGGAGGCGCGCCAAGCAGCGGAGCCGGCGCGGGCAGGGACTTCGGCGGCGGGCACATCGCGAGCTGCCGCCACGACCTCAGCGCCCAGAGAGGGGGCACGTGCGGTGGTCGACGAGCGGCCCGGGAAGCAGGGGAGACGTCTGCTCGAACCTTCCCATGATGTGGTCTTCCCGGCGTTGTGGTCGGCCTGGATGACTCTGCGGCAGTCACTGGGGACCGACGCCATCTGGCGAAAGATACTCAGAGAAGGAATCTATCTGCCAGAGGTCGGGCGCCTCCAGATTGCCGACAGAGTAGACTTCAACCGGCAGTATGCGTATCTGACGGCCATGGACGAGTACGCGCGCCAACGTGGTCAGCGTGCGGAGCCATCCCTTCTGGTGAAGGTGATGCTCAGTCTCGAGCCCGCTCCGGAACAGATGCCGCCGGAAGAAGATGACAGTAGCAGCGACTCCGAAGAAGAGGAGGAAATGGGGGAGGATGAAGGCTCCGAGGGAAGGTCCCATCGGGGGAGCCCGCGGGAGAGCGGCGAGGTGGCCGGCTCTGACAATGTTGATGTCACTGAGCTCCTCGAGGTCCGCTTCTATCCCTACTCAATCTGCTTCATCCACTCTCTTATGCAGCTTCTAACCCATTTCTCCATCTTTCTCAGGAGCACACGGATGTCGGTCAGGCGTCCTCAGCAGGAGTAGGAGAGGCGCCAGCAGGACAAGGCGGGGGCCAGGCACCCATTATCGAACTGACAAGCGCTAAGGGGTCCCCTGCTGCAACTGTTCCTGCGGAGACCGGGATAGCGGAAGATGACGCTCCGAACTCCCGTAAGTCTCCCTACTTTACTGCTGGTGCTTGCCGTTGACGATCCGTGACTAACCATGGCATGCCCTGCGCAGTGATCTCAACACTGGAGGCTCATCGGGTTGCCGAACCCGGGCCATCCACGAGTGGGCCGGTGGCAGACATGCCGCCTGCTCCGGAACAGACTTCCCAAACCGAGCCGGCCCCACCAACTGCTGATCAAGGGGCTGTGGATGTCGGCGGTGCTGCCATCGGAGAGAGGTTGGGGGCTGACGAGGGTGTCAGCGCCGCTGGGGAGAGAGAAGAAGGTCGCCCGGATGTTGGGGAACCTATCCCTCGTGAGGACCTCCCAGGGGCGGACCCTGCAGCAGATCTGCTGGCTGCCTTCCCTGCCTACCGGCCTGCCGATCCCGAGGAGATGGACGACTCAGACACGGAGGAGGTCGAGGAGAGCCGGATAACGCGCCGTAGGGGGTGGAAGTGCATCCAGCGCTTCCTCAAGCGAGACCCGTCGGAGTGGCTGGGGCGCATGGGATCACTTCAAACCTGGCTGCGCTTTCTGTGTGCCGGGGGAGCTGATGCTCAACGCCTCCATCTAACGGTCCGTGATTTCATGGCCGAAAAGATGCGCGAGAGCTGCCGGCGTGCCGACGTCACACAAAGCCGGGACATGTCGGAGAGCACGCGGGCGCTCCTCGCGGCGGAGCAGGAAGTCCAGCGCCTCGAAGGGCAGGCGACAGAGAAGGAGGCCTTCGTCGCAACGTGTACCGAGCTTGTGGAGCAACTAGCAGCCCAGCTGGTTGACGCTCAGGTACAGCTGACGGAGGCGGGCCAACAGATGGTCACAATTCAGGTCGAGCGGGAGCGTGCACAGGCCAGAATCGACGAACTGCGCGCTGCGACCGCCGACGAAGAGAGGGCACGCAGAGAGCGAGAAGCAGCTCTGGAGGCCACCAGCCAAAGGGTAGCGGCATTAGAAAGACTCATTCAGCACGCTAATCCCTAAGGGCTTTGTTTTGCCATTCCCAAAACATTTTCTTCCGCTACTTTGATCCATCTGTATGAATCAATATATTTATCTGCATCTTTTGGTTTAACATGCTCAACCACAATTCGTTGTCTTGCGGGAGTGTTAACCAAGCATCAGGCATCCATAATTGGGCCTGGGTTTCTGGAGAAAAGAGGGAGGTCATTCCTAGGAAAGGAGACCTCAAGCCTAATCAATGTATCATCCCCCCAACTTGTTCCAACACACGAGCGGGACAATGCTAGGGGCGTTGAGATTTTATCCGAACATAGGGAAATGAGAAAGGGTGAATCGCGTGTCCCGAATCCAGACATCCACAACGGTCGGCCTTCCAGGAAATGCCCAAGACGGTAGGCGGACAGTGGATCGACCATAACAACTGCAATAGACGGACCGAAAAAGGTCATCATTCATATTGCAGGAGGCGGACCACATGTCATCATGAATACCGCTTTGGGGTTCCTTCAGACACAAGGGTGGAAAATCCAGATCAACAGGGCATGCGAAGCGTGGGGCGAAGTGATAGTTTGTTCGGACAGAATCCAACGCTCTCAAAATTGCGCCACCGTGGGGAAAGCGTATTAGGCGGATGCACTAATCTGGCCGTGAGTCACCTCAATTCTCAGACAGCACCTCTCTGACGAGGAAACCGTCGCTTCCCATCGTTGCGATGGGGCATCCCGAGCTGAATCGGGGAGAATATCACAACTGCACCACTCTACCCGAAGTCAGGCCAGACGGCCGGCGACGAGGAGGGGCGGGACTTAACGATCCCTGAGGCGGGACCCGAGTCGGAATGCCCGGGCGTTCCTACGTACTCCATCAGGCTGGAGATCAAGCCACACGTAGTTCTGAGAGTGCAGTTTAACGTCATGCAGGACGTAGGATCCCTTTTGGGGAGATCTTAGTTTAGGGTCGTAGAGCTCGGACCATAGGGGGAGATCTTAGTTTAAGGTCTTAGAGCTCGGACCATAAGGACTAGATCTTAGTTTAAGGTCTTAGAGCTCGGACCATAAGGAGAGATCTTAGTTTAAGGTCTTAGAGCTCGGACCATAAGGAGAGATCTTAGTTTAAGGTCTTAGAGCTCGGACCATAAGGAGAGATCTTAGTTTAAGGTCTTAGAGCTCGGACCATAAGGGGGGATCTTAGTTTAAGGTCTTAGAGCTCGGACCATAAGGGGGGATCTTAGTTTAAGGTCTTAGAGCTCGGACCATAAGGGGGGATCTTAGTTTAAGGTCTTACAGCTCGGACCATAAGGAGCTCAAAGCACGCCACATCGTGGTCATATCCCCTGGATATGCGAAGATGCACTGAGGGATAGTGTCAAGAGTGTCGAGGTTTCGCCTGGCCGGAATGGGAGGTGGAAAATGTGAATCATGCGGCCATTCACTCGAGGACTGGAGGCACCGGAGTAACGATATGGGAGTACTGCCGACCGTGGCGGAAAGGCAGCATCAACATCGCACTAACCGTTGGTGGAATGAGGCAGCAAACGAGCATCGACCGCTCAATCGCAGGATTCATATCGATTTGCTGCCTGAGGCCATTGGGGGTACCGGCCCGAGTCGGTGGGAGAGCACTGAGGCATTGTGTCCGAACCGTTCACGGGGGCTCCACCCAGGGCGTAGACGATGGGTCCGAATGAAAGGGATCACGAAGCCTGAAGAGTGGAGGAAACCTGACCAAGAAGATCCTGACCCTCCTGGCAATAAACCAGAGTACTCTTGACACCGGTGGACCACTGCAAGGGGTCGAGGGACACGCCTTGAGGGTGACCCGAAGGCGGAGGACTCCCCAGAGAAGGGGGAATCTCTAAGAGGTGGGGGGCTGGACCCGAAGTTTCAAACATCCGGGCGTTCCTACGTATCCCATAAGGATGGGAATCAAGCCGCACGTAGTTCTTGAAGCGCGGCGCAACACAATCGGGCACCAGCGCGGGGAAGAGTGCGGGTCTGACCCTCGCACACAAAAGGAGCGGCATTTGATATTTCTTGTTTGTCCTTAAAGATGAATGGTTTTTCTTTGTGCGGCGACATGCCTGTGATTGAGAAATCTCTGGCGTTGCCATAATAATCAAGCCATGGAAGGCATTGATGAATGGCGTGGTCATTAACCAGCGCCCAACATGAGTGTCCCCTGAGGAGGACATCACGATGCAGTGTCGTTTCTCGTCGGGCGGCCAAGACGATCACAGTTTACGGTCGTGTGGTAGGACCAGACAACACAGTTTAAGGTGGTGTGGTTCGGACCATGGAGGAATCCGCTTATCGCGGTACGGCGGACACGGCGGAGGTGGGAACATACCCAGCCCTGCGGTCATGCACGATTCCAGGAGAAGAGTCTTCGGATAGGGGTCTGCGTATGTCCATCACCCGAGGGGCAGAGATGCTAGCCTCCAGATATACTGGGCCCAGAACGCAATTGTTCGGGCGACTCCCTCCTCCTTATGGGGACGAGGGTCCAGGTACGCATGGCCCTTAGGGAGGATATCCGCATATATCCCTGGTGCTCAGATCATGGGAGCCTCGAACGACATCATTACCCTGGTTGGTCTGCCTAACGTGTAGAGGTGTACTGGAGGTCAGTATGAAGAGAGTGTCGAGATTCCACTACAACGCATAAAGGCGGAGTGTGATGAGGACTGCGCAACCAATGTTCAGAGCCTGAAAGAGCCGACATGGCGATCAAGGATGTTGCTGACGCATTCGCAACACAACATCCGATCGCGTCAGCCTAAGACGGGGCAAGCAAACGAGCATCAACCGCTCAATCGCAGGATTCATATCGATTTGCGGCCCAAGACGCGCTGGTAAATCGACCCGGAGCGGTGGGAGAGCACTGAGGCATCGTACCCAAATCGCTAACGAGGATCCCTTTGAGTGAAGGCTCGAACAAGAGGAAGCGCGAGGCCTGACAAGCAACACAGGACTTGTCGGGATTGAATCTGACACTACGAGTCATAAACCGAAGTACCCAAAACATGTTAACAGATCACCGGAAAGGGTCGGAGGACTCACCCTGAGAGCAACCAAACGAGGGCAAATTCCCATGATCAACCAAGAGACGGGGCTGGACCTGAAACATAAGCGTCCAGGCGGTCCTACGTATCCCATAAGGATGGGAATCAAGCCATACGTAGTTCTTGAGAGGCAGTTTAACGTCATGCAGGACGATGAGGGGTGTGAGGTAGTCCCACACACGGGGGAGGCGTATGGCGCGGCCAGTAGACCAACGCGAATGAGGACATAATCCCCCGCTCACGCGATACGCCTCGCACAAAAAGGAGGGGAACTTGGGCCAGAGGCCCAACGCCGGATAGAGATTCCCGGGAAATGGGGCTGGGCCTGAAACATGAATGTCCAGGCGGTCCTACGTATCCCATAAGGATGGGAATGAAGCCATACGTAGTTCTGGAGAGGCAGTTTAACGTCATGCAGGACGATGAGGGAAAAAGAAGGGGGGAGCAGAAGGCATCCCCAAACGTGGGGGGCGTACAGCGTGGCGAGAACACCGACGTAAATGAGGACATAATCCCCCGCGCACGCGATACGCCACATACCCAGAGGCAACTGGACCAAGGGCCCGGGATGGGATGGAAATTCCCGAAGGATGGGGCTGGGCCTGAAACATGAATGTTCAGGCGGTCCTACGTATCCCATAAGGATGGGAATCAAGCCGCACGTAGTTCTTGAGGGGCAGTTTTACGTCATGCAGGACGAATGCTGAACAGTTTAACGTCTTGTAGCTCGGACATAGTGCAGTTTAGCGTCATGCAGGACGAAGCACTTGGCAGTTTAACGTCTTACAGCGTGGACGAATGCTGAACAGTTTAACGTCTTGTAGCCTGGACGAATGATGCTTGGCAGTTTAACGTCTTGACGCGCGGACGTATGCAGTTTAACGTCGTGCAGGACGTATGCTGAACAGTTTAACGTCTTGTAGCTTGGACGAATGATGCTTGGCAGTTTAACGTCTTGTCGCACGGACGTATGCAGTTTAACGTCGTGCAGGACGTATGCTGAACAGTTTAACGTCTTGTAGCTTGGACGAATGATGCTTGGCAGTTTAACGTCTTGCCGCACGGACGTATGCAGTTTAACGTCGTGCAGGACGTGGGCACACTAAGACAAAGTACTGCTTGAGGAACCTAGCGTTGGTGTGAGGAGTGACACGCTCACCATCCATAGTCGCTAGGGAGTACGCGCCATTGGGATAGACCTTGTGGACAACAAAAGGTCCCTCCCACTTGGGCTCCAACTTGGGCGGCTTCCTACCAGGGATCATCGGCGCTCTTAGGGCTATCACTAGATCACCCTGCAGGAAGGAGCGGAGGCGAACCTTCTTATTGAAAGCTCGAGCCATTCTGCTTTGATGCCTCTCCAAGTTGTGCAAAGCGCGAAGTCTATTCTCATCCAGTGCTTCCAACTCGACTAGACGGGCTTCAGCAACTCTGTCCGGCGCTTGCTGGTCGTAGACCGCAGTGCGCAAGGACGGCAACTGGATCTCGATGGGCAGGACGGCCTCAGCTCCATACACCAGGGAATAAGGGGTCATCTGGGTGGAATTGCGAGTCGTCGTCCGATAAGCCCAGAGGGCGTTGGGGAGCTTTTCCGGCCAACTCTTCTTGTTCTGACCAACCATATTTTGCAGAATGTTAGAGAGGGTTTTGTTAAACGCCTCGATCTGTCCATTCGCCTGCGCATGATAGCGAGATGTATGGTTCGGGCGAATTTTATACTTGGCGTACAACTTCTTCAACTCGGCTGCTCGGAAATTGGTTCCGTTATCCGTGAGGATAGCGTGAGGCACTCCAAATCGATAGATGATGTTGGAGGTCACGAAGTCAGCGATCGAACATGATTTGACCTCTCTGAGCAGAATCGCTTCTGCCCATTTGGAGAAGAAGTCCGTGGCGGTCAGAATGAACCGGCACTGGCGAGCTGTCGCCGGCGGGTAAGGTCCCACAACGTCCAGTCCCCAGACTGCAAAGGGCCAGGAATACCTTGTGGTATGGAGAGGCTCCGGCGGCCGATGCACAAAGTTCGCATGAACCTGGCACGCATGGCACCTCCTGGCATACTCGATGCAGTCATGGATCATAGAGGGCCGGAAGTATCCCAACCTCCGAATCTGGTGGGACAGCTTCGGCCCAGTCTGGTGGGCGCCACACGAACCAGCATGAACCTCTTGCATGACTCGTGGGATCTCAACTCCCTGAAGGAAACGGAGGAGAACACCATCAAACCCGCGTTTGTAGAGGATCTGCTCCAGGCCGGGACTGCTCTGGAGGACGAACTGCGATGCGCGGCGTCGAACTCGCTCGCGCTCGGCCCGATCCGATGGAAGAATGCCATGTTGGAGGTACTCAACCAAAGGCGTCCTCCAATCAGGGGCTGATCCGACTGTCATATCTGGGGTACTCGGGGCTCCAGGCATAGGGGCAACCGTGGTGAGGTTACTTACCAACGGGCCGCGATCTTCTTCCGGGATAACGGGAGCGATGAGCCTGCGGCGCGTCATGCGGAAGATCAGGTTGTCCTGTTCAGGTTCCGCAAGTGACGCAGCAAGGCTGGCCAAAGCATCTGCTCGACCGTTCTGCGACCGGGGAACATGGACAATTTCCGGCCGAGAAGGGAACCGGGCCATCAGAAGGAGGGTGCACTCCAACAATGGCACAAGTTCCGGCTTCCTGACAACGTA
Organism: Viscum album; assembly: GCA_963277665.1. Classification (NCBI taxonomy): domain Eukaryota; kingdom Viridiplantae; phylum Streptophyta; class Magnoliopsida; order Santalales; family Viscaceae; genus Viscum; species Viscum album. The sequence continues at coordinate 352,974,959 of OY728162.1, forward strand.
GTCGCCATTGATCTGCTTAATGACCAGCTCGGAGTCCCCTTTCATGTACAGACGGGGCACGTCGATCTCGAGAGCCAACTCGAGGCCGGTGATGAGGGCATGGTATTCCGCCTCATTGTTGGTACAGCCCTCTGACAACAGGAAAGAGTATGGCAGCACGGCTCGCTCCGGGGTAATGAAGACGATGCCCAAGCCCACTCTGTTGAGCTTAGGATTATCGAGTCTTCTGCCGGTGGGGATCCGGGAGGCACCGTCAAAGTGCATCTGCCAGCATGGATCGGCTCGATCAACCGAGAGAATGGTCTCATCAGGAAAGCCTAGATCCAGCGGCTGATCCGCGGAGGTCGGGCGAGCGGCCAGAAAGTCTGCCAATGATAGCCCTTTGATGGCCTTCTGAGACACATACCTGATGTCGAACTGCTGGAGAATCACAGCCCACCGCGCTAGGCGGCCAGTCAACATAGGCCGGCTCAGGATATATTTCAATGGGTCTACCCGAGAAACCAACTGTACCTCATGGTGCTGCAAGTAGTGCCGTAATTTCTGTACGGCAAATACGAGCGCCAGGCAGCTCTTCTCGATGGGGGAATACCTAACTTCCGCATCGAGGAGCATGCGACTGAGGTAATAGAGGCTATTCTCTGTTCCCTCGTTGTTCTTCTGGGCGAGAAGGGCACCCAGGGACCGTTCCAGGGCGGTCACATAAAGGACCAGTGGCTTTCCGGATACGGGCGGCATCAGGACCGGAGGTTGAAGCAGGTACTGCTTGATTTCCTCGAAAGCGGTCTGACACTCTTTATCCCATACATAGGTGGCACCTTTCTTCATGAGCCGAGAAAAGGGCTTACACTTGCCGGCCAGATTCGCGATGAATCGGCGTATATAGGCTAAGTGGCCTTGGAACCCTTGCAGTTCCCGGACGGTACCCGGGGGAGGCATCTGGCTAATCGCCCTGATTTTCTCTGGGTCGATCTCAATACCCCGGTATCTTACCACAAATCCAAGGAACTTTCCGGAGGTGACCCCAAAGGCACACTTCAACGGGTTCATCTTCAGGCAGCGAGACCGGAGGAAGCTGAACACTTTCTCAAGATCTTTGAGATGGTCCCGACGTTGGCGCGATTTGACAACCAAGTCGTCGGCGTAGCATTCCACTAGCGTGCCGAGGATTGGCTTGAATATGCGGTGCATCGCCCGTTGATAGGTGGCACCTGCATTCTTCAGGCCGAAGGGCATGACCCGGTAGCAAAAGGTACCTTGGGGAGCCCTGAAGGCAGTGAACTCCTCATCCTCAGGGGCCATCCGAATTTGGTTGTATCCGGAGTATCCATCCATGAAGGAGAGGGCTTGGAACCCTGCCGTGGCATCAATCAACAGCTCTGTCACTGGAAGGGGAAAATCATCCTTCGGACAGTGGCGGTTGAGATCGCGGAAGTCGATGCAGACTCTAATCTGCCCGTTCTTCTTCCTGACCGGCACAATGTTGGCCAGCCATTTGGGGTACTGAACTTCCCTCACGAAGTTGGCTTTGATAAGCTTGTCGACTTCGGCCTCAACCATGGCACCGTGGGACGGATGCATCTTCCTGGGAGGCTGCTTGAACCCGCGATGGTTCGCCGGGAGGCCAAGGCGGTGGACGGCTACCTGAGGATCTAGCCCCGACATCTCGTCATAGCCCCAAGCGAACACATCACGGTGCTGCCTGAGAAAGTCCACGTACTGCTGCCGCTCCTCAGAGGGCATGGTGGCACTAACCAACGTGGGTCTTGGATCGGCCTCGGTTCCAAGGTTCGCCTGTATTAACTCATCGACCGTGGCGGGGACGCCCTCCTCAAAGGCTGGGGGTGCATCTTCCATGTCCTCTCCACTCGGGGAGGGATCGTCCACGGGAGAGACTGCGTTGGCAACTGCATTGGGGCTACCAGATCTTGCTGGGCCACTGGTGCTGGCGCGGTCGGTCGCGGCCATCTCATCAGGAGACTCGCGGACCGTCAAGACCATGGCGACGTCCAACCGGTGAATCGGGAGGACGTAAGCGTCATCCAGACTTGCCCAGGGATCGCTTACAACAGTGACAGGCTCAACCTCACCTGCCAGGATCTGCTTATCCTTGCTCTTGTAATAGTCCGCGTCCAGATAGCGTGCTTCACATGAGGCAAAAGGAGAGGCATCTCCTTGAAGCACGCCTACTCGACCATTAAGGGAGTATTTGAGGCATTGGTGGTATGACGAGGGAACCGCCGCGTGAAGGTGAAGCCATGGCCTGCCCATCAATGCGTTATACGCAGTGTCCTGAGAGACTACCATGAATTCGGTGTTGGCAACCAAGTCACCGAACTGGGTCTTCAAACGTATCTTGCCGACCGGGGTTTGCTCGGTGCGGTCGTACCCCTGGATCCTGAGGTCGGAGGGAATCAAGTCATCCTTAGACAACCCCAATCTCCGGAGCGTCCGAGTTGGAATCAGGTTAATCCCGGACCCCGTGTCGACAAGACAGCGCCAGACTTCAAGGCCATTGAACCGGCCAGTGACATACAGCGGACGAATGTGTCCTTGTATAGGAGGGTCTTCATCCTTACCAGAGAACGAGATAACTGCCTGACATTCGGCGTCCTCGATCGTTTCGGCGTGAAAGGCCTCTGCAGCCGCAACCTCTGTCTCAAACTGGAGGGGGCTTTTCAGGGCTTCAGCGAGTGCCTCGCGCATCTCAGATGACATGCGCAGAGCCTCAAGGATGGAGAGCCTTGCTGGGATGTCGGCCAAGTGCTTCAGGACATCATACTTCTTGGCCAAGCGCGAGCCCCTGGTTGCAGGAGGTTGCTCTGCAGTTGGTGGCATGACGGGCCTTGCCGGTTGGATCGGCGGCCGACTGGTACTTGGCGCATCTCGCTGTTCACTGGTCGCAGTCCGGGAAATGGTCACCGTACTGGAGTCAGGGGGTCGGGATGGACTCGTGGCAGGGCGGAGCTGGTCGCGACGCGGCTGAGGTGGTTCTGCCTGGTCCCACACCACAAACAGTGGCAGAGGCGAATCCGTCATCCTCGGATGGGGGGGCTGCGCGTGCTGAGCTCAGTTTTGAGCCTGCTGCCTAGTCTCAGTGGCGTGCACGGCCTGGCTGGAGGTACCAACGGCTGTGCCCCGGCGACTCCTGTTGCTGCGGTTCTTCCGACGGTAGCGACGACCGGGGACACTAGGGAGGTCCACCTGGTGTTCTTCAACGTCGGGAACCGAAAAGGGATTTACCAGCTCGACGGTATTAACCGAAGCGTACCCAATACCGTCATCGGAAGAATCATCCATCACCGGGCGGATCCGAGGAGGGACCCCCATCTCCGGGGGCATGAAATAGCCGAGAGTACGGGATAGTGGCGGAACTGGCGGGGCGCGCTCTTCCTTCTTGCGCTGCCGCCGTTTGCTCCTCTTGGAAGAGGCAGGCTGGGACGACGATGCCGAAGCAGCACCCGCAGGTCCTGGGGGCTCAGGCTGATTCAAGCGCGCCCGGATGATTCCATGGGCGCGAATGGTCGTCTTGCGGGCCATCCAGTTTTTATACTTCTGGGACCCGCGGTTGGGGACCAGCTGCCATTCGTCCTCGTTGCCACTATCGTCATCTGATCCCACGAACACGCCCGCCACTTGTGCCGGAGCTGGGCCCAACCTGATCACATTGTTGTTAATCTTGTCTTGGAGCCAGTCCTTAAACACATAGCACCGCTGGATGGTGTGCCCCAAGGCCCGATGGTAGGGGCAGTAGCGGGGGTTATTCGTAAGATGTGCCTCCTCTGGCCTCCAACACTCAGGCAGTCGCACAATCCCTTGCTCCAGGGCGCTCCGGAAGTAACCGGGGGCCTGATCCTCATGAAATGAGTAAGTCAGGTGTCGCGGGCCCCTGGGAGTGTGGTCTTGACGAGGGGCTGGAGGGGCCGGCCGAGGAGGTGGACCCTGATTATCTCGCCTGGGTTGTGGCGGTACATTACGCGGAGGGGCCGACCGGTTCTGGGGCTGCCGCTGCTGGGCCGGGAACTGAGCCCGTGGAGGCGGATTCCTGTGAGGCTATGGAGCTGGCCTCACCGGCAGCAGCTCCAAGGGCCTGGGGGCCTCTATCTGGGCAACAGCAGCGGGCTCAGCCCTACTGACTCTCCTTGCAGGGATCATAGGAGGCAGCGGGTGTGCCTGGCTGGCCTGTTGCAGGGCTTCCTCAAGACGTTGAGCTTTGTCTGAGAAGTCCCTGAATCCTCCGGGGTAATTCTGAGTGATCAGGGAAGGGACCAGCTCGGTCTTGACGTTCCCGACGCACATTGTCAGCAACTGCTCCTGAGTCAATGGCATGTCAAGGGAATACGTGAGACCCTTCCATCGGGCGACGAAGTCCGCGACTCGCTCATCAGGCCTCTGCTTGCACTTGAAGAGGTCTGTGATACTTGTCTACCGGGTCGTGGAACTGAACTGGTAGAGGAACTGTCTACGGAGGTCCTCCCAGCTGGTTACCGACCCGACAGGGAGCTGGCTGTACCAGACAAATGCTGGCCCTTCCAGTGTCTGAACAAAGCAGCGAAGCTTAGCGGCCTCCTGCTGCGTCGGAGTCCCCAACATAGGCCCGCACCTCGAGTTGAAGTGGGCTAAATGCTGTGGCGGATCTCCAGTTCCGTTGAAGGGGGCGAAAGTGGGATTCCCGAATCCCGGAGGCGCCGGCATGTCATCCACCCATGCTGGGTAGGGCTTGCCGTCCGGTGGGATCGCCACCTGCCGAGTCTCCAAGGCTTCCAAGCGGGCAATGAGTGCCGCCATCGGATCGTCCGGACATGGGTTCCAGTCCTGGCGAGGATCTCTAACCACGAGCGCATTGCATGGCCCTTCAATCGGGTCGTCGACCGGGTCGTCGAACTCGGCAGCTCGTGGGATGGCGGGCGGAGCGGCCCTTGGGGCAGCGGGAGGAATCCGAGCGGGATCTCTCAGGTAGTCACGCCGCTCGGGAGGGTGTGGCGAAACATACCGCGCCCTCTTGCCATAGGCAATGGCCTCTCTCCTGTCGGCGAACACGGCGTAATCACGGTTGCCCGGGAGAGTCTCATCGAGGAGCGGTTGTTCCGGTCCCTGCTGTCCTAGCCTGGGATCACCGTAGTCAGGCCGCCGTTCTGCAGCGCGCTCGGCGAGGAGCTGGTCAACCATCTTCTTCTGTTCGGCGAGCTGCTGACGTAGCGCAGCCTTCTCGGGATCCTCCTCTGCCCTCTGCATGGAGGCAGATGGGTCGGCGGGCCTTATAGCCTCGCTGTGCTCTTTTCCTTTGCTGACGTTTCGGCTCAACGTCAGTGCTTCAGTGGGTGCGGGGAGCCCCAGGAGGTTCCTCTGATGACGAGTAACTCTCACCGATGGATCTGACGATGGCTTGTCTTCGGGGGGGAAGCCCCCGTCGAGAAGTTCCAAGTCGTTCCCCTCTCCCGACAGGTCAGCCATATTGACCGTCCCTGTCCCAGGGGATATACCCTCAGGGCCACCCAGCGAATCGGGCTGTCGGCGGATCACACTGAAGCGTAGGGCAGCGTACTGCCCCCATCCACGGATATACACGTGGGGAGTGGCTTCCTAGATAACTTTGCGGAGTACTTGAAAACACTCGACGCATCGTTGTTGGAGGGCCTCGTGGTGCCCAAATGACCCGGGGTGCCGAACCGCGGGGAGCATGGCCAGGTCAATTTGACGGCACTGCTCACCAATATCCTCTAGGTGCACTTGACTCCCGGGGTATGGCATTTGTAGGCGGCGAAGACAGGAGCGAGTCTCCCGGAGAGTTCGGCGGAAGCATTCGAACTCATCCGGGGTGAGCGATTCGGGTGCATCAAAGCCCGGTCCTGCGACTGGCCAAAACTTCTTAGGGAAGTTGCCCTCTGCAAGGACGGTCCAGAAGTTCCACGACTCAAACTCGGGACCCAGATCTCCTTGGTCCTCTTCAATGGCTGGGAACGGACGGGAAACTGGTAGTGGTGCCGAGGCAGGCCGCCGGGCCGACGGGCTGGCCGGTGGTGAATACGGCGAGAATGCCGATTGGCCTCCATATCCCGGGCCGCCCTCTGAGGGTGGCGGTGCCCTGGCTACCACATCACGATAGGACGGGCCGGCGAGCGAACATCCTGCCGTAGCATCGGTGCTCGCCGAGGGTGCACCAGATCGTGGTTCGACCGTCGGTCCCCAGAAAAAGTCTCTGGCTTCCCCGATCGAGGCGGAAGGCACTTCCGGAGGGGCCGGTACCAACCGCAAGCTTGATCCTTGGGGGTCTACCAGGCCCTCGTTACTCCGGATATACCTTCGGAGAGAAGCGGGGATCACATCGATCTCGCTCTCGGGGAGCACGAGGCTGACGTGCCGCATTCCTACCCCTGCCCTTGACTGGCGGGATTGGGGAAGGGGCTCTGTCGCCGAATCGTACTCCGCCTCTGAGTCAGAGAAGCAAACCGGTCGGATCTCTGTCCGGAATTCCGTAACATTCTTCCCTCGGCGTCGACGCCTTGCCTTCCTGCCCCTGGGTGGTTCTTCGGGGCAGGGCTGATCTCTGTCCTGGCGTCCTCCGGCCGCACTGGTGCTGGGGCCAAGAGGACTGGGAACCAAGGTGCGAGGGGCACCGGGACAGATATCAAAGGGGACGCGGGGAGAGATGATTCCGGGCAGGCCTCCGGGCCGGGATTGGAAGGTGGGATGACCCATGCCTCCTGGATCGGCCACACAGAGTAGATCCTGCCGGTGAATAGCGCTACCGCGAGGTGGTCCGCGGTGGCTACTGCTAGTGCCAGCAACCGGGAGAGTCGACCCAACCTGCCTTTGGGGCGGTCGGGGCCTCGATCCAGGTCGGGCATAGGAGTTCCCCCGCTCAGGATGCACAGAGGCCTGGCGACTGGAGCCAGCAGTGGCTTAGGCCAATGCGGCCGCTGTTGCTAGAGCCCCAAGGTGGGCATCCTCTTCCGCTCGTGCCCAACGTTGGCGTCGAGACAGACGAGTCGGGATGAGCGGCGCGGGCAGGTGGGGAGCCCGCTCTTCGACTGGAGAGGCCTGGCGGCGGTGTCGCCGTGGCCTGGCGGGAGTCCTTACCGTAGATCCCTGGAGCGAATCCCGGATAGGGTGATCCCGGGCATCTTCCACCTCATCCGCATAGGGAAGGGAACTGTCAGAGCGCTCCGGGGATAAACTCCCGAAGCGATTGGACGTTGAGGTAGGCAGCGGTGCCTCCCTGCGTGGCCCTCGGGGGCGGCGGTGGTGGCGAGGCGCAGCCTTCTCAAGGTCTAGGCGAGCCATTTCCCTAGTGGGGATGACTCCCTCTTCCTCGTATCTCCGCACCAGGGTGTTGATCACCCTTCTCTGGATGACCTCCGAGGGGGAGAGAGGGCGTGGTCGTCCCGCAATTGCGGCTGCTGGGACGACTGTGGAACGGGCAGGACCGCGCGGAGTAGCCGCATCGGTGTTTCCCCTATCCCTGCGCCAGTGGGCGGGTGGCGATCGGGCACTGGATCGGGCGACCTGATTTCTGAAAGCAGGGAGAAAGACCCATTAACACTTACAGGAAAAAGGAATCGGCAACCAACCATTAGCGCCACGACGCCTTCCGTGGGGGGAACCCAGGCCCTCGACGTTGCGAGACGGAGTGCCCGATTCCACTTCCCCAGCCCCTGGCGGGTAAGACTGAATGCTTGGCCGGGCAACATGCCGGTCTTCCAACACCTCTGAAAGCCATCGGTCTTCGAATCGAGGAGAAGAGATTCACGTCGGGTTCACCATTTTTCTGTTTCGGTGCGGATGTGCGTCGGGTTACGATGTTCCGCCAGGACACGTTCGCGCGTTCACCCGTCAACCCGAGGGGATGGGCGCGCGGCTTGTGGTCCCGCAGTCCCGCTTTCCAAGGGCGGGCGGCATCCGTCCCTTATTCAGGGGCGTCTGCTCCTTGATCGAAACCGGGATGATGGGATGTCGGCTCCTCCTTCCTTGGACGTCTCCTCGGAACTCGTCGCCTAATCCGGGTCTCCCTCATAGACTTAAGAATGTTCGTGAATCTCGTTCCCGGTGCCATATCTTCATGGACACCGGTTAATTACGCTGCTTCCTCCCGGACGCTCCAAGGAGTCTGGTCAGGGCATCAACCTGCGGTGAGAAGGCCGGGTGGCTCTGGGTGCTGGGGGCGTGTCGTAACACTGCGGCTCTGCACGTCTGTCTTCCGTCCCTAATAGGGCTTCTCGAAGGCATGATGGCCTGAGGCATCCCGTACTGGGTGCGGGGAACTGTGTCACCTGAGGTTTTCCTCAGCTTCCCATGTTTAACACGGGGTATGCCGTGAGTTTAACGTCCAGCGGGGACGGCATCGGACCGATCAACACGAAAAGTGGATCAGATGACAGAACCCCTTGCGGGGAACCTCCGACGCTGGGGCCAGCACATGGGCGGCTTCCCAAGTAACGTGGAGTGGAGTGAAGTGGCATGACCCCACCGGGATGTGGCGGCCCGGGTAAGGATCAGGATGGATGATGGAGTGAAGAGCTTGGACCCCGTAGGGGCTTCCTACGTACCGCGCGTTAGCACGGATCAAAGTCAACGTAGTTCGGGTATACAGTTTAACGTCATGCTGGACGTTGGCAAGCCGACTCACGAAGAGGTCGAGGCCGCCGGGCGGAGGATTGAACCGAACCACCTCGCACAGAGGGGGATGGAACGGCCGGGTGGATCACAGTTTCACGTCATGCTGGACGATAAAAAGGAGAAATGAAAAAGGGGGGCTGTGGGGAGGCACCGTGGAGATACACACGGGCAGTCTCCCACAGGGGCGGATTCATAGGTGAATCGACGCAAGCGTGAACCCTGGAGGGGTCCACTGATGGACGAACCGACGTAAATACGACCGGGACGACCAGGTGGCGGGCTTGGACCTCAGGGAGGCTTCCTACGTACCCTGTATAGAAGACAGGGATCAAAGTCCACGTAGTTCATTCTGTCAGGACTTACGCACTTGAGGCAGCCCGGATGCGGCAAAACTCAGTTGGAAGGGACTTGGACCGAAAGCAGAAGACACCTCGATCCCAGTCATACCCTCTACTGGCTTCGGCAGTGGGGAGGCGCAATGGAGATACACATGTGCAGCCTCCCACGAGAAACTAGGGGTTTGTAATACCCTGCCCCCGTAGGGAAAAGCCGCTCCCATTAAATCGTCCCAAAAGAGGGACAATCCCGACATCCCTGCAGAGACGAGCGGGTGGGGGCCACATCCAAACCGGGGGAGACCCTTCGTGCGAGGCACGGGATCGAATGATGCGGGCGGTTTAGCGTCTTGCCAGACGAAGTACAGTTTAACGTCGTGTGTTGAGGACGAAGCGGACGGTTTAACGTCTTGCCGGACGAAGTACAGTTTAACGTCGTGTGTTGAGGACGAAGCGGACGGTTTAACGTCTTGCCGGACGAAGTACAGTTTAACGTCGTGTGTTGAGGACGAAACACTTGGCAGTTTAACGTCTTGCAGCGCGGACGATGGGGGCTAGGCAGTTTAGCGTCGTGCAGCTTGGACGTATGCTGAACAGTTTAACGTCTTGTAGCTCGGACGAGGTACAGTTTAACGTCGTGCAGGACGTAGAAGCTGTCGATAGGCCCGTGTCACTTCGCGCGAGCCTGGAGGGCCGCACGGGAAGACAACGCACGGTGCGGGCACCCAAGATGAGGATCATCGGGCGCCATGCAGGCGGGTACCCTCAGGGGGTCAAGGGAGGCGACCCTGGCGGATTGCGCGCAAAAGAGGAGCTTGGCGCGCAAAACCGCGGGTCGGCGCGCAAAATGGCGGGCTGGCGCGCAATTGGGCCAGCGCTTCGCGCACGGATGACTGAGATTGCGCGCACCGGGCTTCGGATAGCGCGCGGGGGCAACGGCTCATTCTCTAACGAATGGCCACTTTGAAAATGGGGGGTGCGCGCAATCGGGTCGGATTGCAAGCACCCGGGGGCAATTGCGCGCAAGAGGATTCTTTTGCGCGCAAAGGCCTTCGGGTTGAAATTTATTCAAAGGAAAGGAGCCAAGGGAATTGCGCGCGAAGGCGAACCCCAAGGCTCTATTGCGCGAAAGAAAGGAGGTTACCTGATGATCGGCATTGCGCGCGGAAGGGGGTGGATTGCGCGAACGAGCGACGCTTCGGATTCTGGAAACCTTCAAAACGTCGGGGGTCGCCTTATATTTATAGGCAACCCCAGGCGCGGAATCCGGTCTCGGGCGCGCAATTCGGTTCGCGGGCGCGGAATCAGGACCCAGCGCGCAAAGGGCGCCGCGCAGGCCACGGGCGCGCAAAATAGCGCGCCGGCCCAGCGCATTGCGCGCATCCCGGGAGGATTGCGCGCCGCGACTCAACTTTGCGCGCGAGCCTCTGAAATTGCGCGCAAGTCCTCCGGGCCCTCCGGAACGTGCCTCTGACTCCAAATATCACTTCTCTTTCCGCATCCGGAGCTTCGTTTGGGAACAACGGACTTTTCCGGCGTCTACAGATTCCTTGATGAATTAAGTTAAATTTTTTCAATCTTGTCCCTTGAATGACACAAAATTGCACATTACAATGGACCTCATCTAAGGGGACCACTACACTTGGTGTTGGTCTCCCACCACACCTCCATTCAAGAACTATATATGGTTTAATTTTTATTATCATAGGATATATAGAGACACACATATCTCTAATATTAGGACCAGATAAAAAGAATAATCATAAAAATCCTCCCTCCCATCATATAGGTCATATTTGAGCAGGGGGATTTCACTTAAGAATTACATGTGACTTGATTCCTACCACTACAATACACATAGTGACACCCATACCTATAGTCTTAGGTCCAGTTGTAATATTCCCTTTTCACATCATGAATCCTACATCCTTTAAATAAGAAATTAAATTTCATGGTTTCTCAAGAAATACATGTGGCTTGATTCTTGTTATCAAAGGATATGTAGTAATGAAAAAATATCTAATCTTATTCCCAGCTACAATAATCAACGAGAACAATGCCCCCACTTTTTATTTGTTAAACCTATGTAGAGAATTTACTATTCATGAACTACATGTGGCTCGATTCCTGCACTCATAGGATATGTAGTGATGTCAAGATCTATGATTCATGGGCATATTAAAAATAAAAAAATAAAAATATTCCATTCCCTTTGTATGGGTGAGACATGCACAAGGTACTTATATACCAGGACAATGTACAAATTTATTCCTGACATCATAGGATACACAACGATGCATATATTTTTGAAATAATGGGTTCAACCAAAACATGTATAATAATAAAAATACACCCATAACTACATATGGGTTGGACTAATATTATGAATTTTATATATTCATGATAGTAAAATGCATGAAAAAATAATCATATACTTCTTTTCAAAGAGGTCTAATTCATACAAGATCATTTATCCCTATGCATGATTAAGATCTATATATGAATTGCCTATTAACATGATAGATCTACATATGAAGGGAACCAATATATGTATATCCACGAATAATACTATGCATGGATAAAATATTCTCCCTAAAAAGTATCCCCAAGTAAATCTTCTAAAATTTTCACATCAATTCCCCCATCTTTACCTCATGATGTTAAACTACAAGGAATGGAGAACGTCCTTACCACATTATGTTAAATAGAAATAAAAACATCCTTGTTTCATGAAATTAAAAATAAATGGAAAATATATCCCCACTACATGATGTTAACATGTGCTTGCCATCACCAATCATCATTCCTTATCAAAGGGAAACAAGAGATTGACCCTGGTTAACAGGAGTATGGGGTGCTTCCTTTATCTTTTGAGCTCCCCATTTCATAAATCAAACTTCATGTCTTGATCAAATCTAGTTTCCAGAAAACATTCATAGCCCTTGGAAAGGAAAAAATATATCTATATTTGACCATGATATCGCTGCATAAGGGATCATACCTACCAACCAGAGAGATGTTGGCTCTATAAGAAGGGTCTTATGATACTTGTGATCCTAGCGCCACCATGGATGAACTAAGAAGATGAGGGTATTCTGGGCCATCCATGGTATGGTTGTCGCATATCATTACCTATGAACTGAGAACCACAAACCGTGATTTACAACATTTTCATCTCCCACTTAGAAGGATATTAGAGATATCTTTACCCTAGGTATCCTAATTAGGATCTTTTGTCGCATTCCCCTTGTATCTACTCCATTTGAATCATAAACATAAACTTATTGTACTTTGGTAAAAGTTATACTACCTTAAATTGTAGCCTTCAATGGTCCAAATCACATGACCTTAAACTGTTAGAGAAAGAGACACATAAATTGTCAAGTTGAAAACCTGCAAAGGGATTCATGAAAAATAGTCAAGTCTTGTCTCCCTAAACTCTTTATCTTTAGTTTTTAGGGAAAAAATAGGGATAAATAAATAAGCCATAAAGCTTATAGGGACAACATTACTTTGCAAGGAAATGCTGCTCCATGATCACTGGACCCCCTGGTCTAGTAAAAAGTTATATTAATGGTTTTTCACATATCCTATATATGATAATGTGTTCAATTTGGGGAAACACAACTTTTAGGTTTCTAAAACCCATAATTAATATTTTTTTCCAAGAATCACACTTCATAATTCGAGCACCTCAGATTGCAAAAACATTCCATTGATCTTAGAAAAAGATATCTGGCTTCTGGGGACCATTTTTTTACTCTAAATTTATGCATATGTCTTTTAGATATGCACCTATGTACATTAAAAAATGTGTTATTGCCTGAAAAAAGGGATTTATGATCCTTGTAATCCCTAACATCACCATGGAAGAACCCGACACCTAAGTGTGTTCTAGGCCTTCCCTACCATGATTCTCACATATCATCCTCATGACCTGAGATCTTTGGACCATGATTTATAGTCTCCATATCTGGATTATTCAAGTGGATATGAAATCCACAATGTTACTTACACATATTTTGTACCCTTTCACAAAACTGGAATGTGATACTCTATTATAAAACCTTTTGATGGACCACACCTTGTGACTTAAAACCATAAGGCATAATGTTAGAGTATCAAAATCTAAGTGCTAAATTTCCATAGGGTTCCAAAACCCTTCTTGTATAGCTTTTTCTCCATACCCAACATCATTGTATGAACACATGAGTGTTCAAGAATATTTCATGGACCTTGGAAAATGGTTGGGACACCTCTGTTTGACTGTGCTATCAATGTATAGGGAATTTGACCTACCAACTAGCGGTGTCCCCTCCTTGTAGGAGTGGAACCCTAATCCTTGTGGGCCTTGGTAACAACATGGTTGAACACCACACCTCATGGTGTTATAAGTCATTCCCATCACATCTTCCCCATAACATATTTATTTAATCAAACATTTGGGTTAGGACATACATGAACCGCATTCCAACTTTCCATGTAAAATTGGCTTCCCCACTATTTCACCCTCAACCAATATTACCCTCATAAATAATTATGACCCTTGGAAAATAGTGGAGAAACCTATATTTCAAAATTATAACCATTAATGTGGGAATTGACCTACCAACCTGAGGAATATTCTCCTCTTAGTAAATGATCTTTTATCCATGTATGCTCTAAAAACACCCCAGTGGAACTCCGTGCCTTAGGGTGTTTTAGGTCATCCCTAGAATGTATTTCCCAAATTAAAAATTCATCATAAAAGGTCATATCTAGAATACCCTAAATTATAGAAATATAAGGTTTGATATAGTAGAACCTAAACTGCAACGATAAAAGTTCGAAGCTAGAAGACCCTAAACTACACCAATAGAAGGTCCAGTCTAGATGACCCAAAACTATAGAAATAGAAAGTCCAAGCCAAAAGGCCATAAATTAATGTAATAGATGGTCTGAACCAGAAGATCCTAAACTATATCAATACAAGGTCCCAACTAAAGGACCCTAAACTACAATAATAGATGGTCCAAGCTAGAAGACCCTAAACTACATCAATAAAAGGAATGATCTAGAAGACCCTAAACTACAGTAATAGAAGGTCTGAGATAATGGAACCTAAAATACAAAAATAGAAGGTCAGATCTAAAAGTCCCTAAAATATAGAAAAATAATGATTTATTATGCCATAATTGAAAAATACACAAAACCTATCAGGACAAAACCCCATAAGAGGGTGATATAATCGAAAGATGAATCCATTCCCACTAATGTTCATAAGGTTTGTTCATTTATAGCATAAAGAAGGAGGGATATCAATATTTTAGTACCTCTCCAAATATTCAATCAGAATAAAATATACATCAATGATGAAAATATAAAAATATGTGATTGGATGAGTTTTCAAAGTATGCAAGTGTCTAAAAAGAATTATTAATTGATCACTGAAGTGACACTAACCCCACTTCTTCTATTGTCACCCAAGGACTAAGGGTCTCATTAAGAGTACAAATATACTCAAATATTTTCTAAGTTGTTTATAGTGAGGATGATGACATCAAAATCTATGAATTTGAGGGATATAAGATCTCGTCATATTTCTATATCTATATGTCCAAGACATCCATTTGGGTATTCAACTTAGTTATAAACTAACGACTCTTCTCCAACACCTCTGATGCTTCATTCATAAATTTTTACAAGGGATTTCCATCATCAATGTCATGCAATCCCTTCTCTCTAGTATCAATTATTTTCCATGTCAGGATGATTTTTAGCATGATTTCAAATAATTGCTGGCAGTCAAAGCCACCCACCCCAACACACGAAGGAGTTGGGGAATAAATTTTTATTGTCCGTGAAACATTCCTAGAGGAGTATTAGAAATCAGGGTATGAATATGTGTCTGGACAACCCTACACTATGCATGATCCCCTATAGCTTTTGGAGTGGGTACATTAGAAGGGGTATCAATCATCTGAGATGAAAAAGAAGCAAGGGAGGTATCCCTATATATTATTCACTCAATATATTTATCATCCATTTCATGTATCAATGTGCTAACATCCTACATATATTATTACCCATAGATGGGATATTCATTTCTAGGATGAGAATACTTCCTCAAATACTCTACTGAGTCATGAATCAGCTCCACCATTGCTAAAAATGGGGGGGGGGATTGGGGAGACAAATGGTTTTTCTACTTGATGGACCAGTCTTTTTAACACTCCACCTTGGTATGATTATACCCAAGGATAGGAATAATTACAAGAAATTAAGTCATGGGAAGTAACAGGACGAAGGAAAAACTCAACATTGGTGTCATTTCCTGCCAATTTTATCTAAAATAGGCAGGTAATATTGTGATCTTTCTCTTCCCGAATTCCAATGAGTGGATATGGGGAACCATTTAGATGCATCCAAACTAGATCATTTATTATTATGGGGTATACTATAAGGACCCGTCCTTAAACCATACATAATATTGAATTAAATTAAATAATTCACATTGATGATCTTTTCAGGTTTAGAGTTTTAGATAATTAGGATATAGCTATTACATCTCAAAGATTACAAAGTAGACAAATCTACTCAGTTTCCATTTTTTCGCCAAAATAAAAACTCTTGAAGAAAAGAGTCTTGTCTAGTTCCTTGTTTTAGAAAGACAGACATTTCCTTGATCCCATCCTTGACCCTATTCATCTTTATGTCCTGTGAAAAAATTTCGAAAACATGGGATGATCACAAAAAGCTCAGTAAGGGTTATAACAGTACAGAAAGAAAAAATCAGTCCATGTATACATAATAGTCAATGAAATCATACTTTACTCATAAAACATAATCAATTTAACATACCTCATGAAATCATAAGATTTATGCATAACTCAATAGAAATCATAAGGAATAAAGATAACTTGAGGCATTCATAACATTCTTACGTAGGGAGTAACCCTGATTGTTACGTTTGGAATACCCATCACAGTATATTCCCTAAATCTATTCGGAGAAACCTTAACATTTAACTCCTTCGCATTACCCAATGCATTGGAGAGCTATATCGGACTCACCCGCCCTTAGTTTATCACGGAACCACCCATATTCATAAAAAATTCCCCAGAACCATAACATAATAATAGAACTTAACTTAAGCACAAGGTACATATAACATTCCCAAATTTTAAAAACAATATAACATTTTAAGTTATTGAAATAATGAATCCATTCTAGAAACCATTTTCCAAACCATTTAACACATTTAATAAAGATATTTTTGAATCAAAGTTTCTCATACCACTTTGATGATTTTAACATTTCAATCCATTAATATCTATAAAAATAAATCCTTAAAACCATTTTGAAAACCTGGATATTAATGAGAAATATTTATAATAATAAATCAATAAAACATTTAAAACAATATTTTAGTTAAAGGGTTTTTAACAAAAAGAGAGACAATTGAATACAGTAATTCAGGAATAAAATTTAATCAGAACATTATAATATCATGAGAATAAAGGTATTCATGATATATTATTCCAAAGGAATGTATATACACCATATAAGAGTGAATTGGTGCATACCAACAATGTAGTCTCAATATAATTGTAAAATCAGATGAAATCCCTTATAAAGAAGGTATCCTTAAATTAAGGATAAATCAATCTCATAATTATGTGTGACAAATATAAATACACCCAATATAAGTGGATATTAAGTGGAAATCAACCAGAGTTCATTCATACATATTCATAGGATGAAATATTCAATATTTACAAGTTGAACCCAAAGAAATCGAAATTGGGTTAAGAAGTTCCCCTGGTAAAATTCGACAGCCTAACGACGTCACTTTAAAATTCATAACATTAGTTGATGAGAGTTAAAATGGTATCTCATCACTTGGACATAAAATTTATATCAATAAGGATATATAAGAACATATCCCAACATAAAAAGATGTAAATTAAATGACATAACATTATAAGTTTTTTTAAAATTGTAGTGTGAAAGGTTCCATTACCGATTTGGGAAACTTTCGAAATGTACAGCCCATGAAAGAAGGGTCATACAATGAAGATGTAACTACTCATAAATGAGAGTATATTATACAAATA
The DNA here is from genome assembly GCA_963277665.1 of Viscum album. Classification (NCBI taxonomy): domain Eukaryota; kingdom Viridiplantae; phylum Streptophyta; class Magnoliopsida; order Santalales; family Viscaceae; genus Viscum; species Viscum album. The sequence goes on from OY728162.1 coordinate 352,992,006, forward strand.
GTAAAATAATGGGCAGTACATACACCACACAAAATGAAATAGTGGAAAATGTAGCATGAATCTCACAGAAATAAAAAGTGAGATGAAAATCCCCTTATGAAAATTCGGCAGCCTAAAGACGCCACATAAAACATCCAAAAATTGATTGATGAGATAAAATAGGGTCTATAATCATATTAACATAAAATTTACAGAATTTGGAATATAAAATAACATCACCCAACATAAGAAATAGTAGCTTAAAGTAAGTTATATAAAAAGAGTACTTAAAAAAGAGAGAGGTAGGATCCCTTACCTCAAGTCCGACTTGTCTTGTTCGTTTCTTTATATTCCCTAATAATACACTTTTGTCAATTTATAATTTCTTAAGGACCTCCTTTAAAGTTTTTTATTCAATTCATATCACATATTATAATGTTATAATAATTAGTTAATTATGTGAGTTTATATCAAATGTTTTTGTCGATGCTTGGTACATGAGTCAAAAATGAACTTGTTTGAAAAGAATCGTCCTTGTAGTTATAAGTACATCATCTTCCGAAATTAATTAATGATTTAAAAATCATATATATCCAGTACATATTCATTTTATACTATTCCATAACATATTAAGATAAAAAGAAATGAAATGCACCGTTCATGGAGACGGTAGGCCGTACGTACGCATGCACGCTACTTTCATTTCATTGTCATATTAATGGAATTAAAAATAAGTGAGAGAGATATATATATTATAATTCTAGTATAATATATATTTTATATAGGTCACATAATTTCATTAATTTCATTCTTTATACATTCCATGTATTGCATGAACGAGTCACATCACTTGAGGGGGCGGTAGTCCGCACTTCCTCATATGAAATTATCGCATTTGCAAAACATGCAAAGAATAAAGGTATGTTTTAAATATAAAATACAAAAGCATATATAAAACATAAATAAAATATATATAATATATAAAATACAGTGAAATCATAATGAACATCTTTAAAGGTGTTAAAATAATATTGAACAATCATCGATTCGTGAGGCAGTAATTCACCATCCATAGAAACAGTATGTTATTTAACCATTAGATGGATGTGTGTGTAAGGGTAGCTCAAATACTTCTTATAAAAACATCCTAGTATATTTATGATACTGGTTATGTTACAAAATAATGGAATAATAAGATTTTAGGGGGTTGTAGAAGCAAAATAAAACAAAAGAACATACGAGAAGACATTACCTTTTAATCGGGTAACTCCCTTTGGTTTGAACCAAAAAGGTTTCTTTAAGAGATTTCTGCCTAAGGTGAGGCTTCAATAATAAATAGATTGATGTGTAGATATGAAATGGGCAGGGTTTGGCTGAGCCAATGTCTTGAGAGGTGTGGTTAAAGAGGTAGAGGTGGGGGCCTTTTATAATAGGATAAGAGGGGCACTCTTGGAAAGTCAAGAAATGTTACTTTATTTTAAAAAGAGTTTCGGATTTTAATGGTCCCACATTGATATATTTATAGGATAAGGTGATAAGGGTTCGAAATATACTCATCCAATAGGTTTTTTTCAAGTGTAATTCTTATATTATACATTATCGTTTCATTTTATTTAAATCGTTCATTAATGAGGCAATTGCTGCATTATCATGGTGTCATAAATAATTTAATTTATTTAATGTCTAAAAATTATAGGAAAAATAATATTATTTATGAAATATTTTTATATTTCCAATGACTTTTTATAGTCTAAGAGATCGTTTATGTAGGAAAAATTAATTTTTTTTACTTAGGTGTTACATACTTTGGTTACATTTTCCTTTCTTTAAAAAAATATGATAAAAGGTCACTATCACACTAAAGTGATTCCATGGCGTCACTTGGTTGTCAAAAGTCATCCCATGGTCTGCCATGACACCATAAATATCATTACGACACATTTTTGGGTCATTTTATATTTTTATGATATTATTTTCTTACCCTTAATAACCTGATTACTAATTAAACACGATAATTAATGATAATTACTGTCGTTACTATTCATAATGTCCAAGAACAAAAGAGTCATAATTACGTAATACGGAACCTTTGATTCCTAATATGGAATACATTTTATCAAATTCAATACACATAAATTATAGTAATTAATTTAAAAGTAAATCTTGTTGTCAAAACAAAAGATGGGTTTTTAAGAAGTAAAATTTATCAAAAGATTGACTAGTTTTTACATCCAATTGAAAAGTGAAATTACTTAAAATGAAAATTATAGTATTAAGTGAGAAAAAAATAATTCAATTTTACTTTAAAAAAAAAATTAAAATTACAATCTAAATATATAAATAAATTGGATGAAAAGGCAGTTTTGAATTAAAAACTGTATATTTCACTATTCATTAAAAAAAAAGCATTATCAGAAAAATACCAAAAATTAACCCTAAGATATATTTTATATTTCAAATTCAGAATTATTACCATTTTACCAAATTCAAAACATATAAGTTTCATTAATAAATCATATAGTTAATTCCTACTGTCAAAACAAATAGCAGGTTTTTTGGAAGCAATATCTATGAAACGTTTGGCACTTGTTTATGTCCATTTTCAAAGTTAAATTAATTCTAATGACCACAATTGTATTAAATTTTAAAAATATATTCTAATTAAACTTTAAAACCAATTAAAAAGATAATATAACAATATATTTAAATTAGATGAAAAAGAAGTTTTGGTGTAAAATGCAATATTTTTCACTATTCATTAAAAAATGAACATTATGAGAAACATTCCAAAAATATAACCAAAGTAAATTTCAATATCCCAATAATAAAGAATAAGTTTATTTTGACAAATATAGCTTATAAAATTGTCAAAAGTTATATTTAAAAAAGGTTCTCCATCAAATGGCGGTAAAACAATCTTTTAAAAATATTAGAGTATTTATTCTTAAAATTGGATTCATTTGGATTTTAAGCCACTATCATTTATTGGATAAATGTAAAAATATTTAACAAACATATGTAATAATTTTTGTAGTTATTTCTTTTCATTACCTCCATTACAACGGTTAGGCGTTAACTATTATTATATTATTTGTGTGCAACGTAAGATTTCAAAGAAACTCGTTGTTGCGTATTGGGTACGCCATCGAGCATAACATTCCCTTTAAAGTAATATTAACATTTTATTCACAAATATTGATAAACCGTAGAATGTAATATTATTTATTTACCTAGGATGTTATATCCTTACCCCCTATTGAGAATTGCATCCTCGCAATTTCAAAATTGGGCTTGGAAACTTCATTGAAAGTCCCAAATCAGAATAAGAGTCAGTAAAACTATCACATTAAAAGAAAGGGAGAGAAGTACAAAGGTCACCCGAGTTAACCCATAATAGGATTCCAAGTAAGAAAATATGGATATGGAGGAGAAAACAAAGGGTCATGTTCTGATGGAGGATGATAGTAAACATGTATAGGAGAAAGTTAACCACAAGAAAATCACAAACTTGTGACGGGTTAAATGTTATTAGATTCCATAGTAGGAAAAGTTAACAGACAACATTTTTGTTTTAAGTTACTTTGAATTGAGGAATTTATTTTTTAGCTTAACTAAATCATAATGAAACATACATACTTGTCACATAGAATTTCAACTTTTACTATATTCCTTAATCAAACTCATATTTTTTCCAAAAGATGAGTATTTAGGAAGACTTGTTCGCATTAAGAGTACTATAATAAAAATCTCGAGAATCACCTAATCCACAAAAGAGAACTATATATTTCCCATGTCTTTAGATCTCAACCAAAACCAAACCAAAATGTTTTGTTCGAGATCAGATAATACCCAAAAAGGTTATTTTTTTACAAAAAGAAAAACTACTCCTAATTTCCAAAATTTGTCAAACAAAACCCAAAGTTCAACAAAGACCTTTCAATAAACATATATCCATAAAATTATTCAAAGTAAACCAAAATAAGATTGAAACCCAAATCTCTGAAGGATTTAATCACACAGTCTCCTAAGATAATTCTTAACAGTTTTCTCCAAAATAACATCAGTTACTCTTACAGTCTCATACTGGAAAGTAATTAACCTAATCACATATCCTCCATGATAGGATTATAATTTCCATTGATAACCCAAAATAAAGTTACTCTTAATTCATAAAATCATCTAACTAAAATGAATCATTCAAACTAACTAGGGACATCACATAGTCCAATGGTAGGTGATAAATACGAGTTACACTTTGGTTGTGGGTCTGATTCCCACAGATTCATCCGACGCGATGGGTTGTCACACGGTCTACACGTTGTCCTTTTTATAAAACTATATAATTCTTAAAACATCCCCCAAAAATAGATAAAATCATCAAAATAACTATAACATATTTTAACCACAACAGTTATCTAATAACTTCCATTTTGCAACCCAAAATGTATTAACCAATAATTACCTCAAATTAAAGGATCATATAAACCCAAATGGTTCTTTACAACTATATCCACAAAAGAAAGGATAATTACTCCTTGAATAAAATTTTCATATATCAAACATCAGGGTTACATATACTATAAAAAGTCTTCTAATGTAACCCCATCATCAAAAGAGACTTAATACATCTAATAATTTCACCATCCTAAAATCAACCATAACTCTTGAATCCCTTATATGTTGACTTCTTACTCATTCAACATTCTTCATGATCCATTAACTATTACTTTTCAAATTTTTCTGAAATACATCTTTCCTACAAACAAAATCATGAATCATATCCTAAGATTCCTATAATAGGAAAACATATGTTAAGAAATAATACATTTCTTTCATTGGTCATTGTTAGTTTTTTCATCCTCAATCGGAATGTCATTAGGTATTGGTAAAAGAATATTTGTACGATCTTGGTGACCCCATTCCCGAAACTCCTTCGTATGACATGTGTTTGCATAATGACCATGCAAACTAAATATAAAACATTCAATTGATCCTTCAGAATGAACTTCTTTCCCTTTCCAAGAGTCAACTAGATGCTCCCTTTTTCCATGGCAGGTTCTTGATTTATGACCTTCATTTCCACATCTATAGCATATTTCTATCCCTTTGAAAAAAAAATTCTATGTGTTTCTCTCCACAACCTTGACACAGAGGTTTTTGAACATACTTACTTTTATGATTATTACCTGAACATCTATAGGAATTGGTTTCTTGCATATACGATGCCTTATAAAAATCACTAAGGTTCAAGTGGTCAATCACGACTCCAGATAGTTGGTTGAGGATAACCACAAGAGTTCTCATTGCAGCTCCCATATCATTCAGATGTTCTTTCGTAAAACCGTCACAGTTTTCTTCAAATCCACTGTTACTTTGGTGCCTGCTAGATTCAGCCATTTACAAAAACCAAAAAGGCCAGTGTGAGTATATCAAAAAAATCATCATATAATAAAGAGGAAGATAAAAACCAAGATATACTTATCCAAGTTATCTCAAACTAATTATAACTTTAAAAAAAAGACTCCATCTAATAAACTAACCATTGTGGTTTTACACAACTTGTCACTTTTTCTTAAATAACACTCTATCCTATAAAGTTATCTAAACCGACCTTTGATACCAACTATAAGGACCCGACCTTAAACCTTACTTAATATAGTATTAAATTGAATAATTCACATTCAAGATCTTTTTAGGTATAGAGTTTTAGAGAATTAAGACATAGCTATTTCATCTCAAATATTACAATGTAGACAAATCTACTCAGTTGCCATTTTTTCCCCAAAATAAAAACTCTTGAACAAAAGAGTCATGTCGAGTTCCTTGTTTTAGACATCCTGACATTTCCATGATCCCATCCTTGACCCTATTCAACTTTATGTCCTGTGAAAACATTTCAAAAACTTATGATGAGCATAAAAAGCTCAGTAAGGGTTATAACAGTACAGAAAGAAAACATCAGTCCATGCATAAATAAGAATCAATGAAAACAGACTTTACTAATAAAACCTAAGCAATTTAACATACCACATGAAATCATAAGATTTATGCATAACTCAATAGAAATCATAAGGCATAAAGGTACCTTGTGGAATTCATAACATTCTTACGTAGGGAGTAACCCTCATGGTTACATTTGGAATACCCATTACAATATATTCCCTAAATCTCTATGGAGAAACATTAACATTTATCTCCTTCACGTTACCCAATGTATTGGAGAGCTATCACGGGCTCACCCGCCCATAGTTTTTCATAGAACCACCCGTATTCATAAAAAATGCCCAAAAACAATAACATAATCATAGAACATAACTTATGCACAAAGGACAGATAACATTCCCACATTGTAATAACAATACAACATTTTAAGATATTGAAATAATGGATCCATTATAAAAACCATTTTCAAAACCATTTAAAACATTTAATAGAGATTTGTGAATCGAAGTGTCCCATACCACATTGAAGATTTTAACATTTTAAACCATTAATATAGATATAAATAAATCATTAAAACCATTTTTAAAACATGGATATTAATGAGAAATATTTATAAGAATAAATCATTAAAACATTTAAAACAATATTTTAGTTAAAGGGTTTTTAACAAAATGAGAGACACTTGAATAAAATAATTGAAGAATAATATCTAATCAGAAATTTATAATATATTGAGAATAAAGGGATTCACGATATATTATTCTAAAGGACACTATATACCCCATATAAGAGTGAATTGGTGCATAGCCACAATGAAGTCTCAATAGAATTGTAAAATTATATTAAATCCCTTAAAAGAAGGTATCCATAAATTAAGGATAAATCAATCTCATAATTATGTGTGACAAATATAAATACACCCAATATAAGTAGATATTAAGTGTAAAACAACCAGTTGTTGTTCACACATATTCATAGGATGACATATTCAACAACTACTTGTTGAACCCAAAGAAATCAAAATTGGGTTAAGAAGTCCCCTAGGTAAAATTCGACAGCCTAATGGCGACACATTAAAATTCATAACATTAGTGGATGAGAGAGAAAATGGTATCTCATCACATGTACATAAAATTTACATCAATAAGGATATATAATAACATATCCAAACAAAAAAAGATGTAAATTAAAAGACATAACAAAATAAGTCTTCTTAAAAGAGGAGTGTGAAAGGTTCCCTTACCGATTTGGGCAACTTTCGAAACGTACACCCCATGAAAGAAGGGTCATACAATGAAAATGTAACTACCCATAAATGAGAGTATATTATAAAAATAGTAAAATAATGGTCAGTACATACACCACACAAAATGAAATAGTGGCCAATGTAGCATTAATCTCACGGGAATAAAAAGTGAGATGAAAATCCCCTTATGAAAATTCGGCGGCCTAACGGCGCCACATAAAACTTCCAAAAATTGATTGATGGGATAAAATAGGGTATCTCATCATATTAACATAAAATTTAAATAAATAGGAATATAAAATAACATCCCCCAACATAAGAAATAGGATCATAAAGTAAGTTACATAAAAAAGAGTACTTAAAAAGAGAGAGGAAGGATCCCTTACCTCAAGTCCGACTTGTCTTGTTCATTTATTTATATTCCTGAATAGTAAAATTTTTTCAATTTATAATTTCTTAAGAAAATCCTTTAATTTTTATTATTCAATTCATATCAAATATTATAATGTTATAATAATTAGTTAATTATGTGAGTTCATATCAACTGTTTTTGTCGATGCTTGGTACATGAGTCAAAAATGAACTTGTTTGAAAAGAATCGTACATGTAGTTATAATTACATCATCTCCAGAATGGTATTAATGATTTAAATATCATATATATCAATTACATATTCATTTTATACTATTCCATAACATTTGGAGATAAAATGAAATGAAATGCACCGTTCATTGAGACGGTAGGCCGTACGTACGCTTGAACGCTACTTTCATTTCATTGTCATATTAATGGAATTAAAAATAATTGAGAATGATATATATATTATAATTACAGTTTAATATATATGTTTTATAGGTCACATAATATCATTAATTTCATTCTTTATACATTCCATGAATTGCATGAACGAGTCACATCACTTGAGGGAGCGGTAGTCCACACTTCCTCATATGAAATTATCGCATTTTCACAACATGCAAAGAATAAAGGTATGTTTTAAATATAAAATACAGAAGCATATATAAATCATAAATACCATATATATCATATATAAAATACAGTGACATCATATTTTCCACCTTTAAATGTGTCAAAAGAATATTGAACAATCATCGTTTTGTGAGGCACTATTTCACCATCCACAGAAACAGTATGTTCTTTAACCATTAGATGGATGTGTGTGTAAGTGTAGCTCGATTACTTCTTATAAAAACATCCTAGTATATTGAATCTAATTTTTTTGTTACAAATGAAAGGAATAAAAAGATTTTAGGGGGTTTGAGAAGAAAAATAAAACAAAAGAACATATGAGAAGACATTACCATTAAATTGGGTAGCTCCCTTTAGTTAGAACCAAAAGGGTTTCTTGAAGCGCTTTCTGAATAAGGTGAGGCTTCAATAATAAATAGAGGGATGTGGAGAGATGAAATGGTCATGGTTTGGCCGAGCCAAAGGCTTTAGAGGTGTGGGTAAGGAGGTGGAGGTGGGGGCCTTTTATAAGATTAGAGGAGGGGCACTCATGGAATGTCAAGAAATGCTACTTTATTTTAAAACGAGTATCAGATTTTAAAGGTCCCACGTTGATATATTTCTAGTATAAGGTGATAGGGGCTCTAAATATACTCATCCAATAGGTTTTTTCCAAGTGTATGTCTTAGATTATACATTATCTTTTTATTTCATTTAAACCGTTCATTAATGAGGTAATTGCTGCATTATCATGGTGTCATAAATAATTTAATATATTTAATGTCTAAAAATTATAAAAAAAATAATATGATGTAGAAAATATTTTTTTCTTTCTGATTAATATTTATAGTCTAATAGATCTTTTATGTAGACAAAATTAAAATAATTTTACTTTGGTGTTACATACTTTTGTTACATTTTCCGTTCTTTAAAAAAATATGATAAAAGGTCACTATCACACTAAAGTGATTACATGGGGTCCCAAGGTTGGAACAAGGAATACCATGGTCGGCCATGACACCATCAATAGCATGAGGACACATTTTGGGGTCATTTTATATTTTTATGATATTATTTTCTTACCCTTAATTACCCGATTACCAATTAAACATGATAATTAAATATAATTATCGTCATTACTATTCATAATATCCAAAAAACAAAGATTCTTAATTAAAAAATATGGACCTTATGATAAAAAATATGGAATCGATTTTATCAAATTCAAAAAACATAAATTTTAGTAGTTAATTTAAAAGTAAATCTCATTGTCAAAAAAAAGATAGGTTTTTAAGAAGTAAAATTTATCAAAAGATTGACTTGTTTTTACATCAAATTGAAAATTGATATTACTTAAAATGAACAAAATTGTATTAAGTGATAAAAACATAATACTATTATACTTTAAAAACAATTAAAATTACAATCTAATTATATAAATAAATTGGATGAAAAGGCAGTTTTGAATTAAAAATTGTATTTTTCACTATTCATCTAAAAAAAGCATTATCAGAAAAATACAAAAAATTAACCCTAAGGTATATTTGATATTAAAAATATAGAAATTATGTCCATTTTACCAAATTCAAAACTTAGATGTTTCATTAATAAATCATATAGTTTATTCCCACTGTCAAAACAATTAGCGTGTTTTTTGGAAGCAATATCTATGAAAAGTTTGGCACATGTTTATGTCCATTTTCAAAGTGAAATTAATTCAAATGACCACCATTGTATGAAATTGGAAAAATTTATTCTAATTAAACATTAAAACCAATTAAAAAGATAATCTAACCATATATTTAAATTAGATGAAAAAGCTGTTTTGGTATAATATGCAATATTTTTCACTATTAATTAATGAAATGAACACTGTCAGAAACATAAAAAAAATTTAAACAAAGTAAATTTCAATATCCCAATCATAAAAGAATAATTTTATTTTTAAAAATAGAGCTTAAAAAATTGTCAAAATTAATATTTAAAAAAGGTTTTCCATCAAAAGGTGGTAAAACAATCTTTTAAAAATATTAGAGTATTTATTTTTAAAATTGGATTCATTTGGATTTTAAGCCTCTATCATTTATTGGTTAAATGTAAAAATATTTAACAAACATATGTAATCATTTTTTAGTAATTTCCAGTCATTCCCTCCATTACAGTGGCTAGGCGTTAACTATTATAATATTATTATATTATTAGTGTGCAACATAAGATTTCAAAAAACTCGTTCTTGCGTATTGAGTACGCCATAGAGCATAGAATTCCCTTTAAAGTAATATTAACATTTTATTCACAAAGATTGATAAACCTTCGAATGTAATATTATTTATTTACCAGGGATGTTACATATACATCTCACAAATTATCAACATACCATCAACCTCATTAGGTCCCTTAGAACATGGACTCAACCCCAGAGATATCTAGAATCCCGATATGATATAAGGAACTAGGGATCCCAGTGTTGTTTTGGTATCCATAGTAGTAAAAATACTACCCTATCCATCTAAATATAATCTAGAAAGTACCAAACATTCTATAAGGGTGATTCCCATCTAAATATGTCCCATAAATTAGAAAAGGAATGCAAGATTTAGTACAACCAGATTGAGAGGGTGTCTCTCTGCTAGTCATGATGCCATCACTAGTATACTAATTTGGATACTTGAGTGTGCATAACCAACTATGAAAATCCACCCATTCAAGAACATGGACAAAAAATCCATTATCCTATGTCTAGGCGATATTTTTAGCCTCACTCGATAGACTGATTAGGAATTTTCCTTGCATTCCATGATTAACCAATATAAAATAATGCTATCAAAGGCCTTTTATGAAGGGAACTGGTGATGGTGTATAGAGTTCAACCAAGCTCCACTTCTATTGAGGAAAATGTTGAAAAAATCATTAAAAGAGACGAGAGAGTCCATATTTAGATAATTAAAAAAATTTCATTTCAAAATGAAGACCATATACATATCTGAAACTAGAGTTTGTGTGGGTTCATCCTAGACATCTATAGAAAGAAGGAATTCATCATATATTTCCCCAAGGGCAGATATCCGGCCAAGTATATAGATATCTCAGAGGTTGATTCCTACTTCACCATGTGATAGGTGGAATGAATTGGTACCAGGGAACCAAAAGCTAACTGGTTCTATAAGAAGATCATATATTTGATAAATAATAAATAGGGAAACCCATAATATTTTATTAAGATGGATATCACAAAGATAGTTGAAAAACTATAAGCATCATTGCAAGACCTGAAATGGCCATGTCCTTTTTTTTGAAAAGTTTCTTTCAGGTTGCATATCACATTTTGAGCTCCATCCGCTACCCGGGTTGTTCATGTAAGAGAAACATATTCTTGGGTATCTTTCAGTTATAGGTTTTTGGGAGAAATCACAGTGGTATGGACCTAGAGGCAAGTTCTCTATCATAAAAGATAACCCATTGTATTGTTCTATGATAGCTTATAAATATGAAGAAAATATTATCTAGATATAATCAAGGGAAGTTGACACCCTAGAATACATAAGGTTATAATCTGTAAAATGGATGCAAACATCATCCAGTTGGCCAAATCCATATTATATAATTGGGTGTGATAAATTATTGTTTTGGAGTTTCAATGGGAGAATCCTTTTAAGAACCACATTGTCAAATCAGATAAGATACCAAGGGTTAGTGTTATAGTTACTAGAAATCACGATCCTCTTGTTAGACATGGTTGAAGAACTATATAAGGTGTTGGAATCCATCAATATAAAATAAATGAGCATATGTCAGACAAGTGATATGACCGTCAAAATAAATTCATAACTCTGATAGCATCATGAACATTGCATGAATCTGTAAGGAGATTTTTGGTCACATAACCTAATACTGGTCTTATAGACCACAAGATTCCTGGGGATCTCCTAGACCACATAACACAAATTCATCTTGAAACCATGTGACCTGTCATGATACTCATGATCACATGGCCCAAACATGGTCACCCTATCCTCATTATAGTAAAGTGATCATGTGACTGAACCACATGATCTTGTGAAACCTAAAAGAAAAAAATATAGATAGGTTTCAAGAAATTACCATAGATAGATATACGGTTGACTCAACAAAATTCTAAGTCAAGGTAGGTATCATGAATAGATAATGAAATCAGTTCCCCTATAAATATAACATGATCAGTCCTTATGGAAGGTCATGTGAAGGGTTCACACGATTGAAGTAGATTTCATGAGCTTTGGAGAAGTTTATGTCATCATTTAATGAGCTCGGCTCAACTCTCCTATTTATTGGGAACACTTTGGAATCAAAATATTCACCTATAAGACCAAATGTTTCCTAATATACCAAATAGAGACAGCCCCAAAGAATCATAAATGCATTTAATTTCTAAGAACTAATCCCTTGTCCCTATGGACATCACTCATGAGGGGGGGGGGGGGATTTTAATGCCTTCAAAATGAGCATCGAAAAATATACAAGGGAAGAAATAACACAAACATGGGTATTATTTTATCCATAATGAAAAGGAAGTGACAATGCTCAAGATCTTGTGGATCACATAACCTTCCAAAAGTCACATGACCATCATAAGGTCATGGGACATGCACAATGCATGACCGGCTCCAAATAATAAGGTCATGAGAATGAGCCATGCACTGTGCAGGTCCCATTCCCATGACCTTATGATGGTCATGGGATAATGTGTCTTTCGGAAGTTTTTGTGATCCATAAGATCTTGAGCATCGTCTCTTCCTTTTCACTGCGGAGAAAATGATACCAATGTTTTTGTGGAGGATTGGGCACTGTATAGATCTTGATTTTGTGAAGTTTATGCTATTTCATTATGCCTCTAAAAAACCTGATTGTGTATGACTGGGCACTAGACAAGGTGTTGTGTGTGAAGAAGAACTTTACAGAGGTATTCAAATCAACCGATAACCCTTCGTCCACTAAATTTTATCTTCATCCTCCTAAAATAATTATCATCAAGGGATGAAAAACGCATTTCTCAGTGAACAAGGAGGATGTTGAGGAAATGTTCAACTTGTGAATTTACTCGATAATTGTGAGGGTCCTTATTTAGAATGTTGAAAGACCCTAGAAATTTCATTAACATACAAGTAGGATAGCAAAACTCTAGGGATTTGGTTAATGGAAGATGAATTTAATTGGAAGGGGTATTATCATATTTCCTTCCCTTATGATGACCTTAAACAGAGAGCATGAATTCTTGGGTCACTCTCCTTACAACATGGTTTCCTATGAATTCAAGAGTGGGATAAGAATTTTGACCCAAACATGGGAAGAAACACACATGCGTAAGTTTGGATCTGTATCTACAAATTAAATTAGCTCTATTGGAACCCACAAATATTATAAGACATTACCTCATCTGTGAGGAATCCAATTTGGATGGATAGAAATTTGGATAACCCAAGGTTTGAGAATTATGCAAGAATCCTTGTTGAAATTGACATGTCGAGAACACCTGTGGAAGAGGTAGTCTTAAATAAAAGAGATGACGGTATCAACCTGTTGATCTAATATGAAAGGAAACCAATAATCTTTTGGAATTTCATGTTCTTTGGTCATCTTTATTTGTAATGCATTATGGATAAATATTTTTCCTTCTTCAATATAAAGGGTTATGAGGAATCTAATTGTCTTAGGAGGAAAAGAAAGGTGAATATTTCAGTCCCTGATCTGAAGAGAAAAGACATTGTTGGCCCTTCTCATATGGACAAGATATGGGACAAATCTATGAAAAAGAAGAAAATTTGACAATATACCTCCTTTGGAACTTCTAGTGTGCCTAATGGTGGTCTTACTAGATATGGGAACACCAATATTTCCTATAAAGGTGTTGGATTATATCCAAAGGTATCACTCTTGAGTAATGGAATGCTTATGGAAAATGTATCCTTACCTAACTAGGAGATGACTACCTAAGGGAACACCCAATTTGAAGGACAAGTATCCCTAAAGGCACTTTTTACTAATGCAATGTGTGGTTCAAAAGAGGATTTGTTAACTATACTTGTGTAGGAGAACTCAAAGGAAATCATTATTGATCCAAAGAGTAGGCAACATCCTAATGTGACCCTCTTATCAAAGGTATAAGGACTTCAGGAAGCTGGTGTACTTGATGCATCATCTAATTCTATATAGATGTGTTGATTGCAGTACTTTTCACCCTTTTAGGATGCACCTTCGGGTTCTCAAGAGGTGGAATTGAGAAGAAGTGCCCATAGGTGCCCATATCTCATGATTTGATGGAGACTGATGGACCCCTCATGTCCATGCCTAGCATAATAGAGTAGGAGAAAGCCTTGAAGGAAACCTCTCCTATTTCCCTAGATGTTAGTATACACAAGGCTCACCAAGAAAAATTTAGCAACACCAGCCTGCTAAAAAAAGTGATTCAGATGGGGGTTTATCACATGTACATGCCACTAGGATTTCTAAGAAGAAGGTATCCATGGATTCATAATCTCAAGATGGAATGTTTGTGAATATATTTACACTCGTAAGTGGTGAATTATGGTTTTATGAAGTTGAAGAAATGCAAGTTAGTGAGATGGCTTTCATCACCTCCATTGAGGTTAATGAAGATGAATCTACAACAGTTAAATACAAGTAGGAGAAAGACATGGGTAGTGATTCAAAAGTCATGAAAAATAAAAGTAAATGGAAGTAAGGTTAGGGAAAAATACCTATAGTAAAACATTGATATCCCTAAAGAAGGGCTCAAACTCTTTTTAATTCAAGATACTCTATTAGAAATGTCAAGGGATAGGGAACCCCATAACAACCAAGTCCCTTCAACATTTTATCTTGGCCTATAAACCCATGATCATTGGCATTGTTGATCCAAATATCATATTTTCTAATTGGAAAAAATTCAGGTGGGATTATCTTGGTTATGATTTTTTCTCATAAAATTGTCAACCCACAAATATGGATCACTTGTATGTTCTATGGCATGAAACTATCCACATCAACATTTTCATTAAGGAACCTCAGAGTGTTTTAGTCTCTTGCAACTTATTAGGCTAGGATCTATCATTCTCATTTGTGTATGATTCTACATATTACATTAGAATAAGGGAGTTATGGGGATAACTACAGGTAATTTATGATGGTATGAATAAAAAATGGGATTGCATTGGAAGATTTTATTACTATTATGAATCTGGATGAGAAAATTGGAGATAAATGCAGTCATACCTATTTGAAATTTTCGTCTTGTATCCATCACTGCAAATTTTTTGAAGTCCATGTTTTAGGAGACGATTTTACCAAATGTCGATACACACTGAATTGTAGGAAGGAAGGAAATTTAGATAGATTCATTATTTAGATGGATGATCAAAGTGCCGATCATTGGGTTTTAGGATTCACTATCCCAAAACATCGCTCTGATCACAATCTTATCAATATGGATGTCAATATACAAATGAAAAGATTAGCTTCTATTCTATTTTGATTTAATAATGGGTGGATTGTAATCCATGGGTGCATGGAACTTGTTTTTGAGGCTTGGAAACATGATATTGTTAGAAATCCTTTTTAAAGGCTGGTTGGGAAATTAAAACACACCAAATAACTGCTCAAAATTCAGAGTAGAAATTTGTTTTTTAATTTTTATATGGATATTAAAGCTTTTGAAGAATAGATTCATGCATCCAGATCATGATTCAACATCATCTTAGTCCATCTAGGTAGAGTATTGAGCCCCATAGTAGGATGGATGACCTCTTAATAACTAAAGAAATGTTGGAAAAAATCAACTGGATGAGAAGTGGCTAAAATATGGGGATAGAAACAAAAATTTCTTCCATAGATTTCATAAGGAGGCTAGGGGGGACGGTTGGGAATAAAAAAATCAGTATAAATGGACAACTACATAATTCTTAAAGTGAAATTTCTCAGACAGTGGTAAGGAATTTTATGGGTTTATACTCTGATGATGGGATGACACACACACAAAAAATGGTTAGGAATATGAATTCTTGCATTGAGGAGCATCAGAATCAAGATCTTATCAAGACTCCACATAAAGAATAAATTAAAGGGGATTTATTATCTCTCAACATAGAGAGTGCACCCATCCCTGATGGTTTTTTTAAAAAAAATCTTGTTTTATTGGGATATCTTGTAGGATGATATTACTCAAGAAATCCTGGAATTATTAAATCACTCCTCTATGCCTTATGAGATGAACTCATACTTTATTTCATTAATACCCAAGAAGGATAATTCACATGACATTAAGGAATTCAATCCCATGTATCTTGGGAACTCAATCCCCAAGTTCATTAGTAATATAATCATGAATAGGATGGGGTCAGTAGTTCAAGAATTTATCACCCCAAATCAATTGGGATTAATCCCTGGAAGAAGTATTTAGAGTTTTCTCTTCAATGCTCTAGAGAGTATACACTTAATGAAAATGAAATCAAAGAAAGAGAAATTTTCACTCAAAATTTACATTTTAATAGCATTTGACACATTTAAATGGAGATATCTTCTAATGGTAATCAGAAGATATGGGTTTCCAGAAATGTTTTTTAATCCTATTTGTGAAATTATTATCTCTTCAAGGCAGTTTATTCTCATAAATAGGGATGTTCTTTCAACGGCTCGAGGGGTTTAATACAATGTGATCTTCTCTCATGAATTTTTTTCCATTTTTTAGGATTACTTGAGTAGATTCATCAATGACCTCACCCAAATTGGATTTTATAGGAAAATTAAGGTTGGGAAGACTGACTTTATTCCTTCACACATGATTTATGCAGTTGGAATTTTATTTCTTGGACAAGCCTCAAAAATACCATCTCCTTAATAAAGGAAATCTTTACAAATTATAAGGAAGTTTTTTTGGGCATGCCATATGTTGAGACAAATCCTTTATGGTCATTAGTGAAGGCATTTTAGTTAGTAGGAAAACAAGATAACACAACATCTTAGAGCGAGGAGGGGGTCTCCCCACTTCGACTATCTTGGTGTACCCCTTTTTTGGGGATAGATGAAGATGTTGTATTTGGAAGCCATATATTTCATTATAGTTAATCAAATGAAAAAGTGGAAGGGGAAATCAATGAATGAGGCTGGAAGGGTTTTTCTTATTTATTCTATCATCATGTACAAATTTTTGTATTCCTTCTCAATATATAGATGGCCAAAGGGTCTTATTAAGGATATTTAGAGCGTGGTTAGGAATCTTATATAGACTTAATCAGTCCATGAAAAGAACTCAATTATTTTATCTTGGAAGGAATACAATAAAATAGTATAAATGAGAGGCCTTGGGATCAAATACCTTTGGATTTTTAATAGCGATCTTATCCAGAAATTTATATAGAACTTGATTTCTAATGATTCACCTGGTGATTTCCTTACTATAAGGTTTAAAGGGAGATTATTGAATGGATTTAAGTACTACCTTGTCTCATCTATTTGGCCTCCATCAAGAAATCCTTTAATAGGATCATGTGTGATACTCAATGGATGGTATGTAGGGTATCCACTCTTAATTGTTGGACCACTGAATGGATTGAGTATCTATTGCAGGACAACATGAGTATTCAACCTGATGATAGGCACATATTGATTAATTATTTTTTTATCACATTTTACCAATTGTGGAAGAATGATCCCACCACAAGTCCATTAGGATATTTGATGTTATACTTTCATGGATTGTGATACCATGGTATTGAAACCAAGCACTATTGGATAGTTCAATACCAATGAGTTATATAAAATGGAATGTGGAGGCTCCACCCAAGCACCATCCCGTTTAACAAACTTCAACACTCACTTTATTATACCATCCCATTTCATTTTAATATTAAGGATCTGAAAAAAACTAACTAACCACCCATGAGAAGCTCGAAAAGGTTGGTTTTCAGATGGATTATGTATGCCTTCTATGCATGAGTGCTGATGAAAGTGTAAAACATATATTCCCGTCATGCAGCTTTGCACAAAAAATATGGGAATACATTGGATCCTTATTTGGTCTGAAATTTGACACACATATTTAGCTTAATGTCGTCATGGAGCGACTTTGTTATACTGATTGTAGTGTATTGGTGCACAACATACTATTTGAGACTACTACTGCCAATTTTTCTATTAATTGGAGGACCCAAAATGATATGTTCTTTGAGGCCAAGAAACCCACTCTATAGTTCATCTCCATACATCATGAGTTTTATGCAGAATCAATGTTACAAACTAGCAGAATGAATAAAAACTTGAATAATTTCAATACTCTTTGACTCTTGGGTGTTCCTGGCTAGCCTTGAAAACTAAAAATTTTCAAGTACATTTGCTGGACACCTACAATCAACCGATGAATCAATGAAAATATTTATGGGGAAGATTTTTTCATTATGGGGCCATTGGGCCATGCAGTTGTATTTTGAATATATCATGGATTTGTTAAAAGGGTTCTTCTATCACTACATTGATGTTGGGGTAACATGTAAAGATGAGCTATGGGTGATGATATATGCAGTTGACTATGCCATCCAATAAAAATGGAACTTATTATGGACTGAATCCAACTTTGAAAATATGGATCAAGATTTATAAACTAGAATAAGGAATGTACCTTGGTGCATCCTACATTATTGATTTTAATGTCTCAATAAATCCACTCAACTCAACTTGGTTATATCACATGATTACTGGGAGGAAAATGATGTTTTAGATGTTCTGTCAAATAAATTTGTAATAGATATGGCCAGGATGTGGTCCTTCATGGCCCTGGAATATTGTTCTCTAATGTTGGAGGCTGATGTCTATGGTACAATTCACTCTCATATCTATAATAACCCCTTGTAATTCTTGACTCATTTTTCATTATTATATATTTTTCTTTGGACCAATTTCCTTCAGAACCAAGACTTTGCAGTAAAAGGTGAAAAGATGTAATCCAATTATGGAATGAAGATATGATTATCATCATGTGAAATGGGTTATGCACACTGATATATCACCATTGATCTTGTACAGTCCCCCTCAACATTTTATCATAATCCTATGTAAATACCTCTTGATAAATGGCTTGGTCACACATATGAGTCACAACAAGTTGTGTTTGTATCATGAAGAACCCTAAATGATTCATATACAATCAATAAAACTATTTTTTATAGGAATATTGATCTCTTGAAGACACTTAGACATGCCAAAATGACCTTGTATGATCTCCTTGGCATATCAACATGGTCAGGAAAAATCCCATTGACCAGCCTGGGTCCAATAAATGTGGCCAAGGTGCAACATTACTACCGTCATTCATCATAATGTGACTCCCCCCAAATGACCTAAGGTAAGACCATGTGAAGTTAATGACACCAAATAACTCCACCAAATCCAACAAAAATCTATGTGATATGCACCACACAAGGTTTCTTATAACAGGGGTGGAAAGTCCTTTAAATCCATCCCCTCAATAGAAAACAATCCATCCCAAATCCATTACTGACCCATCACGGATAGGATCTCAGGGGATAATTTCTTGGAGTGTCTAGTCACACAATTGTAAAGGTATTCCACTAGGTGAAACCAATAGAATGGAATAAGAGATCACATGATATACATAGGAAATTCACATTATCATTTGATAGATCATGCAAATGACTTCTGATGTGCAACCAAATTATGAAAAGGATATCCTGCATGACATTGAGGTTATGAGAAACCAAAAATAAGCTAAAACCGGAAAACATTGTGTCATATATTCAATAAAATACTAAAATATAGGAGAATTATGTGAACAAAATATAAGATGATCATCATGCACTTCACAGAACTCTTCTAGATCATGTTACAACACGAAGACATGTTTCTGAAATCATTAAATGAACCCTTGAAATATTATTTGGACCATTCAATATCCCTTAAACATATTAAATCAAGTCATATAGTGCCTCTTGGGAATACCACCAAAAGTATTTTTAAGTCATATGGGATTTTCAAGCCAAATCTTATGATGTGCATCATACATGTCCCCCAAGTTATGCGGTGACATGAAGACATGTCAGCTATGTCTTGAGATGATTCCAAGGAATGTCTTCTTGAATCATGCAATATCACCTAGAAAATATGTATTGGCCAGGTGGCACCCTCTAGACATGTTGTATTGGATCATGTGATGTCCTCTAGAAAAAATGACCATTCCACGTGACGTCCTCTAGACATGTTGCCCTGGATCTTGTGATGTCCTATGGACATAAAATCTTGACCATGTCGCATCCTCTAGATATGTCATCCTGGATCATGCAACACCATCTAGAAATGTCAACCTAGATCTTGCAACCTCCTTTAGACAAGTCTGCTAGGGAATGTGGAACCCTTCAAACATGTCATCTTTCATCACGAAATGTCCTCCAGACATGTCATCCAACTTATGAAATGTTAGCCTAGACATGTCAAAACATCCTCATACATGTGAGTAGACAACTAGAAAAAGTCATCTTGATCATGTGATGTCCTCCATACATGAAAACCTTGATCAAGAAGTGGAATCGGTACATGCCATTCAGATTATGTGATTTCCTTCCAAAAAGGAAAATAGAATCATGTAATTATCTTTGGACAAGTCCGTTAATAAACAAGGGAGTGTCCAGAAATTCTCAAACATGTTAGGAAGATGATCAATTCAAGTCAATCGAACATCCCGGGACATGATAAACTTGTATAGTGGTCATATTAGGGAATCCTCAGTGTGTAAGACTCAATCAACAGCATAATATGACATGCCCCCATATTATGGAATCATTTGTGTGTAAGCCCTAATTATTGGAATAATATGATATGTCTCCCATATTAGGTAATTTTCTGTGTGTAAACCCAAATCAGTAGCATAATATGATATGTCCCCCATATTAGTCAATCCTTTGGGTGTAAGCCCCAATTAGCGACATAATATAATATATACCCCATATTTTGGCACCATCAGTGTATAATCCCCAATTAGTGGAATAATACGATATGTCCCCAATAGGGTAGCCTCTATGTGTAAGCCCCAATAATTGAAATAATATGATATGTCCCCCATATTATATAAGCCTTTGTGTGTAATCCATAATAAAAAACATAATTTGATATGTCCCCCATATTAGAATAGCCTTAGTGTATAATCCCTGACTAGTGGAATAATATAATATGTCCCAGATATTAGTGAATCCTCAGTGTGTAAGTCTTGATCTATGACATAACATGATATTCTACCATATCAGTGAAACCTCAGTGTATAATCCCTGATTCAACTGAACTACATAAACTCTGATTCCTGCTATAACTGGGATATATAGGATGCCTTCCTAAGGCCTGATCACAAATGGGAATCCACATTAGTGTAAGTTGTAGGATTAAAATAGTATATGTATATGCTCAATTACAAGGAGGAGTGAATTTTATCTTTAAAAACATTCATTTTTAACCTCATGGAAAACTATGTTTAACAAAGTTAAAAAAGGTAAATTCACAAAACCTAAAATATTTCTATGAGACAAACATACATAGGTTCCAAAAATATGTTTCCGGAAATGAATCTTAAGAAAAGTTTACTTAGGAAAATATTTTACCTTAAAGAATATATAATATTACTTATCAGGGTAAATAAAAGTATAAGAAAGTAGAAAAAAAGATATACTTCATTCTTTATCAAAATACATCTGAAATAAAACTTCAAACAAAAGAAGTACAAATTAGAAAATCTTTTAACTTTAAGAGTAGGGTATCCAAAAACATTGGATAAAGGTCACTTGATTTGTACTTTCAAGAAATTCTGTCTTACCCACACTAGGGTAATACCTCAATAAGAATATCAGAATCTGTCTTTCTATCCCCAAAAGCCCTCAATCTTTAAGGTAGTCAGAACCTATGTCATCATATCCCCATAATTCCTTGAACTTTAAGATAGTCGGCACCTTTGTCTTCCTATCCCTAGAGGCCCTCGATTGTACTCAGCAACAATCAAAGTCACATAAAGAAAGATGAACAATGTGTTCAGAGCATACAAAGTTGGAGAGCCTCTCCTTCTAGAAATCACATTATAGAATGAAATCTCTAGATTAAAGGAATGGTAATGATATTGTTTAAATGTGCTCCTATTTATAAGAAAAAATATAATGGTCTACTCCCTCCTCTGATGGTCATAATTTTCCTTGAATCTCAGATGAACCTGTACATGTGTCACTCAACCAATGGTTAATTAGAACTAGATTTTACGACATTGTTTTAGAATAATAACATGTGTAAGGAAAATGATGTAGCTTAACTAAATATGAATTTATAAAGTCTAAGGAAATATATATTTTAGAGTCTAATCATATAAACAATAATAATCTATAAGACATGGATATTCAGATTCTGTTTTAAAAAGAATTCAGAATCTGAATTCTAAAAATTCTGGAATCTATATTCTAATGAATCTAGAATCTGGATTATGAGGAATTCAGAGTCTGAATTATGAGGAATTAAGAGTCTGAATTCTAAAAAATTTGGAATCTGAATTCGGATGAATTAGTATCCTTAATTATGAAGAATTTGGAGCCTGAAATATATGGAATTCAGAGTCCGAATTATAATGAATTTAGAGTCTAAATTTTAGAGAATTATGAGTCCAAATTTCAGAAAATTTGGAGTTTGAATT
The DNA here is from genome assembly GCA_963277665.1 of Viscum album. Lineage (NCBI taxonomy): Eukaryota > Viridiplantae > Streptophyta > Magnoliopsida > Santalales > Viscaceae > Viscum > Viscum album. The sequence continues at coordinate 353,014,841 of OY728162.1, forward strand.
TTAGAGAATTCGGAGTCTTAATTTTAATGAATTCATATTCTGAATTTCAGTGAATTTGGAGTCTAAATTTTAGATAATTCGGATTTTGAATTGCAAAGAATTTGGAGTCTAAACATTAGAGAATTCAAAGTCTGAATTTCAAAGAATTTGGAGTCTGAAAATAGAATGCTCTGTTTCCAGAAAACTATAACATTCTGAAGTTTTAGATACAAATATGATTTTTTTCCTTAGTAATAAAATGAGTTTAACTATATGAAATTATAAAATGACACAATGAAAACAACGTTAAGGATAAAATTTCCTTAGATAAGGGAAAATTTACTTAAGAAAACTGTCCTTAGGGAAAGATAATTTTCATTATGATAATGTGTTTGTGATTTTCAAAACATAGAGGAATGGGAAATTCATAAGAAAACCTTATTGACACAACAATATCCTCATTTTCGGAAAGCACAAATAACTCTATGAAAAAGAATATAAGAACTAATAATTTTCTTTATAAACATTAAAATAAAAAAGTATCCCCTTTACTAATGAATCATGATGAATACGGCTGACTCCCCCTTTGGTTTTGAGATCCCTAAGGATCATATTCTTGACTTCCTTAGAGAACAAAATTTATATTTTTATTTAAAATCCCCCATTCTTGAACACCCCCTTACTTAGGTCATTCTTTTCTTTATAGCTAGTATTATTTTTATTATTCCTTTCTTCCCATTTGTGATTCTCAAAAAGGAATAGAGTGAATAAAAAACATGGCACCTAAAAGATTATAGCTATACACAAAAAAATGAAGAGCAACATGATATTTCATTATGATTGGAAAAATTAATATATGGAAGAAATAAAAAAAAGGCCATAATTTAAAGGGAAAAAATATTCATCCTTCTTTTTCTTTTGACATGATATTCTTCAGGATAGTCTTCAATTTATTGAGCTCCTTATGGTCTTACTCAAACTTCTTTTGAAACTTTTCTTGATATTGCTATTTATTTTCCAGAGCCTTGATCTTTTCATCCCGAGAATTAAAGATTTATTCTTGAGACTTCAGTAACTCTTTTTGCTAATTGATGTTTTCTTCAAACTCTATTATGTGATCCCTTTATCTCTTCAGATTTAAGGAAACTAAATTTAGCTTCCCATTCAGAACATTGTCTTCTGGCTTCCGGGTTACTTGTTTGAGGTTCAACTTCTCTATAAAACTAGTTGTAAGATTTTTTATCCTATCATCTAACTTATCAAAAGCATATTTCACTGAACATTGGAATTCATGAAGAATTATCAAGTATTCAATTGTTATTTTAGACTATTATGTAATTTACTTACATGATCTCATATGAGCAACATAACCAATATGAAAGGATTGGAAATCAGCCTCAAGCTTGATTAATTTTTACATGATCATGCTAACTGAATATAAATTTTTATTGAATGAATGTTGAAGCATTTTAAACGTCATGTCAATACTCAGAAATAAGGGAATGGTGTCTACTAATTTCTTTAGTAACATTACAAGAATGTCTTAAAACATTGAGGATGATTCCGAATCTGATTCCCTTGTTTTTCCATATCTACATCCTTCCTCTTGGATGAACCACCCACATCCATCTTAATAACGACATTTTTCTTAGGTGTATCAACTATAACATGTTTTCCATTATCCATTCTAGTAATATTCTTCACAACCTTTGGATATTGATGCTCACTATCTGAAACTTGGAAGATTTTATCTTTATCATCCTTTTCCCTATCAGCATCTCCCTCAATATCAGGAGATTTAATGAATTCATGATTACTAATTTCATCATCATAAGGTTTATTATCCTCTTCCTGACCCTCATCCTCTTTTCTTTGAGAATAAAGATTCATTGATTCTGACTAGAAAGTCCAGATCGACAGATTTTCAGAAGGGATTTCCTTCTCATGATATTCTTTGACTTTCCTTATCACATTATCACTCTCATCTCTATCTTCTTCTTCCTCTTCCTATTCTTCGACTTCCACTTCTAAAACGGTCACTTTTTCGACTTCGGGTTCCGAAATTAAAATCTTCTTTCCTAGAGTCACTGGTACTGATTCTTGTAGAAAATATTTTGGTACCAGAATCCATTAAGATGATTTCCCAGTATCCTTGATAGGAGATTGAAAATTTTCTACCTCAAAAAATTTCTTCTTTTGCATCTATTGTTTTTCTTGCCTATTGAATTCCTCAGCAGCCTGAATTTTTAATGCCTTTTCCCCAATAGGATCAATAAGAAAACTAGGATCTCCTTCATTCCTATTTTTCTTATGTTTCCTCCATTTAGCAGAAACATCATCAGGAAATGTTTTTTTCTTCTTCGGTTTTGGGGGTGCTGACTAACTTTCCTAAATTGTGGGTTTCTCTTTGATTTCTGGTTTCTTCTATTTTATCTTCTTCTATGGTTTCTTGGAAGTCTCTACAACTTCCACATTCATTGATAAAGTTTCAATTTTACTTTCTGATAGAACAAAAAATTCACCAGATTTTCTATTGAAACTGACTTTCATCTTTTTCAATGTGTCACCACTTAGCAATTGTTTTTTGAAAGTTTTTGGCTTAGAGATATAGGGGATTTCGAATGACTCTAGTCATAACACTATGATTATAGATATAATTTCTGGATACATGATTATTTTTGATTTTAGAGTTCCATTCTTGATATTGGTAATCATCAGCAAGATATTCTTCAACAAGTTTATCTTCCTCAAGTTGACTAGAAAATCTAGAACGTAGATGTCACTTTTTTTTAAGGAGTCATTGTCTTTTTTCTCAGAATTAGAAAAACCTGTAACCATAATTATATCATCCTAAAATTCATTAAGAGATGGTTGATCATTAGTGTTTTCACTCCTTTGAGTCCAAGGAACTCTATTTCATTTTCCCTATCAATGTTTCCTGACTGATCTAGTAGCTTATGGGTGCACAAAATCGCTTCTCTTTCATATGGTACTCTAATGATACTTGCTTCCATGTTAATGGAAAGAGAATAGGTTTTACCATAATTCTTTACTGAAAACATATCTCTTCCAACTTCATTAAAAAAACAAACTATCCCAAAAAATTCAACAAGAAACTATGGATAAACCAGATCCTAACTTTTTAGTTTAGCTACACAAAGGCTCTCCCATCCATTCAACTTAATATTTTGCGAAATTAGGGAATTATACGTACTAAATAATCTCAAATCAACTAACATCTTATTAATATTTTTCATTCTGTGATTTCATTAGATAAATACAATTTCTTTTGTAGAGTGGCTTCCAAAGGCATCCATAGTTTAAGAAAACTCAAAAAAGAGGAAAAAGATTTTTGAAGAGGCGGAGCTTCGACATGAAAAATCTTGTAATCGGATGTGGGAAAAAGTGTAGGGTGGCCTCTATATAATCATTGAAGTGACTGTTTGAATTCCCAAAATTATACAATCATTGAAACAAGCATGATTTGATCTTATTTTTGAGATTAAATCCGATGAAGTATTTGGTAGGTTCTGATCTTTTGATGTTTTAAGGTAAAAATTAGGATTTAAGGAAAAGTGAATCTGAAAAAAAATTCCTTAAAATAAGATAAAAATACAAACAAGTAAAAAATTCAATTACGAAATCATAATTTAGGAAACATGCCTTCTATATTGCTAGAAAAATTGGTAGTAATTGAGAAAATTTTCTTAAAGATCTTTAGAATCTATAAAATATTATTAAAGAAAAAAAAAATTTGAATCCAAAAAATTTTAGCATGTAAACAAAAAAAATTAGTCTCTAGAATTGTGAGTTCTGAAAATTTTGATTACGGAAAAATTTGACTAAGAGGCAAAAAAAATTTGGTTATTAAGAAAATGTAGTCCCCCTATGAAAAACATTTAGTTAATATCAAGAGATAGGTTTTAATAAAAAGGCAGTATATATGATTTCTTTATGTTTATCATTCCTAACTTTTTATTAATTTATTCAAATCTATAGGAGAGTAGAGATTTTGTAAAAATATCATCAAGTTGATCTTGCATTTTGATAAATTGAAGAATGATATCTCTTTTAATTGTGTGATCCCTAAGAAAGTGATGACTAATAATTTTTTTTTTCATGAGAGTGATGTGTTGGGATCTTGATTAGGGAAATGGAACTAGTGTTATCAATAAATATATGTGTACATCTCATGACATAGTCTGTGAGTGTGTGTTGCATCCAAAACACTTGATCACAACCACTTCCATCTCCTACATATTCAGCTTCAGTAGTGTAAAGTTCTACAAAGTGTTGCTTCTTACATGACCGTGAAACTAACAAATCACATAAGAAATGACATGTTCTAGATGTACTTTTTCTATCCATTCACATCCACCCAAATCAGCTTCTGAAAATATTTTTAAAACGCAATAATTTCAAAAAAGTATAGAAAAGTCCTAAATCCATGGTTCCCTTTAAATAGAGAAAAATTATTGTCACTGCTTTTAAATGATATTCCTTTGGATTAGATTGATATATTGCACATAATCATACTAAAAACGTTAATTTTGGACTCCTCGTGTATTAATCATGTTTTAATGATCACAAATATCTTTAATAATCTTAATTATCATTAATGATCACCAATCTTATTCAATCATGTGTATTTATGTTTCAAATTCACTCATGCTTTATAATGGTTATGCTCAATACAATTCATGGATATTTTTTTAAGACTGAATACTGTTATTTGCCTAAGTACAAGACACCGTGAAGCAAGAAACAGTTAGCCAGACACCATGAAGCAAGTCACAGTTAGCCAGAAACCGTGAAAAAACACACAGTGATCAAGACACTATGAAGCGAGATACCATGACCGAGACACCGTGACCGAGACACCGTGACCGAGACACCGTGACCGAGACACATTGACCGAGACACCGTGACCGAGACACCGTGACTGAGACACCGTGATGGAGACACCGTGACCGAGACACCGTGACCGAGACAATGTGACTGAGAAACCATGACCGAGACACCGTGATTGAGACACCGTAAGCCAAGAAACCATGAAGGCAAAACACTATGAATATTAGACACTGTGACACTCAGTCCGTGACACTCAGACACCATGAAGGAGACACTGTTTTCTCAACTTATTGTGACACCGTTTATTAAACTATTTTGTCGTCATTCAATTTAATTATTAAAGGTCATATATGATGCCTTTAATGCACTGACATAATTAATGTTTCTTTGTAGATATATTATGATGTACAAGGCACAAAACACATGGATCCTATAGGCTAAATCTCATGCATTCAAAGTTAAAATATTGTAGAGTGCCCAATGTAAATAGCGTGGGATACTGAACAGAAAACAAGAGAGTGAGTACGAACACGAAGACCACATTGCAAGATTTTCAAAGAAAGAATTTTCACATGCATGCAATCCGACTCGGCTGAAGAACATATGAAGTACACTGGAATCTAGAGAACATCTCCAAATTTTAAAAGCTCTTTGTGAACACAAGCTGAATCACGACACTCTGTTTTTCAAGACAAAAACCAGAGAAGGACTCAGAAGCATTTCTACTAAATCAAAGGAGTCCAGAGCTGCACTCAGATAACAAGATCTTTTCAAAACTCATATATACTCTCTCTTAGTGATTCTTTTACTTACCTTTTGATAAGTGTGTGTACTCTGTATATTCCATACACACACTGACTCATGTGCTATACTGAATGATTTCTAAATACTTACACCTAACACTATATTTCTATTTACCCACGAAAACTGTGGAAGAGGTCCATGTGTGGCCTGATTTTTGTTTTTGTTTACCCACAAATACTGTGGAAGAGGTCCCTATATGACCTGGACAGTCTTTCTACTGTTGTTAACCCCGATCCAGGGTGTGGATCAATGTTTATTAATATAAACTGCTTGCTGGAAAGTTATCACCAAGTGGAGTGGATTAGGTCTCTGATTGAGATTGAACCACTTGTTTCATATCCGCTGTGATATTTAAATTTAGTCTTCTCTGTTATACTACATTTTTTCATAATCAAGAAAACACTAATTTCAATTTTATAGTTAGTCTTGTAATGAAGTTGTAACCGATTTATCTTAGTAGGATAACTTCAAAAGTAATATTAATAATACATATTAAGATTACTGAGAATTAATCAATATTCTAAGAAGTTATTTAAATAGTCAAACTCTTATAATAGTATAACCTTGATTAGCTGGGCTGTATCTATTATTACGGAAAACCATATCTTTTAAAATAATAATTTTTTTTGTAATAGAAATTTTTATAGTCACTCAATTTACCCCTACCCTCTTGGGTGAACTAATCATACCAACATTTGGTATCAGATGATTCTTTATTAGGATTCTATGTAATCTTACTCAAATGTGATTGTAGTTGTACTTTAATGATCTATAAATTTCTGTTAATTCTAAATTTTGTGCTCTTTTAAAGTAATTTGTTAGTTTGGATAATAGATTGGAAGGTGCTGCAACCAAAATACCACCATTATTTAATGGAACCAACTATTCTCAATGGAAAATTAAAATTAAAATGCATCTAGGGAGTATGATCTTTGAAATTTGGTCATCCATTATAGATGAATACAAACTTCCTGTGACTTATAGAATTACATGGGATGAACCTACAAAACTTGATTATAATAACAATTTCTAAACCATGAATACTCTGTACTATTTATTAAGAGATGAATAATTTAATTGGATTTCTACTTGTAAAACATCCCATGAAATTTGGGATATCTTGTCTATCTCACATGAAGTCACATCTAGTGTAATGAAAATTAGAATTAATACTTATACTATAAAATATGATAATTTAAAGATGAAACTTGATGCGCATATTTATGACATGTGTCATAGGTTCAATGAGATTTTCAACATAATGATTTCTCTTGGAAGAGAAGTCACTGCCAAAGAACAGATCATGATAATTCTTAGGTGTTTACCAAAAAAATGGAGGGGAACCTCTGTCTGAATTAGAGAATCATGTGACACGAGCAAGATACCCTTAAAATAACTCATTGGGAAATTGATGATGTGTGAGGAAGAGCTGAAATTCAACAAATAAGAGGAGGATGAACCGAAGAGGAAATCTGTAGCATTCAAGACCACCTTCTCAAAGCACAAAGACAAAGGGAAACGCGAAGCTCCCGTTGAATGTTCTACCACTGAACAATCATCACATAACAATGATGAGGAGATGGCTCAACTGGCTAATAGATTAAAAATATTTTACAGAAATAAGTACTTTTTCAGAAATCCAAACTTCAAGGGCAAATATGGTGTAAAAGGAAATTGGAAAAATGACTGGAAAAGAAGTGGCAAAACTGATGAAATTGTATGCTATGAATTTAAACGCAATGGACATATGAAGGCCGACTATCCAAAGCTATAATATAAGAAGAAGAATGAGGATAAGGACAAGAAGTACAAAAAGGAAATGAAAGAAAAATGGAGTGCCTTTGAGGATAGTTCAAGCAACTCAGATACATTACCTAATGAACATGATAACAAAGCCAATATGTGTTTTATGATATACACATATGAGGTAACACTGAAATCTTATATGCATAATTCATACTATTCTGAAGAAGAAAGTGACTCTGAATATATGAATAATGAAGAAATGATTGAATACTATAACATCCTTGAAGAGACATGCAATTAATTAAAAGATAAATATAAATTATTGAACAAAAAACATTCTCTCACTGCAAATGTTCAATCTGAACTTACTACTTAAAAGGAGAAAAATTCTCAACTGCTCAAAGAAAAAAATGAATTAAAAATGTCTAATGAGAAATTAAAAAGGGAATTAGAGAATTTTACTAATGTGAAAAATACCATTTCCCAAATTCTAGGGAAAAACATCACCCCTAAATACAATACTGGCATTGGTTCTCAACCTGGTAAAAGAAACCTTGGTAGAACGAATTTTATTTCCAAGTCTAGGATATATAGTTTTGTTACCAGTTCTGGAAACAACTCATCCAGCTTGATTCATGATACATATTCTACTGTTTCATGTTTTCGTGGACCAAATACATTTTATTTTTCAAATACTTTACTTAATTATTATAGGAAACCGACGAGACAAATATGGGTTCCTAAAGAAATTATTACTAATATTACTGGACCCAAACAAGTATGGGTACGTAAATTTGTCCTTACATCATCATGTTATAGAAAAGATACTTAAAGAGATCCTGTAATAATCCAGGGTACTTGGACAAAGGATGTTCAAGGCACATGACATGAGACTACTCATGCTTCAAGAATCTGATAAAAGTATATGGAGGACATGTCACATTTGGTGACAATTCCAAACGGAAGATCATTGGCTTATGCCATATTGGTAACTCTGATTCGATTTTAATTTCTAAAGTACTATTTGTTAATGGCTTAAAATATAATCTGCTTAGTATATCACAATTATGTGATGATGGATATCATGTTAAATTTGAAAATGATGCCTGTAATGTCTTTAGTTCTAAATATGAATTATTATTTTCTGCGTCAAGGAATGAGAATGTTTATTCTATTAATTTAGATTCCTTAACTTCTCAAAATGTTTCATGCTTGAGTGTATTTCAAAATGAATCTTGGATCTGGCAAAGGAGACTAGGAAACTGTAATGTTCACTCCCTTAGAAAGCTAACGAGAGAAGGCCTAGTTAAAGACTTACACAAACTTGAGTTTCCAAATAACAAAGTGTGTAATCTTTTTCAAAAGGGAAAACAACACAAAATCTCTTTAAAATCAATGAATGAAGTTTCTAATTCTCAACCTCTCTAATTGGTTCACATGGATTTGTTTGGACCATCTAGAGTTTCTAGTTTAAAAGGGAAGAACTATGTTTATGTTCTAGAAGATGATTTTCCTAGATACACCTGGACCTTTTTCATGGCTCACAAAAGTGAAGCCTACTCTTATTTTACTAAGTATGCCAAGTCTGTAGAAAACCTTAGTGGCCTTAAAATTAAATCTTTAAGAAGTGATCATGACCATGAGTTTAAAAATCAAGAGTTTGAATCCTTTTTCTCACCAAATGGTCATAGTCACAATTTCTATTCCCCTAGAACACCTCCACAAAATGGTGTTGTAGAACAAAGAAATAGAACATTGCAAGAAATTGCTAGAACAATGCTTAGTGAATATGACTTACCAATTAACTTTTGGGCTGAAGAAGTTAATAAAACATGCTACATTATAAAGAGAGTCTTGATAAGTCCAATTATCAAAAACACCCCGTATGAACTTTGGAACTATAGGAATCCTAAGGTTAATTACTTTAGAGTTTTTGGTTGAAAGTCTTTATTCTCAACACTAAGGATAATCTTGAAACATTTTCATCAAGAAGTGATGAAGGAATTTTCCTAGGTTACTCAATGTCAAGTAAATCTTATAGAGTATTTAATAGAAGAACTAAATGTGTGGAAGAATCTATTCATATCAAGTTTAATGAAACAAATCCACATGAGCCTAGAACTATCCTAGAAAATCTGGAGAATGATGTATCAAATTTGAACATCAACTCAAAATCCTCAAATTACTCTATGAAAGAATCTGTGGAAACTTTTAATTCTTGAAATGCTCTTTAATTGAATCATAATGAACCAGAATATGTTGATGAACCTGAAATCACAAGTCCCTCTTTTTCTATAAAGGTTAGAACCCTTAGAAACCATCCCTTAGATGCTATCGTAGGAGACTTATAGAAATGAACACAAACTAGAGATTCTCTTAGAAATCAGGTTGAACATCAAGCCTTCTTGTCACAACATGAAGCTAAAAACATTAATGATTCCATCAAAGGTGGGTTTTGGGTAATGGATATATAAGAAGAACTTAATCATTTTAAAAACAACAATGTTTGGAAACTTGTTGAAAGTCCAAAGGACACTTTCATCATAGGTCCTAAATGGGTGTTTAAAAATAATGTAGATAAATCTAAAAATATTTTTATGAACAAGGCTAGATTAGTTGCATGATAATATATTCAAGAAGAAGGAATTGACTATGAGGAGACCTTTTCTGCAGTATCCAGACTTGAAGCTATTAGAATCCAACTTGCCTATGCTGCACATCTAAATTTCAAACTATATCAAATGGATGTTAAGAGTGCTTTCTTAAATGGGAATATATCTGAGGATGTCTTTGTTGAAAAACCCCCTGGATTTAAAAATCCACATTTTTTCAATCATATTTTCAAACTATCAAAAGCTTTATATGGTTTAAAACAATCTCCAAGTGCTTGGTATGACAGATTAAGTACTTTTCTTATTTCCAATGGTTTTACCAAAGGAATAGATGATCCTACTCTCTTTATAAAATTAATTTATAATGATGTTTTAGTTGTTCAAATATATGTATATGATATTATTTTGGGATCATCGTAAAATTCATTATGTCTTGATTTTTCTAAAATGATGCAAAATGAATTTGAAATGAGTTTAATGGGTGAACTAAAATTCTTTCTTGGATTTCAAATATTATAAAATAATGATGGAATTGTTTTAACTCAATGTAAATAAACTAATGTTCTTTTAAAACATTTTGGATTGGATAGCACTAAATGTAGTGACACTCCCATGAGTACCACCTATAAGTTGGATCTTGATGAAGATGGAAAATCTATTGATCAACCCACTTATAGAAGAATAATTGGAAGTTTACTCTACTTAACTTCTAGCCATCTGGACATTATCTTTAGTGTGTGTATGTGTGCTCGTTTTCAAGAAAATCCTAAAGATTATCATTTAAATGTTGTAAAGAGAATTTTCAAATACCTCAAGCATACACCCAATTTAGGATTGTTCTATCCCAAAAGAAAATCATTTGAACTAGTTAGTTATTTTGATGCTGACTTCGATGGATGTAAGTAAGATATAAAAAGCACCTATGGAACATGTCACCTTTTAGGAAAGTCACTAGTATCATGGTGTAGTAAGAAACAAAATTTTGTTGCATTATCTGCTGTAGAAGCTGAATACATAACTGTAGGCAGTTTTTGTGTAGAAATTTTTTAGATGAAACACACATTACAAGATTATGGATATCAATTCAGACATGTACCAATAATTTGTGACAACATAAGTCCTATTAACATCTCAAAAAATCCTATTTCACATTCTAGGACAAAACATATTGATGTAAGACAACAATTTTTGAGAGATCATTTTCAAAAACATTATATTACCTTGGAAATAATTGGTACTGAATATCAAATTGCTGATATATTAACTAAACCATTAAATTATTAGAGAATAGACTACATCGTACATGAACTTGGAATGATAAATCTAAAATAGATATCTTAATTATCTTACATTTCAATATTTTATTGTGTTTTACTTTACTATTTCATGATTATGGTTTCTAAGTTACCGTCTCCCATGTTTACGGTCTCACTGTTAGCACTTTGTACTCACGGTCTGACATTTACTGTCGCACCATAACGCTCACTGAAAAGTTCACTCACTGTGTCACCGTGATGTTCGCTCACTGTCTCACTATGATGACCACTTGCTATCTCACCGTAATGGCCATTTACTGTCTCACTGTAACAACCCTTCACTATCTCGTCGTGAAAATTATTTATGATTTTCTTTAAACCCATATCATGATAATTTTTATTTGACATCTTTTACTTTCCAGTGTTTTTGTTTTTATGACATTTGACATTCCCAAATGATAAAATAAATAGTTTTCACTCGGTTCTTCACCCAGACTTTACCCTACTCACTCGATTCGAACCCTTTCAACCTTGAAACCCTCTTTCTCTCTTGTGACCTTCAGTAGATGCCAAGAATGAAGAGACCATCATCATCCACATATGAAAAGAATCACCTGATGAAGAAGAGAGCACCCAAGCTAACACCTGAAGTGCCTCTGAATCCTAACTTGGTAAATCGATGTTTTGATCCTAAGAAAGAAATTTTCCCCGAATGGCTATTATCTAGAAGATATCTAGTCCTGAAAGTGTTAAGAGAACAAGGCTGGTGAGAATGGTTCTCAAAGGAGAATAGACCCATTTATCTGAGGTTAGTTGTTCATTTATACCAGTATGCACAATTTTCATTTGACTCTGGTGAAATCATTATTGTGAGAGCTGGATCAATGGCCAAAGATGTTCCTTCTCATCGAGGTTATGGGAAGCATGCCTTATGATACCTCATGAAGGAATTTGTGATGATTATCAAAGAGAACCCCCACCTAAAACTGATATATTTGACCTGGAAGATGCTTTGAAAACCCTAACTGGGAATGGAACCAAGAGAAGGGCCATAACTGCTGAACTTGATGGGGAAACAAGACTGTTGTTTAAGATTGTTCAAAATTTGATTAGTATAAAGAAAGGTGACATTGTTGTATTAAAGTACCAAGATGTGTTCTTGATTCATCTTATAAAAAATAGATACAAAATCAGCATGTGCAAGTACATCATTCACCATATGTGTGAATTGATCAAGGTTACAACCAAATACACTTCTCTATTCTACTCTTGGCTGATTTCTTCCATGCTTGTTTCCAAAAGAGTAGTTGGACCCAATGAAGAAGTGCTTGTGGATTGTGAGTACTGTCTCTCTAAAACCGTCATCAGAATAATGAAAATAAACTGGAATCCTTGGAAAATGGAGTGGGTGGAAGACAACGATAAATTTGTTTTGAAATTTAATCCTGTGGATTATCCATCAAGGCCGAAGGACATTTTTGATCCTGGTTTGGAACCATATGAACTTGGTGAGTATCCAGAAGAAGCAGAAGAAGAGGCTGAAGTACCTCATTGGGAAGAAATTGTTGTTGAGGAAAAAAGGACTATTGTTCCTCCTGTTGTTCTTGAAGAAGAAGTTCATATCCCTAGAGATGATGTTAATCTAGAAATCCAATCCGAGGCTAAAAGAGAAGCAGTTTTCACAGAATCTGAGAAGCAAGATATAGAAGAGGCTATAGTAGAAGAACTCCCTTCTATGATAGAAACAAATCTGTAACAAATCCCTATTATGGAAGAAAAAAATCATGAAGAACTCCTAGAGGAACAACCAATTCCTGATATAATACCCTCTGCTGAATAAAGGATGGAGATAACCTTTTAGTTGTTTGGAAATGAGATGATTGAGGAACTTAGAGATGAACCTGTGGATTTAGAACTAGCTCTTAAGCCTCTATATACTCAAAAGGAATCATCTGTTGAGGGGGAGGGAACCCAAAATCATTAGACTGATGAATCATCACATCTGGCTGAGTATAGTCTTGTGGACACCTAGTAAAAATTCCCTAGCTTTTATGATGTGAGTGAATCTCAGAAAGTTACTGACACTAGGCTTGATGTTTCCTCACTATTTCAGTTGAAGTCAGTTTCTATCTTTGTCCCTAAAAAGAGACCAAAACCTGAACCTACCCCTATACCAATTCCTTCACCTGAACCTCTTCCTGAACAACTATCCTTTGTCAGTACAGATGATTTGAAGGATTTTGGAGACACTATCTTGTCTGGAGTTGAGAAGATTTTGAATTACCAGACTCGTGCTATGACACATATAAGTTGGATAGATGCCTCACTACTTTTGGGGATGATTATCTGGAAAATACAACATAAAATGCTCCATGAAATTCAAGAAGTTCGAGCTGAGAATAAGTTGCTGAGTAATGAAGTCTCAACACTGAGAATCATGGTTGAAGATATGCAGAAAGAGATGTATTCCAGATCAGAACAAGTTTCTACCTCTCGAGAACCTTCTGTGTCTCAAATTTCTCAAGATGCTGTGTCTCAGATTCACCCTTACCTATTATCCATTGATGAAAAGATTACAGAAAGGCACAAACAGTTGATGAAAGAAATGATAGATCATGTGGTGAAACTAAATAAACTCACTGATGAATACACTGGCTGTATTCAAAAGGTACTAAATCATCTCAAGTCTCCATCCAGAACCGTCAAAGCTTCTCATACCTCTGGTGAATCCTCTAAACCTTCCTTGGATAGTTCTTTGCATAGATCTATAGTCCAAGAATAGCTTCAAGATTCTTTAAGTGGATTCAATGCGTCTTCTTTATCTGAAGATGTCATGAATAGTGATAGAGTTATTGACCTTGTGCAAATCCATTCCAAGATTGCCAATGATGCCCAACAGGAGATTCCTAATAAAGTGGACTTCTATTTCTACCAGATTTTCTCCAAGACTAATATGACCAATCACTTCAGATATCTTCTAGAGAACCTGAGAATTCCTCCTGTAACCCAAGCCTTCCAAAACTAAGTCCAGAAGCTAACCGAGTTTTCCATATTTTTGTAAAAGTTCATGGAAAACAAATATGACTTTGAGAAGGCCATGCAATATGGTGGATAAATCATTACAGACTTCATCAATCTTATGAGACCGTATCTCCATGTCTAGAGTATAGAAATTCTTGCTCTAGTGACAACTCCTCTCATACCTGGACAACCTACTTTTACCTCTGCCTTACCCTCAACTTCCATGTCTCTTGTCCAAGCTCTTAGTCAGATCCGGTCTGTCATTCTTGACCCGAAATGGCCATGATCTTCCACTGCTCCAACATTGGCTCCCTCGGTCTTCAAAGGTCTCCCTTGAACTTCTCTATCTACCACCTCTCTGCCTTCTTCTACATCAACCACTTCCCATATGGCTTCCTCTTATACTTCTAAAAAAGGCAAAGAGAAGGCCAATCCCTGATGAAGACCAACGCTTAAATCTTTTTGATGGGGTTGTCATTCATTATTGTATTTCTACTTTATGATGAACTACACTCTGCTTATTTTTAATGTAATTTTCACTATTTATCCACTCTTATTTTAAATTTTTGATAATACAAAAAGGGGGAGGATAAGTTATGTTTTTCTATATAGCTACATCTAATTCTCACTTTAACTGTGCAAGATTTGTGATCACCAAAAAGGGGGAGATTTTTGGACTTCTTATGTATTAATCAAGTTTTAATGATCACAAACCTCTTTAATAATCCCAAATCTCATTAATGACAACCAATGTTATTCAATCATGTGTATTTATGTTTCAAATTCACTCATTCTTTATAATAGTTTCCCTCAATCCAATTCATGTATATTTTTGTATAAGTATGAATACTGTTATTTTCCTAAGTACAAGACAACATGATGCAAGACACAGTTAGCCAGACACCGTAAAGTAAGAAACAGTTAGCCAGACCCCGTGGAGCAAGACACAGTTATCAAGACACCGTGACAGAGACACCATGACCAAGACACTGTGACCTAGACACCGTGACCAAGACAACGTGACCGAGACACCGTGACTGAGACACCGTCAGCCAAGACACCATGAAGGCATGAAACTGTGAAGATCTGACACCGTGACACTCAGACATCGTGAGGGAGACACTGTTTTCTCAATATATTATGACACTATTTCTTAAACTATTTTTTCGTCTTTAAATTTAATTCTTAATGGTCATATTTGATGAATTTAATGCACTACCATAATTAATGTTTCTTTGTAGACATAGTACAAGGTACGAGGCACAAAACACATGGAACCTATCGTCTAAATATCATTCATTCGATGATAAAAGATTATAGAGTTGCCAATGACAATAGCGTGTGATACTGAACAGAAAACAAGCGAGTGAGCACGACCACAAAGAAAACTTTGCAAGATTTCTAAAGAAAGCATTTTCACATGCATGCAATCTGACTCCGGTGATGAATATAAGAAGTACACTGGAATACAAAGAACATCTCCACATTTTCAAAGTTCGTGGTGAACACAAGCTGGATCGCAACACTCTGTTTTTCAAGACAAAATCCGGAGATGGGCTTAGAAGCATTTCTGATAAATTAATGGAGTCCAGAGATGCACTTCAGATCACTAGAGATTTTCTAAACTCATATCTAATCTCACTTAGGGATTATTTTACTTACACTTTGAGCAGTGTGTGTACTCTATATATTCCATACACACACTGAATCTTGTGCTAAACTGAAGGATTTCTAAATCCATACACCAAACTGTCTATTTTTATTTACCCATGAAAACTGGGGAAGTGGTCCATGTGTGGCCTGATTGTTGTTTTTTTCTACCCATGAAATCTATGGAAGCAGTACCTGTGTGAC
Source organism: Viscum album (assembly GCA_963277665.1). Lineage (NCBI taxonomy): Eukaryota > Viridiplantae > Streptophyta > Magnoliopsida > Santalales > Viscaceae > Viscum > Viscum album. The sequence continues at coordinate 353,030,964 of OY728162.1, forward strand.
CTGGACAGTCTTTGTAGTGTTTTAACCCCAATCAAGGGTGTGGATAAAAGTTTATTAATATAAACTGCTTTGTGGCAGGTGATCACCAAGTGGAGTGGATTAGGTCTCAGCTTGAGACTGAACCACTTTTATCATATCTATTACGCTATTTAAATTTAGTCTTCTCTGTTTTGATGCTTCATTGCATAATCCAGAAAACTCTAATTTTACTTTGATAGTTAGTCTTGGAAATAAGTTATAACTAATTTTTCTTAGTATGATAACTTCAAAAATAATATTAATAATACATATTAAGATTACTGATAATTAATCAATCTTCTAAGAAGTTGTTTAAACAGTCAAACTCTTATAACCATATAACCTTGATTAGTTGGTATGTATCTATTACTGTGGAAAACCATATCTTTTAAAATAATAATTTTTTTGTAACAGAAATTTTTATTGTCAATCAATTCACTCGTCCCTTCTTGGGTGAACTACTCCGACCAAGAGTTAATTCTGTAAAACTAGCTTTCACGTATAGTAAAATTCCTATCATACCTCTAAATGATGTCTGATCTACTCATTTCTATGATTTATCAAGATCAGGAGAATTTGAGGCACTGATTGAAGTTCTTATACTTTTAGTGTTGTCATGTCTATACTTTTTAAGAAGATATATAATATACTTATATTGTGATATATAAGTTCCTTCAGGTTTATGAGAAATTTGAAAACCTTGGAAAAATATTAACTCACCCCTCACACTCATTTAAAACTCATATTTCATTATATTTGCAAACGAATGAGTTAAAGATTTCTGAGTTGAACCAAATATAATGTCATCAACATAAATTTGAAAAAATCAAAACATTTTCCTTCTTTTTCTTTATAAAAGGAGTTGGATCAGCAGTTCCATTAACATAATTGTTTTGTAACAAAAATTTTGTAAGTCTATCATACCAATCTCTAGGGGATTGTTTAAGTCTATATAAATCTTTGGTATGATTAAATACATGTTCAGGATGTTTCGCGTCTTCAAAACCAGGAGGCTGTTCAATATAAATTCCCTCTTGAACATGTCCATTAAGAAAAGCACACATTACATCAATTTGAAAAAGTTTTAAATTAAAGAATGCTACAAAGGAATGTAAAATGAGAATTGATTCAAGTAAAACTACAGGAGAATATGTTTATTCATAGTTTAATCCTGCTTGTTGATAATAGCCTTTAGCAAATAATATAGCTTTATTTATTATTATGATTACATTTTCTTCACACATATTTCTAAAGAACAATTTTCCCCAATTATAGAAGTTTATTTAAGCATTTCAACCATGATCCTGACTCTATTCCTTTTGAATTAACTTAGCTCATCATACATGGCTTTAATCTAATCATCATCACCTAACACTTCTTCAGTGATTTTCAGTTCTAATTGGGAAATAAATTATAGATGTTTAACTTCATTTCGTAAGGATCCTCCAGTCCTTAAAGGTAGATTTACATCACCAATGTTACTATCACTGGGATGATTCTTATGAAATAACTGATTTGGGTTTTTTAAAACCTATTAATCATCATATGGTAGGAAATACTTTGGGGTAAATGCTTCATAAATATTTTCTTGATCATTTCCCTTATTAGAATTATCTTCTATCAAGGGTTGATAATCAGTTTTTAAAACACATCCAAAGATATAGGTTGGGGTTGTTTAAAAAAAGGCTCAGTTTCATTGAATTTAACAAGCACTATTTCTTCAACAATACACATATTTTTATTAAAAATTCTATAATCATTAGAAGTAGTGGAGTCACCTAGGAAAATTCCTATATCATATTTAGGTATAAATTTATGTATGTTATCTTTAGTATTCATTATGAATAATTTGAAACTAAATACTTTGAAGTAAGAAAGCCTAGGTCTTCTACCATTCCACAATTCATAAGGTGTTTTGTTAAGAAAATGTCTGACTAAAACTAGATTTGTAGTATATCAAACAGTACTAACAGCTTCATCCCAAAAGTGATTAGAAATAGAATATTCACTCAACATGGTTGTAGTTATCTCTTAAAGAATTATATTTCTTCTTTCAACAACACCATACTTTTGAGGAGTTCTTGGAGATGAGAAGTTATGAGTAATGAATTTCTTACTACAAAAAGTTTCAAAATATGAATTTTGAAATTATCCACAATGACCACTATGAATATTTATCAATTGAAGGGTTTTCTAATTTTTAACTTAAAAGTTTTGAAATAAGTAAAATATTGAGATTTATTTTCCAGATAACAGTCCCACCTAAATCTAGTGTAATAATCAACAAAGACAAATACATAATATTTTCCACCAATTATTTCAGTTTTTGTTGGAAAAAAAAGATCCATATACAATAAGTGCAATGCATCCGAAGTTGGTACTTTACTTATTGATTTAAAATTTGATTTATGTTTACTTCCATATTGACAAGGATCACAAACTTTTGAAGAATTAAATCTAATAACTTGTAGATCCTTAACAAGTGTTTTCATTGAGAGTTTGTATAGGTTCATTTGATTATAATGTCCTAACCTTTTATTCCATAATCATTATTGATCTTCTATTGCACTAAACCAAGGTAGATCTTAGGTCTTAAGATCCTCTATGTTTAGTGTGTATACATTCTCTGGCCAATGGGAAAAAAGAATAAACTATTATTTTGAATTGTGTACTAATAATTTATCATTCCAAAAATTCACAAGGTAGCCTTCATCACACAGTTGGATTATACTAATGAGGTTGTTCATAATACCTTTAACTGATAAAAAATTTTAAATAAATACTTTTCCAAGAAGAACATTGTTACCTATACCAACAATTTTCCCCTATGAATTATCTCAGAATGTTACTTTTCGTCCTTTCATCTTGATAATATTTTCAATGAGGTTTTTGTTACTAGTAATATGCTGGAAACTTCCACTATCCACGTAACATGTATTTTTGTTGGTACATACTTTATTTTCATGAAAATAAAAGAGTTAGAATTTCGGAATCCAAACATTCTTGGATCCTAAAATTACAGAAAGTAAGATTTTAGGAATCCACATTTTCCTAGAAAAATCAGCTATATAAAAACCTAAAGATTGGGTTTTATTTAAAGAACAATTTTTCTCCTAATGTCCACCACATATATATTTAGTAAAAAATGGATCACTTTGGGGAACATAATAATTATTACAAAAAACTAGTTTTAAATGATTATAACCAAATCCATAACTATTCCTTAGAGGATGAATTTGGGAATACATCTTGTTAAAGTATTCCTTACCATAGGTAAATTTTGATAGAAATTTCCCTAAGGAAAATATTTCTAACATTAGTTTAATAACTAAGTTTTTATACTAAAAGTTATTAGATTAAGAACTAGTGTTTTCCTATAAAATATTTCTCTCAAAAAATAAAATCTTTAGGATCAATTGAAAGTTTATCCTTCTTAGAATTAACTTCCTCGAGGTTTTTATAAAAACATTCAAAATAAAAAATATTCTAATCAAGGTCCTTAGAAATATATGATACTTATTTGTTTAAAATAGAAATTCTAGAATTTTATTTCTATAACTTCTTTTTTGTCTTAAAATTTTCAATCTCAATAAGTTTAGAAAATCTAGGAAATTCTTCAAATTAATGTAAGGTATTAACTTATGACGAGGATGATTAATCATTTTAAGATTCATAATATTATTCACTAGATTTTTTCATTTAAATACATATTGGTTAGGGATTCATTATTGTGTACCTTAGTAATAAGATAATGATTTTCAATAGGCACTCTGGCTATAAGACCAATATTTTTTTGACCAGAAGCTTCATAATCTGAATATTAATATAAAGAGTCACCACCAGTGGCACTCCATGTGTCATTTTATATCAAGACATTCTTAGCCTTAGTCTTGTAATATTTATTCATGTTTCTATTATAATGCTTTTCCTTCCTATATTTTCTCTTAAGCAAAGGACAATCAGGTCTGATATGTCCAACCCTTTTACATTCTTAACAGGTTACTTCAGAATCATTATTTTCCTTTCTATATTTCTTCTTATATTTTTAATGAAAGTATTTTATTCCCACAATATTTTTCATACTTCAAGAAATATTGAATAATTCATTCTAAGACTAATCAATGTCACTAGCATCAAATTTAACTAGAGTTTTATTAGCTTAAAATCTAGGTACCCTTTCTGAAGTCTTGGATTTAGTTGTAGTAGTAAAATATACAGTTCCATTACCATTCTTATTTTTATTGAAATCAGTATCTATCATCATTCTAGTTTCATACTGAATAAGAGTTCCAAATAGATCATCAATAGAAATTTTAGACACATTACTATTCTCATCAATAGCTATCCTTTTTTATTCCCACTCATTAGGCATAATATCAATTATCTTGTCCACAAGAGCTTCATCATCAAGACCATTCTCTCCCATAGATTGAAGACGTTTTACAATGGTTAAAAATCATCATTTTACTTTTCAAATAGGTTCTCTATAAAAAAAGAAACCATGATATACAGCTCTATACACAGATCTTCTAGTGTCCATCACTTTTGATGTCCCAATATGTGTACGTTCAAGTTTCGTCCAGATAGAGTTTAATTCTTCATAGGAAGATATTTCACTATATATATTCCTGGTCATAAAAGACAAAAAATTATATTGTACCCTGTAATTTAGTTGATATTATGATTTTTCATGGTTGGTAAAGGTTTTGACGTTTCTGAAATTTTGTAGTCACTAGTAAGCCGAAACAAATTATCTACTCTAGTGTTGATAACATAATTCTTCATTATATCTCCCCAGTACTCATAATCATTACCATCAATAATAGGTGGTCTAGTAGGATTTATATTATCAATAGAACCAAAAATAATTCCCACCATTCTATAAAAAAGTAATTTTCAACAAAACATATTAATAGAAAATGTTTATAAACAAAGATAAAAATCATTAAGCAAAACTTGAAAAAAGAAAATTAGAGTAAGAAAATTTAGAACAAGGAAAACTTGAGCAAGAAAACTTATATGTGAGTATAAGTATTACATAGACCTCCTCTGATACGAAATATATGATCAAAATACTATATGTAGATGCTCAATAATAAGAGGGGGTGAATTGTATCTTTAAAACATTGATTTTTAATCCTAAATAAATATATGTTTAACAAAGTTAAACAAGGTAAATTTACAAACACAAATATAGTACTATGAGACAATATTTCTTAGGTTATAGAAATATAGTTCTGGAAATGAAACTTAATAAAATTTTACTAAGTAAAAGATTCTACCATAAAGCCTATAGAATCATACCTATCAGAGTAAATAAAGGTATATGAAAGTATAACAATGTTATTATTTATTCCTTAATCAAAATACAGAAAAAATAAAACCTGAAACAAAACATGTATCATTTAGAAATCTTTTAACACAAAGAGTAGGGTATCCAACAAACTTATATAAAGGTCAGTAGATTTATATTTTCAAGAAAGTATATCATACCCACACTAGGGTAATCCCTTGAAATAAATATTAAAATCCGTCTTTCTATCCTCGAAAGCTCTCAATCTTTATGGTAGTCAGCACCTCTGTCTTCCTATCTCCAGAAATACTCATACTTTAAGGTAGTCAGCACCTCTGTCTTCCTATCCATGGAAGCCCTCAATTTTACTCATCAACAATCAGAGTCGCACAAAGCAAGAAAAACAAGGTGTTCAGAGAGAAAAAATCATTAGATTCTCTCTTTTCTGAAATAAATTTAGAGTATATAATCATTATATTGATGGAACGATAATGAGCTCATTAAAATGAGCTTATATTTATAGAAAAAAACTCCAAAAGTTATCTCCCTCCTCCAACGGTCATATTTTTCCTTGAATCTATGATGGACCTATACATGTGTAACTCAACCAATGGTTATTCAGAACTAGATCTTACAACATCATTTTAGAATAATAAAATGTATAAGGAAAATGATGTAGCTTAACCAAATCTGAATTTCTAGAGTCTAAGGAAAAATATAATTTAGAGTCTAGTCATATAAAATATTAGAATATATAAGACAAGGATATTCCGATTCTGTTTTACAATGAATTTCAAATTTGAATTATAATGATTCCAGAATTTTTATTCTAATGAATTCGGAATTTGGAGTCTGAATTATGAGGAATTCGAAGTTTGAATTATTAGGAATTAAGAGTCTGAAATATGAAGAATTCAGAGTCTAAATTATGAGGAATCATAAGTCTAAATTCTGAGGAATTCAGAGTCTGAAATATTAGGAATATAGAGACTGAATTTTAGGGAATTAAAAGTTTGAATTTTAGTGAATTTTGAGTCTGAATTTTTGAGCATTCAGAGTCTTAATTTCAGAGAATTCGGAGTATAAATTTTAGAGAATTCAGAGTCTGAATTTCAGAGAATTCGATGTCTGAAAACCGAACATTTTATATCCAAGAAACTATAAGGTTCTGAGGTTTTAGATATGAATCTGACTTTTTTTTGACTTAGTAACAAAATAATTTTGATTATGAGAAATTAAAAAATTAGTTTGATTTTGAAAAATTATAAAATGAGATAATGAAAACAAAGTCAAGGATAAAAAAATCCTTAGATAAGGGATACTTTCCTTAAGAAAATATTCCTTTGGGAAATATAAGTTTAATTAAAATAAAGTGTTTGTGATTTTTAAAACATAGAGGAATGGAAAAGTCATAAGGAAACCTTATTTACTCAACATAAGTCCCCCCCATGTCCCTAAAATTCGAACCATCAAGACCCAATATTTAATATGGAATGATAATTATTCCTTATCTACTAATGGATTGAAAGGGAAAATGTAGTGTATAATCCCATATCAAACTAAACTATAATGAATTTGATTCCTGCCATAACTAGGATATGTATGATGCCTTAATAATGCCCAAGATACATATCAAACATCCTAAGGGATTACCAAATACATACGTCTAACATCTATGTGCAGTGAGACTGATTAATTGATATCCATTGTTTCTCACACTGAACAGATCTCACATGGGATTTGGGTTTTTCAATGATCATATAAATTTCATTAGGAATATCCACCATCCAATCGACCCTTAGTGTGTATTCATTGATCATTGGAATAATATGAATACCACCCTATATAGTGATAAACACATTGGGGAAAGTCCCATGTACGTAAATGAACTACGATGACCCCAATTTGTTCCATAACTAAGAGATATAGGATACCTCATGGAGGTTATAACTCAATAACCGTTGCTTATGTTCCATCTTAAATATCCATTCCATATTATAGTAAACTATATATGTTTAAATAACTACATGGGTTTTGATTCCAGTTATAAATAACATACAAAGGATGCCTCATAATCTCTCAATACCATCCTCAAAATATTTATCACCACCTTGGATGAAAGTATATTTTTATGTTCCTGGTTATATGGCTTAAAAATATAAAAAGCTTCCCAAAAATTGGGGGGGGGGAGCAGATGAAAAACCATAGATACATTTAGATGGGATCACTAATAGACCCTCTTTTAAACATGAATGGATCTAGTACCAAATTTAATTTTAGGGTAAACAGTCTCATATGAGGTTTCGGAATAGATTCTAGAAGATAACTTAAATTTATATGAAAGTCTTAGATTTGGAAACAATTCTTGAAAAAAGGGTGTGATGATCCAAAACTCCCATCCCTTCGAACAATGTGAGATCCTAAGTGCCATTGGGTATGAAACCCGAATTTATCACCCACCTTTATAAAGAAGGTTTTACCCAGTTATGGAAGTGGAAACTATTTGGAGTTTCTATGGTTGATAATAATGGATGGTAAACTTGATGTGAATTATTTTATTGACATAAAATCAACCAAAATAAATCTTTTAGACCATTTCCCCCAACCATGAATGTCATCTTTCCCACAAAATAAATATGGTGAAACCGATGTAAAATCATTTAACCAAGGAATATACTTCACAAGATAAAAAGGATAGAGTACCTAGTTCTCATTAGACCATTTTGTTCCCATAGTGTGGGTGATCATCACGATGTCCTTTCCTAACTAAATAATGACACAACTCTATGATCTGTGATATTTTGGATACATTCACTCTCCTTTATTCAAAAAATCCAAAAAGGAATAACAAATTGAAATTAGTATTAAGTCCATGTATTCTAAAAAACAAAAAAACATAAGAAAATTCATATGGGGGAGAATAATTCTTTACTAGAATCATTTTTTTCATTAATCCATCATCATCAAGATATCTCACTGGTGCATTGAAAATATTCACCTAAGATAGAAATGATCTCTTACTATGAATTGATAAATGAAATTTATAAAATGTTTCTCTTAAATATGTTTTTTTAAAAACAATGCTGATATTCAACCATATCCTTATTCTTGGTCAAGCATAACTCTTGATCATAACTTTAATATATGCAATTTATATATTCTAGGAATTTTTGTTCACTTAATTATATCTGATTCGGTAATATCTACGTGTATTAAATATAATCCCTATTTTATAAATTCTCACTTATATTCCAATAATCTAGAAATAATTTATGAAACTATGATTAAAAACAAATCCAACACCAAATTAAGGTTTGAGTGAAACATTTACCATTTTTATTATGTTTTCAATGTTTACACGAATCCATTATTTTTCAGATACAACAAAAAATTTAATGGCTATGGATTTTTTTTCTTTATTTTCTTCCCGGATGTATTTTATATCCTCCTTTCACATCAAAATGAAATGTTTGATATGTAACCAAATTTATTATTCATGTTATCTTCTACTTAGGGTCATTAAATCTTATTTTTATGGTAAATACCTCTATGACATCCTGACTAATAGGAAGGTGTTGAACTAAAATTTCATTTAAGTATCCTTTCTTATAATAGTGAAGTCAATATGGGATTTATTAATTAAAAAAACCACTCCAACTTAATTAAGAATATATATTTAATAGTTTGAAAATCTTATTTATAAATTTATAGGGGATTATAGTTTTCTTCCAACTACATAAAAATAGATATAGAGACATTGTTACACCCCTTTGAGCAATAGCTTTCACTTTTGATACCATATATCAATTTTCATGAATACATTTCTATTCTTACAACATTTCAAGGTCTAATACATTTTTTATAGATATACACTTTAGATAGATTTTTAGTCTATGAAATTACTACTTAGAATTGAGTCATTGAAAAATCCCCTAAGCCAACAGATTCAAAACACATTATATGAAACAAAAATTTAATAAAATAATAACCAATACTATATATGTCACACACTTACTAACATAGATGCTAAAAATGTAAATTTATTTAATTTTAAGAAAATCCTAAGATTCCAATCACACTAATGCCAAATTGTCGATGAATAAGAAATTTAGAACATCTGTGTGAGATATACCACATGTTAAACCAACTGACTCTACTTGATAAATATAACATCAATGGAACAACTTAATGTTCATGATAATCAATTAATCATAATACTCGTCGGGTAAGGATAAATAGCCTTGAGTCATTATCAAACATTATCCCTAAATATATCTAGATTTGGACAGATATGAATTATTGATACCAATCATTGCGTTGCTGCCAAATTTTGAATTCATATTTAGAAAGGGAGACCACTTGATGGGAACACTATTTATTTTCTAGTAGGGTATTGGTATATAAAAAATATTCAGTTGATACTAAATTATCATAAAACAATATATAAACAATAAATACATGAATTTTACCACTTCTCTACCAATATATGTTTACATGGACGCAAATTAGCACATGAAATGTGGCCTAATACAAATGGTTAGATATTAAATGTGTATTAGAACTACTATACCATTCATCTATAACTTTGACAGCTCTTTAATTTCAAATTAGGCTATTTACCGTATGATCTTTTATTTCCAAAGCATGATAAATTCAAATATAGATTTGAAAAACAAATTGGTTGTTTAACATAACTTTTTAAATTTGATACCAGATGTGAATTCCAAGTATTCTGATTCTTCTTGTATCATGCATGAACATTTAACAGAAGAACCTATTCCCATTTAGCACATACATACCGCATGGTTCATATCTACCCATTAAAAGTGTAATATCTTAGACATATATTAGAAATAGTTAACCGTTCGAGGAGAGGGGTACCTGTAGAATCATTAATGATAGGATTATGGTGGATCTCAATGGACCAACACTATCATATTTTCTTGGAAAATATTACACTCCTTCGATGTTTGTTCCAACTTTTTAAACAAATCCAACTATTCTAAAATTTAATTATACATTCTTTACCAACATGATCGGTATTTTATTTCATGGTGGTTTTGTAGGAGTTGTGTTTTTATATGAAACCCCACTTGTATTATATTTTATGATTCTTTTATAGATAAGGAATCTTTTCACTTGCCATATTCACTTGATTCTTCCTCCTATAGAGGTATATTTCTCATGCCTTTACTCATGTAATTTTTGTAAAATTTATGAATCCAATGAGTAATTTTTCATGCTTCTTATCTTTATCCAACATATGAGTTTCTTATGACATTAATTTTTTTAGGTGAGTCTTTATTTTAGTGTACATTATTCTTATTCATACATTGATTAGATTCTCCCTTATTCTTATAGTTTTCTTCCATTCCGTCCAGGAGGGTTCTTGTTAGTATAACCTAGATGGTTCTTGATTCATCTTTCATTGAGATCATTATTTTCTCCAAGATTATAAAACTATTTTCTTTCTTAACAAGCCATCTTCTAGTATATAAAATCTTTTAGTATGGAAAATGAGTTAAGGATGTACTAAGGGTACCTTTTTTGTTCTTTAGTTACATCCATCTATAATAAATTAATGAATTCCCATAATTAGAACATAAACAATAACACCCATTTAAAACATACCATATTTCATTATTCCTCATTTTATATATATATTTACCTGGCATTATTCTCCTAACATTAAACCATTGAGAATATAGAAATATACATGTGGCATGTCCCTATATTCCACAATTGTATAATTATATAACTACTTTATACTAAGAGTATTTTCTTTTAGGTTTTCATTATGCATCAAAATATTTTCAGATTTAGGAATATTATTCCTTTTATTTGTGGATCATAGATTTAGAGCCTTTTATAATTCACATATAGATACTTTTTTGAAGGGAAAATCCACCTTCTCCTATCCCTTAGAAAAATTTATCCTTGACTTAAATATAAGATCTTATTGTATTTATCCTTTAGTTGAGATTTGTTTTCCATTAATCAAGAATAATCTTAATTTCAAGGTTCTATTATCTCTCCATGAAGTGTCTTTAGAGGGATAGCACTTACATTTAACTCATTCTCTATGAAAAATTTCTATATTATCTCATTTTTCATTTCTTCAAGACGATCACTTTGTTCTTTCTTCTTGGAATCCATCATTTGTTTTTTATCATTTAGGGACACCACTTCTATTTTAAAACTATTTTGTTCTATGTACAAATATTTAATGATTACTTATTCTACTTCTTGTATGATCTACCATGGATCAACCTTCTCTTGAAAGGATTGGATATCTTTTTGATTTTGTAAAAAAATCATTCAAAATTGATGAATATATGTTGCATCCTATTCATCCATGTCTGAATTTTCATCTTATATGAGTGGATAATCATCACCACTAAAGCCCCAAAATATTTTATTCTAAAACACATTATCATGAAATAGATCCTTAATGTTTCTCCTTTTTAGAAAATAATTGTTACGTAATTAAATAGTCTTCTCTTGTCCTTTAGAATAAGATTTCAAAGATTCAATCAACTTGGATTGAACTTTTGTATTAAACTTTAGATTAATTAATTATTAAAAATTTACATGATCAAGTAACAATTTACTTGTCCTATCAATTTCTAGATCACGGCCATAAACATATTCTTTGGATTCTTTGAAATGGCCACAAACCATTCAATTTTTTTCACTTTGAATGTATAGTTCTTCAAGGGAAACTTCTTGTTCTACCTGTAGGTCAACTAAAATATTTGGTTTTTTATTTTCATGGGAGGAAACTTTAGTTCCATATTTATAAAAAACATCTACAACATGCTTAAAATTATATGAAATAACTAAATTATAATCATTCATCTCTATAACATCTCGTTAATTTATTTCAAGTATTTATTGACTATTGTTTTGATCTAACAATGATTTGAACTTGTTAATAGGGATTTAACGACTTTTGAATAATTTTTGAATCCTATGGTGATGTGAATGGTGGCACACGTTTTGATAAAACCATGCAATTCGGCCTAATAAAATGTATGCCATGTTGTGATCCCCAAGAAAGGGGCACATAGTTAGTTCAAACCATGCAACCACCACCTCCAATATATAATCCCTAGGAAAGGGGGAGATTTTACTATTTTAATATGGTAAAATTAACCATGAGACCAAACTATTAACCCTTTTTATATGCCCAGTAAGGGGACATGGTTAGGGAAAACATTTACTATAAACCATGAAACCCAACCTAGAAACCAATTGCACTGGTTTTTAAACAACAAAAAAATTAATTAAAAATCTTGTAACCCTATTTTAAGATGAACAAAACACCCCATTCATCCCTAATAGATTTTCTTGTATTTTGGAGGATCTATATAGGATTTCTTGGCTCTGAAAATCACCTCTCTTGAGAATTAAAGTTTCAGTGAAAGATCTTGATCCCTATGCAATATGTGGATTATATTTTTATTTAGGTTCTCTCTCTCACATATTTCTCTCCCTTTTAAGAGTAGTTAATCGTCATGTTTTTGATAGATTATATCACTTTTTGATAGATATTGATTTTGTGGATTTTTCCTTGATATTATTCAACTCTATTATTCATTTTCTATTCCCATTTAGGGTGTTAATTTTCTTCAAGTGATGAAAGGTTGGAGGTTCTATAAGGATTTATCAAAAAATAGAAACCCTAAATTTCTTGATTAAATTGAAGTGAGTTTTTAATTGACTTATAAAATCCTGACTTGATATGATTTGATATGTTATTTGAAGAGGGAATGGAAATTTTGAAAACCCTTAATTTCAATGTATCTTTAATTATTGTGTTGATTTTGAGAAAAAAATATTCTTTAAATGAGAAATTATTTGGGTAAATGATATGATTTCTATTCATGAGAAAATTTTCTTCATATGAAAGATGATTTTAAAGGTATCATTTTGATGAAAACCCATGACTTGGTTTAGAAATTAAAAAGGAATGTTGAACATGAAATTGGGAATCAAAATTATGAATAATGAAATAATTTTAAAAGATTGACCTTTTTAATGATTTATTGACTTACTGAAGCACACGTGAGATTGAGTAGTTTTAGATGGTTATGATAAGAACACCAAGACTCTGATTCTCTAGAAATAGATTTATAATAACAAATCTATCAAAAAATTATTCAACATGGTGATCCTTGATAGGATATTGATTCATTAGTCCCTTTTTCATGATCCTAGGGATGTCTACAGACATACTTGAGTCACGATTGATGATTGAGTAGTGTGAGGATCTGAGATCTAAGAAATAATCTACCTCAGAGCATATGACCACGCTACTTCGATTATTTATTTTATTATTTATTATAATATTTAAGAAATAATTTATTCAAACTATTTTATTTATATAAATGTTTTTATATATAATTTTAATTTAATCTTGACATGATATAACTTCCATCTACATGGTTTGATATCATGTTTTGATTTAAAATATTTAAATTTTATGATATTCTTGTTTTATTTAAACTGATGTGTAAATAGTTTATTTTTTGTGGAATTGATTATAAAACACTTGATGAGGCCCTATTATATTGTTTAGCTCACACCCTACCTTATATTTTGGGTGTTTATATATCGTTTTATGCCATGTTTATGGAAATGAAAAGCACCATTTAGAGGTGGGGTGTGTTTGAACCCTGAGACTCTGGAGTGATGGTGGTGAGTGGTGGTGCTATGATCACATATTTCATATTGACTATAATACAATATCTTGATGTATGATTTATTTTTCTTTGATTTAGGTTTTACCATGGGATGTTTATCTACCTTATTGTTGTAATTTTCTCCTTGAGGTGTGTATGGAATATTGATAGTTTATTTTCATTTCCATCTATTTCTTCATGTCATTGATTTGTTCTTAAAGAAAACACATTCCCTTTGATGTTCTATATGATTCCAGGTGTTAGTCTCCAAATTGTGGGGATTAGGAACACCCTTAGGGCTAACATGGGATGATTTCACTAGGTTATCTATGTTTTTTCTTGAAAAATTAATATAAAATCTAATTTAACTTATTTCTTTAATATTGATATGTAGTTTTTGGTTGTCCTAGTAGTTAGGAATTATGTTTTTTTTTGAATTTGGTGGTAGGTATGAGAAATTATATATACATATTTCATTGCAACAAGCCTTATTTCACTGAGGGTGTTTAGGAAAAGGGTCTTTAAGGGATATTGTTATCTGATTCTAGTGAATTTTTTGACCTTGATCTGAGCATGTTAAAATTACAAAAACATGAATCTATTGATTGAGTTTATTATTTAAGAAATATTAATATTTTTTGTTTATTATTGATGTTATATAGAATCATTCCACTAAGGACACATTTTAATGGGGATTAAGAGTAAGATTCTAGTGAATAACAATTAGAAAATCTCAAAATTGACCATAATATTGTTGAGATAAATGTGTGCACAGTCTAATATATGGGATATATGGTTACACCTATAACCATTTAGTATCTCTTAGTGGGACATAGGAGGGATAAAATAAGAGATCATGCTCGCATTTTTATTCGGAAGAAGAAACCAGCTTTATGGGGATCAAATTATATTGAATAGGGTGATTATTGGTTAAAAAATATTGAGACACTTTTTGAGTTCATAGAAACACTTGATTTAATAAAGGTATTTTTTTACCTTCATGGTGGAAGGGCCTAGACATAAATGGTGTAAATAAATGGTGGCAATGAAGAATCATGATGGAATAGTGTATAAAGGCTTTAGAGTTGTCTTCACAGAGAATTTATATCTTGAATCTATAGTTTTGGAAAATTATGAGGAGTTTCTCAGCTTACTGTATGATGAAAATATCGCGAATCAATATAAAAAACACATTTCTAAAATTGTTCATACTTTTCCAAATGTGGTGATGTATGGGAAGTTTAAGGATATAAGATTTGAGATGGTTCATTGACCTAAAATTTTATCTTACATTTTCATTATGAAGCTCACATATTTTGTGGATGTGTATCGATATATGATATTGAATTCGATGTTAATGCATGATATATAGATGATCCTCTTACTCTTATTGGACATTTAGTTAGTTATTTAAAAGGATAGTTGATGTACAATGACTCTGGTGGTGGTTTTTAATAACAAACATAATCTATACCTTCTATGGTGTCTGGTAGAGGCTTTCTAACTGTAATCCAATTGGTCATTCAGATTGATTTTATACCATGTAACCAAAAAACTATTGTTTATGTAGTAACTCAGGACACCTACAGAATTTCTACCATATATTTTATACCCCACATAATGGAATAATATCATCATATACTAAAATTACTATGGTGAAGTAACACTCTTTAAGAGATAAGTGTTTCTATAAACAATCATCTAAAAAATTATTTATGCAATAGTAGAGTCCCCAAAGGAAGATAATGCGGGTCCAATGATAGTGAGAGGCATCATCACTATAGATTTATCACTAGAAACAGTTTTATTTAATATTTTTGCACCTCACTTGTTTATATAAACTCATATTGTGAATTTTTTAAATATTCCAATGGATATTTTGCCTTAGGTTATGGATACTACTATAAACCTTAGAATGAAGAGAGACTTAGGTCTTCAATGTTCCTCTTCCATTTTATCAATTTCACATATTAAAATCACATTGAATTTTACGGTTATTGACATAAAACCTATTTAAATAATTCTCAAGATGGATTGGCTATTTGATAATAAGGCCTTTATTGACTATTATTTTATTCGAGTGTCCATTACAATTCATAATGGGGGTGCTATGTTTTTTCAGGAGAAAGAGACCTGAGGTCGAGTAGGTTTGGACCAAATTTTCTGGAGTGGGATAATTTAATATCAATTTTTTCATTCAACCTATAGTTGAGATATCTCTCCATTCATCATCATGTTTCTTGACATGTTTCTATCTAATTTATATAGTTTTCCATAGGAACAGGTGGTTGAGTTTTCTATTGATTTAGTACTAGGTACATAGCTAATATCATTTCCTTCTTTATAATATAGAACCAGTTGAATTTAAATATCATAAAACCTAATTGGATGATTTTTTTAGATAAATTCTTTATACACTTGAGTGTGTAATCTTGGTTAGTGCATGTACTTTTTGGAAAGAAGGATGATGTAATGCTTCACCATTCTATAGGTTGTGAAAAACTAAATAGGGATATGATAAAGAAAAAGTACATTTTTCCATTGATAGATAATTTTTTTTAATTTGAAATGGTTGATGTGGTTATTGAAGAATGATCATTGGTATGCTTACCAAAAATTGATAATCAAAGAATCTGACATCCTGAAGAAAACCTTCAATGGTAGCAATGGCCATTATGATTATCTCATTATTCCTTTTGGTATTAAAAAAAATCATAAAGTTTTTATGTAGGCAATTAACATGATATTACTTGATTATTTTGATTATGTCATGTTGATTTTTTAATGAAATTTTGGTTTATTCCAAAATTAAGAGCAAACATGTGCATCATCTGAGATAAGCCTAGAAACCCTGAGAAATCATGAATTGTACGTGATGTTTTTAAAATGTAATTTTTGTATTTGGGAAGTGAATTTATTAAGAAATGTATTCTCGGAACATGTAATCTCATTTAATCTTAATAATTTGAAGGCTATTATGATGTGGGAGTAATCAGTAATGTTTTTGAGATTCATATTTTTTTGGGATTCATGGGGTATTAATAAAGTTACGCTAGATATTTCTCAAAGTTGGATTCTCCAATGATTACTCTTACTCATGAAGGGGTGAGGTTATTGCGGGATTCAAAATGTATTAGTTAGTTTAGTATATTGAATTTTCATTTCACATCTTTTCTAGTGTTGGATCTTATAGAGGCTAAGTAGGGATATGTGTACTTTTTTTATGCATCCAATTTTGGTTTGGGATATGTTATTGTAAGGTGTTATCACATGGTATCCTATGTTTCTAGTCAGCTTAGGCCACATGAAAATAAATTTATGACTCATGATAATCAGACCATGGTTGAGATGCATGATCTCAAAATTTGGAAATATTAGCGTTTGGAGAAAGTTATACAATTTATTTAGACAAAAAATATTGATTTATATATTCTCTTAAAAATATTTGAACCCTTAGTAGAGATATTTTGTGGAGTACCTAAAACCTTTTGACTTCAATATTCTTGAAACCCTGGTAAGGGGAATATCATTATTAATGATTTGAAAAGAAAACTTTTGACCCAGGATATGAAATAATCATTAGAAGAGTAGAATATGATGGCTCACTTTGTTCAATTTCATTTGATATTTTGGTTGGATGTGAGAAAGATTGTTCTATAAAATGTTTAGTTGATATTATATATTTTAAAGATGATTCATTAAGAGAAAAAAAATTAATTATGACTTATGTGTGATTAATGAATCTATTTATGGTGGGGAGACCATCATAGAGTCATGTTCTCTTTTGAGGGTGTCATGTTTCTTTGGAACTAGTACATTGAACATTTTCTTATAATAAAGGTCATTATGGGGGATTTCCATAATTACTAGTGGGAAGTGAACCTTAGTACCACAACATTTTTTTCTAATATGAGGGGATTTTTTTTCTGGTATGAGGCAAGGTATCCCTTACATTGTTTCTCATTGTTATACCTATTATTATGTAAAGTCCAGACACTGTAGGAATTAGAGATTTCATCAACCCCATTCAATGATGACATCGAAGTTGGATGATATTTAAATGGATTTAATGGTTTGGATTCTCCTACCCCTAAAGGGAAAAATGGGATATTGTTTGTGATTGATTGAATGAATAAATAGGATCATTTTATACCCATTCATGACACAACTAACGTTTATGAATTGGAATGTTTCTTTTTGAATGAGATTGTTAGAAATCACATAGTTCCATTTGTTATTTTCTATTATAGGGATACCATTTTACTTCACATTTTTGGAGAGCCCTCCTGGAGGTGATGGGATAATATTCCAGAGTGATCTCAACATATAATCCAAAGATGGATAAGTAGAAAGAATTAGAAATACATATTCTCGAGGATATGCTACGTTCATGCATTATTAAATTTGGTGGAGATTGGGATTTCTATTTGGGACTATTTGAGTTTTCCTTCAATAAAATATACTTGTAAACTATCATAATTCTTCTATTTGATGCATTATATGGAAAACCATGTAAGTATCCTATCAATTGGATAGATATTGGTGAAGATTCCTTGGTTGGACCACGATTTTTTCAAGAGATGATAATTAATATTCTGTTGATTCATTAGGTTATTGTGATGGAATATAGATGGTTTAAATATTATATTGATTGTAAACATATTAATTTGGAGTTTTTATTTTGTGAATAGTTACTCGGTTGAGTTACCAATATCCTTGAAAGTAGGGAAATATTACCCTGATATTTATGGGTCCTTTTATATTATTGAGTGGTTTAGAAATGTTAATTATCATTTATACTTTCCAGCAAAGTTTACATATAACCATAAATTATTTCATGTATCACAGCTTAGGAGGTATCTTTATAACCCTATTCATTTCCTAATATTGGAAGATCTTGATGTGGAACCTGAATTGCCAATAACTGAGCATCTAGTCAAGATTGTTGATTTTGAGAAAAGGATTCTTCATGGGAAGTCTATCCCAAGGGTTCAGGTGCTATGTTTTATGTTTTTTTTTCATGACATGGGAGTGTGGGGAAATAATTATATAATATTTTTCTAATATTATTTACATGGTGTATTTTTTTTATATTTTTGTGGAAGGAATGTTTTTATGGTGGGGAGGTTATAACATCCCATTACTTAATTTCAAGTACTTCTGGACACTTTTCTTGATTATAATTTGATTTGAAATTAATCTAGTGAGTTTTTGGTGAAATTTGATAAAAATATAAATATAATGTGGTTGTGCATAATTGGCACATGGTAGGTAAAATCATACGGGTTTCCCCATTAAAAAGTGTTCCATGTTTTGAGCCACTAGAAGCGGTGAATGGTTAGTCAAAACCACATGTACACCCCCTCCAAACCATGTACCCTTCAATAATGGGGGGGGGGGGGTTATGGTCATTGCATATATAAACTACAAATGAATTCAAAACATTAACCATTTCAAGAATCCTAGTAATGGCGCTCAGTTTGAGAGAACAATTACTACTAACCGATCATCCCAATAGGGAACCCATCAGTGTGAGATTTTAATCCCCTGAAAATTTATTTAAAAATATTAGGACTGTCATCTAAGATTACTGCCACCCGCATTCAACACAAATCTATTTTCCTATAATTAGAGGATCTCTAGAGGATTCATGGGCTCCCAAAAACCTCCTCCTATACAAATTGACATTCTGGTGGAAGATCTTGATAACTATCCAATATGTGGCTTCTCTTTTTATTTGGATTTTATCTATCTAATCTTTCCCTCACTTTTGAGTAAGGCGAATCCTTTTATTTTTTATGGGTTATATATTGTTTTGACAGATCATGATTATAGGGATTGTAACTTTATCTTCTTCACATTCATTCTCCATTTTCAGTTCTGGTAAAACCTCGAGTTATTATAATTTTTTTGATTTGATTTAATGTTTTTTACAATTTTTATTTCACTCAACTCTAAATATATATTATCTTATATGAAATCAATAAATTATTCTTGACTTTTATGCAACACGAATTTATTATTGTGCTACAATAAATACATAAATTAACTTCTAATACCTGTAACATTATGTTTGGCTTGTTTTACACCCAATTACGAGTTCTATCGATAAATCTCATGACATGCAAGACCAAGAAATACCAAACTACAATATTATATTAAAATTGTTATTAATTATTAATTATAGTTATCACATTCCTGTTGGAATGGATGTTACATATAAGATTAAAAAAATGGGAAAATATGTTTTATACATGCTTATAAACTTATTTATTTTGTTATTAATTAATTATTAATGAAAATCAAAACCAATATAATATAAATGAAGTGATTTTATGAAAAAAAACCTATTTTTATACCCCTATAAGATTTGTATCTTAACAAATTAATCTAATAGATATTAAATAGATATATTAATGGATTTTATATATTATACAGTCAACCAATTTTTTTGAAATTCTTGCAATAAGTTTTATAGTCATAAAATAAGATCAAATCCAATTATAGTTATAAAAAGTAATATTTTTCTAAAAAGTAGTTTTTCCACCTTTTAATGGAAGACATATTTTAAAACTTATTTTTGACACTTTAATAATTTTTTTTGAAAATATAAACGTAATTATTGAAATTGGAATATCAAAATTTACTTTGAGTGATTTTTTGGTGTTTTTTAAAGATGTTCATTTTTTGATGAATAATGAAAAACAATTAATTTTAATTGAAAACTGTATTTTTGTATAATTTATTTATATAGTTAAATTATATTTTAAAATTGTTTTAAAGTATATTCAGATAAATTATAAGTATATTAATATAAGTTATTTAATTTTAATCAATTTCTCAATGAAATTTGATATAAAAACCTTTCAAACATTTTAAAAAATTCAATTTAAAAACTTGTTGTTTCGTCTTGTCTACGAGATTATGGTTAAATTAATTTTCACCACTTCTATGTTTAGAGTTTGGAAATATGGATTCCACATTTGGAATATAATTAAATTATAATATCTATTAAGTTAATCTTCGATTTGACCAATAATATTAGTGAAAGTAATCAAAATTAATTATAATGTTAAATATAAACATTAGTTTACTTAGTGATTAATCATTAACTTAGGGGGGAAAATAAATGAAAAACATGTAAAAAATACATTGGGTTGAAATAATTATAACATATAACCACTTTTCTAAAATATGAACCATTATTTTAGGTGCATTATGTATGGGATACCTCTTAATAGTGTTTTCCTTTTTGAATTTACAAGAATGCCACTCCTCCTCCACTTTAAAAGAGAACTCACCGCATCACTTATTCACTCCTCTCAACCCATTTTTTTTCAAGAAAACCCTAAAAAAATATCCTCCAAAATTTAATACCTTAATTTTAGAGTCCTAAATTTGGGAATAAATCTAACCAATGAATCCCTTTGTTTTGAGCCAAAATGAGTAACCCAAAGAAGAGGTAACATCCCTCAATAAGAGAATTTGTTTTATTTCTTTCTCTGCACCCTAAATAATAATTATTACAAGATAATATATTAAAATAAGTATAATAAATATAGTTATATTTTTTAATGTTATGTTTTTGACCTACACCTATACACACTTTCAACAAATGGGATACACAGTCATCGTTCATGTGTTTGGAGGACTATTGCCTCGTGAACTGATATCTTTAATTATTCAATTACCACCTATCAAGGTTGATAATAATGAAAGAATTACTATTTTAATATTATATGGATTATATTAATTATTTATTTATTCTTATAGTATTATTATATAACACATACCTTCATGTTTTTCATATTTTGGGAATACAATAGCTTCATTTGTGGATGTGTGGACTACCGCCACCTCAAGGTGATGTGATTCATTCATGTTTTCCAAGGAATGTATTAAGGATTGGGTTAATAAACCTTTGTTATATATAGGAAATAATTATTCTACTATAAATTTAATATATATATATATTTATAATTTTTTTTAATTTAAAAATATGACAAGAATATGGAAACAACGTCCATGTATACGTATGACCTACCATCTCCATGAATGGTGTGATTATTTATGTATTTTTATATTTTATATAATATTATAAATAATTTTATAATTAATATATTTGATATTTATATCATTTTTTAAATTCTTTAAAAAATAAAACCATGATCTAAGAAAGAGGATCAATAATAACAAGTCAAAACATATACAAAAAACAAATAAGATATTACCTGAAATGTATCTTCAACATGGAATTGTTAATAAATGGATAATATAAAGTCATAATAATATAATACATAATATGATACATATGAATATTTTTATGTGTTATATGTATAATAAACATAAATTTATTATACAGGATGTTATAACATGTATTAAAAAATTCAATGCTTAATGTAAGGGTTTTGTTGTGTCACTTTTATTTATGCGAGATATATGATATATTCACCACTTATTATTGTTTTGTGGTGTATATAATACCCTATTACTTATTATATTATTAATTTAAATTATTTATTGATATTAAAAAGTTTCAATTTATGTTATTCTTTCATGTATCTCATGATTCAAAAGTTAATCAAGTATTAAAGGGGTTTATAGTCATACTTTTATTTCTATTAGACTTATTCCATATTCACCAAAAATTTATTTTGTGTGGTGTATATATACTGAACATAAATGAATTATATGATTATTTTATTTATATTTATGGGTATTTATATATCCATTTTGTGATCGCTCTTTCGTAGGGTTTATGGTTCAAAACATACCAAATCAGTAAAGTATTTTTGTATTAATTTTCCTTCCTTCAAACACATGTTATGTTATGAACCTACACACTTTTACATGATTTCTATAGAAAAATTTGATATGTTTTATCATGAATTTACTTATTTTAATGATATTTTAAGAATCATTCAATATTTTTATCTCATAGGGATTATGATTTAATCTTACTAATGTGGCAAGAGTTTATTGTTACAATCTCATTGTTTATCCGGATTGTTTACAATTATGCTTCCAATAATCAAATTCTATAAAACATTTATAAAAAATTCTCATGAATTTTATTATCCAATATTTTTTCCATTAGAATACCAATGTTACATTTTTCCCAAAATTTATATATTCAAGGGTGGATTTTTTTTTTGAAAACCAATATTTGTTGTCGAAAACCCTTTTCAATACAAAATAATGTTTTCTAAAAATGTTTTCAAAAATGGGTTTAAATGATATTTTAAGATTATTATCAAAGAAAATGATTTTGAATATTTTTTATGTTTAAAAGTGTTTTAATGGGGTTTTAATGCTTATTTTATAAATTTTCTAAGTTATTTTCAAAGAAAATGTTTTCAAAATGATTATTTTCTAAAAATAGGTTTTCAAATTTGAAATGTTATTTTCATAAATAAGTGATTTAAATGATTTTAAAGCTTATTTTATAATTTTTTAATTTTTTTTCAGTGAAATGTATTTGAATAATTTTTAGAAAAAATTATTTTCAATGAAAGGTTATTTCCTTTATGAAATTCTCAAAGTGATATTTCAAAATCCATCTCCATCTAAGATGACATCCTTTGATATAGTTTATAATTTACTGAGGATATTATCCAAGGATACCATTCATATTATTTATCTGAATGGTTTTAGTTTTTTTCATGATTAATATGAAAGATGCATTCTTTTCATGGGTTATATGAATATGAAACCCTCTTCCTTTCATGGGTTATATAATTATGAAACCCGCTCCTTTTCACAAGTTACGTACAATTGAAATGATTAGGAACCCATTATATTTTCTATAGGTTATGATATTATGACATTTTTATGAACAAAATTTCATTTAATGTGTTACAATATCATTTTTATGCTACCCACCTATTTTTATGCTTCACAATATGATGCATGTTTTATTATCTTGTCGAACACATATGATTGATTTCATTATGTGAAGGCTTAGACCTATATTTCCCTTCAATTAATTGTATGAATATATATATCTAATCACATTAAATTGGAAACAATTCGATGGGATTTATCCATAATGGGAAACATATGTGTCCTGATCCACAATGGAAAACAGGCTCATCCTGATCCATAATGGGAAATATGTGTTTTCTAATATATATAATGGGATCTAGGTGTTTCCTCTTCCAAAGTGGGAAACAGGTGTATCCTAATCCTTTATGGGAAATTGGTGTGTCCTGATCCACAATGTTGACGATGTTGGTTGTTAACCCTGATAGATGAAATGAATTTATATATTTATGATGGTTCCACACTTATCTGACACAAGCTTATGGTTTTTGATTGATTTATGGTGATTTATCACCATTATTATTCATGTATTATAAACTTTCAATCATTACTACATAACTCATGTTATGATATTTTATATGCATGGTATAATCATCAAATGTTTTTCTCATTATCTCTTACCCTTATGCTCATATGTTTCTTACTTATATCCTTAATTTTTACCCATACTGAGAATATGATCTCACACTTTCCTATGTTTCTTTTACCCATAATATAAAGAAAGGTTTTATATAGGAGTACTAAATGGGAATATCATTATGTAATATGTTGAACATCTTTCACCAAATTATAATATTGAGTTCTATGTTTTCAAATACACTATTATATTAATGTCCCCAATCTTGTAATTTTGTAATGTGATGAATATTCATCTAAAATGATGTAATATACATGTATAATAAGCCTAGGTTTCAATTTTTAGTACCAAAGGAAATGTTTAGTTAACATTTGTAAACTAGAATGAGAAACATTTAGTAAAATACCTATGGATATATCTAATTATATGTTTAAGGATGTCTCTTAGGGTATGTCTATGAATGATTCAAGGTTTAGGAAAATGTTCTAGAATTTTGATAATGGATTAGGAGAGTGGTTTACTAGAAACACATCCATATTTAGATTATACAAGTTGATGTGGATCTGGAATAAATTTACCTAGGGGTAAAAACCCTCGAAAAAACTGTATTAAGATAGACTCGATTGGGAACCAATGCAAAACAATTGGCCTTGATGACCACCTTGTTTGACACTCCCGGGGGATATGCTTTTGAATTTCAAGAAATATTTATGAATAATCCTGAAGTATTTAAATAGAAGACAAATATAAATAATTTAGGATAAACCTAAGGTTTCATAGAATAAATAATTTGGTATTATGATTTTTTAAATCATATAAGTGATTTTTATGGTTATATGGTTTTCATGTATGATAAGTGTTACTCACCCAATGTTTTCTAGTTTTAATAAATAATGGGAACTATAAGGACTAAGGTTAACATTGAATGTGAAGGAAAATTTTATGATCTATATTCAAATGGGATAATGACTTTAGTAATGGATGTTGTGATCATGACTAATCTTTTTTCACCAAACATGATTAACAACGTGTACCTTAACCAACTATCAGACTCACCAAAGTATAGAAGGAATGAGTTTTTTGATAGTTCCTATAATGAAGACCATATAGGATTTAATATTTAGTTATATTTATATAAAAATGTGGAATGTTGAACCCATGTAAATTTATTAGAGGAATAAGAATATGTTTTGACAGTGGGAAAAAAGGACTCAAAAGCAAGTAACTACAAAGGGAAAATGAAAATATACCTTTACAAAATTATTGATAATAAATACTTCCCAAATAATTAATTTATGGCTGAATTATTTAAATGTGTAATGAATGGGAATTATGTGAATCGATTTCCAAAACAGAAAGGCCTTGAAGAGAATCAACAAGTTTGTATGAGTGGGGGTTATATTGCTAATGATGATGATACTACAGGTTAAATTTGAAAGGAAAGAGTTATTAAGTAATAGTATAATGAAGCCTTGTTCATCTCTTAAGGATGGAGTTGAATTATCTAAGTGCTTATGTATTTGGATTAAATAATAATTAATTGAGAAATACATAAGGATTTTTCAGTTCATTTTTTTCACTAAGAATTTACAAGAATATATTTAATGGTTCTGATGGACTAGAAAAATTGATTTAATGGCATGGTGATATTCATGATAAACACAAGATTATGGGAACAATAGCCCTTAATATGTTCCTAATTTAGGGATAATGATGTGGGATATGAATAAGTAAGTTAAATTATACAGATTACCTTGGAAGTGATTAATGATTTTTTTGAAAAAAATGTTTATTCTAGCATGGATGGAGTTCAAAAAATTTTGGTATTTAATTTATATATATAATAATATTTTTAGTAAGAAAGAAGAAATGTTTACAGTAAGGTTTTATGGTAATTACCATGATTCAGAAGAATAAATTATGAAGGTACTCACATGTTTTTTATGTGAAAAATAGATATACTTTTAGATATATGGGGGATCAATGATATGTTGTTTTTGTGAAATTTAGTGGCCATATTTCAAAAAATTTGTACATTAATCTTTAATAAGGGTTATATAGTTAACCAGTTTTGGAATTGTTTATGTTATACATCAGATGAGGTTTTAGTAATTAATGTATTATCTATCCATATGAGGATTTACCTATATTGGATAACATGCACTAAAATTTTTCTTGTGATAAAGACATATGAAATAACCTATTATTATATTTATGGATATCATGATCTTCAAATGTTTCAAGATTGAAAAATTCACCTTCATTTCATGGAATAATAGATGAATTGAAAATTGGTCAAGGCATAAAAAAGGGAACGGTTATTATGAAATCAAGTAAGTATATCTTCTCATGAAAATTATTCACCTTTAGTATAAGGGTATTGAAATAAAATGTTATCCTATTATCAACATTTTTTATGATATCAATGACCTTTTTCAAGACTCTTTGGGTTATTGATTTGTGATCATGATCTTTAGGAAAACCCTGTTCTTTTTCACTCTCCATCAGAACTTGATAGTTATATTTCTCTTCAGTTTCCATGTTTTAACTTGCCACCTATGTTTTCATAAGTGGTAGCCTAGTTATTTTTTACTTTGGGCAATCTGTATGTTTCAAACATTCAATTTTTAATGTATGTTTGGTATTCATTTTATGATGTGGGTTTCTAAGAAGAGAACATCGAAGCATTAATATTTTTATAACCAAGATGAATTTTGATAAAAAAAATTTATTAAAAGGGGGGGTAGAATGTAAAACCTTGATTTTTTAGGAATTATTATAATTTGATTTAATTAAATATTTTTTATATTTTTCAATTCATGCAATACTAAATATATCATATTTTTTATGAATGAACCAACTTATTATTTATTTGTATGCTACCCCAAGATGAACTTATTCTACAAAGAACACATAAATTAGATTAAAATACATGAAATACTATGTTTGTTTGTGTTACACATAATAGTGAGTTCCTTTGATAACATTCATGAAACACAAGGCTGAGTTTTACTAAACTACAACATACTGTTAATAATTTTATTAAAAAATTATTATAGTTATTTCCTAGCTTTTATAATGGAATTTATGAATAAGATTAAGTAATTTTGTAAAATATGGTTTAAACATGTTTATAAAATGAATTATTTTGTTATTAATTTATTAGATATGAAAATAAACACCTATTTAATATAAAAAAAGTGATTTTATGAAAAAAATACTTTTATGCACATAAATGTTTTTTATCTTAATACATTAAATTAATAACTATTAGTGAGTGATACTAATAAAATTGATAAATTATAATTTTCACCAATTTTTTTAACATTCACCTAATATGTTTTCATAAGCATAAAATAATAACAAATCCAATTTTAGGCTTAAATGATATATTTTTATAAAATGTAGTTTTTCTTCCATTTAATGGAAGACTTGTTTTAAAACTAATTTTTACACTTTAATAATTTTTATCTGAAAAAAATAATCCTCATTTTTTTAATTTGGAATATCAAAATTTACATTAATTGATTTTTTGGTATTTTTCAAAGAATTTATTTTTTTTTGAATAGTGAAAAACATGAAATTTTAATTGAAAACTACATTTTAATCTAATTTATTTATATAGTTAAATGATATTTCAAATTTGATTTAACATATATTTAGATTAATTATAAATATATTAACACATTTTATGTAATTTTAATCTATTTCACATTAAAATTATTTGCTGGGTTAATTTTAAATTAATTTCATCAACATATGTGTTTAGAATAAAGAAAAATGGATTCTATATTATAAATAATTATACTTTTGAATTTATAGTATGTTTATCTAATTTTTTGAACAAAAATATTAGTGAAATTAATTAAAATTAATTATAATAATTAATGTAAAAATGAGTTCACTTAGTGGTTAAACATTAACTTAAGGGGACAAATAAACTATAAATGTGTCTAAAATCCATTTTATGGACCTATTTAGACCATATACTACCCTTTATAAAATATTTATTTTTATTTTAGGAACATGTTGTAAGGGAGACCTCTAAATAGTGTTTTACTTTTTGTATTTACAAGAATTCCACTCCTCATCCACTATAAAAGGACACTCACCCTCTCACCACTTCTCACCTCTTAATCCCTTTGGCTTGGAAAAAACCTACCCAATTATCCTTCAAAATTACATCCATTCATCCTATAGGGATAAATTTTGGATGAAACCCAACCAAGAAATCCCTTTGGTGCAAACTGAAAGGAGTTACCCAAAAAAGAGGAAACATCCTTCAATAAAAACTTTTATTTATTTATTTCTCCCCCCTCAAATACTTTTATTCCATGATTATATAATAAAATAATTATCCTAAATATAATTATATGTTTTTATGTTAAGGTTTTTACATACACCTATATACACTTCCATTAAATGGGATACACAATCATCTTTGGTATGTATGGTGAACTACACCTCATGAACCGATGTCATCTGTTCTTCCCTTACCACCTATCATGATTATAAATAATAATGTAATTACTATTTTTATATGAAATATATGATATTTATGATATATTTACACTTATATAATTATTATATAACACATAAATTTACATATTCCATTTTGTGGGAATATGATCACTTTATTTTTGGACTTATGGACTGCCGCATTCTCAAAGTGACGTGCTTCGTTCATTATTTACATGTAATGTATTAAGTATAAGTTTAATAAAAATGCATAATATATATGGAATAATAATTGTAGTAGAATATATATATATATATATATATATATCATTTAATCTTATGTCTTTCAAAATACAACTAGAAGATGGAAACAACCTTTATGCGTACGTACGGGCTACCATCTCCAAGAATGACATATTTAATTTAATATTTATATATATTATAGATTGTTATAAATAAATATATAATGAACATAAAAGTTATTTATATCATTTTTTCCTTTTTATAAATAATTGAATCATGATCTATGTAAGAGGATCACGAAAACAAGTCAAAACATATATGAAAAACAATGATGGTATTACCGAAACATAAATTTTACATGGAATTATTAAGAAATGGGTAATATAAATTCATAATAAAATAATATATGGTATGAGATATAATAATATTTTTATATGTTATATATATTATGTACTTATATTTATTATATAGGAGGTTTGAACATGTACGAATAATTTCAAGACTTGAGGTAAGGCTTTTCTCGTGTCACTTTTATTTCTGTGAGATATATGCTATATTCACCACTTATTGTTATTTTGTTTTATATATACTTCACTATGAAGTTTTTATAAATAATTTAATTTATTTAATAATATTAAAAGTTTAAATTGATTTTATTATTTCATATATCTCATGATTCAAATTTTACTTAAATTGTAATGGGATTTTTGGACTCACTTTTATTTTTATGAGACTTATGTCATATTCACCACTCGTTTATTTTGTGTGATGTATATATACATAACATGAATTTATTATATGAATATTATAATTATATTTTATAGTATTTATATATCCATTTTATGATTTCTCTTTCATGGGGTTTATGGTTCAAATGTTACTAAATCGGTAAAGTAATGTTGTCTCAATTTTATTTCTTTGAGACACATGTTATGTTATTCACATATAATATTTTATATAGTGTATATAATTCCATTATACATATTATATAATCAATATAATTATTTAAATTATACCTTAATCTTCATTTAATTTTATTCTCTCATAGGAATAATGACTTAGAGTTTCTAAAGTGGTAAGAGTTTATTGTTACAATATCATCATTTATCGACATTATTTATGAATATGATTCTAATGATCAAGTTTTATTATAAATATCTCAATAATTATTATTAAGTTTCTTATTCTCTGGTTATGTAATGATAATACATGTTTTCCCTTTTTTCATCTCTTTATTTATTCATGATTACAAAAAATATTTTTTGAAAAACTATCTTTTTAGCCGAAAACCATTTTCCTTCCAAAATAATGTTTCTAAAAAATGGTTTATTTTCTTAAAAGTTCCTTTAATAACATTATAAATTAAAATTATTTTGATATTTTTTATTTTTAGATAGTATTTTAAAGGCTTTTCTAAATATATTTTATAATTTTTAAAATCCATTTTCAGTGAAAACTTTTTATGTTTTAAAAAGAGGGTTTCAAATTTGAAAGGATATATTCTTTAAGAAATGTTTGAAATGGTTTTTTGATTCTTATTTTATAAATTCTAAAAGTGTTTTTCAATTTAAAGTAATTTGAAAACTTATTCTGTTTTAAAAATTTATTTTCATGGAAAGGTTATTTCCTTAAGAAATGATTCTTATGATCTCTCAAAATTTTCATTTATCTAAGATGAAATCCTTTGATATAATTTATAGTTTAAAGTGGATATTATCCAAGGGTACCATTAATATTATTTATATAAATGGTTTTTGTTTTTTTAATGATTTATATAAAACCCTCATTTATTTAATGGGTTATATTCCTATGAAACCCACTTCTTTTCATAGGTTATATGATTATGAAACCTTCCAATTTTGAAAGGTTATGCATTGATGAAATTATTATAAATGCTGTCTCTTTTCCACAGGTTATGACATGATTATATGTTTATGACACCCATTTCATTTCATTGATTATTACATGTTTTTTATGGAACCCATCTATCTTTATGGGCCATGATATGATTAATGATTTATTATCTTTTGGAACAAATATAATGATTTCATTATGTGACGGGTGGGAACTATACCTCCCTCTAATGTATGGGGTGATTATTTATATCTCATGAGATAAAATTGGAAAATTTAAATGATATTTATCCATAATTGTAAATATGTGTGTCCAGATCCACAATGGGAAACAATAGCATCCTGATCCATAATGGGAAACAAGTGTATCCTAACAAATATTTGGAAATAGGTGTGTCTTGATCTATAGTGGAATATAGGTGCTCCTAATTCCACTATAGAAAACAAGTGTTCCCTGATCTACTATGTTGAAGGACTTGGTAGTTAACCTTGATACATGAAATGGTTTTCTATATTTATGATGATACCAAACTTATATGACACGAGTATATGGTTTATGATTTATTTATCACGATTTATCATGATGGTTCCAAAAAAGTGTACCAAACAATTGTTCGCGATTATGATTCATGATTTATTTATGATGATGATTTATGAGTATATGGTTTATTATTTTTTCTACGTTGATTCAAGATTATGTACCAAATAAGTGTTCACGATGTTTTACGATTTATTTATGATGATTTTTCACGAGTATATTTATGATGGTTCCAAACAAGTATTCATGATTACGATTCGTGACTTATGTACTACCAATATTTATTCCAGGACTCATGTATAGGATCATTGATAAACAGCGTGTGATCATAAAATGTTATTATCATGTCCTCTTATGCTTATAAACATATTATACTTATGTGTCTCAATTATTTTTCCCATAACTGACCATATAGGATCACCCTTTCTTATGTTTCATTTCCCCAAGTAATGAATAATGGTTTTAAATAAGAGTACTAAAGGGGGTGATCTTTACGATACATATTGAAGATATTTCATCAAATTATATGAATGTGTTCTAAGTTTCCAAATAAACTAAAGTATTATGGTCCTTTGGTATGTAATATTGTAATGTGCTCAATATTAATATAAAATGATATAATATCTGTGTAAATTAATCTTGGGTCTCTATAGTTCCCATTACAGGTGTAGATTTTGACCATGTATTTAATGGTAGGTGGTCCTATAAAGTTGTAAACTATTATAGAAACCATAAATTCGTTTATTTAATAGCAATGATATATAAATTTATTTATAAAACAATAATTTGTGATCAATTTATTTATAAATTAAATAGGGAATAAAAATTGTGGAAAATAAAAATTTAAATGGCATTGAAATTGTGGAGGTCAACAATTAAATGGAATTGAAATTGTAGGGTAGATTTTGAGAAACAATAATGGTTTGAAATTAAAAATTATTTGGGAAAATGAATTGATATTGTTTCCTTTGAAAGTTTTATTAAATTGAATGTTGATTTTAAAGGAAATAATTTTATGAAAACCCATGATTTGGTTTCGAAATTGAAACGACATGTTAAAAATGGAATTAGGAAATAGAAATATGAAATATGAATTGATTTACCCATGATTTATTTATTGATTAAACAACATGTATGCATGAGTAGTTATTGGGTGATTAGGATAAGCACACTAGGAATCTAACTCACAAGAAATGGATTGATGATGACAACTCTAACTAAAAAATCTTCAGAAAAATTATCCATGATGGGATGTTGATTTATTATTTTGTGAGCCTAAGCCTAAGAATGTGTGCACATATACAAGATCCTATATTGATGATTGAGTAGTGTAAGGATATGAGAGGCCAGAAATAATGTAACTCTGGTCATGTGACCATGAAGCATAGTTCATTGATTTGAAAAATGTCAATGTTTTGGAACTAATTTATTCATGTCATATGATTTATATAAACTTTTTATATAAAATGTTTATAAAATTCTTTTTTGATATATCTTAAATCTAACCAATTTAAAAGAATGTTTTTATTTAAAATATGTAAATGTTATGTTATGACTTGTTTTAATTAAATTGAAAGTATAAATTGTATAATTGTTATGGAATTCAATATAGAACACCTAGTGAGGCCCTAATGGTATGTTTAGATCTCACTCTAACTTTTCCTTCAGAAATTTATAGATATTTTTATTCTATGTCTATGGGAAGGAAAAGTGGCACTTATAAATTGTGGGAGTTCTTGATCTGTGGGACTCTAGAGTGATGTTGGTGATTGGTGAAGCAATGTCCCATTTATTACATGGGGATTCTGAGACATTATCTTGATAGGTGTTTTGTTGTACATTGTTTTATATTTCCACTTTAGATTTTTATATTTTTACTTGTGTTACTTTTCTCCTTGAGGAGTGTTCGGAATAATAACATGTTATTTTTTTTACTTTCTATTTCTTATCGATGGTTTGTTCCTATGGGAAAACAATTCCCTTTTATGTTCTATATAATTCTAGGTTCTAGTAACCAACCCATTGGGATTTGGAACTCCCTTGGAGATATTTTTGGGATAAATCAGGTATTATGGTACTATGGTATCCAAGCTAGTTCATTACAACATATATTTATGTATTTGATCACCAATGGATCATCTTTTTATTGTTTTACTCTTTACTTTTTCAGAAGTCTTTTTCCTTGGACTATTTTAAAATATTATTTTGAGGTGGACTGCACAAACTTATTTTACTTTGTGATTTTAACATAATTATTTTCCAGGGTCTTCCAAATTTTAAAATAATTAGAAATTAGTCTTCTTATAGACATCATTGAACCATGATATATTTATGATATTTTATATCAGGGAATTTATAAATTTATCACTATAATTTCTCAAGTTAGAATCTCTTTAACTATTATCCAGAACCCCTTCAATAAAATCATTCCAAAACAAGAGAATTTATTTTTAGAATAAATTAAATATAGTTATATAAAAAAATTGACACTCCATCGTAGAATTCATGTGAAAAAAATCCAATCACTAGTTATGATTTTGAACACTCTCTATGAAATTATTCCCTTTGATACCACTTGTTGAAACTAGACACACCCTGATGGGGGGGGGGGTGAATTTGGGTGATGAAAGATATAAACTTTTTATTTGATTCATTTTTTTATTCATTAATATCATGTTACCTCATTATATGGAAAATTTTCAACCAATCTCACAGTATGAAATCATTACTAAAACAATGAAAGATATGTAAAAGAGTAAATAATCCTTAGGACACATCAATTTTTAATCATTCCACAATAAATGGTATGTTCAAGGCTCCTATTCAGATATTTTGTTGGTCATATGAGAATCCACTGAGAAAAAATATTTTTGTGGATTAAAATTGTTTTTAAAACTGGTCCCTTCAATCTAGGCATACTTCTTATAAAGGTTTTCGGGTTTGGATACTCTTAACCAAAGGTATAAATCCTATTCATAACCACTATGTTGATAAAGGTACAGAAAAATTCATGGATGTGTAGTTATTTTTAAATAGATTAGGGACATATATATATTTTCCATGATTAAAACAAGACTTTTTTGTATCATATTAATGATTTTATATTCTTTAAATTCACAGTTCACTTAAAGCGGTTGTTCTCATAAATTATACTTTCACAAAACTACTATTTTCACAAAACTACTTCTTTCATGAATTTATTCTCGTTTAATTTATAAAGAATAAAACATCACAATGTATATTTTATCTTGAAATTTAAACCTTCATGATAAAAATTGGTTTTAGGAAATATTTTGTTTTTATAAATTCACTAACGGTACTCAGTGGTTGATGAAAATCCTTCACATAACTCTAGACCTAGAAACATTTAGAGCATTTTTATACCTATAATCTCCCTCATCCAAGTATCTCTTTTTTAGCTCCTCCATCCTCCAATGAGGTTCATATATTTATAGGAAAATATGAACCCTTCTCATAATTTGGAAGCATCACCTTTACATAACATAAATTCATAAAACATTATCCACCGTTATTTATTTGAAAAAAAATTCTTCACCAAAATTCCTTGTTTCATGGTAAATTAAATTCACCATCATAAATATATTTTTCAAGCTTTAACTTTCCAAAAAACATATCATGTTTGATTTAAAAATTTATACCAATTAGTGATACTCTATCTTGCACGAGTCTTCAAACTTTTCCAAAATTTCATTCACCTTCTATGTGAAACCATTTTCATGAAAAAAACTATCTTTCATGAAACATTTTGAAACCATATAACATTAATGAAACTTATTCATTTTTTCAAAAATACTTATATAACTTATATACCTTGATTTATAGATAATTTTCTCCCCTTTCTGAAATTTTTACCCAATGTTTGGGAAAATATAGAAGACACAACACTAAGATCAATGATTCTCTACTTTGATTAAATATTATTTATTCCATAATGAAAAATTGTACCAACACATTGAGATTATAGTTAAGTATATTCATTCTAGAAAAACACACAACATGATAAACTTCATCAAACTAAGAATAATTTTGAACTAGAATCATTTTGTTGTGTCCTTCCTTAAATATCTAGATGTAACATTGGCTCTCTTCCTATATTCACAAATTCCAAAAATAATAAATCCCTGTGGATTGAGTGATAACCTTCACAACCTACATATTTAAACTCAGTATGTTAAAAAAATTACATATATTCAACCAAAACCTTATTTTTTAAATGTAGAAATCTTAATCATAATGTTCATATATGCAATAGATAATGTGTAAGAATTTTTATTCATTTCATTCTCATGGAAATGGTAGCATCTACATGTATTAAATACCCTACCTATGATATAAACACTCATTACCATTAAAATACTGTAGTCATACTCTAGGACACTGTGATTGTTAATAAATCCAACACCAAGAATATCTTAGGGTCTAACACATAGTCACCAAATAACTTATCTAATTATTTTAACATAATATTAATCCTATTAAGAAAAAGTGAACATGACACCAATTTACCATTGATTTTATTCTATCATTCCCCAACATCAAATATCATGGAACTCTCCTCCCTTCTATAGAATCCTTCATAAATACACTAGATAAATTGTATCATACCAAGATCTCATTGTTAAAGTTGTCATCATATCCCACCTAAAGATACATGGGTAACTATATCCTCTCACAGCCAATTCCATATATCTAGGATATTAAGTTATCATTAACATTTATGAAATAAAACACATTCCCTCCTTCAATTCATGACTACAAATATTATTCACCTAATTAATATCATAAATCAAACCATAAGTGTAATATATCCACAATCCATCACAAAATGTTTGTAAGAACCTCACCTTGAAGGGAGAGAATGGAATATGGTGTAATGATCCATCCATCTTCTCTATATTTTATATTGGGTAAAACACCACCTAAATCATTTGGGTTTCTGTACATAGCACTCGATGTAGGTAGAGTTATGTATAAAAATCATAATGAAAATACTATATATAGTAGTCACACATTATCCCAACACATCGGTTAATAACAAGATCACCATCTCAACTCATAAAATCACCAAAAGAATCAAAAAGTAATCTAATCTAATATACACCTATAAATTCATTACAGCACATAAGAAATATGATTCAACAAGACACATCCCATATTTAATTTTCATGTTGATCCATAAATATATTTTCCAATTACCAACCACCTATATTTTATCAAGCCCATTCATTTCATTTTTAATAATAACTAATTCAATCACAGTTACCATTTAGTTAATGAATTATTTAAAAATTCCAAAAAATACCATTTTTGTTTCATTGTTAACATTTCCTTCTATAATTATTGGGAAACTAGTATAACATAACACAAATAGTCCATCTTACCCAAGTAAAAAATCCCCACATCTCAACTACCAACGAACACTACCACCATAAATTTTAACCACCACACACCACAACCACCACAGATCTCAACTAACACACATTATACAGACCAAAAATCACATCCACTTATTATATAGTTTTAAAAAGGAGATTCTACTATAATTGATACATTATTTTCAATTGTACTCTCACAAAAATTCAAAATTCCATGGAAAACCAATTTATTAATAGTTTACATGTTCATAGAAATTTTCGCAAGTGTTGAGTCTAATAAAAAGAAAAACAAGGTTAACTAATTCAATGTCCACAATAAAATAAAAAAATAACATAATCCAAATATATATAGAATAGAAATAATGATCAACCATATTATAATTATAATAAGAATATATAAAACTCATGATAGTCCTTACACACTCCCATAAATTTCAATTAAACTAATTAATTAATTTTCTATGATGGCCTATAATATATTACAGAAGGAAGAAAATTTCCTGATATTCCAATATTTACATATAATAGATGAAAGATGAAGGATCCCCTTCCTCGAATAAAGATTCAATGGAAACATACAAAAACCAAGGATTAATCTCCATCTACCTCGAATAAATCACCACTAGATATCATGAAAAGTAATCCTCTATCAATAACTATACAAAATGGAGGAGAATTACCACTATAGTGAGATCCCATATAGAAGAACCAAGGTTTTAGAAACACCAAGGGTGGAAAATATAGATGTGGAAGAAGAAAAATGGTTAACTAAGAGTCAAAAGAAGGTCCAAAATATGAAACAATGTGGGTAGATGATCTCTTATTGATATTCAAATCCTACCGGACTCCAATATAGTGTGTTGAATAGAAAAAACACATGTTGTGGCCTCGATCAATGTGTGATATGAATCCCTAACATTAGGTCCTCTTCTTTCCATGAGTTTTAAAAAATATATTTGATCACCCCCATGGACAATAAAATATATGGTCCAAACTATGTTGGTTATTGTATCTCTATCCATAACCATATTTCAATACATAGCTCCGATCACTATCCCATTTTACACTCATTACACCTAAGGCTACTATATGGTGAAACACTTCTTTATATTTTGTAATGTAGTATCCCTGAGACACCATTTCATACACCTTTCCCCCTAGGCATTTTAGAGATGGATATAGTGAATAGGAATCACACCAGAGAAATATACAACACCATGCCTTCCCTATGGCATGGTCACATATCTCATTTTTCACAGGAGAACAACAAAGACAAAAATATCCCCACCATGGATTTCCAAGACATTTTATATTATTTAATGTTCTATAGGAAGGCCAAGACCCACCTCAAACCTATGGATAACCTCAAAAATCTCCCAAAAACCACAAAAAAATAGATATAAAATAAAGGGAATGATGTAAATTATTATTCCATTAAATTTGATACATCTCAAACAACTCTCATCCTTAAGAATGAAAACAAAAACACATAAAAAGAAAAAAAATAATGTATAAAAAATAAACCCAAATTACTATAAAGAATCTCATTATATCTCAAATGAAACCCCACCATATAAAACTTCGTATACCCTAATAAAAATCCACCACAACCATCAAAATATACTACCACAAATACAAAAATAAAGGAAACATACTTTCCATAACACGATATGATCTTCATTAGGTGGCACTAACACGCCCACACAGTTTCAAAACATGTTATCAATATAATGTAACTTGATTTAGAAGGGATTTTCCCATATTCTTATGAAGGAAACCATATCAAACATAATTATCCATGCATCTAGAATCAATGGTAGTTAATCTAGAAGGTTTATTAATTTAAATGACTTATATTTTTCTCTAATGTAGTCACTAGATGAGTCTTGAAGGGAATAATAACTGGAATAGGTGATGCTCGACCATGTAGGCCTTGGTGATGCTACAATGGTATGGTTAGAGGATGGTAAAAACTGGATGTTGTTTTAGGGGAGGCTATTTTTCATAATGACACTGCATGATGGATTACTTATGGAGTTTTATAACACACCATTAGCAGTACAAAAAAAAATATCGTAGATTAACCATGTCTTGAGGATGCAGTATTGGTGGCCTAGGATGAAATGGGAAGTGTAATAGGTTGTGGATCGATTTCAGGTTTGCAAGAAAACAATGGAATAACATCATGTTCCTAGAAGATTAATCCATCCCTTATAAGTACTTTATCGGAGGTGGGATGATATCTTAATGGAATTCATAATAATATTACCCCATTCTTGGGGATAATATGATTGTATCTAGGTAATCATGGATCATTTGATGAATTTAGATCAATTACTAACAATCAATGAGTTTGGCCCCATTGATGTTTTGGAAAAGAGGTATTTAAATGTGGTCATGCAATAACATGGTGTTTTTAGGTCCGTTTTCATGGATTGTGATTTTTATTTTTCCCTGATAGTATGGATAGGATTTCAAAGAGACTTTAGAACTATACTACACCTCATAACTAATTTCTACCCTCAGCCGGATGGGTAAATGGATTATACAATCCTGAAACTAGAAGATATATTATGACCATTTTTCATAGGTTTTAGTGGATCTTGGGAATAAAAATTTAATTTTTTTAAGTATTATTATATCAATAGGTATGACACATCCATTGGAATGAGACAATTTTAAGTTTTTTAGGGGTGGCCATGTCATAATCTATTATGCTAGGATAAGCTTAGTGGGTAATAAGTTCTTGATCTTGAAGTAGTGTATGGAACAACATATAATGTTCATGTAATTTTCGTGAGGATGAAGGTAACGTACTGGTGAAAAAATTATTATATCACTAATTAGAGGACACACTTGGAGTTTGATTTCAAGGACTAAGTGTTCTGAAAGTTTTATCCTCATCGTGGGTAGTAGAGGTTTGTCATGGGGATTAAGCTTTCTCCCAAGTTTATTGAACTCTTTGAGCCATTAGAGAATGTGTTCATAGTGGAATTTTAGTTTTAATTTCTACAATGGATAGCTAAGATCCATGATTCCATCTATGCGTTTGAGCTCCATTTATATCATAACGATGACCCCCATTTCATTGATTGGGGAGAGTTGGATATCGAGGGTGAGACAAAATCCATAGATAGTCTAGTAGAGTCCTATGATTATCAAGAGAATGTGTTTTGGGGATAGAACATTCCTTTTTTACAATGATGGAAATGTGGTGTGGTGGAGAGTATTTAGTAACATGAGATGAAGATTTATGAACAGTTCCCAGAGTTGTTTTGATTTTTTACTTATTATTTTCTTCGATGACGTGATGCTAGAATCTTGATGATTGCTGAGATGTCCCTTTCATTTACTGATGGTGTTTATTATGTCTCATAGTATATGAAGATGGAAAACAACCTTCATAATTATGTTATATTATATTAATGATATATTTTAAAATCATGTAAGTAAGTAAGATCCACCCATAGTAAAGAATATTTTGATACCAAAGGAGGGATTTATTGATGTGTGTTCTTTGGGAAGTATCGAGTGAAGGTTTACATGGATTATAGCTTGGTCTATGTAGATGTTGAGATGGTGTGGTAGCATTTGGGCTATAATGAGATCCTTGGTAGGTATCTCATAAGATGGTTTTTTTGGATCTTTTCCATTTTCTCTTTCCATGATTTGGGTTTTATTATCATGGATAAGAATTTTTTGGAGATGTATCTAATGTTACAACTTTGACCTTACGACTTTTTACATTATGGGAATTATAGTGATAAATGTTTCTTTGTTATGCTTGGAGGGAGTTGGGGAGTTGATGGTGGATTTGTAGCTAATATATGAGGATTTTTTAGTCTATATACTTAATCCATGATGTAATATGGGTTACCTCAGTGTAGAGATATTGGATGCAGTATAGAGTCTTTGAGGTGGATTTTTGATGGTTCTTCTATTCTTGGGATAACTTCATCATGTAGAGACTGACTATAGAGTAGAGTCTTAGAGGTGATATTTTTGTGGTTATGTGAGTTTCAATGTATATATTCTATAATGATTGGATGTGATATGGCCTTCTTCTTGGTAATTTATTTTGGTTTCATGGTGGTTTCCCATGAACCATTATATTTCTCCAAGTCTTTAGGATTTCCATCATAGACCTTGCTGTGTTTCTCAATTATGGTTTTTACCATACACATCTTATCATGGTCCCTTACCTTACACCATAGCCCCATTCTAGTGTAAGAACCATTTCATTGTAGTGTTGGGTGTTATGTCAGGTGATTTTAGTTATATTTGTTAATTTAACAACCCTTACTAACCATTTAATTCCTCTAATTTTTATCTCAATTTTTATGGTCATT
This sequence comes from Viscum album, assembly GCA_963277665.1. Lineage (NCBI taxonomy): Eukaryota > Viridiplantae > Streptophyta > Magnoliopsida > Santalales > Viscaceae > Viscum > Viscum album. The sequence goes on from OY728162.1 coordinate 353,072,195, forward strand.
TAGGTTCTTCCCTTGGAGGTATTTCATCACTCTTTCATTAGTTTTGAACCACCAATTTTTTAGATCAATGTATAGCTATTATATGAGAGTTCCCTTCTCATATCATCCATATTTTATTCGTTATACTCATTTATATAAATTTTGTTTTTATGGAATGAAGTGGTAGTGGTGATGCATTTAAAAGATAACAATGTGGGATATTGTGTTCTTGGTTTACTGAGGTGATTCCTTATATTGTGGTTTTTAGTGGTTTTCTACCTCTTGTTAAATGCTTATGCAAGGATTTGGAATGATTTTTTAAGGAATATGATCTATAAAATATCCTCCATTATATTTAAATATGGGAATATCATTCTGTTTTCTTAATTTGTTAAGATATTATACACTAACTAAATGATTCTAATTAATTGGTTTAATGTAAATTGAAATGGCTATAAATAGATAACATGAGTTTTACTAATTATTATGATTTTACAATATGGTTTAGCATGTTTTATATTCTTTCCAACTTTTCCTTATGTTGTGTTTTGTTATAATTTTTTGGCTATTTAATTATTGAACTTTATTTTACTTCTCATTTTGACTCACCACAAATGAAAAATGATAAGAAGATATAACATGAAAAAAAATTAGTTTCATATTGATATTATAATTTTCAGGAGAATTCTCTGTAATAATTATGAAGAAATTGTAAAAAAATATCAAATTTCGAAACTAAATAACTAGAGACTTTGATGTGTGGAAGTTGTGATGTGAAGTGGCGATGATTTTTGGGGTTTTGATGTAGGGCTTTTAACATGAGAAGAATGGGGTGTGTTGTGTTGTGTTAGTTTCCTAGTAGTGATGCAAATAAATTTCAATGAAAAAAATAAAAACTATTATAGGTTGAAATGGATAACTAATTCTTGAATTAATTTAAAAGGTTAGTTAATGTGGTTAATGTTAAAAATGAAATGACCAGTATTGATAAAGTAATATTTTTTGTAATTGGAAAATCTAGAAATGAACTAAATTGAAATGGAAGATTGGATGCATCTTGTGGTTGTGGATTTCTTGTGTGGTGTCATACAATTAGAGGTGGCTGAAATAGTCAATAAGGTATTGAGGTTTTGTTGTGATATTGAGAGTACTAACAAATCTCATATTATAAACCCATAGGTTTGGATTGTGTGTGGATGACTAATATATATTAATTTTATTATAATTTATATACACACCCCACCCATGTAGAGAACTATGAACTCACACGCAAATGTTTTGCGGAGTGTTTTACACAACATCCAAGTTGGTGAAGAAGGATGGATGGTGAAGAATTACTCCCTGATCTCACTTCTAAGTGAGTTTCACACACATAGAGTATGATGCACTGATGATATATTTAAATTATGGGTTTTTATGATATTGATGAGGTTTTTCCTAGTGTAAGTCGTGCATGGTAGTAGGATTAGATTAGGTTGATATCCATTATACTCATGATTTCTTAATATTCTTGATATGTGATAGGGGTTTTGGGAGGATGTGATTTCCCAAGTTTCTTTAGGAAAGATGTGATTACCAGTTTCACATGGGGGGCTTATTACTATGTAGTTACCTAGGTTTCTTAGAGGAGGATTCTATTTAAGGGATGGGAGTTCATGGACATATGATGTTTGGGAATGAAAGTAGAAAATTAGTGGGAATGTGGTGTGGGGTACCCTTTTTGTATATGTGATTCATATTATGTTACTATAATAAATATTATATTTGGGTAGAGTTCCGTAGTGAGGATGGTTTTGGATTAGATGAATAATATATTTGTATCTTGGTTCTATTACTTTTATTTAGATGAAGTAATATTCTCTTTTCACATGTGAAAGAGAGACCTTGGGTATTATCCAACTATGTATACATGTTATGCTCACCCCACATATGTTCAATTTGTTTTGGTTTTCCATGAGGATTTTAGGAACTGATCTAGACATTAATGTCCTATAAATTAGAGATGTTGTACAATAACTTCCTTAGGATTTATTTTGGGGAATTTATTTAGAGTTTCATTTTACTTTTTTCATTATACCTTCATTTTGTGTTGGTTTGGTGTTTTCCTCTCTCTTTTATAATGGATTTTCTTGGTGGTTTTCATTCTATCTCCAAATCCTAATTTTAATATAAATACAATTCTTTATATACGTGATATTTTATATATCATTCATGCAAGTGACCAATATAGGGACTACTAATGATGATACGTAGGGGTCATTATCTCTATTTTTTAATTTCTAGCCTAGGAGGGGTACCTTTTTAGGGAGTTGGTCATGATAATAGACCCCTTAAATCTAGTGTTGACTATCTAAGGACCCTTCATTAACCTCCTGAATAGTCATGTTACATTAATTAATTATAGGATTTATTACAAATGTTTTCTTTATTTCATCCCTATAATTCATGTATTAAATGTTTTAGTCATTTATTAATTTATTATTTTTTCATTGTCTTTAGGGATTTTATTGGATCATAGTTCTAAAATCATCTTGATGCAATAGTAATAGTCAGAATAAAAATCCATATAGTTCTATATGATCTAGAAGTATCATGGTAAATGATTTATATCATTCTATAAGTAATAAATATCAATAGACCACTAGATAGTTATAAATTCATAGAACTGTCCTTTTCAAGTTTTATTATGATTAAAAACTAATTATGTTTGTTTAAATTTAATTTCAATATTACCAATAATATTCTATCAATCTATATGCATACAAATATAATTATTTGATTATAATTCAATATTTAATTATGAAATAAATTTTTAGTAATATCCCTATGAAGAATAAGTAAAAAATAGAACATTATCATTCACTTGGGTAGAATAAAAAAGTAGAGTTGAAATGACTTTTTTAAGATATTTTTAAAAATAATATTTAATCACTTAAATATTAGAGTCTTAGAAATTAATAATGGTATATTAAAACACTTTTTAAAGTTACATTTAACTTATTACTTATATTATAGAATATGTATATTTATAATTGAAATGGAGACATTAGTTTTGAAACAATGACCTCATACCTTGAATCACCTCCTTTAGATTGAGACTCAAGACATCATAGAAGGGAGATCTAGTAAAAATAGGTGATTAAGGAGAAGTAAAATATAGTATAGAGAGGTATTTCGGTAAAAATTCTTAAGGAAAAATAATTTTTTTAAGTGATGAGAAAGGAGTAGTGAAGGGGTTTTTATATATCCATGGGAGACTAGTATTTTAGAAAAAAGTATTATTATTTAATTTTTTAGGACAAAATGTTTGAATAGTATTCATTAATATAAATTTTATTAGTTTATGACTCAATAAAAGACTTTTACTTGAAATTTAAATACACCCAGAACCATAATTAATTTTGGAGATATTTTATACAAAGTAAAAAAATCAATTATAGGATTTTATTAATAAAATATAACATAGATTTTAAAAATAGATTTAGTGGTTTGAAAATTAAGTAAAATATTTTTAAATAAATTAACTTACACATTAAATTCATTTAAATTTTCTAAAAAGTGTGTATATATTTATTAATTTAAATTAATATCATGATGATGTCGAAAACGTTATGGTATTTGTAAAAGCAGTATTTTGACGATTCACCAAAAAATAAAATTAGTTTCAAAAATATAAAAAATTTACTCAAAACTAATTCTAATGTAAAAATTCTAAAATGAAGACAATTTTATCAAATTCAAATTCTATAAATTATAAGTTATTTGAATTAAATTATATCATATTTAGAAAACATATTTTTTTCTCGAGTAAATTATATTTATTTTTCAATGCATGAATACGATTCGATTTCTATTATTAATGAACTATTATATTGTTGGTTATTAATTATATTATATCTTTTAATTAGAATATGTTTCAAAATTTGATGATTCTAATATTAAATTTTTAATATATAACATTCTATTTACTAAATAATTTAAAACATTTTTAAAATTTATACTTATTTGTGATTTATCTTATATAATTTGAGAAGTCGTTTTTTATAATTATAAAAATTGTATTTCTTTTTGTAAACAATAATTTTCAGGAATTAATTTAAACTCGTCGATATAGTTAATGGTTTAATGGAAAGTTATTATTTGAAATGATCTGTTTCTATTCTAATGGTCAAATAATTATTTGAGTTTTTGAATACTAATTATTTACTTTATTATTCATTCACTTAAAATTTATCAAAGTAACACTTGTTATATTTTCAAAAAATTAATGGGTTGTTTTTTATTAACAATGGTGTTCTCATCTATGATAATTTTAGGAGACCACGATGCCCTGGAATTTCAATTTCTAGTCATGTTAATTTTTTTTGATTAATACCCCAGTGTACTAGTTTTAATATTATATAGAATATTTATACATCACATATAATGTTTTATGTTGATGAAATAATATTATGTATGATCTTACTATACTATGTATGTGATTTTTATTATATAATATTCCTAAATAGGATGCATATATTTATTTTGGGAAATAATATTATCATATTTGAAAAGGTTGGGCCGTTACATCTCACATTTCTAGAATGTCATGTTTTTGATGTATGCACAACATCCAATGCAATTCTTTATCATGTTTCAGTAAGGTTGGATTATATTGAAAATCTTTTGGCAATTGTGACATTATTGGTTTCTTTATGGTTGGCACTTATATTGACACTTTCTGTGCTTCTTATATTAGGGTATCCAATAATGTTCCAACAAAATGACTATAAATGAGCCATGAAAGTTCAACATGACACCTATGTGATAATTACCTCATGGACTAAACCCACAACATTACGACTTGGGGGGGGGGGGGTCAAAACATGAACTCAATTTGATAAATAATCACTGAGATATGTGTTATTTAGTAAATGATTTTCCATTTATTTATTTTATAAACCCATGTTTAACCATCATTAATAAAAATTATTAACTTATCAATGACGTTAAAATTTTTTATTAATGAAATTAAACATAAACAACAGATACATATTCATTTAAAAGTTTTACAAATTAAACATTAATGAAACCATCCGATTCATGACCTTGAAACACACATGGATACACAATCCAATAGTAAAACTAGATGAATTGAATTGATCAAGTTATAGTCATACACTCATTAAAAATAATTCATCAAAAATGATAATGTTATCCATCACATATAGGATGATCTCATGGAGTGGATCAGAAAGGTAAATATTCCTGAAACACTTATTATTATTCCTTTAAAATATTACCATTCACCATGTCTCCTCTTATTCAAACATCAACTATGATATAACCTATTTTTTGACATAAAAAAGAAGGTATTTTCTCATAACATATATATACAACAAAAAATCTCCAATCATCTTAAAATTAGAAACACAATGTTTAATATAAAGTCACAATCCATCAAGAATCAATTGAATTATATTCAAACTTCAATAAACCTCTCTTCTCTTCACTCTTCACAATTTTTGGTTGAGTTATACTTTTCTAAATCTAATACATGCTCTAAGACACAACAATCCACTTCTATTCCCATTTATTTTAACGAATTTATCTACAACATAATTTATTTATATATAAATTTCAAACACCATGGTGTAACACATGAATTGTTTTTTATAAATTTCTAACAATTATCCCACACATTCCATAAAACAAATTCCTCCTAAAAAAATACTTCTCCATTTTAGAAATTAAAATGACATGTCTTATTTATCAAAGAAAACCATACCTTGAAAATATTGACATGTTAGATTACTCACATTGAAAAGTGAAAACCTATTTTTCAACCTGAAATATAACTATGAAATATATCCCAATGCATATTTACTTGATAAAATTAATTCCAAAACATTATTTCCAATCCATGACATACTTGATCTGTAGTGTCAACTAGAGCCACCATATTGAAATCCACTACATGTAATCGTAATGTAATTTTATTTTCATGTGGATTTAAAATTAAATCATTATTTCCTTCAATCAATATAACTACCATGTGTTGATTATAAATAAATTTTATAGAAAATATTGTATAAAAATACAGTATGTCAGCATGCTTAGAAAACATGTTTTCATTATTATACCCATAATTCACATATTTTAACCTTATTCGCTTAAAATTAATCTTAAATACCCATTGTAATTATATAAAATATTTATCCACTCTTTTTTACTATTTTAGATTACTTGTATGCTGGAAATAAAATATATCAAATTATAGTCCATGTATCCAAGTCAAAAAAAACATACATGAACAAATTATTCCTCAACTAATTGAATCTACATTAAACATGACGAGACATGGTCTAACATGAAAAATGAGTATTATAAAACTTTTTCATGGTGGTATATAATATGTTTAGCTGATTTATATTCCTCATAATATTTTATCTCATGTTACCTATGGAAGATGTGGTGTTAGACATCATCCTTGATGAGGTTGTAGAATTACCTATTGGAGTTTCATGTAATAGAGTTACCTAAAATAGAGGGACCAAAGGTCATATGAAGTTTTACCTACCATATTTTTACATTTATATTATAATATATATATATATATATATATTTGATACCTATTATTTTTAAACTCTTTCACTAATCATGGTATAAAGACTTCATAGACCACTGGTTTTATCTAATATTATGAGACACCAGTCCAGGTTAATATAAGTACATTGTGGTTATGAAATTATAATGGGGAAATATTAAATGACTTGGTAATTTATAACCTGACAGATATAACTATAAATTACCATTTTTGGAATGGAATAAACTTATTATATATAATTATGCATATATTTATACCAAGATTAGGTTATTTTCACTAATATGGAAGATAACAATGCAATTTCACATGGTGAGAAAGATCATCTAATAGATCCAAATTGTATAGAACCTCCCTCCCCCTCTCTATCTCTCTATATATAGGTCTTCCAATCACCTCTATCATCAAAAATATTATATAATTCAATCCACATACTAATTTTTCTTCTACTCCTCCCACATCTGGCTAGGTTTGATTATTCCTTTTGAAGTTGGTCATGGAATTATTCTTTATCTTTGGTGCGTGTTATGAAATTTATTACTTAATATTTGTACATTCGTATCATTACTTGTCTAGTTAATTTTTCCCCTACTTCTTCTTCGATATGCGTTCCTATGATTTCTTCATAAACCTAGTTTTTCAACCTAATTTTTTCATAGTTCAGTGGGATTTTCAAAGAGGATTATTCTATTTTATATCCTTTAAACTGATATCCTTTTCAGTCCCTTCAGGTCTGGGCATCAAACATTCCATTACAAATAGGTGATGCTAAGTTTCCCTTGAATAAGTAGTAACCCCATGCTTCATTGAGTTTATGGTTTCTGATAAAGAATTGAGTGTTGTGTCTATTAGGGTTTATTTGTTCAAATGTTTCCATATATTTTACTTTTTTTGTTCTCCTTTTCATAGTGGTTAATTCTTTCATATTTGGTAGATTCTAAATCTGAAATATCACACCCTATCATATTTGGCCCTCTGTTTTTTTTCTAGTCTCACAAGTCTTAAATTCCACTATATCTCTTTAAAACTAATTATTACTCAATTATTTATCCTTGATATATATAGGGTATCTTATTGACAAGTTCAATTGAGGTAATCTACTAGAGGGAGTGGTTCATTTTACATAATGGATTCCTATAATTAGATAGAGATAAAAAATACAGTGTTGATATAGAAACAAAGTCGTTTTTGAAGATCTTTGTTTGGTCTTGGTGTCCTAGTTTTTTATTGGGATGTAGTTATAGTAATAATTATATGGTGTTCTTATGTTATAATTACCTGTCATATCTGGGTTTTGTTAAAGGTCTATGCTAAGAGTTTCTCCATGTTTGGGGATATTTGGTGATAGTTAGAGTTCTTTAAAACCATGGTGATAATTTTTAATTGATAATTATGGATTTTTAAGTCTTATTATGTGGTTGGTGATTCAATGATTGGTGTGGGATCAATGGTGTTTTAGTGTTATTACATGGTGATCGATTCTAGTTAATGAAGACGATGATAAGTTTTTTTTGGTGGGTTTTGTGGTGATGATTTCATCACGTATCAAGTGATGGTGATTATTAATGAATGATGGAAGGTTATTTGACGATAGATGTTTAATGTAGATCAAGGATCTATGTGTATTCTCAGTTTTCCTTCATAAATTCAAAGGTTTTTCAGTTATCTATATTTTTAGATTGAAATTTTATTTTTTATAGCAAGGTGAGTCTATTAGTGTCACAACTAGCATTTGGGTGGACCATTTTTTATGTTTTGTGTATATTTTACGGTAAGGTGTGTTTTTTAGTGGTGTACACTAGTTCACTTTAATCCTTGAAGATGATTATTAGTAAATAAAAAAATAAAAAATGGAATAGAGGAGTTTAAAGAGTCATTGATTTTTTTTTATTTTTTGTGAATATCCTAGCTTTACCTCCACATAATAAGACGAAATTTGGTATGAAATTAGGTCAAGTTTTTTTCCCATTAACCATAAAATCATATTGAATAGAACTTATATATATTTGAGAGTTTTGTGTTAAAATAAATGACTTCTTAATGATTGGTTTCGTTAAACAGATTTTGTCTCCCTTGATATCTCTAATTATTTTTTTTTGTAAATGATTATCATATCTAGAGTTTGTGTATATATTGATGACATTTGAACTAGGTTATGATGAATAATTGTTATCCGTTACCAAGGAATGATGAATAATTTGATCAACTGAAGATATTTTAGTCTCCCTCAATGATATATTTGTGATTGAGGTATTATCCAGTGGTAGATATGGAGGAGTATCTTTTGATGATGACATTCTTATATCAATTTGGGATTTTTTATTTTATTATAATTTTCTTTGGAGTTATAAATTCACAAATGGTTTTCATGAAGTCAATACACTAGGTGTTTCGTGCATACATTTTTAAATGTGTTTTTTATTTCTCAATGACTTTTTTTTATTAAAATTTAAGAGAGAAGCATGTAAGGAATCTGAGGGTAGTTTTGAGACTTATTCATCAACATTGTTTCTATGGAATGATTTCAAAGTAAACTTTTTTGAAATTAGAGGATCATTTTCATGGAAATATTATTTATCAATGGGGTATATCTATATATCTATTTAATATCAATGAGGGTTTTTCATTGGGAGTTCCAATGAGTGTTTTATAGGCTTATTATTTTAATTATTTTACAGGTTATTATTAGATGCATGTGAATGAATTTTCCTAGATTATAACTACTTTTATATACCTAAAGAAGAAGTATTGTGTTTTTATTTGGATTGAGAAATACCAGATCATATTTGAATAATTTCTGGAAAAGTTGGTCAGAGTATATATTAGTAATTTTCTCAAGAAAATAGTTATTTTTTTCTTATTATTGATTGGGTAATGTATTGATGTAAGATAAGGTATTGGTATCTTATGGGTCTAGGATTTCATGACCTCCTAAACCTAACTATGATACCCATAATTCTGAGTTTATTTAATTATTATTCTATTGGATGATGTAGGGTCATTACCTTCTTAAAGAATACTATGTGGTCTTCATAATCTACAAGATCTCATTCTATATTTTCTTATATAGAGATTTTAACCTATATAATATTGGTTTAATTATACCTGGATTGATTTTAATATTTCATATACTAAGGAGATATTTAATGTCATAGTATATAAATTAAAAATGGAGTATTATTATGATATTTAATAAAATTTATGTTTTGAATGAATGATGGACCATAACCTGTCATTTCATTTTTACATGAATAAGTTTAGTAATGAAGGTTACTTATATATCAGATGATGATGTACTCCCCTTTGTTTTAATTGGTAGAATTTTTTCAGATGGGTGAAATAAAAATTAAGGTATAAATATAACAATTTGTTAACAAACATAATCATTATGGTTGAATGTAAAATGATGAACATCAGGTTTTATTTCATTGAATACTACTTAATAATCAAAGAATGTGTGAATAATTTTAAAATTATTTCCATAGTTTATCATTGGTTGTACTTATCTGATTCATTAGGAAGTATTATGGTTTAAAGAAACTTTTTTGGTACACTAGAATAAAGTAACATTTGGTGATTTTTAAATCCTAGTATTATATACATCCACATGTGGAAGTTAAACATTATGTTCCTTAAGAATTTTTAAAACCATTGAATGTCCTATAATAGATGTAGGATGAAATTACCCTTGATTTTGTCATGTAATTACCTAATAAAATGAGTTTAAAATGTGTTTTATGGGTTATTGTTGATATATTTAATATTTTAGATCACTTATTATTTACAAATGAATCAAGCATAGAGGACAATTTGGAAAGATTTTATTTTTTTAGGTAGTGAATCGTTTTAGGGTTCTTATGTTGATTATTTTAGATTATGATCCTTGGTTTATATCACATATGAGGAAGAAATTTTTATGATATTGTGGAATATTTTTGTGTCGTAAGACATCATACAATCCATTTAATGGTGATAAAACCAAATATATTATTCATATATTGGAGGATATATTGAGAGCCTATATTCTATGTATTAAATGATCTTAGGCTTCCCATTTAAAATTCATTGAAATTTTCTATAATAATAGTTATTGCTCATATATTGGTATAAAACCTTTCAATGAATTTTATGGATGAATATATAGATATAAATATTATTGGATTAATATTACTTAATCAGTAATCACTGGATAAGATTTGGTGCACGTTATAAAAAAATGTACAGAAAATTTTAGAGTGAATAAATATGGAATAGAATTTACATTATTCATATGTTGATCAATGAGGATACCATTATTATTAAAATTGGCGATCATTTGTTCATGAAGTTCCCATGTTGTCATAGAAAATGAATGTTTGGTAAAGGTAGAAATATTATTTTGATATTCATATTTTGTTTTGAGGCTCTAGAGTGTGTTGGTGAAGTGGCATATCAGGTAATCACTTCCACCAATATTGAAGAAAGTTCATGATATTCTCTTTATGTCACAACAGTAGAAGAACCTTTATGATGGTTCTCAATATAATGATTATGGGAATCATGATATTTTAAATAATGTGGTATTCATTGAATATCATGTAAATATTAAAGACTATGAAGGTAATTTATTTCATGGATGAGTTAAACCATAAGTAAATTCCTACGGAAATATGGTGTTTTATTCACTGATAAATGTCAAATATCCAAAAACTATTTTACAAATTTTATTCAAAGTAGTTAGGTAGGGATTTTTTTAAATTGGATATAAAAATTATGGAGTTTTCTATTAACATAATATGTATAAATTTTTTGAAGAATAATTTTCATTAAGGGTTTCTATTGTGATGGACTATGTTTTCTATGTTTGATTCTTTTTTTTATTTTTTTTTTGTTATTTTAAATAAATTAATATATTATTTGGTATATAATGAAAACATGTAGAAATTAAATTCACATATTTTTTAAATTTTAAGGGATATTTCAGGGGTTTAGGGAATTATATGTGTAAAATATATAATAAATGATATAAAAATTGAATTTTGAGGATTCTGTATAGTTTAAAAAAGGGGTTTACATTGTGGAATAATTTTGTGGGAATCTGGGTTTTTAATGGATGTTGAGAGAGGTTTTGAAAACATACCTTGTATTATAAACTATTAGGTTAATGATTTAAAATACCACACATTTTATAATTTAAAAGGTATGGAGGATTATATGATTAGATATGAATATAAATCTAACTATATATTTTATGAAATTTTTAACTTAGAGGAATTCATTATTGGATACACAGTTTGACTAAACATTTCATACGATCTATGTATGTCACTTCATGTTCATATTTAACAATTTTCCAAATGAAAGTCCTCATATGACACTATCCATCAATACTAAATTCATTTTATGATAATTCAAACTCATTGGGGTTAATTTTATTGCCCTCTTATTTGTTTAATAAATATTTAATATTGGATCATCGAATAATTATCAGTTTTATTGTAAGATTACCATATATATATCTGTGTGTGTGTGTGTGTATATATATAAAATTATTGCTCATTGGTATCTATACTTTCTATATCATATATTTACTATATCATCAGGATTAAATTTTTGATTCTGGGATGTTTGGATTTGATTATGACAGTTTAATTATAGTTTTGAGATGATTATTTCTCTAATATTAATTTTTTAAATGTACAAATATGGGTAAATTATGATTTTGATGAAATTAATAAAATTTTAATTATAATAGGTTAATTTCAGATCTTATCCAATGGTTTTTTTGGATTTATCATACTTTTTTCCCATGGATAGATAAATAACTTTTTTTTCTAGTTAATATGGTAAAATAAAATATTTAATGTTATTTAATATTGAATTATTTGAACTTCATATTGATTCATTTTTAAAGAAATATTATAATTAATTTATTTTTGGAAGATGTATAAATTAGTTGGTGTGGTTAATTTAATGCTTTGTTAAAATGAAATTAATCAAATGTTATATTATAAATAGTCTAAGTGGATGTGGAATTTAGGGGTAGCGGCATGAATGTGGTATTGTATAAGAAATTATTATAAATAATTTTTTATGGATTATTTAGATATAGAATTTTATGATGAATTATGAGAAGTGATATGTAAAAATTGATTAGGAATTTGATGGAATTAGGATATGGGACATCAATTTGTGTATTTTAGAGTATACCATTATATAATGTTTTATTTTCATGATGAGTGATGTGTTTCCCACCTTCCTCAACAAGAACACCACCCGATTTGGGTCAAAAAATTTCAAACATACATGTTGTATTATATTTATGTTGTAACCCATTATCAATAATATATTATACGGTTGAGCACTTCCCCTTAGCATTATATTACATTCTCATGCATGAGATGTTTTATTCTCTTAGGTATGTTTTATTCCCTTATTGTGATATGAAATTTTGACCACAAATTTTTGGGTATTAAGTTATGTGTGGATATTATAAATTATTATTTTATTGATGGTGTATTATATTTATATATATTATGTTTTTAGGGGACTTGGGTTGTGGTGAAACATGGATGGATTTTGAATAACTATGGTATTTGGTAAATTATCATTTTTTTGTCTATTTTATTCATAAATTCTTTAACGCAATTCATCCATATTAAAACGTGACCATTTTGAGGAGGAAAATATTGATTATAGTATATAATGAACCCTATTATATACTATCATTTTCACCTTTATAGAACAATGTTAGAGTTTTTCTGGGACTTCAGTAGTATAATGTATGTGGTGGATAGTAAGACTTATAAGAGTTTAAATTTATATTTTATTTTTCTTACAAATTATTTTGTAATTCATTAATATAAACATAATATGATTCATGGGTTTTTTATTTTTTATAACATAACATGCATATATTTGTCCGATGATGTTATTATATAGTAATGTAATGTTGTTTGGAATTATTATTTGTTTATGGTGTTTGTGTTTTCATATAAAAAGGTTAATTACTCCCAAGATGTATTTATTATTCCCTTGGTTGTAGTCACAATATTGTGACCTATTAGAGGTTGGCCTTATGAGTATCTCTCAATCCACCCATTAACTCAGGGGGAGTCTTGGTGGGGCCATGTTTTGAATGGATTAACTTGAGGTGTTTTTATAACACCCCCAGATTTTTTGAAATATATTTTCTCAAATAAATATAATCATTTACATTGAACACTAATTTTATCTTTAGTTACATGGAACAGTGAGTTTATCTTTCATCATGTGAAAACCAAAGATTTGATTGCATTACATGCTAAACCATGTTAAAATGAAATGTGACATATTATTAAAATATTAAATTGATAATTTTCAACTAGATGTTAGAACATAATTTAGGAATAAGTTTAAAAAAATTATAAAAATATGGTTTACAAATGTATATAAAATGAAATATTTGATGACCAATTAATTAGAAATTAAAATAAAAACTATTTTAAAATAAAAGGAAATATTTCTCTGAAAAACTATTTTTATACACAAAATTGTGTTTTATATCAATAAATTTACCAAATAAATTTTAGTTAATTATTTTAATAAAATTTATATATTATATATTTAATAAAATATTTAACATTCATCTTATATTTTTTCTAGATGAGAAATAAGAACAAATTCAATTTTACTCTTCAAAATTGTAATTCATTAAAAAGTAGTTTTATTTACTATTTACTCACTTATAATAAAATTAATTTTATAATTCATAATCTCAAAATTATCTTTGGGTCAATTTGTGAGATTTTTCTAAAAAGTTTTAAATTTTTATTAATAGTGCTGAATTTTAAATAAAAACTACTTTTTCATTTAAATTATTTAACATATTAAATTATATTATTAATTGTTTTAAAAGTAAAATAAGTTAATCTTTATATCATTTAAGACAATTTAGGTTTTTGTAATCAATTTTGTATTGAATTTTTAGTTTAAAATCTTTCAATCTTTTGATCATTTTCTCTTTAAAAACCCAGTTTCTTATAGTGTATGTGAGATTAATTTTAAATTAAATTTTTTCAATTATGTAAATTGAATTTTGGAAATTTAATTACATAATTATAATAATAAAATATAATTTATAATAATTTAAACTTAATGTTTTACGAAAATCTATACTGAACATGGTAAAAATTAACTAGAGTAGTTATGGTAAAAATGGGTTTACAAGGGGTTAAAATAAAATGATAAGGTTAAAAATAACCTATAAACTTGTATAAATACTATTTTATAGAAATATCTCAATAATTTAACCTATAATGTTATAGAATGGTACATTTTTTGAGTCTTGTTAAATATGAAAAACATGGAAGCACCCAATTCTTTTAAAAAATACCTAGCGTGTCCTCTCCCCATCTTATATAGGCCACCCCACTCATATATTATTCACAGCTTAAAAACACTTTGGTTTGGAAACTAAATACCCATATATATTCCAAAAATCTATAATATCGTTCTATAAAACTTATTTTGGATATAAATCCAACCTATGAAGGATTTTTGTGCAAACATAAGGAGGACACCTTAAGAATATGTAATGTTCATCAATGAGAGTCAATGTATTATTTCTTCCTCCTCCCCTTAGATTATTATTATACCAAAATTATATAATAAAATAATTATATAACATATACTATGATTTTATTATGTAAATTTAACGATGTAAAAACATCTCCACTTTCATCAAATGAGTTACGAAATCATTGTTAGTGTGTACGGTGGACTACAACCTCACGAACTGATGTCAATTGTTTTTCCATTTCTACTGATAAATGATAGTAATAATGATGTATTTATTGTTTATATGTTATATATGTGATTTTATTATGAATATTTAATTATTATATAACAGAAAAATTCATACTATCTATTTTTTGGGAATACAATAATGTCGCTCGTGTGTAAGGTGGACTATCGCCTCGCAATGTGATGAATTTCGATCACTCTTTACATGGAAGGTATTAATGATGATTCAATAAAAATATGTGATATATATTAAAAAAAACTATTCTATATTGGTAATATTTATATCACGTACATTTATTTATTTCATTCCAATAAGAAAATGGAAATAGTGTTCATGCATACGAACGACCAACCATCTCTATGAATAGTGTATTTAATTTCCTATGGCTAAATTTTATGGACTACTATAAATAAATATTTATTAATATATATGATATTTATATCATGTTTTAAATTTTTTATATGATGAAACCATTATTTAATTAAGAGGTCAACAAATAACAAGTCAAAACAGACATGAAAAACATAGTAGTTTTTACCGAAAACGTGACTTTACATCAAATTGTTACTAATTTCATAATAAAAAGATCCAAAGTAAATAATATATTTTATTATATATAAGAATATGATTATTTTAATTGATTAATTATAATATTATCTTTATTATACAATATTTTTGAACATGAACTATGAAAGTTAAGACTTAAGGTAAGGGATTTATGTATCACTTTTCCTTTCAGTGAGACAAATTCCATATCCACCACATGTTTAATTTATGTGGTATATATACATTCAATGAATGTATTTTATGATTATTATCCTTACATATATTTTTATTTAAATATAAAATTTAGGATATCACATTAAGGGGTATTATGGTTCAAAAGTTAACAAATCAATAATGTATTTTTTATCTCAACTTTCTTTCTTTGAGATTTAAGTTATGTAATGATTATATATTCTTTAATGATGTGTATATATAGAAAATTTTATATGTAATATATTTAATTTATTATTTATTTTGACACTCTATGTTTCATTTTATTTTATTCCTTCACGGGTTTTATGAATCAATTTTACCAAAGTGATAAATATTTTATATTAAAATCTAATCAATTATCATGATTATTTATGATTAAGTCTTAAATTTGGAAATATCATTATTTAACTATCAATAATCCTCATTTATTTTATTATTATCTTTTCATTCATGATATATTCATATAATATTACCATTTACTAATCTTTGGTAATTAAGTAAATTATTTTAATAAAATATGACTTTTTTTATCTATTCTATCAAAAATTTATTTTCTACCAAAACCATTTTTTCTAAAAATGTATTAGAAAATATTTTATTACTCCCTAATTATTTTTAAAATACTTTTTTTACCCGTTTTTTCTTTTATGATATGTTCTTAAAGGAATATTTTTGTGGTTTTATAAATAATTTCTATTTGGATTTTACCAAAAATGTGAAATAAATCTCCATTTTAATGTGTATGACATGAAAAAAAAATTTGGACTTCATGAAAAATCATTAATTTGAATAATCCTATATAATTTCTCAATATTATTTCCCAAGATACCAGTTTTTTGAATGTTTTATTTTTTAAAATGTTTTTTTAAAGTGTAGAGGGTAGTTTGGGAAATAAATTTTTGTAATCATATTTTAATTTTTCTTTCTATATAACATGACATTAGTTGGTGTTAATTATGAATTAATGGAGATATGAAACCAGGATAAAATTTAAAATGTTTCTTTTAATGGTATATATTTTAGTCAAATGATGTTTATAAAACCTGATTCTCTTACATGGGTTATAAAATGATGAAATTCATATGAATGTCACTTATTTTAATTTTTTTTCATTGATGAAATGATTATGAAACCTATCTCTTTTACATAGATTAAAATATGAGTAAATTTTTGTGATAACTATTTTATTTCATGGTTTATGAAATGATGGGTGTTTTTAATTTTTTGGAACACATAAATATAGGATTCATTATGTGATGGGAGGTGACTATATATCTATCTAATGAATTAGGTAAATATTTATATCTCATGAAATAGGAAAGACTTCAACAGGGATTAAATTGGGTTCGTAAGATAGAGCTAGAATAGGGAGTCAATCCGGTTCAGTTAGTTATTTTTTTTCTATGATATCTTTTGCAATGATGATTGATTAATATAGAAATTATTTTCTATGGTTATGTATATGCCAAAAATTCCATGTCTTATGCCAACATTATGCTCCCATGGATTATGTTCTTGGACTACCTTATGATTTAGGTCATTTGAACATCAAAATTTTTGACATGACTCACGTTTATGATACTTTATATTATTGTTATGATTTTTAAATTTTATTCAGGTGTTTTCATACACTAATGCTCTTGTTATGCTTATATATATATATATCCCTTGTTTACCCTTACATAGAATTTGATCTCACCATTTCTCATGTTTCCTTTCCCCTGGTTATAATGAAATGTATTATGTATGATATTTCGAAGAAGGGTAATAGTTATGAAGAGTGTAGTGGGAGATGATGTATCACACTTTTTGACTAGTGTTTGTGTTTCAATCTTTCTGAATTCACTAAACTACTATAGTCTTTAGGCATGATTTTGTGTAAAGTAATGAATATTCATAAAAAATGAAGTAATTCATATGTGTGAGAATCCAAGGTCAATATAGTTGGTATAAGTGGATATATTTAGTTAATATTTCAAAAATAGGATGGTAATCCTTAGTAAGATCTCTAAAGATATTTATATAGATATGTCTATAGATGAGAAAAATATATAAAAATATCTTATAATTTTGGTAAATGATAGAGTGAATGATTTCCCATAAATTACATCCCTACCTTGATACTATAAGTGGATGTGGATTTGATATAGATATAACATGGGGTATCAACCCCAAAACACTATATTGTGCTAGTATCAATCATGAACTGGTGCCTAATAGTGGGAATTACTACACACCTGGTTTTACACTGATGAGGTATATGATTTAGAAATTCAATAACTCTTTTTTTGGAACCATAATAAAGTATTTAAATAGATGACGACTATGAATAAACCCTGACAGACATACGGTTCCATATATTATAAATAAGGTTTCTTGATTTATACCACCTAAGCAATTTTTAAGACTACGTAATTTTTTGCTATGATTAGTTTTTCTCACACTATTCTTTATAGTCTTAATCAATGGAACGAATAAGAAGTAAATAGATTAACATTGAATGTGATGGATAATTTTCTAATGATCATCCAAATGGGATGATTTCTAAAGTAAAGGATATTGTGATTATTTTTAATCGGTTTTCATGGTACTTTATTAACAATGAAAATCATAATAAACTCTCAGAATCTCTAAATAAGAGAAAGAGAGTGTTCACTGAGATTTCGAGTGATGGTAACCATGGAGGAAAGAAGATTCAATTTTATATATTTCAAGAATGTGGAAAGAATCATCCATGTGAATGTCTAAGAGGAATGAGAATATTTTTTGACTATGGAGAAGAAGGAAATAATGTATGTAACTAAAAAGGGAAAATGGAAATTTCATTTAATACAATGGATGAGAGTATTGGTCCCCATATGATATCATCAAATGTTGGATGATTTAAATATAGAATGTATGGGAATTATGAAAATCATTTTCCTAAGTGTCAATATTGTGAATAAAATAAAAAAGTTTGTATGAGAAATGATTATATTTTTTATGTCAAAGAGACTATAAATGATTTTTGAATGGAAATATGTATTGAAGAATAAGATTATAAATCCAAGATAATAATTTAAGAATAAAGTGGGATGAAGAATGTATTGATGTATTAGAATAAAAATATTATCCTATCTAAATCCTGAAATATATAATTTTTTTAGTATAAGTATTTCATTAAGGATTTGGAAGAATAGGTTGAATGATGTAGATGGACAAGAAAAGTGATTTAAAGAAAGGAAATACGGTGAATATAAAACATAATTTTTTTCAAATATTGAGAAAATGTTGTAGTTAAAAAAATATCTTGGATATGAATATGTAAATTGGATATCACTGATTACATTGGAACTGATTAATGATTTTTTTGAAAAATTAGGTTATACAATCATTGATGGAGTTTGCAATATTTCTGGACTTAAGGAATAGATCCAATAATCTATGTTTTATGTACGGAATAAGGAATAATTTAATCTTTAAATAATGTTTTATGGTAATTAAGGTTTCATTAGAATACATGATGAAGGTATTCATATGTTTGGTATATGAAAATTAACATCTATTTCAGGATATTTGGCGGGATTTATGATAAGTCCATTTTATAAATTTAGTGACCTTATTTCTAATGTTTTGATCTCTAATCTTTAATAAGGATCATAAGGATAATCATTTATGATATATTTTATATCCAAATTTTAAGGAGGTTTTAGTGATTTATATATTATTAATCTATATGAATATTTATGCATATTGGATAATGTGGGGAAACCATTTATTTCTAATGATAACTAAAGATAGAAAAAATGATTTATTATTCTATCTATATATATTATTATACATTAGTGCTTTAGGCATAACACATCAACCCTAATTTCTTAGAGTAAGAGATGAAGAGGAAAGTGATCAAGGAACTAAAAGGGGGAGATTATACTTATGAAATGGAATGAAATCATGTTAGTGTATATTCTCATGAAAATTATTCAAAATTTGGATAATGATCTTCAAATAAAATGGTGTCTTATGATCACAATTTTTGATTGATATTAATGAAAATTTTTCATTCCTTTTTAGTCTATGGGTTTTTTCCAATAACCTTATCTGGATAACCCAATTTCTTATGATCAGTGATCTTTAGTACTCTCTATAATTATTAACTCTCTTCTTCCATGTCTAAATATTTACTTCCCACCTATGTTATCCAATTTGTAAACCTATTTATGAGTTAATTTAGGTAACCTTTATATTTCCATCATTCCCTTTTACCGGTACATTTTATTATTCAATTATTTGATTTGGGTTTCTATGAAGGAATTTTCAAATGTAAAACATTTTAATGAAGAGAAAAAAATCAAGGGAAAAATAAATTTTAAGGGGGTAGAATGAAACACCCTGATATTTTATGAAATATTTTTTTTCAATTAATTTAATCTTTTCAATATTCTTGACTATGCGCAACACTATGTTTATCTTGAGCTGCATGAAACATGCCATTGGATTAGAGGTTATGAATAAGAGTAACTAAATTATGAAAATATGGTTTATATATTTATATAAAATTATTTCTTTGTTTATAAATTATTTAGAAATTAAATTAAAACCCTTTTAAAACTAATAGGAAACAATCCTTGGAAAAACTATTTTTAAGTCCAAAAGTGTGTTTTATATCAATAAATTAACCAAATCATATTTGGTTAATTATTTTTTAAAAATAAATATATTATATATATAATAAAATTAATAACATTCATCTTATATGATTTCTAGTTAATAAATAACAAAAACATCCAATTTTATGCTGAGTAAATATATTTCTATAATAAGCAGTTTTTTTGCCTTTTTGAACAATTATAATAATTTTCATTGAAAATTTTAAAATATAAATGTTATTAAGTAAAATTAATTTTTTAAATAATAATTTCAAAATTATATTAGGTTTAGGTTTTGGGATTTTTATGAAAAGTTTCGTTTTTCGATTAATAGTGAAAAATACTGAATATTAATTAAAAACTGCATTTTTATTTAAATTATTCATAATGTTAAATTTTATTTGGAATTGGGTTTAAATTAAAATAAGTCCAGTTTCATATAATTTAATTCAATTTATGTCGTTAGAATAGATTTTATATTGAATTTTTATTTAAAAACATTTCCAACATTTGAGGATTTTCCCTTTAAAAACCCTCCCTCACATTGCCTCTATATGATGATTTTTTGAATTAAATTTTGTAACTTATATGAATTGAATTTGGAAAAATAGAATCCATAATTGGAATTATAATAATATATAATGTCTAATGTGTTCAAAATAAATTTTTATGTAAATTAATAGGGAATACAATAAATCTTTATTATCATGGTTAAGGTAAAAATGGGTTTACCGGGAGTTTAAATAATAATTTAAGGGTAAAAAATCTATTTTTTTTAATAAATAATATTATATGAAAATATTTATACTATTAATTATATATGTTTAAATAATATTCCATTTTTAAAACATGTGACATGTGTAAAACACAAGAGCAATCAAATTTTTTTAAAAAAATACCAAGTGTGTCCTCTCCCCACTTATAAAAGGAAACCCCCTTCCTCTATTATTCACAAAATAAAAAACTGTTATATAAGAAAATAACTATGATCTTCCCAAAATCTCAAATATAATTCTATATTTATTCTATTGGAAAAAAATCTTACTTGGGATGGCTTTTGGTGCAAACATGAGGATACCTGAATAAGAGGTAACACTCATCAAAGGGCGTTTTTGTTTTATTTATTCCTCCACCCCATTAAATTTTTATTATACCATGATTATATATTAAAAAACATCTAAAATATAATTAAATGTTTTTATGTTAATTCAATTCTATAAAACCATCTCCACTTCCATTAAATGGGCTCCAAAATCATTGTTCATGTGTACGGTGAACTACCACCACACGAACCGATGTAATTCATTTTTCCATTACCACCTATAAAGGATGATCATAATGACAAATTTATTATTTATAAATTATATTTGTGATGTTATTATTATTCTATAATTAGTATATCATACATACCATTATACTCTCCATTTTTCTGGAATATGATAACAATACTCGTGAGTATGGCGGACTACCGCATCACGAAGCAATGCGATTCTTACACTCTTTACATAAATGGTATTAAGGATGGGTTTTATGAAATATGTGATATATATTTAATGAAAATTTATTTTGTAATGAATATATATATATATATATAATTTATGTTTCCTTCTTCCAATCCAATCAGAAAAGAGAAACAATATTCATGCGTGTGTACGACCTATTGTCTCCTTGAATGTTGCATTTAATTCCCTTTCATTAAATTTTATGGATTAATATAAATAGATATATACTGTAAAAAATATGATATTTATATAATGGTTTAAATTATAGATATTATTAAACTATGATCAAATTAATAAGACCAAAAATAGTTTGTCAAAACATACATGAAAAACCAAGTAGTTATTGACTAAAACATGACTTTAACATGGAATTGTTAATAAATGAGTAATAAAAAGAGAATACATAAATCATATATGGTATTATATATATGAACATGGATCTATGATAGATTTATAATAAAAATATATTTTTTATAAATGAGGTTTGAATGTGAATAAAAAAATTCAAGACTTAAGGTATGATATTTTCTTCTCACTTTTATTTTCTATGAGAGAAATGTCATATCTAGAATATATTTATTTTATGTGTTTTATATATTAACCATTAATGTATATTATTATTCTTATGATGAAAATTATGAGTATTTAAATATCCATTTTAAAATCTCTCTTTCAAGGGGTTTGTGGTTGCAACGATAACAAATTAGTTTAGGTTTTTTTCCATATTTATCCTTCTTCGAGACGTAGATTATGTTATCCAAAAATATTCTTTCATGAGGTTTATATACATAACCATCAACATTTAATATCACTAATTTATTAACATTCATGATATTTAATGTTTTATTTTATTTTATTCCTTCATGGGGTTATGAATCAATGTTACCAATGTTTTATATATTTTAAATTAAAATATCAACATTTATCATGATTATTTTTTATTATGTCTCCAATGATAAAATCTCATGATCTAACTCTCAATAATTCTCATTATGTTTATTCTGATTTTCTTATTCAAGATATCTTTAAGTTATTCTACCATTAAAAACTGTTTAGTACTCAAATTTATTAATATTTTTTAATGAAAATCTGACTTTATTTTTCAATTCTACAAGGAAATAGATATTCTTCCAAAGAAATGTTTTTGAAAAATGTTTTAAAAAAAGTTTTATTACACTCTTATTATTTTTAAAATACATTTTTACCCCTATTTTACTTTTATGGTTTTTTTTGAAATGAATCTTCATTTTTTTCAACGAATTCTTATTTGGATATTACCGAACATATGAAAGGAATCTTCATTTAAATGTGTATGTCATGTACAAAATTTTCTAACTTTAAGAACTATAATTATTGAAATAAATCTTTATATATTTTCAATATTATTTTAATAGAAAACAGTTCTCAAATTTATTTAATTTTTATAAATAAATCTTTTAAGGTGAAAGGGTATTTTCCTCAACGTGTTTTTTAAATGATATTTCAAAATTATTTTCCATATATGATGAAATATATTGTAGTTACATTTTTTTAATGGTGATATGATCAAAGGATAAAATTAATATTATTTATCTAAATGTTTTATGTTTTAATTTCATGATTTTTATAAAATATGTTTCTCTTCCATGGGTTATACCATAATGATTACTTATAAAAGAACCTCATTCCATGGGTTATTTTATGGTGAAATTATTCTTAAAGTTATCTATTTTAAAAAGGTTATGATAAGATGAAATGTTTATTATATTGATTTAATTTAATGGGTTATGATATGATTAGTTTTTATGATCTTGTATAACACATAAATATAGTTTTCATTATGTGATTATTGGGATGTATATCTCACTAAAATGCATTGGTTAAAGAATTATATCTCATGAAAGAGATAGGACTGGAATAAGGAGTGGACCTAGTTTAGAAAGACATCGATAAAACATGGACTAAACACAACTTAGTTAGGTAATTTTTCAACTACGATGTCCTTGGAAGTGAGCCTGGAGTAATATGGAAATTATTTTCTATGAATATATGTATGCAACAAATTATATATATTATGCCAATGTTATGCTCTTATAGATCATGTTCTTTGATTCCCTTATGATTTATTCCTTATGAACTACCAATCATTATGCCATGACTCATGTTTATAATCATTTATAGGTAGGTAATTATTTTAAAATGTTAAGATCATGTTCTCATACCCTTATACTAATTTTTTTGATTATTTATATACTTTTTTTACACTTAATGAGATATAAGCTCAACCTTTGTTATGATTCCTTTCCCCATGTTATGAATAAATTTATTATGTAAAATATATTTATAAAGGGTTATAGTTATGAATCATGTTGAATGTTATTATGTATCTCACTTATGTATTAGTGTTTATTTTTACAAGTTTCCAAAGGCAGTAAAATATTATGGTTCCCATGAATGTGTTTGTGTAATATAATAAATATTAATAAAAAATTATGTAATATCCATCTTTTAGAAGCTTTGGTCTATTTATTTTTATTTGAATATAGGTTTGGGTAATTGAATATTTATGATCTTGATTTTGTTAGGAGGGATATTAAAATTATAGGAGGGTGAGAATATAATTCATTTGAAAATAATTATATAAGGGATCCTCCCTTGGGATAATTTATTTTTATTATTTGGAGACATATATTAAATATTATTCCTAAATTTAATTAGGATTAATAAGAATATCTTTTTTCATGAATATCTTCTTGTGTAGGAAGTATTATTATAGTGGGTAGAATATAACACCCAATATTATTTCCAATATAAATAAAATAGAATTAAAAATGGTGATGTTGAGGATGAAATTTTCATGCTATATTTTAAAATGGACCAATATCCATTAAAATGATTTTAGAGGTTTATAAATGGGTAAAATGACTCTCAAAATTAGTTTTTGTAAGGATTTGTTTTGTGAATTAAAGATGTGAAAAGGGGTAAAAAGGCATATTTTAGGATATTAATGGATAAGTGAAAGATTTTAAAATTCAATTAGATAATTTTTTAGATTTCCCATGAGGAGGAATTAGTTAATAAATATTCATTTCATAGTCATTTGAATATTCATGACATGATAAAGTGTTTTAAAATTTTAATTACCTTATTCCCCCTCCTTTTCACTATGTTATATGACTATAGAAGGATTATTTTAGAAAATTCTTAATCAACCATGTACCATTTTTTTAGATAAAAGGCAATATATTCCCCAAACTCTTTTCTATACTTATTTATTATTCAAATTCATACCTTGGAATTATTTTAGGGATTTTATTTTAGGGGTTTCATTAGAGCACAAAAAACCCTCTTTGATATGTTATATTTTTATTAACGGTACTATAAGAGTCTGAAGTTTGGTGAACCCTTTTAATTCATTGGTTATTTTACATCATTACTCATCATTGTTATTTTCCATAAATATGATATATTTTTAGATGTTTTTAGAAATTTAATTTTGGGGAATTTGTGATTTTGGTTTAGGGAGTATCATATGAGGATTTTAAAGTTGTGGTGTGGAGTAAATTTACTTATTGAAGTGATCTTAGTAAGCTGGAATAACATATCTTAAATTTATTTGAATTATTTTCATTTTTAGGATTTTTATCACATTAGAGTATCAACTACTGGAATAAAATCATTGATTGGTATTTAGATGTAATAAAATGGAACATTTCTAGACCCATTATAATGATAGTAAATGACCATATAACCAAGGATAATTGTTGTTCTTTTTGAAATGTAATTGGTCATGTGTCATTGGTTAAATATATGGGTATTTTGTTTTGTTATTTTGAAAGGATAATATTTTATGATGTATAAAAGAAGATTTTTTTCAATTCTTATGTCGATATTGATGTTTGAAATATAGTTTTAAATTATTTAGAAATTTTTAATAAATTTTAAATATGAAAATTTATTTTAAGGTGAATATAAGACTTGATTTGTGTTTCTATCTTTTAGTTTCATTAAAAAAAAGGAATTTTGGTAATTATGATAAATCTTTATCTTTTTTCTTTATTAAATTGTAAAGGTGAGTTTTTTTCAATGAATTGTTTTGGTTTAATGGATTTTTTATTAAAATAATTATTTTATTCATTATTCCCACTCTTGATTTATTTTCATGATGGAATTGTTAATATATTCTTGTGGAAATTATTATTTTTTTCTTAAAGTTTTGGGGTTTGGGTTATGATTTTTATGATGGGATCTAATATATTATTTTTTTCCTGTAATTTTTATTTAGTTCTTTATCTCTATTTATGAGGTTTGGGTAGTCCAAATTGGTTAGAGAACATGAGTTGATTTAGTTTGATATGTGGATTGTTGGTATATTGATTTATATTTCTATAGGTGGTTATTTTTCTAGTTTATTGAGCATTGGATTAATTGTTGTATTGTTGGGGCTTAAGAGATAAAATGTGTGGTGTGGCTCGGTAGAGTGAGTTTGGTTAGAACTGTGGGTGTCCCATTAGGTATTTTATGTTTATAAATGAGATTCAAGGATTTGTATGAAGTTAGAGAGGATAATTTTGAAAATGTTGTTCCAAATAGTTCTTTTGGTTAATTCATGGTTATTTAAACATGAATTTTTAGAAAAAGGGTATAGAAGATAATGCAAGCTCAGTTGCATGGTTATTTGATAATGTAGGTAGATCATGTTTTTAAATATTGTTCTTTTATAATTATTAACGATCCCAAAAATATTATAGTTTTTTGGAGGACTTCATAAATTTCAGGTATAACATTTATAGTATTTTGAGACCCTTGAGTGAGTATTTGAACACAGAAATGATAATCAATTATTGATTTTGGACTTGGTTAGAGCATATGTTATTTCGACTATATCGATTTCCTTGTAATGGGTGTGTGAACGTATTAAATTTTAGAGAGTATGGTTTCTCTAAATAACCCATTATTAGAAAATTTATTAAAGTTTTTTATCTTGATATTTTTTGATAGGTAAGTTATTCATAGTGTTTAACTAGTGTAGTTCTCAATGTTTATTGAACATTATTATTTCTTATGGATTGAAAAGTAGAATTTCTCAAGGATTGATGAGTTGGTTGGTTTATGTTTTATTCTATTATGAACTATTATGATGCTACATTTTCTTGATATTAATATAGAGGGAGAGAGTTATGGAATAATTTCAATATACACATATCTTAGTATAATATTTCATGTTTTCATGTTTAGGTGAGAGGACATTATATAGACATTCTGACCTTTACTGAGGCTTCTTGTTCCAATTTTTTATATGGGGTTCTGATGATACTTGAACATTATCTAGTTTCATTGTCCACATTAGATAGTGGATCAAGGTATGGTATTTCCCATACCATGAATGTTGATGATTCTTCCAATGTATATATGTGAGGTTTAGGAAAGAGATGTTCCAACATATGGTGATTCATCTTGGAACATAGATGTTATAATATCAAGCGTAGTTATGGAAATAACATTTAAATTAATTATAAATTATATAGAGTTACTTTAATTATTATCATGATATGATTAAAATTTTTGATCTTGGGCTTTAGTTAGGTAAGTTTCCTAATGTGGGAATCTTCAAATATGAAATTGGATTTTAGAGATCTATAGTGATTATTAAGGAATTTTGTTGAATATATGGATTAAGAATGTCTTATTTTTCAATGGTGTTTCTATAATAATAATAATAATAAAAATAGTAATAATTATATCTCACTTTTGGGTGGGATGAGCATTTGTTATAAACCTACGTTTATAATATATGGACCAAATCACTAGGGGTGTAAATTAGGATTAAAACCATTTAAAACGTTTTCGTTAACCTGATCCCTTGACAGGATATTTTTCCCATGTTGGTTGGAAAATATTTTTAATCTAATTATTATCTCATGAAATCATATTAAATATATAAATTAGATAAATCATGTAAATCATGGAATTAAAGTCATATCTTACTTAGATCACCCACACAAAGATATATCTAATTAGAATAATCATTTTTTACACTAGTTTACCAAAATAACCCGTATCATACTATCCCATGGATATATGGTTTATGTTGTGGTCACTCTATTCCAAGGTTTACCACTCATACTAATTTTTGGGATGGTGACAGTACCTCCCAAGGGTAATTCCATCTTCCACCTTCTCTATGAATTAATTCTACAAAAGTCTTCAATAATTTATTTATAAGTGTTACTTCTTCTAATCAGTATAATGAAACTGATATAAGATTCATTGTAAAATCGAAATAATATCTCTAAATAAATCAACCTTAAAACCATTTTCTTTCAAATCTATATTGAAATAACTCTAATTGTTGAGTTATTTTTTATCATCCACAAATTATATCCTTCATAATATATATATAATAAACTCTTTGTGTTGGGAGAAAATTTAAATCCCTTAATAAATACTCACTATGTTAATTACTTTCACCAATGTGAATCAAAATTTATCATTTTAATGTAAATGAAATTGTCTATGAAATTTTCTACCACTATGATCTAGTATTCCAAAAGTTTCAATTTCGATTAGACTCACTCTCAATGAGATAGATGTATCAATGTTATACTCCAAATAATGTTGTCTCTCTCTCAATGTTTGGGTGATTCCTATGAAGTTGTATACATATTTTTATCTATAATTGTGGTGGATAAATTATTTATTTAGAAAAATTATTTCTCTATTTAATGAATGTATTAATTAATGTTTTTTCTATTATTTGTCTAAAAAGTTAATTCTTAATTCATATATATAATCATCTTATATATTTTTTATTGTTTCTGAAGATACAGAAACTAAATCACTATTAAAATTTGACCACATCTTCAATTTGAATTAAATTCATCGATATCATATCTTTAATCTCCCGATTTTAAAAACCTATTTTCTCATTTAAATAAAAAAATCATTGAAAATTATATTCAAATATCCCAAGATATACTCCACTAATTTCTCCAAAAAATTGTATATTTGAAAATGCTTTCAAATATGAAAAGTGTTTGATATCCTCAGAACCATGATATAAAATAGCTCAATAATGACATAGTTTATTAGATAAAGTGTATTGTTTTATAATAATGGTCATCAAATATTTTTCCCTTGATTTTTAATATATTTAAATATCTTGAAAAACTATATCTATAAATTTAGTTATGATGTGTTTAAAATAACCATAATTTATTTCATTAAAACCTTGAATTTTAGCTACAATGTATTTCATTTCTCACATTAGCCAATAACGTACAAATCATTTATTTCAAATTAAAATATCATAATAAACATGACAAGGTCACACCATTTTCAAGAAGTGATTTGTTCATGAACATTATAAGTGTTTATTTTAGTAAAAAACATTCTAACCACAACCACAATTTATTTTTTCCCCATTATACCAAAACTAAAATTCACCATGTAAATAAAAAATAATAGTTAAATAAATAACTATGTTTCAACTCCTCATGAGATCAAGAAAATATGAACTACACATTCGACTAGACCACATTAAGATTAACATTACCCTTTTTTGATTTATTAATTTGGAATTCATGGTTGATTAAAAAGATTCATTGTAAACTACATTATTTTGTATTGTTTACTTTACCATTTAACGATAAACTATAGTCTAATAAATAGATAAATCATTTGGAATTACAAGTCCATTTCACTCAACTATATCATCAACTCATCCTGTGTTCAGGGTTGACTCCATCCTTTTGTGTATCCAAATCTACACTCTTCACTGATGGGGCTCTATTTTTTTCTAAAGGATGGATAATTTAAAGGAGGGATACACCAAGTACATAATAGAAATTTTTATTAATAAAGCACAATATTTTCACCCAAACCACTAGTGCTCACCCAATAGGTGTGACCAAATCATCCAAACATGCACCACCTGCATGCCCATAATTGATGTGCATGTAACTCCTAGGAATAAAATTTGCACGCCAAACCGAATTCACCCATGGTTAAAATTTTCAAATATTTAAGACCCTTGTACTCCTCATTTTAAAATTTTAAGAAGGAAAAGTGATGATTTGAAGCCCTGCTCACCCAATTCACATTTCCAGGTCTCACACACAACTCTTGAACTCAAGTACTCAAACCCCATTAGGTAGAATATTTATGCCTAAAAACAAAGTAAATTAACTACAATAGTGGGTAATTAAGTTCCACATGGGTTTGAAAAATTAAGAAAACTTGTGAAGAACCAATTATCACCCCCCATACCATCAAAACTAGAGAGAATTACACTTATATAACAACATACTTAAGTTATATCCTTCCAAATGAATCCATGAAGACCCCTAATAACTAAATAGAATATTTCCCAAAGTTTTTTTCACCTAAAATATCATATTTTCATTGTGTTCCTAGGGGGAAACTTTTACCATGTATCGCGTGGGTGTATAATTTTAAATACACTTACTTGGGTGAACAACCCAGGTCCCTCTTCAAAGGTTGAACCACTATTTACACCCTATTTTAACTTGGCTAAAACTTCATAGTATTCCTAGTATCATTTGGGTGAAATCCCATTTAATCCCCTGACTAAGGAAAACAACCCTTTTCTACTCTCATATGAACGAATCATAAACACATCAAATTTATTAGTAGATTATTCCATCACTGAAGTATCCTACCCAGTACTCTAATTAATAAGAGAAAAAATTATGCCCCTAGATGTACATAATCAAAGTAAACACACCAGAATAAAACCCTTCATTCATGGATTCCCCTAATAATAGGATGGTTGATAGTTATTCTTCTAAATAGGTAGAAAACATGGAGGAATAAAAATCATTGATCCCATTAATAAATTGGTTCCCTATTAATAGGATCGTAATGTAGTCTCTCCTAGCCCGATGGTATATTTCTTCTCTATTATTCAATATGGGTTAAACTATGAATCACCTATAGAGTTATCACATAGCCTTTCTTATAGGGAACCATACTACCCATGTCTCCATATCCCACCCTGCCTATGAATATGTAGGAATATTGGAGGTGGGAACTCCTCTCCTAAATAAGACCCATGATGACCACACTTGGTGATGTTAGTAACCACAAAGGACACTCACCTCAAGAAGCCTCAAAGTGTAATCCATATTCAAATAAAAATTTTAAAACCCATACAATGTTCTTGATCTTATTTTGTATATTTTTTCTCAAGCTATTAATGACACATAGGGGCTTGTGATTTGAGTTGTTCATATTCATAGCACAACTAAAAATACCTCTTTGGGCCTCTTATCCAGAGTAATCCCAAATATAACATTTGTAGAGTAACCTTATATGAATAATACCATTTAAATCCATTATTTTTGTAACTTTCATGAAAAAACAACCATGTATTGGGGAATTAAACTATGTAACCAATGTGTTATTCACATTACATAAAATCTCATGAAAACATCCTTACCATATGATGTTTAACTGCATGGTATGATCCAATCACACCACCTCAAACTATGAATCTTGAATATTGTGGGATTTTATTAAGATTAATATGGATGCATAGTATCCATACCTATGGTTTAAACTCAACATCACAACCATCCACATCTCTCATCAACGAGCCATATTGCAATGGTATTAGAAATACTCACTCATTGGTCGATATTCCTTTTGATATTTCATTCACATACTTTACAAAAATATTCCCTACGGATAATATCTCTATAATTCCCTACTCAAAAGTAAATCATTCCCCACTTAGAGGGAAATATTCCCTTCACATCTCATTATATTTCCCTAACAGAGATAGATTACTTACCAAGAAAACCCTCAAAAGGAAACATTCCTTATGAGACAAACATCGGTTCACTTGACCATACACTATTTTAGGTTAAACATATATGACTGAATATACATAAATCTCATAATAATATTTTTTCATAACTTTTCTTTTAGGATTCCTTCTCATAAGAAAAAAAACATTATGGATCAATCCTTTTTACACAACCTTAATAGGTATAATATTTTTCACTAAGTAAAAATGAACGAGATGAGTTATGATTCATTTTAAAATTAAATATAATAATCCCTTATCATTCGCTTGATCCCAACAATAGGAAGATTTACTACCTTCTTAGATGGTGAAAAACTATAGAGTACCTAGCTATGTAGATTTAAACTATTACTCCATTAAAATTATGAACCACCAAGTATTAAAAATATATATAGAGGATTAATGATAAATAAAAATGTTTCCATTTATATAGAACCACAAATAAATGAATTTATTCATGTTAATCAAGAATAGATGATATAAAAACATGTTCAAATTGATGGAGAACCTTTGATATATGAAGTTGTTTATCTTGATGGAGAACTTATATATATGTATATATTTTCAAATTGGTAAATGATTCAAACTAATTAATGGAATACACATGACTGATTTTTCACTAGGATATGGGAAAGATTCATGAAACATGTCTTAAATCTATAATAGAGTCCAAGATTAGGAAATAATCCCTTAAAAACATGTGATGAGACTGACCTCCCACCCTCTTAACTAACACTCATTTTAATGTGTCACTAGAAAAACCATCACCATGACCACTTGCCTTTAAAAAGTATCCATATAATGATGTTCACATTGAATATTCATGAATGTAGATAGATATTGGGTGTTTCTAGTTCCATGAATATGTTCTTATTGGAAATCGATCAAAAAAATACCGAACTCAGTATGAATCATTCAACTGTACTAAAATTTCACAACTGGTCTTCATACCATTATCATGTCAAAACAAAACCCCAACATGATGTTTTTGAATGAAAAATAAATTATTCAAACATGTTTTTTATGCATGATTCTGAATTTATAGATTTTCTTGTTTGTGTTCTTTATTCATTATAATAAAAAAAATATCCTTTTCAAAACATACTAATGGAATCATCCAAAGAACTTTTATATGCCTCAGATACTACCAATGTTGGGGTCCCATTAAAAAAAATGTTTTTTTTCATACACCTAGTGCCTTTTGTGCCCGATGACTAATGTACTAGTGAATGAGTACCACATCAATGATACCATGAAAAATATTGAGGTTATGTGGAATGCTCTTCTTATCATGAATCCTTAATGAGTGTCTATATAAATATGGTTCTTGATGAAGTAGCTGGAAACTATCACCGCCTCAAAATACTTCAAGGGGTTTTCCCTATGATATAATAATAAATTCCTCACTTATCATATGGAGGCTAATATAGAGTTTGAATAGAACTTCACCCTACTTCAATAGATACCTATGATGTCTCCTATCAATCACCACCTTCAACATCTTGAAATAACAACACATTAAAATCATGTTCAGGATTCCACTCAGGAAATCCATGCTTTAGTGACCGAGACCCAATCATATAGGATAACACACCAAGTGAGTCAATATTTCTACCATATAGATTGGGTATATATCTTTTCTTCTCCTGAAAAATACAAAAAATGGCTCTTAGTGGTAACATACATGAAATCACACATTTATAATCCCACACACTATGCCTACCACTACACTCTAATTGAATCATAAGAAGAAGACCAATATATCATGAAATAAAACTAGTATTTGACATACTTTCTCACCCCACACATGAATCTTGTTCTTATATCCTAATGAAAACCAGGGTATAGGATTGAGAACATATTCCGGATCCCACCAATTAATCAGAATTCATTATAATTCCTAATACATAATCCTGAAAAAAATTTGTTGAAATGGATGGGAATGTATATATATTTCTTACCTATCCGATTAAAAAATTCTAGAATATACATTTGGTGATAGTATAAGACGATCATTTATATATCCCAGTACCCAACTGGGGAGGGAAAATAATCACACCCCACCACTAGATTATCTCTTCCACATGTATCAAAATATACTTAATATTGACATACATTCCTTCTCCAATTTAAGAGGTTTTTTAGCAAATATTTCTGAATAATAAACAATAGTATTGAGAAAAAATTATTATTCAAATTGGATATCAATGACCCATTTCAACAGTCACTCCATGAAAGACACATATCATTGAAAAATCATAATGTTCTTTTTTGAATATTTCTATCTTATCCAGAAGGAGGCACACATTCCTTCTCCCCTTCAATGGATGGAATTTCATCAATAAATTTAAATGAAAACTGATAAATAGGCATACATTACTTCCTGTTCTAAAGAATCCAATCAACATAGTCTAATGAAAAAATATAATTGAACTATAAAATCCCCCACATATGATGACCATTTTGTAAAACACACAATCTTGACTTCATAATTGAGTAAATCTAAGAAGATGTATCACTGGTGGCAGTGAGAAACATAGGAGGAGGACTATATCCTTTCTTATAAAAATGTTAGAGTTCTTGAGACCCTGTTTTTTTCAATAGTGGACTAATATATTTATAAATAATTATTAAAAAGATGAATAATCTATAATTATGAAGTCCCACCCTAATGTGTTTCTAGTATCTACTCTAGATGTCATCCTTAGAGTGTTTTCTATGAAGTTCCTCCCCATGATGATATCAATATTGGTCATTAGAATTTGTCTGATGATGTGATATGTGAACATAATCCCTGTGGGAAAAATATAAAGGCATAAGAAAGTCCACTTCTTGAAAATTTATATGCCGAAGGACCTCCTTTTAGAATATTTTTTAGGAATTTTCCCAATGACCAGAAATTCAACCATGATTGTAGTCCTCCCCAACATGGCATTCACAGAGAAGTTTTTTCTCGTAGTAACACTTCTATCCAACAAAAAGGTCCACTGAATTCCAAATAAAACTTGAGAAATACCTCATATCACGAGGCACTAATGTGATTGAGTTTGGTTATAATAATTTATCTATCTCTAATGAGTGATATAAAATATCAGATGTATGGAAAACCAAGGTTGAATTTATTTTAAATACCACCATCAGATGAATTAGAGTCTGATATAACTGATAATATTACCTCTAATCTCTCCCCCCTCATTAAAGTGGAAAGGAAGATACTTCTCAGGTAATATTAGATGGATGAATATGTCACTAGTGATGAAGGGAATATCATGATAATGAGAAATATTCTAGCTAAATATAATATATCAACCATGTTCTTGCCCATATCCACATTCCAATATGAAATTCTTAAATCATTGGGTCATGAATTCATGTACCATCCTCATTTAAATATATGGATGATCCTCCACCATTTGATGTGAAAATATATACCTTACATGGGATATGTAAAACATGTCAACATAATAAAATAAATTAACTTCCATATCACCTTGTCCACTCTCTAAGCAGTGTAAAACCTAAAATTTAGAAATCTGTGTAAAGATTCTCAATACACATTCCTTAGTGAGTTGAGGTATTTTCATCCATTGATTGTTGATTTTTTTGATGTGAACATCAGAGGATGGGGGTGAACATGGATCTCAACATTTCACTTCTCTCCCAAGTTATAATATCGTTCCACAAGAGACATCATGTATCGTTATCACTTCATAACAAGTTTCATTTTTAGTTTATATATATTCTAGTTAGTATATTCATTAGGTTACAATTATGTCCAAATCATGGAAATGGTCGAATAGGTGGGAATGATCCATTAATTGGATCCTATGTCTAGCCTATGAAAATGTTGAATCGGTTTCTAATTTGATAAAATCCAAATACTCAGCTAAAGAAAATCCAATAATAGTGTGTAACACCCATTCAGGACATGAATTTCATCTAGATCATGCTTCCTCAAAACCCAACACAAATCAGAAGGATTGTAGGAGTAAAAATAGTGGAGAACCCCCCACATGTATGGCTAGAATAATTTTTATCACCACTACTAACCCAATGATAATTAATTCCTCAGTGTGTCTATGATTCCATGTTGAAAAAAATAAAACCATCCCCATCCCTCAGGGCTAGTGGTATTTATTTCACATCCTTCTCTTACTCTATTAAAATCTATATTCTCTAGACTATGAGGTACTTAATAAGATATACCTTCAAAGTTAATCTCTTTTTGTGACCCTACCCTCTCTATGGGTATGCATTCAAAATTTGTACTAGAGACTCTCTTAGGAGTACACTCCACAAACTAGTTCATGGTGAGCATTAGATGGAGAATCTCGGGAATCACATGAGACATAAGTCAATGTAATCTTCTTTGAAAGGATAGTCAAGGAAGATAATTATTTACGTCATAATATATATTGAAATGGTAATAAATTTTATTATCATTATAACATATATTCATTCTTAAATTTATGTTATGTATCAATAAATTTCAGTATAATTGGTTCCATTGATGACTCAAAACATGATTCTAACACATAAGAGTTGGAATGAGATATTTTTTTCGAAAACATGACCTACACCAAAACACTAAAAAATGGTGCATACTTATCAATTAAGGTACATAAAAACTATTGGTTTACACTTATGTGCTCAATTTCCACCTCTCCAATGAGTTTAATCTAATGAAATGGGAAGGGTGTGGATACATCCCATCAATTACCTAAAGAGATGGAACTTCCTATCATAGAAGAGAGACACTAGTAGAAAAGGTGTTTTACATTATTATTTTTTAAATATTTAACATCGGTTTTTAACTTGTTCTTTTTTCCACTGACATTAGTATTGGGAATTTCAAGGCAAGGTATTGTAAACCAATGTTGAAAATTAAAATTTTGACATGTCAATGATAGTTTTTTGGAGAAATTACATAAAAAGTTTAATTAAATATGGGTTTTAATGTCTATTTTTTATATAAAATGATGTTAAAAGAAATCATGGATTTTATTTTACTTCATTTATTTAGTAATTGACATGAAAATACAACTTCTAACATCAGTTCATGAAAAACTGATGATAAAATTCATCATAGAATACTTTTAGTATTTTTTTTAGGAACTGACATTAAAGGTCATATTTGAGATTAGTTTTTTAAAAAATGATGCTAGAAATATTTAAATATTTTTAGTTCATATCCCAATGATTTGACTATTTTTTGTGCTAAAAAATGGTTACATATCCAAATTTATGGCCATTATAAATTAGAATTCTCTAATTTTTGATATATACAACTTGTTTCATATAAAACATGTGAGACATGAAAAAAAAACTAAAAAAAATGAAAAATATAGTAATATATAATATTTGAACTTATTTCAATGCATTTATTTTTCTTCTTCGAATTAATATATTTATTATCATAATTTCTCTTCTTTTTAGAGAAAAAATCTTGCAGTATTGAAAATTCTGATCGAAAATGAATTTTTCAGCTCGGGTGGTAAATCTGATGCAGATTTTTTATCTTCATATCTCAATCAAAAGAATACTACATCATTATAAGAAATAATATCATGATTTTTAGGGAGGAAGTAAAATAATAATTAA
Organism: Viscum album; assembly: GCA_963277665.1. NCBI lineage: Eukaryota > Viridiplantae > Streptophyta > Magnoliopsida > Santalales > Viscaceae > Viscum > Viscum album. Next base: position 353,109,819 of record OY728162.1, read on the forward strand.
TAAATAACATTATTAGTATAGATAACATTTTCAAATCATTTATTCAAGATGCATTGAAGATTTGATTGGATCGAAGTGGAAAAAAATATTGAAAGAAAGTGAATATGAATTTATATTTAGTAAATGAAAATATTTCTAGTGGATTAAAATTAAAATTTAGGTTTTAGTTTAAAAATTGAAATGCACCTTATGAAAAAATTGAAATATTGATCCCATGTATTTGAAATTTTACTTTTATCATTGGGTAAATATATAACTAATGTTAAAAATGTTCATGTATTGGGGTTTTAATGTTGTATTTTTATAAAAATGATATAAAACTATTTCCACATCACTTTTAATTTATGTTATTAAGTAACTGATGTTAAAATCATACTTTTAATTTTGGTTAATGAATGAAATAAGTTAAAATTCATCATGGTATACGTTTAATGTTTTTTTAGTTAAACCACATTAAAATCACTTTTGATGTAGTTTTTTCCCCAAAAATGTGGTTAGAAACCTTTACCATGTTCTAGATCATTTGAATTTTTTTTATTTTACTAGTTGTGAAGCTTAAACAAAGTTATGTATCCAAATTTATGGTTGTCAAAATTCAGACTTATAAATGATTTCACTTAGAGAAGTTCAACTTGTGACATCCATAAGTTTTTACCCCTAAGTTCATTTTAGCTTTATGACATGTAAAATCAATGATTTTGATATGTACTAAAACTTGTTTAAAATTATTAATGTTGTTTATTTTTTTGAAAAAATGATGTTAAAATTATTCTATGAGTACATTTAATGTTATTTTTTCATAAACCAGAATTAAAATTGGATTTTATCATCAGTTACAAAATAATTGATGTTAAAAGTATAATATATGGACTTTTAATGTTTTTTATATTTCAATCGATGTTAAAAGTGGTATTTTAAAAACTATTATTTAATAATCTATATTAAAAGTCCTCATGGAATACTTTTAACATCATCCTCCAAGAACTGACATTAAAATTCCAATGTTAAAGGCCATTTTTCTACAAGTGAGAGTTAATCAATATAAAGTAGAGATAATGTATTTAATGTGACTTGATAAATAGTAAATTATGATAAATAATGTCATAGTGTATATTTTCAAAACAAATACACACACTTCTCCTCCATTCGACTAATCATGATTCCAACAATATGTATACCCAAATCTAATGATTAGTGAATATACAGAGTTCCATCTATTAGGGTTGCAACTAGAACCATATCATGGGAGATGCACCAATATGAATGAAACTAGTTATCAGTAATATATATTAGCAAGGTGGTCATATCTAGATATACCCACAACTTCTTCTCAAACATTAAACATACCAACTATCCCATTAGATGAGTATATGAAATATTAAATGAAATCCATGTAAGTGTGTCCTTCATAATTTAAAATAGTAATAAAACCATACCTCTCAAGGGTGGATTCAAATACCCCTCTACCAAAATTGGAAATCCTAAGTTTCTCACATTAAATGGCATTAGGGACCCAGATCAGAATCAAATTCATTTCATATACAAATGTGGTCCCATGATGGGAACCCTTGAGCATCAAGAGGCCACAAAGACGATATACATCAGAAAAAATATAGATGGTATAATATTTTTTTGGATTATAAATCATCTAGCTAGATCATATATAGGATGGGAAGACATCTTCTATAAATTTATCTATCTATTTAGTTCAACTCTAAGGAATAAAATTGTAATTTACCCCTCAAATTGAATAATACATGAGAATAAGAGTCCATGAATTTATTTATTGGTGGAAGGGATTGACATAATACTAAATATTTCAACCCTCCCATGAATATTTACTAATATTGTGTATATAAAATATCTATAATGAGTGGGAAATTCCACACATCTAGGTAAAATATCTGGGTGAATTCTATGAGATTTTACAGTTGTGCAATGTTTGGAAGAGTGTATTTGATAGTCCAAGACATTTCCTTATCCAATACTAATTGCTCTAGTAAATATTTTTAGTAAAGTAGAAATAGTAGTTGTTACACTTATGATAGATCTAACACTAGATAGAGCACTCAAAAATGAACAATATCACATAGTTCCTCCCATTGAATGATAAAAACAAAAACAATAGTTTCCTTATAAGGAATTGAGAAAAACATAACCATGAAACTTATATGGATTGAAGTAATAAAGTTAATTCTTTTTAACATAACCATGTTCTATGGTATTTTATCACAGATATGTAATCAAATTTACTAAATCTTCTAGTTTCCAGGTGTCTTGATCAGGAAGACAATAGTAATCACCCCATTTATAACCCCTTCCATCGAATGATCATCTATAACATATTGGAGTTAAATTTATTTAAAGAAATAATTCAATATATGGAGAAATCATGGCTATTCAAGCTATGAAATATTCCATAAAAAGTGTATTACATCTCTATTTTACCACCAGAGGAAGATGATTGGAAGAATGTACTAGATAAGGTGAGTAGAAGTCTAATGATTTGATGATAAAATAGATTGCCAACCAAGAACATTATATTCTCAGGGAATAGTTGGATTAACTTGTTTGACCCAAACTCCTTTGGAAGCAATTAAACCTAATTTTACAACACCATAGTCCTATAAGAGTTAGAATTTTATTAATTGATACAATTATCATAGAAATAAGGAGACACATGATGAAGAACCCACAGTAATTCGTAAGATTATTTAGACACTCTAATATTTCATGTTCAAGATGTTGTGAGGATGAGAACTACCCCATGAAACATTTAAATGGGAATCAACCCCTAAAACGAAATCCTCATTAGGTGAAGAGTCCCAATACAATTCAGTTAATGTGATTAACTTTTAATATACCTTATATAATAAAGAAGATACATATAGTGATAAGTTACCTTATCGAAGTTGTGGAGTGAGATGGATAGGATGTTGATGATCATGGGGTTAAGGGATAGGTGTTATCTAAATACCTTGAAATTCATTTCATTTCCAAATAAATAACATATAAATTGTACAGACATAATGATAGTTGTTATAACTGCCTCACCAGGAAGACCAATCTACCCCCAAAATATCTAAGGATGGTTCAATTATAATTTTAAAAGAAAAATTAGAGAATCAATTTTTTTCTCAATTTAAAAATATTTATAGGATATCTTAGCTAGACCCATTAGTTATGAGGATGTTGTCAATATCTAACCAGGGAAGGAAACCACAAATATAGAAATCCTTATCTCCTAATCCTTAGACCAAGCCAAAGCCTCAAGTGGGAAATGGAAAACCGAATGTTAGTATATATGATATCCTGAAGTAGTTTACCATTATTTTGACCAGTCATGCGATCCTAGATTCCCTCTATTTATTAAAAGAGATCCAGTAAGCTCTTGTTTTGGATCTCCTAATCCATTAATAATTTTAACCCAAGGTCACTGTTTCTAAGTTATATTGTGTAGAGACTGACTCTAATTGATGCAAAATAATCATATCATTCATAAAGAAATACATAGATCAATAAAGTGACATATAAATCGCTTGTACTTATCCATAAATTTGGATGGTGTTGACATTTTTCGAGCACTAATTGAAAATTTATCTAGAATTAATCTCATCCTGATCCAAAAACATTGATTTTTGGGACAAAGTGAAACAGATTTTTTTACATTTACATTAACATTCCAAGGATGGAAAAAATTTAGAAAAGACCCATGGTTTAATAAATCTCATAATCTAGTTTTTAGACCATGTTACAAATTCATAATTTATGGTTGTTTTTCAAGATACAACATTCAATGTAATTAAAGTTTCAATATAAATCTTGGAAGACCATAGGTTTATTTGTATATGTAGTTCCCTCATTGTATCACCAGTGAATTAAATACTCTATAAATGGAAAAATTTGGGTACTACATGGTGGTGGATCCCCTTTTTATTATTAGTAATCTCAGGGCATTGATGTAGGATTCTACTAAAGAGAGAGAAAACCACCACCTACTGGCGATTTTATGAGAATCTCATCCCCTGCTGTATTGGAGATGGACCGTATTAACCAATTTCCTTAGCTCTATGAAGATTTTGGGTTTAAAATAAACCAATTTGTGGAAAAAATCTATGATCAAATACATCTACACCCTTCTTCATGATATTAGTAGTATCAGCTGAGTATAGTTTCATAGATGAAGGATGCATTCCTAGACACAATGATAATACCCTTGGTGAGAATACTTCCACTTAATCTCTATAACCTATGGAGATCCTTCAATCACTATATGGATTGGAAAATTCATCCTCATCAATAAATGGAAATGGAAATTCACTATGAAATATCCCTAATATGAAGATTTTTATATTCCCCCCATACCAATGATATTATAAAAAATGATATAATATCCAGAATACAAATGATGACAATGAACTCACATTAGAGCATTCAAAGTCTATAAATGTACCCTCATCTTTAAGAAAAGGCAAAATTTCCCCCACAGTATCTTCAAACCCTTAAAATTTCCTTTCATTTCCTACTTTCATTGAGATAGGGGGATGATGATCATATTCAAAATTTCCCTAATAGTGATGCTCATGCTTTATTACTCTCAAGACCTAGAGAAACCTCACCATTAATTAAAAAGGAAAATAATTCCCCTGCATTGTCTCCCAGTCGTAACAGTATCCCATAAGCACCCACTTCAAGTAAAATTGAAATAGATTAAGAAGTGAAATAAGATCATATAAATTCCCCACAATTAATTGAGAATGGAATATCCACCACCATCTATAAAATCATACATGTGAATTTAAGAATATAGGAAGACCCATAAATCATTTTGGTTATTGAACATTATCACAAACAAATAAGAGATATACATCACTTTATTACAGTAGAACCAAGATCTATCAACCTGGACCTACATCAATTTTTTAAACATGATCCCAATATTTACACCCAACATTTGGGTTTTTCTAAATGTCATCACAACTACAAGATGTTATCCATGATAAGTCATCTAAACCATTCTGCAAAGGTTTTAGTTTAAGTTTTATAATATCGTAATGTACAACTTCATTTTGGAGGTATAGTACATGAAATGGATTTACAACATATTCTATATTAAGAAGAGGAATGGAAAAATCATAGATTGTTTCAACATTAAGGATATCAAAAATTATTTAATAAACAGATATTTCCCTCTCCTAATAATGAAACTTCTAATTGATGTAAATATTTTTTTATCGACCATATCCTTTACAGGTGAGTATTTTGAATATAACCATATCTGGACATACCGTGAGGATGAGGAGGGATCCAAATTCAAGTCTCCCTAAGAAATATATTTCTACCTAGTAATTCACTTTGGATTCAATAACCTTTGTTCCACAAATTGGAATTCCAAAAACCATATATTCAACCCTTTAATGGGAAAAACTATGGAATGTAAAATGAATGATTGTTTGTAATTTATTAATAGTTTTGTTATCTAATTTTCAGTCCTGAGATAATTTTCAACAAATTATGGAAAAATATCCAGATAATGAATCCACTGATATGTGATTTCAAGGAGAAATATGGGATGTTTCTTATCTTCGGGGTCTCAGTCAGCTTCCATGGCAGCATGATGAAGGTCCAGTGGTCATGATTTTGTCTTTTGTGGTCTATCAAGGGTGTATGATGATCCAAAAGGGTGACTGATTTGGGTGGATTGATGTGTAATCCATGAGTGATCTTGATGGTAGTGATGGGGTTTATTGAGCTTTATGGTATCGATGTCACTGGTGTGGCCCTATGTGTGGTCCACAAAAGTTCTACTCTCTTATGCTTCCTGTGAGATTTCTTACTTTGTCCTCCAGTGTGGGTTCTTCCTCAGCACTGATCTACATTGATTCATACCCATAGTGGAATTTCTGGTTGAGATTGTCTTGGTCCCCCTCTTTGGTGATGCTTCTTTGGTGTGTGTTTTGGGTCTTTTATCCCAGGGAGGAATTTTCATGGCTTCTCTCATCTTGGAGAATTTGTTTGCTTTGGTTTTCTAATCAATGGATATGATTTTGGAGGGAAATCATTATTTTTTTGTAGCAGGGATGTCTTCTGACAATGGTTCCAATGACAAAGATTCATATAATGTCAATGATGCTTTTCAAAATTCTTAATTCTTTTTCTTTGTGATTTTTTGTGGTGCCTCATCTATTGTGTGATCTGTGGTGTTGTGATCTATGGTCCATGTTCAAGGGACTACACAACCATACCTTCTTTAATGGATTCTATAGACAAGGTTCAGCATATGGAGTTTTCACTAGACCATTTTTATTTAGATTTCGAAATTTGGGAGGGTATGACTTTCGTTATTGTTCCTAGGCATGTCCAGCTCTTCACAAGACAACTTTCCATGTAGCGATGAGATAATAGATGAAGGACTTAACATTTTTAATGTTGGGGAGGAGGTTTTTTTTGTTGACTTCATCTAGTTGTTGATGTATTTTGGACTATTTGGGAACAATTTATGTATTTACATCCTTAATGTCATGTTGGGTTCCCCCTCATCCATTTAAAGGGGGTTTATGTTAATAAAAAAAATTAATTTTCAGTTAGCATCATATTTGATCCTAAAAATACTCATGTGACCTTTAAAATACAACATCCTTGAATTAAAAAAGATTGAGATGGATTTAGGGATTAATCAACAACATCTGATGATTCATAGTGAACATTTCTTGTAAATATCAACCCCACACCATGATCATGAGGAAGGAAGTCCCTTATTAGTGTGAAAAATATTTCTAGAAATCATTTAAAAATATCATACTATATATCTCCCTCCCAATAATTTTAATAACCCCAATAGAAGAGAAATAAATTAAAGTATACATGGAAACACTTAAGAAATCACTTGGTTCCCTTATAACATCGATAAATGGTGTGGGAAAAGAAAAAATACTCTATTATCTTAGTAGAACCATGATAAATACTAAGACTCCATATTATGACATTGAGGATAATTTCCTTGAATTGATATTCATGGTTTAGGAGCTGAGACACAACTTACGACATCACAAGGTCTATTTTGTCTCTCATATGCACTAACTAAAGTATATACCAAATAACGTGATCTTGATTGGATGATTGGAATGGTTGTATGTCATTCTATTGTAGTTATATATTCAATTAATAGAGAAATATATAGTAATAAGGTTGGAACTTGTATATTTTCACATGAAACATACCACTCGAGGAAAAAAAACTAGTGGATATTGAATTACCTTAGGAAGATGTAATCTCTATTAATTAAACTCCCCATATATGGGATATTTATTTTGATGATTCTTCTGGAATCCCAATGAGAATAAGTACCAAACACTTAAATATTAATAGATTTGATTTGAGAATTATCCTTATCTATCAAATAAAGGAACTCCAACCCTACTCCTTCCTATTTTCAAAAATCTAAAAAAATAAAGAGGCATAATTCCAATATCTATTCATAGGTTTGGAATTTCCTCTACTGGTAGTAGTTCCTGACTAAATGTAAAGGATGATTCAGATCTAGTAGTCAATAAAATTAACAAAAAAATTCCATTAAGAATGAGGAATTAGTCCCCTCATCTAATTACATATGAGAGTTAATGGAATGATTCCCCTAAAAACCATCACTATCTAATAGATGATATTTAGAAGACACTCTTATAGATGTTTTCTCTAATGAAAGGAATGATTTTTTTGGACTTGACTAGGATGGTAATGTTGTTATATTTTAAAACTACTTAGTGGTATCCCTATTCATTGGATGTAATGTTGAAGAGATTAATGAGATCAATTCCACTCTTTCATTATATGTAGTAATGAACTCACTAAATAATTCCACTATTGGATTGTTTTCCCCTATATTGGATTAACTCCAAATCAAAATTCGTTCATCAAATAAATTGAAAAGGTAAGAGATCTAATGAATTTGTATCAACTCTTTTACAGATAGACTGAATAATCAGAAAGTAAACTATAAATGAATCTTTTATGTACTTCTTCATAGATTCATTGAAGGAGAAGAGACCCTCATTGTTATTTAAGAAGTCTGTATAAGGGCATGTATTTCTATTCAAACTAGATAGTATATTCAAACTGAGGCATATACTATATGGGTAAAAGATATCATGGGTTAATATCCCTCAACTATGACTAGTCATTTCTAGTACATCCTTACTTCCACTGACTTATTATCCAAGATGGATAAGGAAATATCCCTCATGGATGTTGTGATGAATATGATCACAAAAATCATAAATACAAATATTATCACCATATTTGGTCTCCATCCAACAATAATCAATGATAATGTCATTAATTTATGCTATTCTAAGTCAAAAATCCTATATCGGTAATATGAATTTCTATCTAATAACTCACCCCACTTCTATGAAGTAGAAAAAATATATTAAAGAATTAAAAAAGACTATATCTAGTATAGTAAAGAATATTGTGGAAAAATACTAGATGGACTAGCCTGAAAAACATATACATGAATTGTGGGATTATCACCCCACAAACCATATAGCTAAGAACGAGGCACTAAATTCATGTGTATATGAGACAAAAGTATCCCTTCCTAGAAAATTTTATCTTATTTCACTCTGTATTTCCATCTATTACCAACCCTCTAATGATGAATAGTATGTGAAGTGGTTGAATTATTTAGGATGACTTAATGAGAAGATATTTATCACCTTGAACAACTTTTATGTTCATAAAAACCAAGCTATATGATCTTTCAATATGAATTTATACCTCGATTAGTTCCTCCAAGGAGAACTGGTATTGTTTCTCAAAAATCTGATGACACCAGGTAAGAAACCTCTAAAATTAGAACCGAAGTGTGAGGGACCTTATGTTATAAATAATAATTACTCCAAAAGACCTTATTCCTTGGTCATAATGTATGGATCATTCATCCCACTAGCATCCAATGAAAGGTTTATCAAGAAGTACATTGCATAAACATCACATTGGTAAACAAATTTTCTTTTTATATAGCCTTAGACTATATTGAAACATATTCCCTAAAATATTATGTCAAAATATTTCGATAATATCATAATAGAATGATGTAAAACAACATGACAACATCGTCACTGTATGATGTTAAACTATACAGTTATTATCAACACAAAATGACGTTAAACTTCATAGTAAATTATCTAGTCACCTGAAATTATAGTATATAAAAACACTAATATCATTGATAAAAAATCTTGAGATATGTATTTAAAGGAAATTTAAATGTATTCTTCCTTAGTATGGTGTGGGTTATTATTTAATTTTCTATTGTTTCACACATTGAGTATCAATCAAATGATCTTCGAGGCCATGCATGATCACTCCATTTGGAATGAATAAGAGCACTAGGATCAGATGGGTGAGATGAAATGATCTATCAGGCATGATCTTAAACTATATAGAGTGGACTATCCTACAAAAATAATTTCCTTACATAATATCCATATCAATGTAGGAATCATTGGTTAAAAAATTATATATTCCCAAAGGAAATCAATACCACAATCCATACACATGACCTCAATATATGAAAGGATATTTTTTTAAGAAATATGTGTGAAATGATCTAAAATTGCATCAGGATACAAAAATATTATTGGATACTTTATCCTAGGCCTATCCATGATTAGAAATTTCAATTCCCCTATGACAGATGTTGTTCTATAGGATGGATCCTTCTCCATTTAATGGAAATTAAATGGTTATTGCTATATTGGCAATGTCACTTGACATATGAGAGAAAATGATAATAATTCCCCTTTTCCATCTTTTTGATCCAGCTCTTTGAGGGGTAATTTCTTATGAAGATATATGCATATCTTGATTCTCATTACAACAGGATATGTTTTGATTCATGGATATCGTATCTCAGGTCTGGCCACATATTAAAATATAGAAAGTCCTTCTTTATTCTTAGGGGCTTCCAATTATGGTAATATTTAATTTCCAAATTGAATTCACTAAAATTAAGCCCAATTTCATTCCCTACACATGAGATTGAACTGTGCATAAGTGGCATCATAATAAATGTTTTGGATTGATAAAAATTCCATTACTAATGATAATATGACTTATTTAGAGGACCTTAGTGTACAATTTCCCTTTTAATATATCATCAAGATTGTTCCTTCTCCGATGTATGATTCATATATAGTTTGTAAATTTTCATTAGGGAGTTCTTCACATTTTAATCTCCATTGAAAACCCCTAATGTATGACCTTGATCTACATGGGGAATACAATATAAGAATTATGTGCGGCTTATTACTATTCTGATAGGATATATAATGGCACCCTAGTCTTATAAGTAAGGAACAACTTCAAATTTCATAAATCATAATTCCATCCTTCCATATGTATATGTCAGATATACATAGGAGTTTCCGGTGAATATTTTCTTATGAACATACATCAAGGAAGGATAGAAAACAAAAATTCCCCATCCTAGTGTTGGATAACACTTTATCTATATTAGGACCTTCCCAAAATCCTCTCACATTTGTATTATCTCAAAAACATTGTATAGATTTTTCCCTATTTTGATAGGATATTTAATCATTCCTAAATCCTTTATAAAATGATTATCCTCAAGAATCACCTAAAACACAACTCATCTTATCTTTTTGTCCTCAGGGATTTTATCCCTTTCATAGTGCTTAAAATTATTTATTATAATTTTTTTATGTCAGCCAAAAAAAGACTTCTAGAAGTGGTTATATATCTATAGTCAAATATTATGATAAACATTCCCCATTATTAGATAACAACATTTGATTCCTTATTTCACTATTTTAACATCCATAAATAGTCCACCTGGCATGAATTTAATCTACTCTGAGTGGCCGCTTTCACATGGTCTAGTTTCCTAACACAAGGGATAAATCTATGAAAGGGTACTCAATATATGGTGGATCACTAAAATATAATTGGTTAAAAATCCCCTTATCTCAGTATTATATCCTATGGTTTGAAGATTCTCGTAATATATATGGAATATAAATAACTTGACTCCTTCTATCTTATGATATGCATATGAAACATATGTTTAGGACCCAACCAAATATCTTCAGTAACATTCTCCCCATTTAAGTGAACCATAACTACTTGGCCATAATAAGATAAAGACTAAAATGACTCTATTACCCCAAAAACATGAATCATTTTTTCATAAGTCAAACTTGATTATTTATTGTCTTGGAATACTGAAACAACTTTTTAGCTTTCTGTAATGATAACATTAGACTATAAATGACACATCTTCTTGAATATTCATAATATAAACACAATGTGTCTTTCCACATGTACCCCTGATATTGACTACCAACCATAGACGTCTTCATCATGGGGGGAAGATCCCTTTTTTTCATAACATCACAATGCTACCCATATTTTAAATATGGTCTATGGTCATCCCATGAAAACCTTATATAAATCAATTATCTTGGTCCAAGAACCTCATTATGTGATTTACAATGTACCCACTCCCTATTCATATGGTGTATATATTTTCATAGTCACTGATCCCAATTTAAGTTTTCATAATTATCACCGGGTCTATGCATCTTAAAAATGAAATATATTTTCCCCATAGAGATGGTTTATATTGTAGTTACCCTCTTCACTCATGTACGATCAAATTTTTCCATGCCACTAGATGGATTTTATCTCCACTTTAGTCTTGGTATCACATTCATAAAGTTTGTTCATTGAGATTTTGGGATCTTGTGTTGCACCATTCCCCCTTTTCCCTCCATTCAAATTAGATTCATACTATTCTTCATGAATAACTCTCACAGATCATAGGTGGTCCACAAAACATGACTATAGACTGGTACCATTCCATTGTTCAAAGTATATTACCCTGAGTAATGTGAATTCCATACCAAGAAAATTCATTTAACACCAAAGTTCTTTTTCAATCCATTCACAATGGGTTAATATTACCATTCATACCTTATGAATTCTCTCTAATTGGTCTTGGAAAAGGTAGTAAAAACATAAAAGGCACATCCCAATGGTCAAATATCAAATACCTTAAATGAAAAAAATTGTATTTGGTTAAATATATATGACATTAAACTATATCCCTCATATCTAAAATCAAAAGTCCCAAAACTGTAGTTGTTAATACACAAAATCTATTAGGTATAAAACCTATAAAAGTATGAATAGTAAATGTAAGTTCTTAATCTATTAGACACAAACTTTTAGGGTATAGGAAAAAAAATTAGAGCACCAATTAAAAGGGGCAGAAATATTGTGGTCCCCATAATATAGACATTAAAGAAGTCAAAGCTTGATCAATTGGCGCCAAGGTTCAATAAAATGTCATAGTTTTGACATATCATATATTTTTAACCTGATTGTATGTTTTATAGATTCGGGTGTAGCCTTTAGGATATCTAAACCCTCCTCGAATATTCCATCCTTCTATGAAACAAATTTATTTCATATGTGTTTGGATCCTCATGAATTTTCTGAGATATTTTTAATTATAGTATTAAACTACTAATGAACCCACTTCTTTTATATGCATTCTATTTCCTCAACATGGATAATAATATGAGCCACTAATATGAACTATTAAATAGATTCATTTTTTCCTAATGATTGGATCCACTAATCACCAAGAACCCTGACACTGTTATAGTAGAACCTAACTTTGAAATATGATCTATGGTCATCCCCTAAAAATATATCACATCCCATCACTCATGATTTTGAAACATTGAGTTATGATTGACCAAAACTATTGTCTAATTATTCAAGTGTTTTCGAAACATTCAATGTTAAACATTTGTGATTCAATCGATTTGTCCTAGGTTATGGTATGATATTTCATCCTTGAACATTTAATTGGACCTCATCACATGACTTCAAAACATAAGACACAACGGTATGAGCTCTATAACCCTAACTTTAATGACCCAATTTCTTGTGCATTCAATTTTAACAGAGGGATATAAATTCATGTGGGGGTTTTCCTTTCAATTTCTCAGTGGGATTCCCCCACATATTTGTTCAATGTGATATGAAATTAAACTACATTAATATACATTCCATGAAATGTGACCTAAAACGTGATCCTTGTTGGTTCAAATTTCATAACCTATAACTACCAAAGAAAATATTCACATAAATTTCTTTTTTTAAAACCCAAAAAGGGAAACCTAGGTAAAACTCATATCTCTTCTCACATGATATGTACCTCATGTAATTCAAGAAAAAATGAGAGTTCAAAATTTTAAAAGAAAAGGAACAGAATAGGATGAAAACATATAAACAGTATCCTAATAAAAATATACTTCCTTCCATGATAAATCTACCCAATATAAGGATTAGGTAAAAGTTAAGGTTGAAAAATAAAACAATCAACATTTTTGAGGTCTAAAATATAACCTCAGTAATAGTAATGTAGTTCTCACTGGACCCCTTTTCTTAAGGAAAATATAGAGCATACATCATTTCCCTAATCCTTAGATTATTATACCCAATGATCCACACAATATGCATAAATGCATCAATTATTGGTACTAAAAACCCTTCAATCATTGGAATACTTAATCTATATTTCCCTACATGATCCTCATTTCACTGATACAAATAATTCATCCAAATGGACTAGATCTAATGTTATGGTGATGGTATCTATTCATATACCCATCCAGGAACCACATATAAGAGTATGTAATTCATTTAAATGGCATAAATATTGTTTTATGGGGATGGTATCTATTCTTATTTCTATATTTGATATATACTGAGGAGGAAATATTTCATCCAAATGGAATAACATTGGTGTTATGGTTATGGTATATATGCCTACACCCATCCATGAGCCACTCCCTTGAGGAATTAATTCATCTGAAATGGGAAAAATCACGTATTATGGTGATGGAATTTATACCTATACCCACCCATGAACCATGACCATGAGCTAATCATTCATCCAAATAGACTAAATCTAGCGTTAGAGTGATGGGATAAATGCATATACCCATCTGTGTGCCACAACTAGGAAGAATTAATTTTCATTCAAGTCTTTGGAGACCAAAATTGACTTTTTCATTTTGAATTAAAAATTCATATTATATCAAATTATCATGATACTATTTTATCAAGTATTTTATATGGTATTATTAGGGTGATGAAAAAATTAGATTATTGAAAAATTGAGATGAATTTTTTTTCATTCATTAGTCTAAAAAATGAGATCAACCAAAGATTGGAGTCTCTCTTCATAGAAATGATATATCATAAAATATACTTTATAGAATGTTAATGTTATACAATATATTTATAAGATCCATCAATGTTTTTGTGATTTTATCTTAGCTATTCATTTTTAATCGCTTCACTAGGGGGATGACTTCCACCTTAGAAACCACCCTTCTCCCTTTATCTCGGAATTCCTATAAGAGCTTATGGTGTTCTACTATCTATCTCATGATGGAATGTAACTCCAGATCAAGGTGGGTTATATGGGAGGCCTTTTCATAATCTAATATGTGTTTCCCCAGGACTAATCCATCATAGTTAGATTCACATTGAAGGGTTGTGGCTCTAAATTTGGCATAAAAATTACTTTTTTGGATTCCAGAAGTGTCATAATGACCCCTCCTAACCTTCCCATGAATTAAAGAGCACATTGATTTTATCATAAATTTCCTGATATTGAAATCAAATACTTCAAAGATATAAAAATTAATGGTTTAGTCGATGAATGATCCCACCAAAATCAACCATTGGAATCTCAAAAATCAACCTCCATATGTTTACCGAAGTATGATAGGGAGTGGAATAATTGTTCAATCAACCTTCACCAAACTCAATGTCACTACTAGATGAAATTAAAAATTATTGGATACAATCACTAATGGAAAGGTAACTCTAGGAAATGTACATGCTAATTTCTTCAAAGTTTGTTTATGTTGTACAAGATCAAACTTTGTATGCTTTAGCTAATAAGATGCGAAAATAGTAACCTCTGAAGATATAATGTTCACTAGTGACCATAATTATAAAAATAAATTAAAATATTTGATATATTTAGTAATTTCCAAGGCTACCAAATGGTGACATGAATAATCATCTCTTTATATTGTCATATTGGACTATGTTTATGCTACCGAATTTGTTGTAAACACCTCTGAATAACTCTAACCAATAGGTGTCTAATAATTGTTTATGAAAATATTATAAAACACTAACATGACCTTAGTTATAGATTTTATAGAATTATTTTCATTTAATAACATAATGAGATCATCCACCAAGATTTAACCATGTTCTATGATAGTGGCTCCTTCAATATATTCAGTATGAGTCCCCATGTGAGGAGGGCCACTTAGAGGAAACTCATAGTCCACTACATCAGGTAGGAAAAACTTCTGGTTAACTAATTAAAGTATAGTTGAAGGTTATGTGAAATTTATAACTTCTTGAGTATCCATCAATATATAAAGAGACTCTAGAAGCGTAATGGGAACTGCCAAAAAACGTTAGTGAACATATATTGCATGGAAACAAAATTAAAGTATATTTTCATAAATGAATCTTACTATCCTTTATTGTTGACTAACCAAAGTGGATCTAATATTTCTTGTATGTTTCTCTATGTAGATGTGATTGTGTCAGCATGAATATATGATTCAAATAATGTACCTATTTTTATGTTTTATAGAATTTATCTATATCCCTTAAGGGGAGAAATAAATTCAAATTTTTTAGATTATAAATAAACAATGTTACTATTCAATTAAAACATATATGTTTCAGATAAACTAAGGATAATTTTTAAAACTAAACATGAAAAAAGATTCATTTTTTCAATGAATTTTATCCAAACCATAATATCTTTCAAAATGGGGAAAGGAAAGCCTGTACCCCTCAAATCCAATTTCAAAGAGAAAAAGTGAGAATGGAATCCCTTTATCTATTCTTATATGAGTCTATAGATCAGGGATAACTCCCTTTACTCTAGAGGAGATGATCTATTCACACTAATTGGGAAACTAGTTTTAGAATATCTTAGAGATTTTATTGGCATTGGAACTATTTCCACCCTCTATAAATTTTGATAGTTTTTTTATTAGAAATAATTTATCATTTTAAAGATGATCATATGAAATATTTTTTTGGGAGACATAAATACTTAGGATCAATAAAATTCATCCAAATCACCAGATAAATGATTAAACACTCCTTCAATGGTGTCTCTCTCCGTCATTTCCTTCACCCGTTTCATGTTGGGGATCTGGTATTCAAATGTGTAGATGTGAACCTCCATCCATTAGATGAAAATTTCTACCTCCGTTAGATTTTTATCGTAATCAATTTCATAGGATGCCCATATATTCTAGAGTATTTTATTTTTCACATTAACTTGGAGAATTTCCCATAAATCCCTAACATTAGAGAGCACATTATTCTAAAATTTGTCTAGCTTAAAATATATATAGTCCGATGGCTCCTAGATAGTTTTGAATAGGAATTTAGATCCTACAACATCATTTAGTTTTTGGGGCTTTCCACCTCCATTATATTATATATAAAAAGGGATCATATATCTTCTTGTCACTGTCCACTAGATTATCTCATCTCAATTTTAGGCATCATTTAATCTTCATCTCATCACGTAGTTCATGTTTAGGAATATTTTAGTGAATATAAATAATCATGTTTGGAAAATAATGAGAACTAATGTTTCAATGGGTTTTTTGTTGTATTCATTATCAAAACTTATCACTATCAACCCTGGTGATTTTTTGTATTGATTTGGTGTTTCCATTAACATAGATTGTTGTAAAACATTGAATTTTCCATTAAACTTGTCAATATTTTCACGGTCTACCTGATAAAGTGAAAGTGGTATTTTTAATAATGAAATATGTGATCCTATAATTTCAATCAAGATAATAGTGAGTGATGTTTTGAATATATGAAAGAAATAAGAGCAACCCGATAGGGACGAATCGTGATTTTTTTGGTTAAGTTCAATGATAGTGAATACCTTGATGTATTCATTAAGAAAGGGGTATGGAATTGTATGAGTGCATGTGGGAATTTAGTGTAGGTAAATAGAGAAAGGTAATAAGACTCATGAAAATTATATTTTTAAAAAACGTATTGATTTTTAGTAAATTCAAGGAAACATAAAAAATGAATGGTTTCCATGAAAGTGTTGAAGTTTCATGAAAGAAATAAATAGTTTCACAAAATTTCATATTGTTTTCTGAAGATTATTTTTTTAGAGTGCCTCATCAAAATATGGAAATGGAATATAATTCATTTATGATTTAATGATTCATGAAAAATTATTGATTCGTGAAATAACATTTCATGAATGTAGTAGGTTTCATAAAGAAGATAAGTTAAACGAATATTCCATGTTTTTCAGAACCATATACGAATGAATAATTTTCCTAGAAGTTTCACTAAGGAAGGGAGTTAGGGGAAAAACTAGAAGAGTTTCATAAATGTTAGTGGTGAGTTAAAAAAACTTCAAAAAGAGGAGAAGAAATATATAAATATGCCACTACCCCCCTCATATAATGAATCTTGACTCATTGATGTTTAGAAGGAAGTAAATTCAGAAAAGCGTTGTGAGACGATGTTTCTTTTGATAAATAATACTATTGATATGAATTATGTGAAGAAAGGATTGGTTTCAATTTTACTAGTTGTGTTTTAAGAAAGAATAAAAGACTCATGAATGTTGGGAGTTTCATAACACATTTAAATCTATGTGAAATATAGTATTTTCATTAAACATTTAATGTTTCATGAAAGTGTTCAATGGGCATTATCATTAGGCGAACAATACAATAAGTGATTGGAACTCATTGTAGACACTCCCAACATAATTTGGTATTAGTTGAATACATGTTTGATATATAAAGTGATGCTTATAAAATGCTGATTTTCATAACCAGTTTGTGAAAAGGTACTGTACAGATCAATGGGCACTAATCACTACATCAACTATCAAAAAGTGAAGTTGATGATTAGACTTTTATCCAAATAGTAATCAATTCTAAAGTAGTTTGAAAAGTGATATATTAAATGAAGTGGAACTTGGGTGGTAGTTATCCAACCCTAAACCTTTTAAGGGGGTGACCATAGGCATAAGATAAACATAGCCTAAATCCACCATTGTGCGATTATAAGTTGATTTTGGAATATAGATAAAACTTTCATGTGCGCACCATGGATGTATCCTAGTGTGGGTGAACCAAGTAAAATATCGGTGTCTTGTGTGATTTATTTTCCTATATTCTACAAGATGATAATTATATAATGTTTATTGAGAGTTCATCAATATTACCATAATAATTCTTTGATAATCACACTAGTTAATCAAATCATCACTTGATAGGTGAACACAAGAGTGAGCCTATTTTCAAGTGAAGTCAATATTGGTTAGGATAATGAGAGTTTCATAGGTATGTGGGGAAATTTTAATGGGTTTTATTCCAATATTAACCCCCGATTAGGTTATATCTAAATATAGTACATTATGGGTCTAATAATTGGTATCCGGGTGAGGTTTATCATGTTGGTTTTTTAATTTAATTGATCCGATCAGTCTTTGGTGGTGGAATAATTTTTCATATAGAATATGAGAAATTGAAATAATATGATGAATAAAGAAAAATAAAAAGGAATTATATGTAATGGAATAGTATTTGAGAACTGTATGATCAAGCTAAATAATACAAATAGCTTATAAAGAGAAGGTGTGGATGAATTTGATTATGTACCTACTTTTTCATATAATGATGATTCATGAATATCTAAGGAATATATAATGAAAAGATATGTATGAACTTCTGATTATGATGATATATTAAGATATTAAAATGTATATTCTTTCCACATATGAAATAAGTTTTATCATGGGATGAATGAAGAAAACATGATGTTTATAATGAAGAGTGGGTCTTGAGATACTGATGTTGAAATGATAAAAATTTCGATTAAGAAAATGAAAATACTTAATAAATGACTAATTTAAATCACAAAATACCTAAGAGTGAAAAATGATACTCAGTTAAAGGAGTCATAAGAAATGTATTCCAAAGTTCAAGGGTGTAAATCTAGTTCTAAAGAAAGAGCCTTGACATAAAGTAGGTTCACAATCTAAGGGACAATAAGGATGAATTGGTTGTACACATGTAAGAGTTTTTTTTGGAGAACCAAAGGCCAAGGAATGTAATAGTGAAAACAATGATGAAATTGTTAATATGGGTGAAAAAATGATGATTTATAGTGATTTACTTGAAGAACTAGCACATGAAGTGGAAAAGAATATTTCAACTGAGAAGGAATTGAAAGATATAATTATCCCTCTCAAAACACATCTATAATAGAGGTCAAAATCTAAAAAATAAGAAATCTAAAGTATGACGGATATAACTACCCTATTAAAAAAGAATGATTATAATATCAAGGATCTTAAAGTAATGTGAAAACCCTTAAATGAAAAAAATAACATCCATATAATGGGACCATTAAGAATTATCGTAAAAAAATATATTGAAATTAGAAGTCATAAAGTAAGAGGAAACAATTTTTCAAACCTAAAATTGATGAATCTTGAAGTAATGTAGTGAATAATTGATACTAATGTTGAATCATGGGATATAAAATGAGTTTTTTTCTAAAATTTTATGGGATTTAGGGTAAAATAAAATATTCTAAAATAAAATCTTAATTGAGGCTTGAATATACAATGTATGGATTTAATTAAAGATATTTTATTTTTCCTAACCATGGTCATATGGCTAAAAAATTCTATGTGAGTGGTAGTAAAAGATTTATGAGGAATTTATCAATTCATATGACTAAAAGTGATACAATTTTCATGGATATAATGTTTGTTAAGCCCAGAAAAAGGTTCAATATTATAGGAGGAATTGTAGAGCTAAATGAAAGGTTCATACGGAACAAAAATCAGTATACTCCTGGAATCCTTCTAAGAAAGAAATAAAAAAATATTGAGGAAAAATAAGGATCCTCCTCCACTTATGAGAAATATTGAAGAGCATAAAAAAAGTGTTCACCAAGGAAGAAAACATATTATAAATATTTATTTCCTATTAAATAGGATATACATGAAGCATGCCAAAGAGGGATTGAAAAATGTACCATAAGGAAAGAGAAAAAGAGAACTGTGGGAGTTCTAGGGAAAGGGAAAATAGTTGTCTCAAGAGGAGTTGCTAATCTAATATTGAACTGGAAGGTTGTTTGATAAACTTGAAGAATAATTCAAAAAATTAACAATATCTAAAAGCCACTAATTTTAATGATATATCCCAAAAGAAGTCATGGTTTGTAAATTTTGATAAATAATATAGGGATAAAAACAGTTGAAACAAAATATTGAGAATTAAGATCATATTAGTAATTCATGAGTAGGTACGCGTTGGTAAGAGTAAACTTGGAATAAGAGTTTATGAGTTCGAATGTGAAGAAAATGGAATTATCAATCCATTAAAGGGGATGTCTAAAGAAAACATCCTAAATGAATTTTTTGTAAATTGTATCAATCAAATAAGATATTATTGTAAGGAACTAAAAAACATTACCTTGGAGAATGACCTAGAAGAAGAAGATGTTGATTAGGTGTTGAAATTCCATTCCTAAAATTAAAAATGGGGAATGTAAATAGTGATACTAATTTTTTTATCAAGACAAATCTCATTCCTCAACTTGAGGTTATAGAATGTACATTCTCCTTATGTGTCTAAATGATATTATGTACTATTAAAATGTTTTAGGTTTTATTTATGATATTATCTATGGGTAAGTGGAATCAAAATATTAAAATTGGGGTTGTTTTTCACTCTATATTTCCAACGGATTCAAATTTGTAAAAGTTTAATTTTAAATAATTCTAGAATCATAATGAGTGAAGAAATTTGAAGAATTAGAGACGTAACAAGGAGTTATAATAATTATAATAAGATGTTTAAAGTTTATATTTCAATTAATTAAAACTAGTATCAATATTCATAAATCATTTATGTAAATAATACTTACTAGATATCTCTGATTATAGATTATGATGATAGAAAAATGGGGAAGCAATAACCAAATGAGATATTTGGGTTTTTTGGTATCACATGTGTTATCATCTAAATTTTCTAAGGATATCAGAGGCTACTATGGATGTTTAAATCTATTTTTTAATTATAGGGCTATATTCAATGAAAATTATGAGACATTTAGGGGTTTAATGAATATTTTCATGATGGTTTCGCTAATAAACAATAAAAAATACCTTAAATATGAGAGATGAAATTAGTAAACATGTATAGTTAAAGAAGTGATCTAAAATAAAAAAAACGATTAATCAGTTAAAAAATTGTATTGATAAAGTTTAAATGAATGGTATCATCCATCATGTTATTATATGGGATATTTAGTTTCATTCTCAAAAATTGGAATCCTTTTGGTATCTAGATCTGAAGAAAAAATATGGATGAATTTCTTAAAATAAGATAAAGATATTTGGTTGCATGAGATATATGAAATTTGGTGAGTGAAATAGAAAATCATAGTGATAATAACATTATCTAATTTCCCCTTCACAAATTATAGAATCAATAGGATTATTGGTTTTTTTGATCCTTTATAAGTGGTATGTACACCCAATTGAAATCTTTGTGAGTGAAGCTAAAATTGAAAGATGTTTTTTAGCTAAAGAAATTATTCAAACACATAGTTCTATGTATTAAAATGTTCTAGGGGAATAAGTGACTTTTTTTATCTAACATGTGGTCCTACCAAGTGGATAATATTAACATATTAAGGGTAGTATTATCTCTCCTTATTTGATGCAAGGACCATGTTAAAAAGGGTGATAAATGGAAATACCACTATTCACATCATTGATAAAGGATATAGAGTTCAATACTCTAATGCATAATCTAAATTGTTATAAATTATGTTATCCTATCATATTTGAAATTATGTTGACAATATATAATGATACAATTTGGTAATATATATCCTTTTTTCCAAGGTATCTGTTTTCTCAAGATTCTCTATCTAGTTTTTATTTACAAAGGAGTCTTTTGATTTGAGATCAATTGGGGAAAAACAAGGATCATGAATCTATGTGATGTTTTTTATTTTGTAAAGAAGGGATCATGAATTATTTGAGTTCTAACCCAACCCTACATAGGTAGAGTAGGAAGTGATATATATAAACATATTGATGCATAATCAGTTCATGTAATGATGATAAATCATGGAAATAGTTCATGATTTAAGCAGTTTACCATGGGGTTGAAGAATGTAGTCATATCATGTGCCACATATTATGAAATAGTTGATATCTACACCCCAAAAAAAATCAAAATATGGTATTTTTATTCATGTATAGTTGGTATCAACGATGTTTTATCATCTAGAAATGATATTGAGGAAAATTATTCAGGAAAGAGTTTCCAACAAATACAAAGTGGAGATTGTTAGACAATAATGAGAATTGGTGTTTCCATTTTTGTGTATTGAATTCACTATCATACCTTATCACTATAAATACTATTGTGTTAGTGTATAATATGTAGTGTTTCTATTAACATCATTTGGATGTGCATGTTTTATTTTTTTGTTCCCTTTACAAACGTTTCATGATGTTCTTGATAAATAGAAATTGTCAGATTTCATGAAGCAATGTGTGAGCTCATATTGTTGATCATTATAATATTGAGTGATGGATTAAAGATATTGAATAAATATTATCACCCACACATGTTTTCTTTATGAAATGTTCATGGAGATATTTTAGGCCCATAATGACCTTGATGTATTATAGAATGAATGGTTCAAGATTATTTTGAGTGTGTGAAGAAAATTAGTGTAGGATAATAGAGAAGAGGAAAAAGAATCACAAAAATTAGAAGATTCATGAACTTGGTGAATATAATACATATCAAGTAAATTTTTAAAAGGAAAGGATTTTGTGCAAGTTAATGAGTTTCATGAAAGGAATCAATAGTTATGAAGTTTAGTGATGTTTCAAAAAAACATATGTTTTGAGATTTACTTATAAAATATGAGAAGGGATGGAATTATCCAAATATTTATTATTTCAGGAAAGATTGATGATTATTGAAAGTATTTTTTATGAAGGAGTAATGTTATGGAAATATTATATGGTTTTTGAAATAATATTCAAATTTAATATTTTACAATGAGTTTTAAGATAAAAGGGAGTTATGTGAATAATATGCAGACTTTCATGAATGGTGATGGTGAGAGAGAATGTTTTTTGAAGGGAAAACATCCTCTATAAAAAGTACTTTTCCATCGTTATTTTAGGAATACTATATTATTGACGATATAAAGGGTCTAAAAGAGTTACATGATGTTATTTCTTTTGTGAAGCATTAATTTTGGAATGATTTACATGAGGAAAAGACCTGTATCATTATGAACAAGTGAGTTTCATAAAAGATTGAAAGACTGGTTTCTGTTTGGAGTTTCTTGTCACGATTAAAATTTCATGAAATCTAGGATATTTTTGAAATATTGAATGTTTTTTAAGTTTTTACATTGAATTCTCTTGTGGAAAATAGAAAAAAAAACATTATTTGAACTCATTACAAACCTTTCCCGTGGAATTTTGTATTTCTGTAAGATGTTTTCATCATGAAACGTAAAGGCCCTAAAATATGGATGTTTATAACCAGTTTTTGAATGTGAAGTGTAGAGATCAACATACACTAATTAGTGCATCAACTATTACATAGTTAATTCATTAATTTTCATGTGAGTGAACAAGAATTCCCTCTTAATGTAGCGAGTAATGGGAGTGTAAAAAGTCCGTGACCCTTTGATGGTATCAAGATAACCCTAAAACCTATAAGGTAAGTGAATTCATTCATAGTATTGAACTATAATAAATAAACCACTAAAATTTTATTATGTATTTTTCAAATTTTCGCAAAATCGATGATGCTCCTAGGATGTAGACAAATGTGGGTGAACCAGGTATAATTATTGAATCTTTTTTGATTTCATTGATTTTATCTGAATATGTCTAAGATAAGCACACCAATTAATTAGATCATCACATAAAAGGTGATTACAAGAGTGACCCTAGAAAAAATCGAGGTTAAGAATAATTAGGATAGAGAGAGTTTCATGGGTTTGTGTGAAGTAATGAATGGGTATCATACCCCAATTAACCCCCTTTTAGGGAATATCCCACTAGTGCCCCTTGTGGGTCCAACACTTTATCACTATCCATTTGTTAGGGAACCATTTTTCTTTATTTTTTATTGATTTTAATTAATATAATGGAAACAGAAAGAAAAAAATCACTAGATTTGAAATAGGGTATAAATTAATCCAATAATTATCATATCTAGAAGTAAAAAAGAACATATGTTCTCAACTAAGGCATGTTGATGTTAGCATGAATGGCTTCCTAGACCATCATCACTTGATGTTTTTATTTCAACATCATATTCTTTTCTATATAAATATATTTAGGAATTGGTATGGTTGGATTTTTCAAGAACATAAACTGCCACCCAAATATATATGAAACATAGGCATCATAGATTATATCACCTTCCACTAGTGTCATTAGAACACAATCTCTCATAACCATCATATACGACTAGACTTTATAATTAGACTGACTAGTGTCAATAATTGTCCTGATGAGAGGATCACTAAATAGGAAGAATTTAGTTTCATACACATACTAAAAATATTTGTAGCTAATTATTAATTCTGATATTAAGGTTGGATTCTAGAGAAAAATTTTTTGAAAGGGAGGAATCAGTATCCAGGGATGTTCAGATCACTAATGAGTATATTTGAATTAAAATTCACTCCCACCAATCCCCATATCACTTAAAATGGTTGTAAATTATAGAAGGGAACCTTAACTATGTATATATGCAGTGCGAACTTATTGATCTTTTCTAGTATAGTTATTTACAAACCCATATTCTATCCCTACACTTGGATGACCTCCAGTATGAATAAAACTTATATGATGCCACTGTGAGAGTTATATATTGGATGTTGGTAGGTACTCAGCCACATATCCATAAATCCTACTAGTCATGTATGAGCATGGATTGTAGGGTTAACCTTGTAATTACACTCTTCATAGTATACCTATTCCAATACAAGACAATATTTTATAGGGATTCCCCACTTGTATATAGAGTGAAATGAATTAAGGTGCTAGAATCTTGGCCATTCTCTATGAAGATAAAATATGGAAATTATCTAAAACTCAATGTGGATGTTAGAATGGGGATCAGGATCCTTCCCTATAATTTCCTAATCCATATTCATCAATTGGTGGGTTATAAACAATGTTCATATTTCATCATACCATGTTTCCTTTTAGGAATTAATTCATCATAAATATCCCCAAGGCTGGGTTCCCAATGTCTTTTATATATCATGAAAATTCATACCCACCTATCTATGTGTTATATGGATGTAATTGGCCATTGACCTCTATCAACTTAGTAACTATAGAAATAAATAAATGTTATTGTATACATTGGTAAATGAAATCCAAATAACATCATAAATTGTGACAATCTCAATCTAGAAAATGAGTAAATCACATATTTTTCACACACAGTATAACAACATCGATTTAGGTTTATCACCACCTCCAACGTAAGGATCACTATATTTATTATAGACTTTTCAATTTATTAGTTTTTAAATGATGAAATATAGACAAGTTAAAATTATTATTGGGCTATAGAATCTGTGGCTACATATCTGCGGTGGTTTTCTTTATGATTCATTAAGAATACTAGGAAAGTTTCTACCTCAGTGATATAGGTTATCATGGAAGAAATATTATATTTGTCCATGTTAGAGAACATAGTGAACCAAGAGTGTGGTATATTGGTATATAGACATAGTATGATCACATCCATTAAAATACCATGTTTGTAAAATGAAATTCGATTAGGATCAAGTTATTTTTGATGGTGTTTCTTCGACATATTCCCAAGTAATTATTGTAATAATCATAACTCTTAATAATAAACATGTATAATAATTTCAAGAATCAATTAGATATAGGCGGTGGCCTCATCACACAAAACAGTGATCATAGTCTTGGAAACTATCTTCTAAAAAAAATAATTCATTAAAAATGAATAAATAATTGATGAAGATAAATTTATTAAATAGTAGTCAAAGAAAGAACAAATGAGTTAAAATTGACTAAGTTGAAATTATTTCACCCAAGTAGTTCATCCAATTACTTCATGAAAATTATTCATGCATGTGCGTCACCCGATTGAATTCTCTCAAATTCATCACCCTAGTTTATTTCCTAGAGCCCTCACTCAAGATGTTATCCCATATTATCTACATAAAATCATGTGATGTGAGATGGGAGAATCCCCCTAGAAATATTTATATGTAAAGG
The DNA here is from genome assembly GCA_963277665.1 of Viscum album. Lineage (NCBI taxonomy): Eukaryota > Viridiplantae > Streptophyta > Magnoliopsida > Santalales > Viscaceae > Viscum > Viscum album. The sequence continues at coordinate 353,136,298 of OY728162.1, forward strand.
TAGCACAAACACAAGGGTGATTGATGTAAATAGTTATTTATTAGGATAAATCCACATTACATACATAGGGATCCTGACACATAATTTATAAGTTCTTAATGTGATACATATATGTGATTTCTTCATGAATAAATAATGAAAAACAATCCAAAATTACACATATGTTCACCCCTTGCGTATACATATTGTCTAAGACAAGTCATCCTTATTAAAAAAAATTGTTTCCTTTTAGAAATTCATTTTATGTTAGGGTCAGTTTGACCTCAAGATTAAATTCTCTTGGTTCCAATCAGATTCAATCCTTTAGGGGATATTTTGTTATTGATCTATTTTCTCTAAAGGATGAATAATTTTAAGGAGGGATAACCCAAGTACATGAATTAAAAGCCTTGTAATAATGAATAATAATTTTACACAAACCCTTATCTCTCACCCAATAGGTATAGCCAAGTCATCGTTATGCATACAACCGATGCGCTGAAAATTCATGTGCAAGTCACACCTATATGAAATACTTTATTTCCAAAGAAAATTTTCCCAAAGCTCAAAGTTTCTATATGAATTGGATCCTTGGGATCCCCATTTACCTATTTGGTAATATGAAAAGATGAATTGACTCTCTACTCATTCCCATGTCTTGGCACCCGGGTCCTCAAATTCCTTTATTTATATGATTTAAGCCTAAAACCATTTGAAATAAAATAAAAGAGCGGGTAATTGAGTTCCTATTTGATTTTAAATACTTATAACTATTGTCAATAACCCCATCTCCCATAGTTCATAAAAACTAAGGTGAAGCAACCATCCACAACAATAAACTTCAACTCCATCCTTATGGAAGTATCCATAAAGACCCCATATAACTATGGAACAATGTCACCCAAGTAATGTCACCCAAAATATAAAGTCATCCTAGTATTAATAGGGTATCACATTTCCAATGTACCACTTAGGTGAAGTTTCATGTCTAAAATCACTAGGTTAGACTTCCTTGGTCTCCCTCACTAGTGTGAACCACTATACTATCCCTTGTATCATATAGTAAAAACATCTTACTCATCTAATATAATTTGGGGGAAAAAAATTTTAATACACATAAAATGGAAAACCACAATCTTCTACTCCCATACCAAGTCATATTTAACAAAAAAATCCAATGGTATATCATTCCTTTACACAAGTCCCCTACATGAGCCTCTTATTACCATGACCTCAACCAATGCCACCAGATGTACATGAACAAGGCATGTGCACCAGTGTTGAACCCATATATAATGGGTTAAATTTATAAAATTAGGATTGCTAGTTATCCTACCAGATAGGTGTAACCCTTATAGGAATCATGATCATGGTCTCCCTTTATAATTAGGTCCCAATCAAAAGGATCCTAAAGCAGTCACTCTTAAAACAATGATTCATTTTTTCTATTCCTACAAAGTTGGGTTGAATATTGAATCACTCATTGAGTAAGAAGCTAGACATTATTACATGGGGAATACTCCCACTTCCCATATATACTCCCCAAAATATAAATATGCTGGAATATGGGAGGATGTGCCTCCTCTCAGATATAAAACTGAAAATAGTTCTAGTTGGTGATGCCACTAACTCTCCAAGTATTCTCACATTGGTAAGCCTCAAAGTGAAATCCGTATTAAAATATCATTATTATCCCACATAAAATGTGATTATTCTTTTATTTTATTTTCTTTATCACAAAAACAATGACACATATGGTCTAATAGATATTATTTGATTATTCCATTAGTACAATTAAAAAAAATGAATTCTTGTTCTTATTATCGTGTATAATCCCCAACCCAACATTTCTAGGGAAGCCTCATTTTATTAAGAGCAATGAAATCACTTTATTCTATATATTTCAGGGAACAAACATCCATATAGTATGACATTAAACTACATGTATAATGTCATAGTCGCATGATGTGAAACTACATAACAACCTTTTTAACACTTGAAGTTAAACTGTATTGTGTTGTCATGTCACAAGACCTTAAACTATGCATATTAGACTATAAGATCTATGATTTATATTAAGATACATATATAGATAAACATAGTTTGTATTATTCCAAACAAATAAACCATATACGTTACTCTTCCCTAGATTATATTCCCATGAGTCTAGATATTCCCACTCACTGGGACATATTCCCTATGAGATTTAGTTCACCTACAATAGGTTCATATTCCCTATGAATCATCCCTTTATCAGGATATACTTTTGATTAAATCATCCCCCACCTTCAGGGATACATTACATTTGGATCCCATTATAATACACTTATTATGCCATATTCCTTGTAAATCCCATCCCCACAAGGCCACATTCCTTATGGGAAGAACTTAATATTACTAGGCTATAATCCCTAATAGGATAACCAAAAATAAATTCCTATAAATAAGTCCTAAACAAAGCATTACATGGATACTTATTCCTAGACATCCTTTCCAAATTATGTTAAACTAGGTACATCGGTCCCTATCACACAACCGTAAAAGGCAAAACATATCCTGCTATGCAGCGCTATACTATATGGGATTAGATTCATTTTATAAGGATAAAAATGAATCCTTAGTCATGGGATCAATCCCAAAACCCTGTTCATTTACTTATTTCCATGATGAAACTAAACTATAGATTTCATAACTATATAGGTTTAAACCATCACCCCGTTAAAATTATGAAAAACCAAGTAATAACGATACAATATAGAGAAATTATGATACATACATATTTTTTAATTAATAGATAACCCCTAATACATAAATATGTTAATGTAAATGGATAAGAGAAATGATACATACTTATGTTCTTGTATACAAAGAACCTCTGATATATACATAGGTTCACATTGATGAAGAACCTATGATACATATCGATGTTCACATCTATATAAAATAATGAAAATATATTATAAAATGGGATATTATAAACTAGGATAGAGGAATGATTCATGAAACATGACTTAAATCTATAAGAGATTCAAAGCATTGGAAATCATCTAATTAAAATGGTGTGATGAGCCTGAACTCACACCATGTTGACTAATGAAAATTCAAAAGAATATCCAGAAAAAACCACCCCATTGATAGAATTATTTTGGAAAGTAGGCTTATAGAGATGTTGATGTTGAACCATCATAGATGTGGATATGCATTGGATGTTTCTAATTCTAAAAAACAATTCCTAACAGAAACATGCTTCAATAACCATGATAATATCTTGATTTACTATATGAATGATGTAACATCCATGATATTATATTTTGGTTTGAATTCAAACTTGTACTCTTTCTATTATTTTATTTCATATTAAAGTATTTATAATTGAAATTTTAAGAAAATAGGAAATAGAAACAGACTCACATTTGGAACATGCTAAGTATTAACCATATGGGAAACCGTGAAAAACATTTAGTGTGGGTGATAGTGGTGGTTTTCACATTTGGTGTACATTTTACTTAATAGATCACTTAAACCATGAAAATACCCCTGTGAAACAAATACCACATACATGGTTGGTGCATGGTTTGGAAAAACATCTTGTGTGACCTTGTGGTAAACCTAGATTATTAAAAATAGGAAAAATATTATTCTACTATGGTTTGAAATTTAACATATAACCTAATTTTTCATCCCCACTCGACTACAAACCCTATCTATGCACAAGAAAACCTTCCTCCTCCTCCTCCTCCTAGGGTTTTGTCCTAAGTGGATTTTTTTGTTTATTAAGGAAACTCCAATTTAGGGATTACTTTCTCCCCTTTGGGTTTCTTCTTAGTAATTTATTTATTTCACTTCTTGAATCTATGGTCGTCTAGGGTTTCCCATACTCAAATTTAAATTTGTGGGTTTTGATGTATTGGCCTTCTATTTCTATCTAAGGATCTCTTCCATCCTTCTTAAATAGATTCAATCCATTTCCATGTGGTTTTGATTAATTATGGTAGGTTATTTTCTTCCTTTGTTTCTTGAACTTATGGATGATTGAAAATTTTAATTAAATATAATAAATGGTATTATAATGTTTTAAGCATGACCCTTGGAATAATTTATGTGAAACTCTTTATTTTATTTCCTTATTTATGTTGAAAAAAAAAATCATGTTCTGTATGGAATCTTGAGATTTTTAATTATTTTTTGAATGAAATGGTATATTGAGTGATGATTAATTCATTCTAGTTAAACCTCATATAATCCCAAGTTCATTGGTTGGTGATCCTAGATTAGGACAATGTCCTTCCCACTAGTAATATGTATAAATACCCAATGTTTTATCATTGAAATTTGTTTATTATAATTATTTGTTATATTATAATCATATAATATTACATATATAACACAATACAAAACTTATAAATTAAGAATGAGTGAAAAAAAGGTATATCTATAATTTAAGGAAGACATTCCAATGAAATAGTTTCTTGAACTTTTCAATAGTAATGTGACCCTTAGGAGTAGTAAATCAGCCAATTGATTAGTGACCCAACTAATGAAATTATAAATAAAATTTATCCCTCATTTAAGTGACAATATGATATAATTATATCATATTATTAGTAAGTAAACATTTTAAAAATTATTATGTTTTTGTATTTCTATAAGTCACATATATATATTTATTTAAAATTTTAGGATTAAATTAATAATTAAATAGAAAATTTATTATCATCAAATTTATTCACAAATAATAATTTTAATGACTAATGATTATATGATAATTTTAAGAGGTCTTAATTAGTTTTTGAAAGTGATAGAAAAGTAGTTCTAATTTTAAAATTCCTATTTTTCATGTAAATTACGAATTTAATTAATGATTAATTTTATCATATTTATAAAATTATTTTTATAAAATGGAGTTCATTTTTTAATCTAAATGTCAAAAAATGGTTGGAAATAATTTTTTTTCTAAATTACTTGAATTTTTAGTGAATAGTAAAATACTATAAATTACACTAAATGCTAGGTAAATGAATTTATGCATCTTTCTTGAGTTATGGATGATGTAAATAGAAATTGGTTTGAACTCAAATGATCTCATTATTTTTTTTACAATAATTAAGACTATTCATAGTCTTGAGTAATAATATTAAATTATTGATTAAAATAATGGGAAACCAGTCCTCTCCACCACTATAAATACCACCCCTCTTTACCTCCTCTCCTAACACCTCTGAAGACTTTTCATTGTATAAATTCTAATCAAATATCTCCCTAATACCTTATCCCACGTCCATAATCCACTTTATCTTCAGAGTACCAAATCATCTCCCCTAAATAGGTTCACAAGAAAGATATATTCAACTGGAAAATTTCTCTTTTCATTTCATTTATTTTCTTTCAACGTCCTCTATAAATTTTTCTTTTCTCACCTCCTTCCATCCAAATGTTATGATAACTCCAGTAACATAAATGTAATGTAATTTTTTTGTGATAATTTAATAATTAATCATCATGTCTCCTTTCCCCTCCTTTTATACTATAAATGAAAACACCATTCGAGATGTGTTAATTTATCACATTCAAGGACGACAGGTTTTAAATTTATATTACCATATTAAATTATTGACATGAAACCATTTTGATGATTGATCCAATCAATAATATATTTCTTATTTATAATTTAAGGTTATGTAATATTTTTTACACGTGATTTGAATTTATAAATAAAAATTTCTTTGATGGGATAACAAAAACTACCAATAAACAAAAACAGTTGTCAATAAAGTTTTATATAATGATTCATCTTCAATACAAATAAAAAAATGTATTTTATACCCATGTAATCTTATATATTATCACTAAAAACATATAACTTCAATTAGGTATAACCATTCTCATCTTACATGTTTAGCCGTACATGTATATAAGTAAACCAATCCTGAAAACAAAGGAAACAAATGCTCCCAAACAATGAAATTGAACCTCTTAAGGCATAAAACAGTCCATGAATGAACTTAATAAGGATATAATAAATCATTTACATGAATAATAGGTTATGTAAATATTAATTATTGAATGTAATTTGGTTATCTAGGACATTAGGAAAACGTGAAGGACACCATCAGACATAAGGTAAGGGATTCTACACTAACCTCCACTATTCCTTAAAGTTGTTCTATCTTTCTTTTTACCCAAATGGAGTTATCTCTTAATTTTTTTCACATATTATACATTCTGTTTATATGCTACCAAATCTTGTATCAATATCCCTTCATCATTCTATTTTGTGTATATACATGTTTTTAAATGATTCCCTCCACAATTATTCTTGATAAGCAAGACCGATTTAAGGGAACATCCCAAATTATTACCAAATTGAAAGTGAACTATATCATATGTTTTAAGCCACCATTTTTGTTATAAAAAAATTATATTTATTAAGAAAACCTTATTTGTCCACTTTTTCTTTTATATAAAATATTATTCCCTTTTCTATTTTTAATGCTTTTTAGTATTTTCCTTAAATCGCACTAAAATGTTTTAATTATAAAGTATCAAAAATGATTTTTTTTCATGTTATCACTTAAAATTTAAATCAATTATCAGAATATTTTCCTAATAAACCTTATGAATTTCCATGAATGATATTATTCCTTTCTATCATGACCACTTTTTTGATACACCCATTTTTTATTCATTATGTCATGAATATGATACCTAATTATTTCCATGGGTAACCCTAATGTTTATGTATGACTTATTATATATGATTCTATATGTGAAAATAATATTCATGAACATGTTATTATGGTTGCACCTAGATATCACTCCAATACATTGGTTAAATTTTAGTCTCATGAGATGTTATGTGCAATAGTCTTGGTGGTTAGCCTTGAGTCATGAAACCATGAGCAACGCTCTCAGTGGTTAACCTTGAATTGTGATCCTCTATGTGCAAAAAGTCATAAATAATTCTAAATTAATGTTTTATGTTGCAACTACATTACTATGAATCCATGTTTACATTTCGTGATTCCATATGTTCCATGCCTTTTATATCATTATGTCAGGACTTTTAACCCATGTGCTAAATCTTTATTCTTATGTTTATTCCATTATTGGTATTTTAGATCTTCCATATGTTCATGTTATCCCCAATTTATCCTATAAATATTTATGTGCATTATGTAATTTGGGAGCTCTTTATAATGATTAAATAAATAAATTTTATATTTAGTCCCATGTTTTCAATTTAATGTACCTAGTATTGCAAAAAAACTAGAATTTATGATCATGGGATTCCAATGTGATGTTTTATTTTGCTTAAAATCATGTAATGATATGTGTAAAAGTCTAGGGTCATAATAGTTTGTATCAAAGGAGGGTCTAGTTATTTTTGTAGTGTAGGAATAAATGACATTAGTAATAACCATTGGGATGATACTAAGAATAATAAAACATCCCTAATTTTTGGTAAGTATAGAGTAAGTGGTTTATCAAGAAAATACATCCCAATATGGATATTAACACGTGGATGTGTATCTTTCACATATGTATCATGGGGTAAAACATAAAAGTACTACTTCGAGATAGACTCAAACGGGAATATGTCCATGATAACGGGCCTTGGTGCACTTCTGGTTTGACAATCTTGGGGGATATGCTTTGGATAATTAATAATCATTATACAAAACATTATTAAGGGAACAAAAAAAAGAATCCCTGAAGAATATATGTTAGGAAGAAAATCATAGAGAACCGATATTGAATCCTAGGGAATCACAGGTTAGGATATAATTTTCCTTTCAGAGTTTATCCTTTTATGTTTAAAGATTCCATTTTTATTCCTAATATATATGTATTTAATCCCCCTAATTGTAAGATATATTTATTATTTAATGGAGTGAATTATAATAACACTTTCCAACAATCAATGTGATATAAAAAATGATGATTTCCCTTATGATATGCTTAATATGATGGGAAAGTGTGCTAAAAAAATTATGACAGTACTTACTCATTTGTCTCAAGTTATAAATAATTACGTGAATCATTTAGATCACCCACCTCCTACAAGGAAAGTGAAAGTTATCGTTAAATCCTTCATAGGGTAAAGGCCTCCCATGTTTAGTGGATCTTTCAATCCCCTCCTCATGGAATAGTGTATTAACACCATGGAAAAGATATTCTCTATCCTCCAGTTCTCATGAGAAGAGAAAGTCATACTGATGGCCTATCATTTTGATAATGAAGCTGATTAGTGGTGGAAATAGATCAATAATATGATGTCCTAGGGGGAAATTGATTCCATGTGTTGGGAGGAATTAAGAAAATGTTTTTCAATAAATATTTTCCCGGAACCCTACATCTCAAGATGGAAAGAGAGTTCCTATGACATAAGAATAAGGAAGATGATTCTATTGGGGTGTATGAGGAAAACATAATAAGGATTCAAATATATGCCTCCGTATTTTTCATGAACACTTAAAGAAACGTGGATCTATTGTTTAGAGACTAAACCTATGTCTTTGAAAAGTGTGTGCAATTTGAGACATCGATAGTTTTGAGGAGATTGTCTTTTTTTCTCAAGGATGAAATGGAGATCAAGGAATCTTAATGGTCTCATGGTCCCAGTGAAAAAAACAAAAAAATAGAGTATAATATGGGTGGTTATCAAAATAAATCAGATGATATAAATTTGTTTGAACATCCAACGTGTCAAAATTGTGAGAAGAAGCATCCTCGAATCTATCTAAAGGGAATAAATAATTGCCTAAAATGTGGAATAATGGGACATCTGGCTAAAAACTGCCGAAGGGATGTGAAAAATCCCAATAATGCGGAAGAATAAAGGAAGGTCCAAATCAACACTCAGCTAATAGTGTAGTGTTACAACTGCATGGAACATGGGCAATATGTGAGTAGTTTCCCTAAACTTAGGATTGTCAGAGGTAATCAACAACAACCTCCAGGGCAATAAGGGAGGGATTATCCTATCACTACTACTGAGGTGGAGCCAGAAAAGTGTGTGGTGATAGGTATGCTATTTTTTCATTCACGAATAGAGAACATTCTATTTGATTTTCATTCTACACATTCCTTCATGTCTTGAATGATTAGTATAACTATTCAAACACCACATAAAATTTGGAGGTTGAATTACCCATGAGAACATAAAATGGTGAGATTATTGTGTAAATGTTTTTATAAATAATCCCTGGTAATTTTTTGTGGACTGGACCTCCAAAAAAATCTTTTAATACTTCTTTTAGTGGAGTTTGATCCTATTTTTTCCATGGATTTTCTATCTTTATACAAATCTAAAATTTACTCTCCAGAAAGGGTGATCACTCTTCAGACCCTAGAGTATCATAAAATCCCATACAAGTGTATGTTATAAGATTAATATCAATAATAATCATAATCTAAAGTGTGTATAATGTTTCCTTTTGGGAAAGCATATCATTCTCAAAATGATTGAGACTAATGAGATGATACTTCTCAAAGATATACCGATCACGAAGGATTACACTAATGATTTCCATAAATAATTTCTTGGTGATCCTCTTGATTGATAGGTTGATATATCAATTTAACATGTTCCTAGTTCCATACTTATATCAAGGACACCTTATAGAATGACCACTATTGAACTGGAAGTGCTGAAGAAGAATTTGTAAGAGAATCCAGAGAAGGGTTTTATACACCCGAGTGCTTTACCATGGGGTGTACCAATATTCTTTGTTAAGTAGAAATATGGATCAATACGCCTATGGTTTTATTATTCTATGTTAAGTAAAATCATTATAAATAATATGTATCCCCTACCATAGATATACATATGTTCAATCAGCTACGTGGGGCTAGTTATTTCTCTAAGGTGGACATCTAGTCAGGATATCACCAATTAAAGGTGAGGAAGGAAGATATTCCCAATACTGCCTTTTGAATGAGGTATAGACACTATGAGTTCATAGATATTCCTTTTGTGATAACTAATGCTCTATAAATATTCATGTATTTAATGAATAGACTCTTTTGAGATTACCTTGAAAAATTTCTGGATGTCTTTATCACTGATATTCTGATTTACTCCAAGAGAATGGATGAACATGAGAAGTAATTGAATACTGTGTTAATGAAATTACTTAGGGAGAAACTTTATGAAGAGTATAATAAATGTGAGTTTTGGATGGATTAAGTATCATTATTACAACATGTTATCACTAGAAAAGGAATATCTATATACCCTTTCAAGACAATGACAATTTAAGAGTGGCACATGCCAATATCTATAACAGATATCCATAGCATTATGGGTCTATCCTTGTATTATTGACAATTTTTGAAGAACATATCATGATTGAAAAACCCATTTAACAAGATGACATGGAAGGTAATGAAGTTTGTATAGACTCAAGAATTTGAGGAAAGCTTTTAGGAGCTCAAAAATAGGATTATCCCTGAACCAGGACTCACACTCCTGATAATTGGATAACTCTTTATGGTGTAAAATGATGCTTCAAAGAAGGTATTATGCTACATTTTAATTAAAAATGATAAAGTGACAACCTACACATCAAGGAATCTAAAACTACATGTGAAAAACTATCCCACAAATGATCTGGAGTTGGAATCTATGATCTTTGCATTGAAAGTCTGGGGACATTATCGCTATCGGTAAAAGTTTGATATATATAATGATTAGAAGAGTCTGAAATATATATTCACATAGAAAGAGATTAATATGCTTCAATGAATATTGTTAGATATTATCATGGATTTTGACCTCTCAATCCACTACCATCCTGGTTTGGAAAATAAGGTGGAAGATGCTCTAAGTAGAAAGGATCTTGCATCCTTTTCAATGATTATAATTGAAAAGGATCCAATCTTCTTAGATTTTTAGATGATGGACCTCAGAATCATTGAGGGTGGAACATAATCAATCTTTTTTCAAATGATTACTCAACCATCCATCATAAAGAAAATAAAGTATGCTCAAAGAAATGGTATGGAAATTCAGAAAATGTGGAAGCTATTAGAAATAAGAAATCACCTTAGTTCAAGATTGATAAAGGTGTTGTTATAATTTCTGAGTCACGATTATGTGTACCATCTGAACTAGAGATAAATATGTAGCTTTTGAATGATTCACATAGCTAAACCATCAATATTAACACAATGAGGTCAAATATGTATCAAAAAATATCGAAGAATTATTGGTGGTACAACATGATGAAAGAGATTGATGAGTATACGTCAAAGTGGCTGGTATGTCTGCAAGTGATGGATAAAAGGAAAAAGTTTAATTGGATGATGAAACCACTACCCATACCAACATTGAAGTGGGAGAACATCACCATGGAATTTTTCACTGTACTTACAAGGACATCCAGGGGAAAAAATTCTATATGGATCACTATAGCTCATCTCACAAAGACAGCTCAATTTATCACGAATTTGAGAGGAGTTCTTATTAGATGAAATTTCAAGGATATCTATCAAAGAGGTATTAAGGCTGAATGGAGTAAAAAATCTATTATATCTGATAGAGATCTAGGATTCACCTAAATGTTCTGTAAAAGTCTACAACATTCTCTAAGCACTAAACTAAATTTTAGTACGACCAATCATCCTCAAACTGATGGAGAATTTGAGACAACAATTCAGAAATTTAAAGATATGTTGAGAGCATGTTATAGAATTAAAACGATGGTGGTAACAAAATATTACACTAGTCTAATTCTCTTAAAAAATAGTTTCCTCTCGTGCATCTGAATGGTACCATATGAATCCCTTTATGGAAAATGGTAAAAAACACTGGCATGTTGGGCTGAATTCGGTGAGTGAAACCTGCTAGGGACTAAAATGGTCAATGAAATAGTGGAGAAGGTGAAAACCATTCACCAACCCATAAAAGGCAACCCATAATTGATAGAAGAGTTATCCAAACAATCATCAATGAGACCTTGAGTTCAAAGTTCGAGACATGATATTCTTTCGCATATCTCAATTGAAGAAGTTCATGTGGTTTGGGAACAAAGGAAAGCTATGTCCTAGGTACAATAGCCCCTTTGAGATCCTTGATTGTGTGGAATCTGTGGAATATCTACTAGCACATACACATACCATTTCTAAAGTACCATATATATTCCACGTATCCCTCTTAAGAAAGTATATACTATACCCATCACATTTACTCTCTTTAGAGGTTGTACAGTTGGAGAATGATATTTCTTACGAGGAGCAGCTAGTGAAGATCATGGATCAAAGAGAAAAAGTTCTACGCAAAAATTCTAATCACCTGGTCAAAGTACTATTATGGAACCATAAGTACAAAGAGTTAACATGGGATCTAGAAGAGGAAATTAAGGAAAAGTACCCACTCATGTTTACGACATAGAATGTAAAACAAAATTTTGAGGGAGAAATTTCATAAGGAGGGAAAATGTAACGATACATTGTTTTATAAAACAAATATCATTCTTATTATTAATTACTACAGTATAATCATATAAGATTACACATAGAACAAAATACAAACCTTATAAATTAATTATTAGTGAAACAAAAGGTATCATTAGATGTTAAGAATCATATACCGATGAAAAAGTAGCTTGACCTTTGGAATAGTAATTTGACCCTTATGAATACAAACCCGACCAATTGAATTTTAACCTCACCAATGAATGTATAAATAATTTTTATCCATCTTATATGTGAAAAATATGATATAATTATATCATTGTAAAAGTTTATAAAATTCCTAAAAATTATTAATTAAGTGTTTGTATTTATGTAAGTCAAGTATATTTTATTATAATATTATGATTAATTTAGTAATTTAAAAGAAAATTTATTTTAATAAAATTTATTCATAAATAATTACTTTGAGGAAATATAATTATAAGATTATTTGAATAGACTATAATTACTTTTTCAAACTGTTATGAAAATAGTTTTAATTTAAAAATTTATAGTTTTCAAGTAAATAATGATTTTAAATAAAAATAAAATTTCTCATATTTAGAAAATTATTTTGGTAAAATGGAGTGTATTTTTTAATTCCAGACATCAATGAATGTCTAGGGATAATTTTTGGTATTATTCTAAAATACATGATTTTTTGGTTAATAGTAAAATACGATAATTTATGATAAATGCTAAATAAATGAATTTATACATATTGCTTGAGTCATGTTTGATGTAAATGGTCCATGCTTTGAACTCAAATTCTCTATTTTATTTTTCAGTCACAAGAATCAATTCTATTCTTAGTATTTAGAAACAATATTAAACTAATGATTAAAATAATGGGAAACCCCTCCTCTCCTCCACTATAAATACCACCCCTCTTTACCTCCTTTCCTACCACCTTTAAAGGATTTTTCCTAGTAGAAATTTTGCTCAAAAATCTCTCTAATACCCTCTACCACGTCCATAATCCCTTGGTCACTTAAAAATACCAAATCCTCCCCTCGAAATAGGTTCTCAAAGAAGATATATTCAAGAGGTAAATTTCTCTTTTCATTTATTTAATTTTTTTTCAAGTCCCTTTTTTCATTCCTCACCAACATTCCTAAAAGTGTCATGACAAATCCAATAAATTATATGTAATGTAATTTATTTATGAGAATTTAATAATTCATCATAATCTATACATTCCCCTCCTTTTATACTAGAAATGGAAACACCATCCGAGATGCGTTAAATTATCACATTTAAGGATGATGGGTTTTCAATTTCTATTACCATCTTTAATTATGGTCATGAAACAATTTTTCTATTTTAAAAAAACTATAATATATGTATTATTTATAATTTAAGGCTTTTTAATGTTTTTTACCAATGATATTAATTTATAATGAAAAATGTGTTCGATGCGATTAAAAACCCACCAATTAACCAAAATAGTTATCATTAATGTTTTATATAATAATCTATATTCACTAAAATAACCAAATAACTTTTATAACCATGTAATCATATATATGATCACTAATAACATACAGCTTCAATTATGGTCAACCATTCTCTTCTTACATGTTTATCCTTACATTAAATAAGTAAACCAATCATGAAGACCAAGGAAACAAACACTTGCAAACAATGAAATTGAACCTCTTAACCTATTAAAACGTCCATTAATGAACAAAATAAGGTTATAATAAATCAATTTCATGAATAATAAGTTCTATAAATATTAATTAATTAATATAATTTTGTTATCTAGGAAGTTAATTTCATTTGAAGGACACCATCAAAATTATGGTATGGGATTCTACCCGAACCTCGATTATTCCTTCGCGTTGTTTTATCATTCTTTTTACGCAAATGAAGTTATCTATTAATTTTATGAAAATATTATAATTTCGGTTTATATTATAAAAAATCATGTTTCAAGATCCATTCATCATTAACTTTTGGGGGTATACATGTTTTTAAATGATTCCCTCCCAAATTATTCCTGATAAGCTTGCCCTTTTTATGGGAGCTTCTTGAATTCATAATAAAGTTTAATTGAAATCTATCATCTTTTTTAGGAAACCATTGTTTTTATAAAATAAAAAATTTTATTATTAAAACCTTCTTTTTTCAGTTTTTGTTTTACAGAAATGATTATTCCCTTTTATATTTTAAATGCCCTTTTAAAATTTTCTTTAACCACACTAAAATGTTTAAATTCTAATTTCTATTAAATGATTTCTTAGCATATTTTCAAATAAAATTAACATCAATTATCATGACATATGACTATTATACCTTATTAATGTCCATTAATGATCAAATTATTTTCCTTCGATGATAATTTTATGATAGTGCCATTTTTTATGCTTTATGACATGGATATGATACCCAATTCATTCCACATGTCACCATTATGTTTAAGTATAATTGATTATGGATGATTTACTATGTGTTAAACATATTCATGAGAATGTTTTTATGTGTTTTAGTAGAGATATCTCCAATTCATTGGGTATTTTTTAGTATCATGAGACATTATGTGTAACTGTCTTGGTGGTTATCCTTGACTCGTAATACCATGTGCTACAATATTAGTGGTTGAACTTGAATTTTTCTCTTCTATGTGATAGAAGTATTGAATCAGGCTAAAATAATTTTTTATTTTTCGTCCACATTACTGTGAATCAATTCTTATATGGTCCCATGCTTATATGTCATGATTCTATATATTTCATGCCTTTTTATATCATTATTTCATGTCTTCTAACTTATGTGATAATCAAATATTCTTATGTTTATTCCCTTATTGGGGTTTTTAGCTCATATCATTGTTCATGTTATCCCTATGTTATCCTATGAAGATGTATGAGCACAATGAATGTTAGGTGATCATTATGATTATTAAATAATGGAATTTTTTAATTATTCCCATTTTTTCAATTTTATTTACCTAGTCTTCTAAGACACTAGAATTTACAATCCATGTTTATATGTCATGATTCCATATGTTCCCACATGAGTTTTATCAAATTAATTATCAGATTCATATTATTATTATTTTTATTGGTTATCTATTTTAATTATTTACCATTATTAGATACTATTTTATACCATGCCTCCATGAACGCCCCTAGTGAACCCTTCAAATGGAGAGATGGATAATTTATCATTAGAGAAAAATCGTAATTATGAGGTATTGATTGAATATATTATAAGTGTGTTGAAATACATGGATGAAGGAATATGTCTTGGCCCATCTCTAGTTAAATAGGTGGGATTCGTTTTGAATCATGATCGAGCATATGAGTTTCTTCATTATAAGACTCCTTCCTTCCAAGTTGGCAATGATCCTAAAAAATAAGATAATTGGATGGATGATATCTAAATAATTTTTTAATTTTTAGGTACTTATCATTTAATCATTGTGAAATGTGATACATTAATACTTAGAGGACTTAGTCGGTGATGGTGGGAGTCAATCTTCAAAGTCAAGAAGCATGAGAGGTTAGAATAGTATGATTTCAAGGTTATATTTAGTCATAATTTTTACCCCATTATTATATTTTTAATGGAATATATAGAAAATATAAGCCTATAAAAAAGATTATTTGTTTATAGAATATGCAAAAGATTCCCTAAATTTTTTCACTTCTCCCCCAAATTTATTTAAAATGGGGAACAGAAAGTTGAGAGGTTTGATATGGTTCTTTTAAATGATAGAATATATTTGGATTTATTATTTAATCTCCCAAATTGAGATAAAGATCTATATAAATACTTGATGATTAATATTAACCATTCTTCCCGATAGGGTTAGTCAAGGATTCATCTTTCCCAAGAAGTTATAAAGAAGGTTTTTTAGAATAGAAGAGGAAGTAATACGTACTAATTAGATATAGTATCTAGTTTTATGACTCTTATCATAGCTAGTTAGATATACTACAATGGTAAGTATATCCCCCATTTTCCAACTATGTGGAATGTTAGGAAATATTAATCTCTCTTGCCTAGAAATCCCAAAGGCATTCCATCTATAAGGGAATGTGGGGAATAATCATATATTTTTCAAGATGATACTTTTAGTGAGGATTGTTGAGGGATTATCAAATCCCATGGGATAATATGAATAGTTAGATCCTATAAGAGAAAATGGACCATCTTCTCTTAGGGATAGAGGTAGAGGGGGATAATGTTTTAGGTAGAGTGAGTTGAGGACTACGCCCCTGTCTAGTGGTAGGTCCTAGATTCTGGGAAGGAGAAGAAAACTTCATGTAGTGGAATTGGCCACTGGGGATTCTGAGGTCATAATAAAAATGATTTTATTTATAGTTCTTTTTTACATCATATATGAAGAATAATATATTTGATTCCAGTGATTCCCATTCAATTATTTCTACTTGTATAATGGGAATTTTTAATTTCTCATTAGATATCATTCCTTATGTCATGGGAATGTTGACCTCACTAAAGAAAAATTTGGATGGTGGCATTGATTTTCTATATTGTTTAATATTATTATCCAAAGTAGATTTATCCTGTGATTTTATCAATCTTTATATGGAAATATTAGACATTTCATTATAATGGACTGGATTCTAACTTTCAGGGCTCACATGGACATCCACCATTGAAGGCTGTCTTTTATTTCCCTAGATGGTAACATTCAACTATTCAAAAAATAAAAGAAGCAAAAAAAAGATAGTAATGACCTCCTCTTCCGGAATTTGTTACACTCGTATGTCATTTTAATCTTTGTTATTGGAAGATGATGAGGAAAATTCTAGGAGTATAATAACTCTCATGGTTTGGGATATCATTGATGTATTCTTAGATGATTTCTTTAGGTTCCCTACTAAGAAATAAGTCAAGTTATCTATTCATATAGTTCTGGACATATAGATAATTTACATTACATCATACAATATGGATTATTAGAGGTAAAGAAGGTGAAAATATAAGTGGATTACTCAGAGTCAAAATATTTTGGTCACCCAACTGCGCCTCAATGGGATACCTTAACGCACTTTATTAAGACTATAGATTTCTATCTTCAGTTATATTTAAATTACATGAAACTAAATTGGGTTATGTTTGATAATAAATATTCCCTACCCCATATTAATAACCATTTAACTAATTTAAAGGGGAACCATGGCTCTCAGAGATCGATATTCGTTCAGGTTATAACCACCTCAAGGTAAAAGAGGCTGACATTCGAAAAATAGGTTTCAATAAGGTTTGATCATTTTGTGTCCCTTTTAATCAAATTTATTTTTGATAATTCTCATGAAGACTTTATGGAATTAATGAACCAAATATTTCATCAATATCTTGATTATTTTATCAAGGTATTCATTGATGACATCCTGCTATATTATAAGACTGAATAGTATAATTGACTATATTTGGAGGTTGACTTAGGGATTCTTTAAGAACATCAATTATATGCTATGATATTAATGTGTAGCTTAGGGATCCATGAAACAAAATTATTTGGACATGTTGTGTCTAGGTAGGGAATTTCATCCAATATTTAAAAGGTAAAGGTTGTTAAATCTTGAGAGGATCCTAATAATGTCTTTAAGATTTAATGATTCTTAGGACTAGTAGGATACTATGAGTGATTTATTGGGGACTTCACCATGTTTACATATCCTTTGATAGAATCCACATATAATGGAGTGAAACTATTATGGAATTAAATATCCCAAGACTCATTTGATGAGATGAAGTGGTATTTAATCTGACATACTATATTTATCCTATCGAAGGATAGTCATGGTTATGTGTTATATTATGATTCCTTAGGTATGGATTTAAGATATTTTAGTAGGTAGTGAAATCATGTATTTGACTATAGATCTCGGAAACACTGACCACATGAATGAAACAACACTACCCATGACCTAGAACTAGTTTTTTACTGCATTTATTAAATATTGGAGACACTAACTTTTTTCTGAGATGTTTATCAGGTCATTTGATCATACAATTATGGGATATATTTTCTATAAGAAATACATAATCCTTAGGAAAATTTGATTGGTAAAATAACATCAGACATTAGATTTTGATTCTACCTATATTCTAGGTAATAGTAATTTAATCATCTATACTTTAAGTGTTAGGGGGGCTATTTGTGTTTTTTATTCATCAATCTCACTTAGTTATCTGTTATGAAAATTAATATTAACTTTCAACAATTATTAATAAATAATTATGTTAATTTATAATTTTTTGGTTTATCAAATGATTAATTATTATTTCTCATAATATATTTATCTCAATTTTTATAAATTTTAAATTATTATTTATAGTTTATATTTTTTTTATTTTTCTATTAATTATTAATTATTTTCACTATTTTTTATACATTAATATAAATTTAAAAATTATTCGTAGGATTTAAATATTTTAAATTTTTACTTCTATGCCAATACAATTTATTATATTCCATGAATTGATACATTAATGAATCTAAAGGTGTTGATGATGAATATTTTCATATTGTCATGACATTCTACCATTCTAATTGAACCTACTTACATGCCTTTTCTTTATCTTGTAACCATGAAATCATCGACTCAATTACACTTTATTGAACTTTTGGATGAACTTTTTGACAATGAGATGTATCATATGACCATCAGTTGTGTTCTTTGACCATGAACTATGACCATGGACTACAACCATCAATTGAATCTTTTTTTATTAACATTTATTTTTTGGTTCACTTATACATTTTACCACAAGTTTCATGTTCAATATTTATTTCATGGTTATACCATGTTTAAAATTTAATTTAAATTAATTTAAATATTTTGTAATACGTACAAAATTTTATATGATACCTAGTTTTACATATAAATATATTCAAATTTTAATTTACATATTTTTAATGAATTTTAAAACATTAATTTATTTCAAAAAATATGTCAATTATTTTTAAAAACATTTGAATTAATTTTTATGTATTTTAAATTTTTTAGGTCAAACATTTTAATTATTTTGTAATATTAATGAGACCGATGATAGACTATTCCAAGGTTTTTGATCTGAAATTTCAAGGTTCTTTATCTTGAATATTTTTTGGTTTCTATACTATTATTTATTACTATCAATGATTGTTTATACGTATTCAAATTGGTTTTTAATGAATTTAATATAGCTACTTTAATTTGAATTATATTTTGAAGTTTTAAATATAGTTTTATGATAATATTTTTTTAGATATATTTGATCAATCAAAACCGAAATATTGAATTTATTATTTAAAAAAAGACCATTTTTTTGATATTTTATTCAATTTATTCAGAAAAATTAAATATTTTGTTTTTAATTTCAAGTGAAGTTATTATTGATGATTATTGTAGAAACTAATATCTCTCTATGATATAATTTTTATGATAATTATGGAAATATTAATATATTTTTTAATTTTTGTTTCACATGGATGGTGTTTTTTAGTCATTTTGGTTACCTATTTAATGGGAAGATGAGTGGGATTTGAATGATTTGAATATAATCAATAACTACATAGAAAAATTACCTTTACCTCAAGAAAAAAATATTTGAACTTTAAATATTCTATACAGTTATGCATTGTCCTCTGAAATCATTGTTTCATTCTGTGGATAATCTCTATGTATTGAACCACATATTCTACAACTAATAATACCTTGTTGGGATGGTGTGATCCATTACTCAAGAACCGATACTTGTCCTTCTCATTTTCATCTTCTATATATTTAATCGTAGATTCTTGTGTCTATAAGAATACATCATATGTCTCATGCATGAGATTAGACCATCTATTTATGATTACAATTCAATAGAATTATATCATTAATCTGGTATTTACTCTGAATTCTAAAGTTAGAATTGTTTGGTTATAACTCCCATAGTCTAAAATCAATGTTATAACTGGAACATTAATCACAATAAAAAATTATTTGTGTCAGTGTGGTTGTCAATCCACTTTATATAAAATGATCTTTATAATTGAGTAATGATTCCCCTTAAAAAGTCAATTTACATCACAATGTATGTCACATAGATTGGAGGGTTAAATAAGTAGAGAATTTACACATTGCACTGAACTAATATAAAAATTCCTTATACTCATTATTTTATTTTTCTATTAAAATTAGATATATAACTTGAAATTGATCAATAATTTATCACTTTATATATTTTAATCTTGTCAATTCACCTTCCACCAGACCATCATTCATCACTATCTCTGAACTAGAAATGGGTATAAATGGGTTGTAAATTTTTAAGGATAGATTTGATCTATAATTTTTTACATTAATTTTAATCACATTTTACCGTGAACCTATTCCTCTTCGATATAGATTATGTTTTTTATAGGATATTGATATATCATTTTCCTTGAATTAACAGTCTAAATGAAATATATTCATATTGTAGAAATACGTTCTAGTGTACTGCCACATTTTAATGGAACATATTATGGATAGTGGAAAAGTTGAATGGAAGTTTACATCAAACAATAGAATATTTATCCTTGGATGTTAATAATAAAACCACAAAATTTAACTAATTTTGACCCTGATACTCTTACAAGACGTGATTCTTCCAAATATGTTTTAAATTATAAATTTATGAATATCTTATATTCTACTATTAAAAAAAGTATTTTTATTCAAATTTCTTTATTAATGAAATACCATGCAATATGTATTATTATACAAGTTACCCACCTTGGATATGAATATTTTTTGAACTATGCTTAGAATGATCTAAGAAGTGTAACTGGACTTCATGATGGGTAAAGATGAAACTTTGAACTATATGTTCTACTAATTCACCACCATTGTAAATATAATGACTTCAATTGGAGAATAATTAAATAACATCTTCCATGTTGAATGTTTTTTATGACCACTACGAAATTAATTGCTTACAAAAAAGTTCAAAATTTTGAAAATAAATAACATAAAAGAGTACACCCTGGATAAAAAGATATGTTCATCATCTCAATATGAATTATAACTAAGTAATATTGTTGAAGATATTAAAAATAATATAGAAGGTTTAACATTTAATTTTTTTAATTTTGTCTCATTTGATAATTTTTTATTCTGAATTATAGGACAATGAAAAAGAGGACATGGCTTAGATTGAGATTGGTGTTTATAAGACAATGAAAATGAAGGGATTCAGAAAGTGATTTAAATGGAAATATCAAAAAGAAAACTAAAAAGGGGATAATAAAGGTAGTAAAAATTATAATAATTTATATGTTAATTTTATTGAATAATAAAATGAAATGTAATAGCAATCCTAACTTCACAAAAGACATGAATAAAGACAAATACAAAAACAAGGTGAAGAAAAGAGAAAAATAGCTGGAGTTGTAATGAAAAATATATTATAGTAATGAATACTGAAATGAGAATGAATATATTTATATATTTTTTTATATAATCTCTGAATATGGTTAGTGATTCTTGATTCAATTCTGGTTGTTTTGATTTTGAAAATGATTTTGAGAATTCATTTTTTTCCTAGTTAAATAATAAAATTAAAATATTGAGAGAATAGGTTTTTAATATTTTTGATTTATATAATATGATTAGTGAAAATATTGAATTTTTTTTTGAAAATAAATATATTTTAAAATGGAATGGAAAAATAATGTCTACTTATTTTTCTAACCATGATAATTTTTGTGGTTATTTGAAATGTACTCATGTTTTGAATGAAGAATTGAAAAATCACGTTGAAAGAGCTAAGAAATGTTTTTTTACTTTTATTTATGGTTATGAAAATAATAATTAAATGATTTATTTAAATAAATTTAATAGAAATAAAAATTTCATTAGCTATGGAATGACAATATCTCAAATGTGTTAAAATTATTTTATGAAAAGTAAAAAATGTTTGTACTTCTACTATTACATATTTTCGATTTGGTATGAAAGGAAGATATAAAATTGATTGTTATCTTAGATTTAAATTTTTTTTTGGGATTTTTGAAGAATCAAATCTATGAAACATCACGATCTACAATACCTTACAGTGCATGTTTAAATTATTTGTGGGTTCTTAAATTGTTTTACTACTCCGATAGGACCCAAAATAGGTTAGGATCCAAAATCATCATGTAAATTATTTTTGTAGGGAAAGTAAATTGGATATATTGAGAATGAAATATGATATATGGAAAGTGGGTGAACTGTGAATATTAATGGATACCCATTAAATTTAGTCATGTATGTAAAATTTGATATAGGAACTAATACATTTGGGTTTAATTCCAATGGATATGTAAAAGGTCTTGGTAAAGATGGTATGTCTAATTGTACATTTATTTATAATTTTTTGTATATATAAGGTTTGAAGCATAATTTAATTTGTATATCTCAATTATGTGATGATGTAATTTAAGATAAAAAATTAAAAATGATAAGTTTTTTGTATTTAGGGATAATTATTTATTATTTTTTGTTAATCATAAGAAATATTTTATACCCTTGATTTTACTGAACTAACTGTTATATATGTAGAGTGTTTAAATATAGTAAGTAGGTATAACATTATTGGGAATTGATGATTAGTTCATATTAATTTAAGAATGTTACATAAGGTCTTTAAACATCGGAACATTATACAATTACCTACTATAATGAAATAAGAACTTCTTATTAACAATTTCATCAAAGATAAACAATGTAAAGTTTCATTAAAAATTATAAACATGATAAGTATTGTTAGATCATTATAATTAGTATAACTTTATTTGTTTGACCATAAAAAAAGTTATAAACTTGGAGGATAGAAATAAACATTATTTATTATTGATAATTATAGTATATTTACTTGGATTTATTCTCATGCACATAAGAATGATACTTTATATGTATTCACTACTTTTTTTAATTTAGTTGTTATTGAAAATGGTTATATGTATATATAAATTTATATTGATAAAGGTAGTGGATTTTAATAATTTATATTTTGATTTTTATTAAATCATGGTTATTATAATTGTTTTCTCATCTTAGAACATCGTAGTGAAATTGTGTTATAGAACAGAAAAATGGAACTCTTATTGAAATTTACATAAACACATTAGGGGAATGTATTATTCCGCAATATTTTTTTCGGAATAAATTTTTACTTATTGTTATATTTCATATATAATTCTTATTCTACCTTTTTTAGAAGAAAACTCCTTATAATGTTTTAATGGTAGAAATCCTAATTTTGGTTATTTTAGAGTTTTTAGTTGTAATGTTTCAATTTTGAATTGGAAAGATAATTTTGTTAAATTTGATGATAAGATTGATTCTTGTTTTTTGGTTATTCCAATAATAGTAAGCATTATATATCTTATAATTAAATAACTATGGTTTTTGAATAATCATTCATGTTATGTTTTATGAAAGTAAAATAAAATAAAATTCTGATTTAGATGGTTTTTGTAACGAATTTAGATATTTTAATTTTGGGAAATAATAACATCAAGATCAAAATATATAATTAATGGTTAAGGGCAATACTTCTCGATATAATCTTTTACATTGGAATATTTATAATGATCACCATGTTGAAAAGTTTATTGGTTATATTATTATGGTATTAAAACATGAAATTCTATTTTGAATATTTTTACTAATTTTATATTTTTTTCTGATTTTTTTCTAATAATGTTTTTTATTATTTGAATTATTTTAATTGGAATGATTATATGCATGATTATCATAATAAAAATTCTCATAATAATGTTTCATCTTTAGTTGAAACCCCTCTAAATATTCAATTTATTTGAATTATGTGTATTTTTTATAAATAATATGGTTTAATCCAGGATATTATTAAAAATTAATATATACTTATTAGTAAAGATTATTATCAAGAAGGTGACATAAATTTATATTATTCTTTTGACCTTATTATTAGAATTGAATCTATTAGAGTTTTTAACCATTTCTATTTTTCATGATTCTAAGTTATTTCAAATGGATTTGAGATGTGGAATTTTAAATATTTTTATTTTTAAATAAGTATATGAAAAGAAACCCCCTAGTTTTAAAAATGGGAAATTTATTAATCATGATATTATGTTATCAAAAACATTATATGCTATTAAGAAATAAAATTATACTTGGTAATATATAATTCTTTTGTTTTCATTGAAATTTTTTTTAATAAAATAATCGTAGAACACAATTTAATTATTAAAAAGGATATAAAATGTTATTTTAATTGTTCCAATTTTTATCGATTATATTGTTTTTGGATCATTATATTAATTTCATAAAAAAATAAAGTTTAAATTTTTTGTGAATTGAGTTTGATATTATTATTATTATGGCCGAATTAATTTTTTTCCTTGATATCATTTTTTTCAACGAAATTTTGGAATACTTTTAAATCAATCATAATATGCTATGTATTTGGTATATTGTCCTAGTATTGATTCCTGAAAATCATTTAAAATATATATGGGTATTAGTAATAGTTTTTATTTTTATACTTCGAGAGGAACAGTTGATTCTTAGTCGTTTAGAAGAATGATTGGTTGTTTATTGTATATAACTACTTCTAGACCCGATTTAATATTAATTTTTTGGTTTATAAACTAAATTCCAAACAGATCCTAAGGAATCACACAAAAATTCCATCAAACTTAATGATTGATATCTTAAAGGAAAAATTATTACTGTTCTATTTTATTTGAAACAAAATTGTTTTGATTAAATTAACTACCCTGACTCTCATTTTGTATTATTAAAACTCTATAGAAAAATAACCACATGTATTTTTCACAATTTTAGTGGGAAATAATTATCTTGGATTTATAATTAAATGAAATATATTTCTTTTTATAACAATAATATTCACTATATCTATGCTTCATCTTATTACTCTCAATATTTATGGATTAAATATACTTTATCAAATTTTGTTATAATTTTGAAAAGATACCTATTTAGTGGGAAAATTCATATTATATTCCAATCTCAATGAATAATTTGATTTACTCTAGAAATAATCATATTGAAATTAATTTTCAATTTATTAGACTATGATAACAATGGATATATTATTCAAGAATATGTTACTATTTAAAATCACCTCATTAGTATTTTTACAAAAGCATTAGATTCTGTAAGATCTGAGAAAATTATATTTTGACCTTTTTATATTGGATACAAGAAATTTTATTAATATATGGAAATAAGTTTCTAAACATATAATTTAATATTAACTCATATCTTTATAGTGTTTGTATATAAATTTCTTTAGTGGGTATTGACACATTTAGTAAAGTTTTTTTCATTTACTAGGTTTTAATACTATAAGTTTTATGAGAGATTTATCGTTCTAGATTCAAAATTTCTTTTATTAATTAAATTATTAAGGTGTTTGTCTATATTAAAATTATAAATTCATTATATCAAATGTGGAGTTTTTAGATAAAATGCTTCAGTTTAATTTTATTTATTAATATTTTAAATAAATTTTAGAAAGTGGGAGAGTTATTGATTTTTTTAAAACATATATTGTCTAATTTTGTAATTTCCAAATGTGGAGATTTTTTTGGTAGATTATTAGTGTTGTGTGTTTGTCAATATGATTTTACTTTTTGTGAAAATTTTTAATAACTAATAACATTTATCATTAATTTTATGTAAATTTATTAGTATGTATTTATAAAATGGGTAAATATAATTTCCTATAGTACTTTTTTTCTAAATATATATACATGTAAATTTTTTATTTTAATTTTATATTTTTTAAAACATTATTTTGTTAATTATTATTCATTGTTATTTAATTATATATTTAAATTTATATATAATTTTTAGTGTTTAAATGTTTTAAATTTATACTTTGATTCCATTAAAATATATATTATTCCTTGAAGGAATTTTTGAAGAAGTCTACTTTCTTGGACCATGAATATTGTCATTCAACCATGCCATGATACTATGCCTTTTTAATGTTCTTGCATGATGTTGGGTTTTCCTTCTATTGTAAAGTCACTTCTTTTGTGACTATTTGTTACTTTTTTTGGATTAATTTTTTTTACTACGAGTTATATACCCCGAACATAAGTGTTTCTCATAAAACATGAACTATGACCATGAACTAATACCATAAAATGTGATCATAAACTTATATTTATTAAATAATGTACTTATATACTATTCCATGACATCCGGGTTCATTCATTCTTTCATGATTCCAAGATGCTTAAAATTTATTTAAAATTTATTTTAATATATATATTTTAATTTGGATAAAATTTTATATGAAACACTATTTTACATATAAATTAACATTTTTACTAAAAGTTTATCATATATATTTTTAATACTTTTATTATTTATAAATATATACAAAATATTTTTAAAACCATTACATTTTAATTATTTTGAATTATTTATGATAAAATTTTAAAAATTTCTTTAATATTGATTGGTATAATGGATGACTATTTCTTATTATTTATATAGATTATTTTATAATTTATAAAATATAAGTTATAACTATTAAAGATATTTTATAGCTATTTAATGTTGTTTGTAAAGATATAAATATCATGGGAGATATGGAATAATGGGAGAAAGGGGGAAACCCTAGAGATAGAGATCCAAAAGACCGTGAGAAGATGAATCCTATCGAGAATCCAAAATTCACAAATTTTATTGATCATGTTAGAAATAATAATAATTTTTTACCTTTCATAGAGAAAGAAAAATGCAAAAGGATGATATCCAGTTGATAATTATTGATTGAAGAATAATTTTGTAGATGAGGGGAAATATGCTACAAATCATCCATTTTCAAAATTTGATATAACACATCCAAGAAGAATCATAAAAATGGTAAGAATTACACATGTATTAGTAAATCAGAAGGATTTTTATGAAATGGTGAACCTTTATATTTATTCCATTATCACATGAATTCTATTCCCAAAATGGGAGAATCTATAAAATTTTAATGATCTCACTTGAAGGATTTTAGAGATACAGGTTTTTGGTGGCAGAAAGAGGCCAACAATTGGATGGGGATACTACCATGTGGTCTTCCCCTCTGATGACTACAAGTGATGAGCATAAAACATGGGGTCAATATCTTTGAAGACTAGTTTTTTAAGGATCTATGTCTGGGATATGAACTTTTACTCTGATAGTGTAAGAAAAACTCTTACATAGGTTTAGATTCGTATCTATATGTTGAATTGATTATATTGTCATTTGTGAATGCGACGGGACCTAGCATCTGCTATTGAGAATCTTATTAGGATGTATAAGGAGATATAAAAACCAATATTTGGGAAGTATATTGGGATCATGGTGGAGGTTAATATATTCAAAATACTGGTGGAAGGTTTGGTTTCAAAAATAAGGGATAATAGATTCAGTCTTGTAATCTAATATGAAAGAAAGCATATGTTTTGCAAGAACTGCAAGATTTTTAGGCATCTCACTGCAAAATATAACTGGGATAGTGAATGAAAATTTTCCTACAAAAAGGGAATAATTATTCCATATTCACATGGAAGAAGGGTTAAAATAATATCCTTCCTCTTGACATGATTTATAACATGGATTTTGGACCCTCTAATACTAAGTAAATTTAATATGATACGATTGCATAGATAGAGAACATCCTTGTAGGGGGTGTCTATGGGAAATATAAATAACATATTTCACTATTTGATACATGAATGATTTAGGCATTAAAAATGTCATTAATATTGGTAACATTGAGGTTGGGGAAGTCGTGAAGGTCTATCAGGTCCAATCTGAAGATAAAGAAACCAACACCTCTGGTGAAACTGGCTACCTTCATGCCAACACTGATAGAACAACATATTTAATCAATGAAAAAACTCTATAGGAAGATCCAAAAGTTTCAAACTGACGTGATAATACTATTATATAATCACATCATGATGGAACTCCCTGGATGGTGAAAGAAACAGGTCCTCAATATCAACATTTGAAAACAGATACACCATCCAATTCTAGAAAATTATAATAGTATCCAATGAATTCAACATCCTAGGCTAGGAAGAATGAAAATTAAAAAAAATTAGAAATCCCAACTTGTTGAAAACAATAATCTGGAATGATCATTTTCTCAGGTACCTCTCTCTATGGTTTGTATAAAATAGGTATCCAAGGTAATTTTTGGAAAACCTATGGAATCCAACAATATTTTCTCTCCTTTGAGTGGAAACGTTTTTGGATAATGGGCCTGAGAACCCAAAACACCATTAGAAAATAATGTTTATTGATAATAATAGTGATGAATGTTAGGTAAATGATAACAAGAAGGATATTGATACATATGATAGAATAGAGGATTCCAAATTTCACATAACTCTGAAATATGGGATGAAAAAAATGATAAATAAAAAAACATCATAAAAATGAGCCACAATAGGAAGGAAATTTGACAAGGGGAAATTCCATAATAAAATGAAGCTATTTTACTCTATTTTTTATGTTTTATGTATTCCTATAATGGATAAAGCCTTTAGACATGTTATTAGGACCTAAAACCCAATGCTCATTGGAATAGATGAGCCAAAAATGATGTACAGAAACTAGAATACATTAAAATGAGCATCTATTGGATTTAAATATTTCTCTTAAAACATAAATGATCGATTATGGTTTATCTATGGATTTACAAGAATGAACGAATTAATATGGTCACATTCAGTAGAAAAGTCTACAGTATTTATTTTTCTTTTGACATTTCATCCTTTAATACTTCAATATATTTTTTTATGCATATAATTCACACATGAGGAGACGGTAATTATAGAGGAATCATGAGGCTGACTCTAAGAGTATGAACATTTTTTTTGATAATGGGGGATTACAACACATTATTAAAACCCAAAGAGAAAATGAAGTACAACTTTGGAAAGATATTATACTTATAATTTTACATTTTCATTGATTAGTGAAACCTTGATAAAGTACAAAATATTGGAGACGACTTCACATAGAGTAAAATCATGTAAGATGGTAAGATGCTTCATTCAAATAAATGACATGAGTGATTCATATGGAGTCTCAAGTCACACCCTTCCCAAATGTAAGTCAGATCATAATTCCATAATTTTTGATCTCCCCAACTTGGAAATGTTATCCAATCTCCCTTTTCATTTCAAAATGGATTTGTTTTTAATCATGGATGTAGGAAGACTATTTTGGAATATAGGAAGTTGGATCCTATTAGAAGTCCACTCCAGATACTTCCTGGGAAAATAAAGCATACTAAATAGCTTCTAAGGGAATGGAGTAGAAAATAGTTCTCTAATATTGAGATGGAAATAAAGGCTTCTGAAGAAAAATAATCATGCATCCAAGTAAGGAATCAACAACAGAATACTCCATCTAGGGTGGAAATACAATTCCCCTATGATCTGGATAACTTATTAACAATTAAAAAAAGATTGGATATAAATCATATGACAGTGAAATGGTCAAAATTTTGAGATATAAACTCAAAATTATTATATATATTACATAAGTAAAAGAGAGTAAGTGTATGGAATAATTCCATAAGCATTAATAGACATCTGTACAACACTACAAATGAAATTTCAATGGTTTTAGTGGAGTAATTTAACAAGATTTCTAGTAATGATGGAATGTGTAACATAAAAATGATGATTGATACAATAACCCCTTACATTGTAGAATATCAAAAGAATGATCTAATGATATCCCATAATAAAGAATAAGTTAAATAACCCCTCATACCTTTCCATATATTGAGTGTTTTGGGATTAAATGGATTCACAAACCAATTTATCATGTTTTATTAGGTTACTCTGTGAGACGATTTGAAATGTGAAGTCAGATTCTTCACTAATTACTTTATTCCTTATGGGATCAACTCAAACTTCATTTCCTAGATTCCCAATAAAGAGAAGAAAATAAATATAAATTATTTCAGGTTTATTCCTTTGGGAACACCTTTCCCAATGTCATTAGTAAAAACCTGACGACTCAGATGGGGGAATAATCAAGATTTATATCTCCCAAAATAGATTTGGTTTTTTTTCTTGGGAGAATCATCAAGAATTACTTATTTAGATCCTCATAAAGTGTTAATATAATAAAGGTCAAATCAAAGAAAGGTAATTTTTTACTATCAATTGATATATCAAATGATTTTGACACTTTGAAATAGAGTTTACTATATAGTTTATTAATGAAATATGGCTTTTGAAATTATTTTATCAGATTATTCAAGACCATACTCAGATATATAATGCTATCCATTCACATTAATGGCCCCTGGAGGTCTCTTCCATTTTAAAAGGGGTCTTAGAAAAGGAGAAACACTATTAGGGAATCTTTTTGACACTTTTGAATATTATATAGGAAAATGTATCAATAAATTTGATCATATTTTTAAGTAAAAGAAAATAGAATATTGGAGGAGTGGATTTACTTTGTCATATATTTTGTATACTTATGATACCTTCTTACTTGGTCCAGACTCATGTAAAACCATATATTCTAGAAAAAAACTCTTTTCACACTATGAGGAAGTGTTTCGTTAGTCCACCAACTGGGAGAAATAATTCATTGTGTTTGTTTATGGATTCTTTATTCAAAAAAATAGTAGCACTAAAAGAATTGCAGTGAAGAGGGGATTCCTTCCTTTCAAATACATTGGAATCACCTTGTTTTATATAGGTGAAGGTCTAATATCTTAGATTAATATGTTATATCATCATCAACCAACTGATAAGTGGAAAGGGAAAGCCATGTCCTTAGAAGGAACAGTATGCCATATTAATTCAGTGATGTCATTTAACATTCTTTATTCATTATCTCCCTATATTTGTCCAAGAAGTCTCATCAAGGAGCTTCAATACATTATCACTTTTTTTTATGGAATGCGTTAGTGATTTAAATAAAATTAGTTAATGTTTCATGGAATGAATGTATCAATCCTATTATGATGGGGTCCTTGTAGTTAAAGACATTCAGATCTTCAATGATGGTCATATTGGAATATTTACCTGGAATATTCTGACTTATAATGATCTTTCCTATGAATTATTATCAAACAGGTTCAAAATGAGACTATTGGATAGTCACATATACTACCTTGAATCATCATTTTTCCTCTCAATAAAAAAATCTTTAAATTTCTTTATTCATAACATGCTATTTTTTGTTAGAATAATATCTAATCTCAACTACTGGAACACTCTTTGGCTAGATAGACCACTCAAAGACATCGTAAATATTCCCCTGGAGAGGCAACAAATGACCATTGATTATCATACGACACACTCAAATAGATCTAATTTCATTCCCTCATAGACTATGATGGTGATTTAGACTTTCGAATTATTGGATACTATCACCCTAATATGGAATCCGAACAACAATAGAATGTTTAATGTAAAAGAATATTACATGCTGGAATGTGAGGGATCCTTTTTGTTACCAGCTTGGATATTAAAATTCAATGTATATTTCATAAAAGCTTCAATATTTAATGTTCTTTGGAGAATCTAGAAAAATATATTTCCCATATTTTATCAACTCAAGAGGGATAGACTACACCTTTTATCATCTTGTCTCCTTTGTTTTAAGGCTAAATATAACCTAAAACACCTCTCTATGAACTATGTATTTTCCCATGCACTATAGAAGTATGCAAGTAACCTATTTTTCATTAAACTAAATACTAATAAGAACATAGAGGATCTAATGGTTTTCATTAGATAAACTGATTACAGTGACCAAGTTCATCATCACCTTTTTTCAGGAATGAATTCAATATTTTCCTAAATCATTAATGCACAAAATAAAAGGATTTTTACAATAAAATTTCCATCTACCCATGTTGGTATACATGATATGAATAGGGAGGTTTATGCAACTTCAAGGATGGAAATAGGAGTTATAGAAAATAAAACACATGACCTAAATTTTGTCAAAATGCTGAGAGTCTAAGGAAAACCCATGAAACCTCTTGTGCTCAAATATATCAATTAGATTCCCCTCATCACTTTGTGGAGAAAGGAAAATGTTGATGGTGAAACCTAAAACATGAAAGCACTATCAGGTTATGTTGTTATCTTCCAAAACCATCATGGATTTTTCAATGTTTTTTTCATCATTATATTTGAAGTGGGAATTCCTATGAATCTGATTTATAATCTACGATATTTTCCATCAAGAATGATATCCAACACAATTACAATCCCCAAAGGATTGAGTATAACTCAGAATTTTTTATAAAGGATCTAAAGGTGAGATCCAATAATGTGACATGGAATATTATAACCCATTGGATTGACTTTATTAACATTTCCAATAATCTCAACATGATTTTTTCATATGAATATAGGGAATCCAATCAAGTAACAGATGATTTTCAAAGAGATTAATCATGGAAACAAGTATTAAGTGGCGTTTTAGGATTCCAAAGTATTTTCCCCCAATGGTGGGTAAAGATATTCAATGAGTGGTTCACTCCAATCATTGCAAAATCCCTTATAATTCTTTATTTTGAATGATTACCTTTATTTAATAAAATTTAGGACTAGATTCTCCAGGATCCCAGATCTTCTTGGTAAAGTTACTAGTAAATATATTTAATACAGTTCTGTAAATTTGAATTATATTTTCATATTATAAATATAATTACCTTATGATAATGGTGTTGATAACATATGATAGATTAAATTAGAAATATTGGGGTTATATTATTTCAAAACTATTGACCTTTTTTTCTGATTACTTGGTGTTTATTACAATCTTTTTGAATAAAAAAATTTTGATTTCAAATGAAGTTGTTATTAATAATTATTCTAGAAACTAATTTATATTTCTATGATATTTGTTGTTATTATTATGGAATTATTATTATTATTTTTAATTATTTTAACAAAGGAGGGTGTTAATTTGTATTTTTAGTTTTATATTAAAATAGAATTCAGGTGGCCTTAGAACTCATCATATATCATCGATAAAAACACAAATAGATTATTATTCCCTTAAGAAGAACTTATGGAAACATTAAAGGTACATTACAATTATGTAAAGTTCTGTTTGATCATTGTTTCATCTTTAAGATGATTTCTTATTTTCTGAAGCACATCTTCTTTGAATACGACTTCCATGAAGAGACTATTTGATCAATTACACTAGAACTAGTACAAGTTCTTATTTTTTTATTTTCTATATATTTTATCTGAGTTTCTTATTATTTCATTACTACTTTATATCTCTCACACATAAACTCACACCATCTATTTTTTTCTTTTCATTCAAAAAAACTCTTTATTTTTTCATGTTGTGATTCCATGATTATAATGTTAAGAAAATTTAGGGTGTGTCTCCCATAATATAAGTTAACTGTTTTAATTGAGATGTGAATCCATATGTAAAAGTGTAAAACCCTAGAAATTCTAAGAACAGTTTTTTTAATTAATGTTTACTAAAAGATTTTTCATAAAATAATATACAATTTAATATAATATTTGATATTTATTTACCTTTTTTTATAATTTTAGATAAATTATCACCTTTATATGTATGTTTATTAATTCTTATATGTTTTTTATAATTTAATAAACTAAGAAATATTTTAATCTTCATGCAATTAAGTTATTTCCTTTAATAAACATATATTTAAACATAAGATAATTTAGGAAATATTTTTTATTTTCTCATATTATATGATAGTCACTTAATATATGTATATTCTAAAAGTAAATTACAATATAATATTATTTTATTTAAAATTATTATTTATCATTCAATTTATTACATTATCACTTTTCAGAAAAATTTAATATATATATATATATATTAATTCCCATTTGTAATAGTAGATATAATTTATATAATTTATATATAATGAGTAATACTAATTACTTAATTTAGTTAATTTTAAGTTAGATATTATTTTCCAATTTATAATATATATTAACATTAACTTATTTAAAATATTTTATATTTTGAAACACTTATTGTAAAATATATTAAAAAAATGTTTTTTAGTATTTTTTTAAAAAAGTCATCAAATTGAAATTTTAAAAATATATTTAAAATGAAATTCACCAAAATATGGTAATAATAATAATAATGTTGGACTGAGTAATAAAAGATTAAAGTATAGTAAAATAATAATTTCTTAAAATTATAAATTATAAATTTAAAAATTGACTTTTTTTATTTAATACCAATATTCATATGTGCATAATAATAATAATTAAATAGTTAAATGAATGATGATTTTTAATAATATTCTAAGTATGAAATTTATTAATAATAAAAATATATAACATTATTATTATTTAATATTTTTTAAATAATTAAAACAATAATAAAAAAATAAAAAAGAAACGAAAACAACACAAAAATAATAAAACAAAAAGAAAAAGAAAAAGAAAATAAAAAACAATTTGTTGAGGAAATGAGGCGTCATAATCCTTAGGCCAATACCTGAACATCGAACCCCAGACCACGCCAAATCTCCTCGTAACTAGCTTCGATCATGGTACTCACCACTACCAAAAGTCACTTCAATGGCCCACCACACCGTCATCTCTAAACAAGCATTAACGAAGCCTTATCACCACAATCATCTGAGTCATATCCTTCCTCAAGATGCTTACTCCATTAATATTCATAGATCCATCCAAATCACTTAATATGCATCTACCTCACCTACAAGACACATTGAAGTTGAAAATGCCTCACTCATCATCATCCCTTCTTCTCAGTTTAATTTTTTATATTCTCCTTCTATTGTAATAAAACACAAAATGGACCAAATGCCTTTATTTTTATTGATTTTTGATAACACCCCTTTCAAGGGATCACGGGGAACCCTTACAAGTCCCATAGTCTTAGTGATTACCTAGACCATAGGCTTAAGATACATTACATGACCCGAAGGTCTTATGGAATTCAACCAGACTATAACTACAAAGAACTGACCCTCCCCAGCATCTCCATAATTATAGTTGCTCTCCACCTTTTCTTGGTCGTCTGGATAAGCTTCTCATGCAAGTACAATCTGGTACTGATGGTGTTGGAATACCCTCTCATTCTTCAAAATCCATTGCTTTTTCTCTGCTGAGTGCACCTGCTCTAAATCCTCCTTTAGGGCTGCTTGTTTTTTGTAGAGTCTGTTTGGGGAAATGTTACGTGGCCTGAAGGCCAAGAGGTGGCTCGAAGGATATAAAGGTGACACGAAATACCTACTGACCTGAAGGCCTAGGTGGCCTGAAGGCCTTAAGGACTCTAAGCCCAAACTGGTGGCCCAAGGTGAATAGTTCCAGCTGCTACAATACCGAACAATACCTACTGCTGTACCCATACAATGTTGCCACAGTACCTACTACAATACTACTACAGTACCTAAAAATATGCCTCCTCCTGGATTTGAACCTGGGTCTTGTGGATTCACTTTAGGATACCTCACCAAATTCTATTTATATTTGAACCTTTTCAAGATATTATGCCACATGAGCATAGAATCGCCATCAATGATTCTCATATCTCTTTGAATCATTGAAGACAACACATGTATTAGCCTTTCAAAAAAATGATATCATGTTCTGATATTTCATTTAAATTTTTATAACCCTTGATTAATCTATTTTAACTGTATAATTAAACTATATTGAGGTCCCCTTGGGATATAGGTTCATTGTAATGCCTTTATTGAATTATTCCTTCCCAATTCTATCTTCTCATATAAGATAAAAATAAGTACCTAAACTTGTATATAAGCAAATTCTTGCATGAGGAGATCCCCATGTTGGATATCCTTTCCAAGTTGAAGCATTCCCTTGGCTTCCCCCTATCTTACATAGCCGTTTGAAGATCCCATAAGCAACCAAGAACTCACTATCACCACTTTTTTTTAACACCCCTTAGTAGAATCCCCTCATTCTCAGTTTCTAAAAAATCATGTAAGGGTAATTTAATTATTTAAAACAATTACCTATATATTAATTTCAAAGTTAAGTTCATGATATTCATGTAGGTGTTTATATATTAATGTTTTTCAATCATGATTAAATATTCTAATGAGGAATGAAAGTATTTTAAATCCATGTAAGGGGATTTATTTCTTTAAAACTATTATTAATTTAAATTCGAATCTAATTTATTAGTTTATGTAGTTTCATATTTATATACATTAAGGTTTATAATTTCCATGTTTATATTTTCTTGAATTCATGATTTACATACATATATGTATTTTATTTTATGTTGATATTTATTCATTATATTCCGTACTCTATAATATTAAATCTGGTAAGTATTTTTATGGGTGTATCACATATATGTATATATTATACAAACACACACACACACACACACACATATATATATATATATTATAAAAAAAACACACACACACACACGTATATATATGAATTTTTTAATTTTCAAGATCATTTAATTTTAATAGCACTAGTTTCAAGTTGAAAATTATATTTATATGTACATTTATAAACATCTTCAATTTTATGATCATAAAAACATACATGCACGTAATTAAAAATATGGAAGTACATTAAATTTATATTTAAGTAAGATTTTTCATACTAATGATGTATGTGTCTAATATTTATGCATTTAGATATATAGACATTTTGTTATTTTTTCATTATTTTAATGAATTATAAATTTATTAGAAATCATGAATCTTACTCAATTTAATATTTATATGTTGATAATGGATGAAATTATTATTTTTAAAATGCTACTTTTATAAAATTTATATAATTTTTTTACAAAATTATAAGGTATTTGTACATCTTCTTTTTCTTATAATGGTTTGATGAAAAAATAATCATACATATATATATATTGTTATAAGAAATATTTTATGAAAATAGTAATTTAACAATTATTATGTACATCACTATTTTATGTCTTTATATTTTATGTGAAAAAGTGAGTAATCTCAAAGTTTCAGGAGTGTTATAGTTTTTATGTAAATATATAAACATATATATATATACAGACAATTTATTATAATTTCATGATTTGAAATAAGTAATATATCATATTCATGATAATTCACCATAAATCTAGGTTATGATCTTGCTCAATTTTACATTTTTCAGATTGTGAAATGATGAGATGTTTTATTTAAAAATAATTATTATTATAATTTTATGCTTATTATATAATTGTGCTTATGAATATTATAAGGAAGAAAAATTGGATATCTAATATTTAATGTGAGTTTCAATTTATAATTGGAATTATTTTCGGTGAAGGGTTTATATATTTACCCTAATATTTTATTTCTGAAAGAATCAATTTTTTATTTAAGGAAATGAGTTATTGAATGATTAGTTTTAAATGATACAATTTATCACTTTATATAAAATATATTTCATGAATTGATAAATTAATGTTTGAATACAAGTATTATCAATATTATAAATAGTCCATGAACAAGCTAAATGACATGAGTTTGAGATGTAACAAATATATAATGTGATTTTCCATGGATGTTAAGATTAATTAATATTTATATATAAATAAAAGTGTGTGTAATTATTTTATTCATGATTATGTTTTTATAACAAAAACTATATTAAAAATTGTATATAAATGTAAGGAAAGCTAAAAATTCATTTATAAAACAAATTGGCACATTGAAATTGTAAATATGAAATGGGAGTAGGGAGTGATCCCATTGCTAATTACAAGTGTGTAGGCTTAGACATCCTTCAAAGTTTGTTGTGGCCCTATTGTTTTGTTTTTAAAATCCTGGTTAATATTTTCTGAAAATCAGTTGATTATATTTAAAGAACTTTCAAAATCATATGTTTGTTCAAAGAGTATTATTTACATTTTCAAAAGTTTATATATTTTTAAAGGATTTATAGAATTTCAAAATCATAAGAATTTTCAATATAATTATATTATTATTTTCGAAGGTAGAAGTATTTTTAAAGGCACTTTAAAAATTATTTTTTCAAATTACTTTTCAAAAGGGATTTTACCAGTTATTATATTTCAAAAAGTGATTTTAAAATTATGTTTTCAAAATTATAAGGATTTTCAATGTATTTTAAAATGTATTTTCCAAAATTTATTTCAAAAATCATTTTCAACAGGTATTTTAAAAAATGGCTTTCTATTGGATTTTTAAAAAAACCTTACTAGAAAAATTTTCTCACCTTTTCTTTTTATAAAATGTATCAAGGATCATTTATCGGTTTCATAGAGTTTAGCTTTAATAAGGTGTCGGTACAAACAAAGTGTTATCATTGATTTTTTTTTATTTTTTCAACTTTTATACTATGTAAGAATGTTCATTTTTGTCCAAATCTAAGACCATAAAATCTGATCATATATAAATGTTTTCATATTTTTAGTCACTTTTAATAAAAAAATATAATTCATTTTTATACTAGATATATAAGCACGGGTCTAGGGATTGATAGTTCTTATCAAAGGAATGGTTTAGATAAATTTTCAAACAAAAATGTTTGGTAACAAAAATTTAGTTTCTAAGTATACTATTTTAATAGAAGCCTTTGTTTTCTAAAATTTTAGATTTAGGAAAAATATAAGAGTTAGAAATATACTTTTGAACTCAAATGGAGTTATGTAACCTTTATAAATATAGAAATCCATTAGTAATAGTATTCCAAATTCCGAAAAATGGAATTTCATAATTTTACCTAAGTAAAAAAAACAAATTTCAAGGATGAAATTTTGTTGGGGGGGGGGGTTGAGGCTAGAATGTAATTCCCTAAATATTCAAAGGGTAGTTTTATTTTAATAAATTTTTATTGAAATAATTTTCATAAAATAAAATATAATTTAATATAATCTTAGATATTTATTTACATTTTTTTATAACTTTGGATAAAATATTTTCTTTATGTATAAGTTTATTTATTCTTCTATACTGTTTATAATTTTATCAACTAAGAAATGTTTTAATCCTCTTTTAATTAAGTTATATTCTTTAATAAACATTATTTTAAATGTAAGATAATTTATGAAATAAAATTTTATTTTCTCAAATATAATGATATTCACTTTATATACGTATCTTCTTAATGTAAGTTAAAATATAATATTATTTTATTTTAAATTTTTTTTTCATTCAATTGATTACATTATCACTTTTTAATAATATTTACTTCAAGCACAATCAAATATATATATATATACATATGTATATTAACACCCATTATGAATGTTAGAAAAAACTTATATCATTTATATGTAATAAAGGATATTAATTACATTATTTTTTTTCATTTAAGTTACATATTATTTTCAATTTATAAAATGAAATTACTTTGATTTATATTGTTTAATTTGAATCCCTTTTTATAAAATATTATTAAACAATTATTGTTTTGGTATTTTATATAAAAAATTCATTAAATTAAAATTATAATAATATACTTAAACTGAAATTAATAAAAGTAAACTTATAATAATAATAACAATAATAATTTTTGTTTTTGTAAAAATAGATTAAACGATATTAGAATAATAATTACCTAAAATTATAATTTATAATTTTCATATTAGTGTTTATTAATTTAATATAGATAATTTTATAATCATAACAATAATAATTTATTAGTTAATTTAATGTTGAATTTTATTATATTATAAGTTGGTAATTTATTAATAATATAAATATATTACTATATTTTATTTCAAAATGTTTCGAAAAAATGAAAATAATACTAATAAAAATAAAAGTGAAATGAAAACAATAAAAAGAGAATAAAATGAAACACAAAAAATAAAATAAAAACAAAACAATTTGAGGAGGAAAGGAGGCATCGTCTTGCTCGAGCCCTTGTACAAAAACCAAACCCCAAGCCACACTCGACCTTCCCACATCCACCATCAACCATGGTCCTTGCCACTACTAGATTTTTATTGATCAACCAACCATGCCATCATCTCCAAACAAAATCCAATGAAACCCTATCACCATAGTTTTCAATGTCATATCCTTCCTCCTGATGCTTCATCCATTACTCTTTATAGATATAGTCTAATCCCTTAATGTGTATCAGCCTCACCCACAAGGCATTCAAAATCCAACAATTCCACACCCATCGTATTCCCCTCCTCTTGGTTTGATTTGTCATATACACCTTTTAGTGCAAGAAAACCACAATACCAATACAATGTGCTAAAATGTCTACATTTTCATTACCATCGAACCATTTTCATGATCTCGAACCACATGATCACCGAATAACCATCATTTATTCTTGCTTATATATGAATCCTTAAAGGCAATACATGTATTTACCTTTTAAAAGAATTGTAATAGTGTTCTTATATCTCAATTAAAATTTTAAAACACTTGATTAATCTTTTTTTAATAGTTCCTTTGAACCTGATTGAGGTCCCCTATAATGGTAGGTTTACTATAATGTCTTTATTGAATTGCCCATTCCCAATTATAGATTCTTTTAGAAGCTAAAAATAGTTACCTGAACCAGTATATAAGCATATTCTTTCACATGGAGAGCCCCATCATTGTATAACCATTCAAATATAAAGAGTTCCCTCTACTTCCCCTATCATTCCCACTTGTTCAAAGATCCTCTGAAAAAGCAGGATCTAATTTTCTCTTCTATGTTCAAACACCGCATAAGATAATCCCCCCATTTTATATTTCTATAAAATCATATAAGGTAATATTATTTATTTAAAACTATTATCTATAAATTTCTTTCAAATTTAAATTAACGATCTTTATATAGGTGTTTGTATATTCATGTGTTTCAATCATTCTTAAATATTATAATTCTAAATGAAACTATTTTAAATTTAGGTAAGGGGATTTAACATTTTAATCTATTACTATTTTCACTTCCAATATTATTTGTTTCATTATATATTTTAATATTTATGTACTTTAAGGATTATAATTTATAAGTTTATATTTTCTTCAATTCATGATAGACATACATATATGTTTGTATTTTTTATCTTTATATTTAAGTATTATATTTCATACTCTATCATTCTAAATCATGTAAGTATTTTTATGGGTGTATTATATATATATATATATTATACAAAAATTTATATATATGACTTGTTTAATGATCTAGATCATTTAATTTCAATTCAACTAGTTTCAAGTTTAAAATTATTTTCATTTTTATATTTATATACATTTTCATGTTTATGATCTTCAAAACATACATGAATGTACTTCTAAATAGGGATGTTCTTTCAATTTATATTTATGTAAGGTTTTTCATACTAATGATGTATGTGTATAAATATTTACACATATTTATATATATACACATTTGGTTATTATTTCATGATTTTAATGAATAACAAATTCATTAAAAATCAGGAACCCTACCCAATTAATAATTTTTTAGTTGAGTTAAGATGAAATTCCTACTTTTAAAATGTTACTTTTATGATTTTTAAATGAAATTTCCTTCAAAATTATAAGTTAAGGGTATATTTTATTTTTCTCATTATTGTTTGATGAACATTAAATTATTAAAATATATATTCTTCTAAGAATTATTGTTTGAAAATAGTAATTTTACAAATAAAATTATATAAACCATTATTTTTTGTTATTTTATTTTAGGTGAAAAAGTGAGTAATCTCAATGTTTCAAGAGTGTTATATGTTTTATGTATATATATATATATGTATATATATATATACAATTAATTATGAATTCATTATTTGAAATAATTAATATTTCATATTCATGAAAATTCACCGCAATTAAAGGTTCTGATATTTCTCAATTTGACAATTTTTTTAAATTGAGCTAGAATGAGATGTTTTATTTAAATATAATACTTATTAAAATTTTATTTGTATTTTATAATTTGGAATATGATTATCCTAATGATGGAAAATTAGAAATCTATTATATTATTTGAGATTCAATTTATAATTTCTATTATTTTAGGTTAAAGTTTTATATATTTACCCAAATATTTTATGTTTGAAAGAATAAAATTTTTATTTACGAAAATAAGTTATTAAAAGATTATTTTTAAATGATAAAATTTAGAACATTTCATAAAATTTATTTCATGAATTTATAATTGAATGTTTGAATAAATGGATGCTCATTATTATTAATAGTTAATGAAAAAGCTAAATGTCATGAGTTTTGGTTGTACTAAACCACACAAGTTATTTCCCAAGGAAATTAATTTTTTATATATTTATATATAAATTTATGTGTGTGCATATATTTAATGCATCATTAAGTCTTTAAAACAAATACTCAGGTGATATATAAAATATATATCGATGGAAAGAAAAAATATTTTAATATAAAAATTGACAGTTGGTCATTATAAACATGAAATAGGAGTGGCGAGTGAACCTATTCCAAAAGAAAAGTGGGTAGGCCTAGAAAACCTTTAATGCTTAAAGTG
The DNA here is from genome assembly GCA_963277665.1 of Viscum album. Lineage (NCBI taxonomy): Eukaryota > Viridiplantae > Streptophyta > Magnoliopsida > Santalales > Viscaceae > Viscum > Viscum album. The sequence goes on from OY728162.1 coordinate 353,179,181, forward strand.
GACCCATTATTGTTTTTCCAAAATGTTTCGTAATATTTTCTGAAAAATCACTAGATTATTTTAAATCATTTTCAAAAGTATAAGTATTTTCTAAATTTATTATTAACATTTGTAAAAGCATAATTATTTTCAAAATTCGTTTTATAATTTTCAAAAGCCTAACTATTTTGAAAATAATTATATTATTATTTTCAATGGTGTAAATAGTTTCAATGAAGTTTTCGAAATCATTTTTTCAAAGGATTTTGTAAAAGGGTTTTCAAAATATATTATATTTCAAAATGTATTTTTAAAATTATAATCACTTTCAAAGGATTTTAAAATGTATCAAAATCATTGTCAAAAGGTATTTCAAAAAGCAGTTTTTAACTGGATTTTAGAATACCCATTACATGGAAATTTTTCTCACCAAATTTTTTTAGAAAATGTTTTCATGTTCATTTGGAGGTTTCATGAAGTTTCATTTAAATAAATAGCTAGTGTGAGAAAAGACTTATCACATTCTTTTTTTATTGATTTAAATTTAAAAATATGTAAGAATGATCCTTTTCCACCAAATATGAGACAAGAAAATATCCTCAGATATAGATTTCTGTATATTTTTCTCTTACTTTTTCTAAAAAAATATACATTACATTTGTACCGAATCCGGATGTATGGGTCTGGGGCTTCATAGTTGGTAATAAAGGAATGATTTATATAACATTGTAAACAAGAAAATTCAGTTAAAATAAGTTTCATTTCTCTGTATACTCTTTTAGTAAAAACCAATATTTTTTAACGTTTTTTGTCAAGAAAAAATATATGAGATAAAATTCTACTTTTTCACTCCTAGGGAGTTAATTAACATTTATAAATATAGAACTAGTAGTTCTAGATTTCCAAATTCTGAAAAAATAGTATTTTATAATTTTTATTAAGCATGGAAAATGAATTTTGAGAAATAAATTCCAATTAAGGGGGTATATTGTAATTCCCTTGAAATTATTAACATCTTTTTCATTGAATAAATGTTTATTTAATGATTTCTCTTATAAACTAAAGTTTAATTTAATGTAATATTAAATATTTATTTACATTTGTTCTATAAATTTATATAAAATATAAACTTTATATGTAATTATATTTTTTCTTATATACTTTTTATAATTAAATCAACTAATAAATGTTTTAATATTATTGGAATTAAGTTATTTCCTTTAATAAAAATAATTTCAAACAAAAGATAATCTATGAAATATAATATTATTTTCTCAGATGAAATGATATTCACCTAATATATCTATCTTCATAAAGTAATTTAAAATATAAGATTATTTTATTTAAAATCTATTATTATCATTCAATGGATTACATTACCATTTATCAAAAAAAGTTATATATATATACACATTAATGCCCATTTTGAAAGTTAGATATAATTAATATAATTTATAAGTATTAAAGAATATTAATTACTTTATTTTCTTACATTTGAGTTACATATTATTTTACAATTTATAATATCTAATATATTTGATTTATTTTGGATTTTTTTAAATATTTAAGCCATTATTTTAAAATATTATAAAATAATAATTTTTGGTATTTTGTTTTAAAAAGTCTTGAAATTTAAATTATAAAAATATACATAAACTTTAATTCACGAACATAGAATAATCATTTTAATAATAATAATAATTATTATTATTATTATTATTATTGATTATTTAAAAATAGAATAAATGATAGTAAAATAATAATTTCCAAAAAATATAATATTTTAATTTAATCACAGTGGTTTTTTCTTTAATATAGATATTTAAATAGTCATAAAAAATATTTAATTAATTAAATGAATGATTTTTTTATTATATATTAAGTAGAGAATTTATTAATAATAAAAATATATAACTATATTATATTTTCATAAGTACAAAAAATAATAAAATTAAAATAAAAATGAAACAACAATAATAAAAAAAGAATAAAATGAAAATGAAAAAAAAAAGAAAAAAACGATTTGAGGAGGAAATGAGGTATCTTCCACCTCGTTCACCTCCACTGACAGTAAAACCTAGTCCACACACATCCTCTCTCAAGCCACTGTTGACCACAATCCTCACCACCACTGGAAGACGTTTCACTGGCCGACCAGCTAGTTTTCTCCAAACTAACATCGAAAAAATTCGTTCATCACAATCCTCCATGTTGTATCCTTCCTCACGATGGTTCCTCCCTTACTATTCACATATCCATCCAAATCCCTTACTTTGCATCAGCCTCACCGACAAACCACATTAATGACGAAAAATGCATGGTCATCATCTTCCCTTCATCTCGGTTTGAGTTTTTATCTCTGGCTATAGCTGAAATCAAACCATGTTATATATACAGTGTGTAAAAATTTCAAAATTTTCTTCAAATTTGAATCATTTTCATGATATAAAACTACATGAGCACTGAATAACCATCAATTATTCATGATTCTCTATGAATCACTAAAGACATCACATGTATTTACCTTTGAGAAAAATTAAAATTGTATTTTGATCTTTCATTTAAAATTTTAAAACCCCTGATTCATCTATTTATAACGTTAGATTCAAACTTGATTGAGGTCTACTAGGACTATAAGTTCACTTTAATACCTTTATTGAATTGTCCCTTCCCAATTATAGCTTCTTTTTGGAAGCTATAAATAGGTACCCAATCCTGTATATTAGAAGCTTCATTCACTGGGAGAGCCCCTCGTTGTACAACATTTCCATGCCAAAGCTTTTCCTTTGCTTACCCCTCTTTTACCCACTAGTATTAAAATCCACTAAGCCAGTAGATAATCACTGCCTCTGCTCAGTTTCAAAACCCCTTAGCATAATCCCCTCAATTTCAGTTTCACGAAAATCATGTATTTGGAATTTCCTTATTCAAAACTATTATTTATAAATTTATTTCAAATTTAAGTTCATGTTCTTCATGTAGGTGTTTATATATTCAATTGTAATAATCATTCTTAAATATTTTAATTTTGAATTAAACTGTTCTAAATTCATGTAAAGGGATTTATTTTTTATAACTATTATTATTTTCAATTTTAAGATAATTTATTGAATTACATATTTTAATACTATGTGATTTAAGGATTATAATTACAGAGTTTATATTTTCTTGATTTCTTGATTTAGATACATATATGTATGTAATTTTATTTTTATATTTAAGGATTATATTTCATACCCTATATTTCTAAATCAAGTAAGTATTTTTTTCATGGAGTATTATAAATATGTATATATTATAGGAACATTTATATATATACATATGAATGGTTTAATGTTGAAGATCATTTAATTTTAAGACTACTATTTTCAAGGTTATAATTTTGTTTATATGTATATTTATATACATCTTTTTTATTATGATCTTCAAAACATACATGCATGTTTTTTTAAATATGGAAGTGCTTTCAATTTATATGTTTATGGGTTTTCATACTAATGATGTATGTTTATAAATAAATAAATAAATATATATATATATATAAATTTTGTTAATATTGGATGATTTAAATGAATAAGTAATTAATTAAAAATACTAAATATTACTCAATTTGATATTTCCAAGTTGAGCACAGATGAAATGTTTATTTTAAAAAAATCACTATTAAAATTATAATATAATTTTTCTTTCACAGTTATAAGTTAACGGTATATTTTATTTTGATCATAATTGTTTGTTTAAAGTAAAATTATTAAAATATATATATTTTTAAGAGAATTATTTTATGAAAATAGTAATTTTACAATTAATATTATGTATACAACTATTTAATGTTATTATATTTTATATGACAAAGTTAGTAATCTCAATATTTTAATATTGTTATATATTTGATTTATATACACACACACACATATACATAAATATATATATATACAAAAATAATTACCATTTCATGATTTTAAATAAGTAATATTAAATATTCATGACAATTCATCGTAAATCTAGGTATTGATGTTGCTCAATTATATATTTTTTAAATTGTAAAAGGATGAAGAAGTTTTATTTAGAAATAATACTTATTATAATTTTATGGGTATTATATAACTATGATTATGATTTTTCGATGGAATAAAAATTAAAAATCAATTATTTTATGTGATTCTCAATTTACAATAAAAATAATTTTAGGTGGAGGGTTTATATATTAACCCTAATATTTTATTTATGAAAGATTCAAATTTTGATTTAATAAAATGACTTATTTAAGGATTACTTTTAATTGATAAAATCTTTATATAAAATAAATTTCATGAATTGATGAATGAAATTTTGAATACATGGATGTTAATTATTATTTACATTCCATGAAAAAGCTAAATTTCACGATTGTTGGATGTAAGAAATCTCACAAGTGATTTACTAAAGAAGTTAATATTTATATATATATGTATATATTTATATATAAGTGTAATTTTGTGTATGTATTTAATGCATGATTATGTTTCCAAAACAAAAACTATAGTGAAACATTTATATACATTTAATGTATGATAAAAATAATTTCATTTTAAAAGACTACACTTTGACATTGTTAAACAGAAAGGGGAATGGGGACTGAACCAATTTTTAAGGACAAGTGGGTAGGCCCAATAATACTTCAATGTTTTATGTGGACCCATTTTTTTCAAATATTTCTTAATATTTTTTAAAAAATCATAGGATTATTTATAAATCATTTTCAAAAGTGTAATTATTTTCAAAATGTATTATTAGCATTTTCTAAAAGCATAATTATTTTCAGTGGCTTTACAGAATCTACCAAAGCATAAGTGTTTTAAATAGAATTAAATTATTATTTTCGAAGGCTTAAGTATCTTCAAATGCATTTTCAAAATCATGTTTTAAAAGGATTTTTCAAAAGTGTTTTCAAATGCTATTATATTTCAAAAAGTGTTTTCAAAATTATGTTTTCAAAATTAAAAGTATTTTCAAGGATTTTGAAAGCTATTTTCCAAGTTCAATGTATAAATAATTTTGGAAAATTATTTTAAAAAATGATTTTCACTGGATTTCTAAAAACATTTTATTGGGTAATTTTTTTCACCCTATCTTTCTATAAAATGTTTTCATTTTCATTTATTGGTTTTATCGAGTTTAGCCGCAACAACGAGCTAGCGTGAGAAAAGTTTTATTAGTGAATTTTAATTTATTATTTTAACATTGATAATATATATGAATGATAATTTTCCCTCAAATCATAGACCAAAAAATATCCTCATATTAAGATGTATATATATTTTTCAGTTACATTTTATAAAAAAATAAACAACATTTTTGTACTGGATCCAGAAGAATGGGTATGAGGCTTCAAAAAAAGTCAGTATGTTAATGTGATTTCCCACCACTTTTTTTGAAAAGTATATTTGGAATACATTTATGATTCAACTTTTAAAATTATTACAGTGGACAATGTATCTCTTAAATTATAGAGAGGTATAATTTTAGATTATTTCTACTAAATACCAAATTACTAAAAAAATTACATATGCTCATCCTTTTTTTATCCAATTCAAATAAAGTCTATTAATTAACTATGATAATTTAGCCATATCTTTTAAAAAATTAATATTCTATATTCACCCCCTCTAGAACATCCTTAATCTCTATCTATAACTAAACATTAATGAGTAAATTACCCTCTCATTGTTGATTTATACCTAGTGTAGAGAGAAGATAAATATTCATTGTTTCTTTCCAATATCATGTTGAATAATCTCTTCCTAAATATTTTTACCTGGGAATTAATAGAAGATAATGAGTGATTAAATATAATGGAAAATATATTTGATGGAGAGACCAAAAATGAGTTTCCTCAATATCGGAGAGGTCTCTTAATTTTAGAAGTTGGAATGTGTTTTTTTTAGGAGGTTTATAAAGGAAGACAATAAATGCTCCCATTAGATTACCCATCCCAATTTTACTATGATGTATTATGATATGAAATTTTGATACTGGTGGTCAGGTATGAGGTGAGATATATTGAACATTGTTTCTCGGTGTTGTACCTAGTTACATGATAATGTCAAACACCAACGACCCACTCTTCTTCTCCTAACCATTCTTATTCCTACTTGAAATTTAATCATCAGTATAAATTACTATCCCTATAAACATAGAAAAAGTGATCATTCTAATCATATTTTTTAGGATATTATTTGGTTCAATATGCATTAATTCCATGGTGTATGGGATACTAATCTGGGGTTAGTCAAATTTTCCTATAATAGTAGTTACCAGTATTCCATTTGTATAGGCTCAATTAAATCTATTTATGGTCATCCATGTTATTATTATATATGTTGGGGAGAGGTAGGTGAGTCCTCCCAAGTGGATCCCAATCATATTTAAGGAAACAATATAGACTATTTTGTATGTTTTTAGAGATAATTACGAGTCTCCAAAAATCTTACACATATTTATATCCTCATCCCTTGGATGTCTCAATAGGTGACATCATGTTTTTAAAGGTATCACCCAATTTTGGACACATGATATTTAAAATTTAGGGGAATCTAACCTCACAATATATATGTCCCATGAAGTTATCAGAATGTTTTGGAAAGGATGCTTTCAGTGTTGAAAATGTAGGAGGGAGGAGAGTATAGAGCATATCCTCTTTGATGGGGACTTGGCTCATTTAGTGTGGAGCTTTCTGGGCACGAACATGAGGTACTCCACAGATGCTGACACCTACGACCAGTTTTTGGTTCAATGGTTTCAGAGGTGTGATGGAAACGAGAATGAGGCAGAGGCTCATGCTTTGTTTTATAATGCAGGTTGTTGGGTATTATGGGAAGCAAGGAATTGGGTGAGGTTCGAGGGTTCAGCGTCCACTGGGAGGATGGTGGGGGTAAGGATCATGTGTATATTGGTTGAGTTGGTGGGTCTTTCAAAATTTGGGGAGAAGGTACCGTCTTTACCTGTGCTGCAGTCCCCTGGGGATGTGGTTAGGCAGAGGGTTAGGCAAAGAGTCTCCAGGGAGCGTTGGGTCTGTTGGCTTCCTCTGTTTGAAGGTAATAAGCTGAATATTGATGGAGCATATGATGGGGATATCATGCGAGGTGGGGGGTGTTTCGCGATTACAGTGGTAGTGTGTTAATGGCTTCCTCGGCCATTTATTGGAGGGGAAGATCGGTACAGGAAGAGGCTCTGGAAGTCCTTTCAGGGGTGACACTATGTATTGAGATAGGGATTCACGTGGTGCAGGTTAAAACCGACTCGAAGATTGTTCATGATGCTTTGCATGGGTGAGGAATGACTCCGTGGGTGATTTCATACACTATTAGACAGATGCATAGACCTTATGAGAATCAAAGTCAAGGTAACGCACATGTGGAGGGAATGGAATAATATAGATGATTTTTTTGCTTCTATTGCGGTTCCTAGGGATCCTATGGTCTTGGTGTATAATGTGTCTCCCATTAGACCGTCGGGGGTGAATTTGATTAGGGGAGATGCCCTTGGGCTATATCATTTTCTCCCCCCTTAGGTGGGCCTTCGTTGTTTGTAGTTAAGTGCTTATGGAATAAAAATAGTTATATTAGATTAGGTATTTCATATATCTCAATTAATGAATTATCGCCTTGGTTTATCCCGTGTGATAAATTAGAAGAAGCTCGAATGAGAATAAGATGTATTGATTATCAAGAAAGAAATTTAGATCATTTATTTCTATGATAATTTTTCATTTTGATGTTAATTAATTCAGGTTGTGTTTTATAGAATCATCGATTTGAATCCAATTATATTTTGGAGTATTATTTTCACATGAGGGAACAATTAACTCATTGATTTTATTTTTAAACACCGACTACCTTTTCTTCGTGAAAAATTGATATTTTGTGGAGAATTTTCTCACCCATGATATAATTTCCAAGTATGAATTCCACATTTTACAATTTTTTATTATTATAATTCACTTTAGGGGGTTTTCATCAAAATTTCAAGAAAATCAGAAACATATGTAATAATGCATTTGGTGCAGAAATAGTTATTACAGTAATGAAAACCCAAAAAGAACAACATATTGAGTTAAAAATGTGATTTCTATAGTTGGGACATGATTTCTTTAACCATTCAACTAAATTTTCATAATGGCCTTGAGAAAAATATGTCGCCATTATGGTTAGTCAAAAATTTTGAGAATAGTACATTCTACTTGTATATTTGAAAATTAGAAAATAGTATTTTACCCCAATTCATAATTTATCCCCTAACCCTCATTTTTTACCACCAATAAACTACATCCTATCTCCACACATGATTATCCCTTGATCCACCTAATATATCTTTATTCCAAGTGGTAGTCTTCATGTTTCGTCAAGTAATATCCTTGAAAGTGTCCCCTTTACCCTTATTTTAGTTTCTTTTCTCTTATTTCAGGATTTTAACTTTTTATCAGAGCCATGGGTGCCTAGGGGTTACCTTATATGAATTTATAAGTATGGGTTTCAATTTTTATTTCTTCCTTTTACAATATATGAATATATTATTATTTTAATAAATTAGGATTCAGTTCATTTCCAAGTGGTTTTGATTGCTTGAGGTGGCCGGTTCCATTTAATCTTTCATTAGTTGGACTTTTGGGTTCTTGGATTTTGAGATTAAAATTTATAAATTATAATATATTAATTTATGTTGGTTCCTTGGACTAATTTTTTGAAACTTCATGTTTGATTACATTCATTATGTTAGGAAAATAAAAAGGCACATTCTATACCAAATGTGAAATTTTTAATTAATTTATTTATCAAATGTAAAATTCTATAATGATTTTTTATACTAGTTAAAACATGTTTGAACATTGGTACATGGGTAGGTGATCCTAAATCTGGATGGAGTCATTTCTGCTAGTTACATATGATTCCTTGACTAGTGAAGTAATTTATAGGGAGCCCCCAGTGGAAATTGAATTCATTTTATATCTATTCCACTAGACCACTATAAAAGTTACTAATTGGGTTTCCCTAGCCATAACATCCCTCAAATTTACTCCCATGATACAGGTTTATGAAAGTTAAATTTAAAAGATTATTTAATTTAATAAAGCCTTTATTTTTATTTTATATTCTAATATAGATAGTTAAAAAAACGTTATCATATATTATGTTCAAACTTACAAGATAATATTTTTTAACAGAGGATTTATATTGAACACTTGGTGTGGTCCTACTGGTCCTGTCTCTCACACCCTTAATACACCTTTGTGTGTATGAAGACCTTGTTTTATCTGATGCAAGAAAAAGAATGGAACTTATTACAGGAGGTGAATACTCATGCTAGGATAATTGGGTTATGCGGATATGAAATGGTGGAGTTATGACAAACCATGTCACATAGATATGCTTCTCAATTTTTTTGTTTATTTTGGGAAAAATTTTATAGAATTTTTATATGGATCTTGAATCAACTTCTTAGATCCTCATACTCTTTCTTTTTTAAGATTTATGGTTGTAATTGTATTTTTTTGGATGTGGTGGGTGATAGTTTATATTTATGGTTTCCATTATTTATATCATTTTTATATATTTTTAGTGAATCCATTTACAAAAGTGTATTACATGTTTCCAAGGCACTAGTTTCATTCACATGTGGATCAGAAATCCACATCAAAAAAATTCATAGGCTAGCTGAGGATCCCTATCCAGAGGCATCCTAGATTTTTTCATTATTTTTTACCATTTTGAAAAGTATATCTAGGACATACCAAAAATTTATCTATAATAATCCAATACTTATATAGTTTATAATTATTTATTTTTTATCAAATAAGACATAATTAAGACTCGTAATCATTTAATAATCCCTCAAATCCATATCATAGTAATTCAGTCTTCTATTCATCTCTACTTTTTTAAGTAAAGTCACACAATATACTTTCTATAGAACTTCCATAATGATTATAATGAATTTAACACACTCACTATAATCTTTATGTATTAATTTAAAGTATCTTCATGTGTGTGTGTATTTATCAATGTGCCCAACTTAGGTAGTGTTATAATATGGTTTTTCCACTTCATCAAAAAATAAAATTTATAATAGCAACAAGTTTAATCATGTTTATCTTGACACAAAATTTACAGTATATCCATTACTTTTTCATTACATGATTTACAAAATACATTATCAAACATAATCATGTTTGACCAAATAATATTCAATACACAATAATAATTTTATAATTCCAAAATAATCTTCTTCATTAGTGGTTTATAATGAATATCCTATGGTTAATTATAAATCAAACAAGAACCAATCCACTACAGATCCAATGATTAATAAAACATATTACAAATTCCACTATTTTAATTATAGAAAAAACATGTTGAAGAAAATAAATTTGTTGGACCAATATTTCTATTAATATTCTATTACCAATAATAACAAATAAATCTCTTAATTATAGCACCGTTTAGGTCACATTAAATTATTATAGGGGAATAATCTATAACATTCACCCATTTTGAAATTGAGAAACTCCCCATATTGAAAATAATATATCTTTTTTCAAAACAACCCACTTTGGAAAAAAAATAAAATAAGATAATTTTAAAAAAAATACTTGTTTAAATTTTATTGAACATGACTCCATCAATTGAGAGAATTGAATATTATGAAAAATTTCATGCTCCAAAAGATGTATATGGAAAATTAAAACACTATTTTACTTATAATAAAAATATCTACATGTTCTTCACTACTCTACCATTTTTGGGATGTAAATATATACTGGACACCTCCTGTGTTAAAAAAATTTTAGTGATCACAAATCTTACACATTATGTAAAGCATGATAATCCTGTTTAATCTAACTATAATCATGTGTATATATGATTAGACTTGTTATACTTTAAATAAACCTATCCAAGATCACAAGTGCTATGATTTTAAATTATTTTTAGTTTTTGTTATAATGGATTTCCTTGATAAATGATAACGTCTAATCTATTCTATGAATATCACTTTTTAAGTTTGTATAAAAATATTTGGCTATGTCTGGGAAACCGTGAGTCTACCACTAATTATGTTTTTTTGGAAAAGGACCCAGAAAATGTGACCCAGACACCGTGACCAAACACCATAACCCAGACAGCATGACCCAGAGACCGTGACAAGACACTATTATCTAGACACCGTGACCATCCAGACAAAGTGATTAGACACTGTGATCAAACAACGCATCTATGCTACTGATTTCTGATCTCTATACAACTGTCCCATCATAGCAGTTTCACAGCTCAAAGAAAAACAAGGAGTCACCATTTCAAGGAGACACCATTTCTTCGAGACAATGTTTCTAGACATACTATGACACCATTTATTAATTTGTTTTGTCATTTTTCAATTTAATTTCTTATAGTCATGATTTAAACATTTAAATGCACCGAAATAATTTATGTTTCTTTGTAGACATGTCACCTGATAGTATAAGGTAATAGGTTCATAATAAATTCATCGTATCAGCTCCAACACATGTATTCTAAGAATAAAAAGAACAATGTGGCCAAAAGAAACAATGGTGAAAAGGGTGAAAATAGGTAGAATAGAAAAACCAGTGTGTGTGTGTGTGATAACAAAGAACCACAAGCATTCATGAAAGAAGAACAAATACATGAAACCCGACCCTTCTGAAGAACACACGAAGAATAATCGAATACTAGAGTCGAGAACATTTTTGCACCATCAACTCCACGAATAACACGAACCAGATCTAGCTAATTTTTGATACTCCTTATTCTACAATAGGACGTGATTTATTTCATTTACTTCATCCTATAAGTCTAGATCTACAAATACTTTCACTCAGAGCACTTATAACATTATCTTATTATTTCAAATCTGTTGTGTATTATTTTTATCTTTCGAGAAGTGTGTGTGTGTCCGTATAAATACATGCATTTTATCTTGCACTAAACTGAAGTACACACGCTATCCCTTCCCATAAATCATTCTACACTTATGTATTCATATGGATATGTGTGGAAGAGGTCCCTGTGTGACCTGCTAGTTTATAACCACGAAGAAATGTGGAAGAGGTCGTGTGACCTGGATAGTCTTGTGAACTATTTTTAAACCAGATCTAGGGTGTGGATAAAGTTAATTTATATAAACTTCTTGGTGGTAGGTGATCACCAAGTGGAGTGGATTAGGTCTCATCTTGAGATTGAACCACTAGTTTTATATCTGTTGTGTTATTTAATTTAGTTTTCTCTATTTTACTATATAAGTAAGAAATCACAAAATTTACTTTGATAGTTAATCTTGGAAAGAAGTTATATTTTTTCCTTATTATAATATCTTCAAAAGTAATGTTAATAACCATTATTAAGATTACTGAGAATTAATCAATCTTTTGAGAAGTTATTTAAATAGTAAAACCTTCATTACCGTATTAATTTGATTAACTGTAATGTATTTAAATTTATTGGGGAACCATTTTAAGAATAATTTTTAAACATAATTTTCTTTAGATACTCAATTCACCCCCCTCTTGAGTACTATACTCCGACCAACATTTGGTATCAGGGGTTTATTTATTAAGACTCTCTTTGTGACCATATTCAACTGTGATTCTGGTTTTACGTTAAAGATCTGTAAATTTCTAATAATTCTAAATTTATTTATATTTTAAAGTATATCATTATTATGGATAATAGATTGGAAGGTGATGCAACAAACATTCCACCATTCATTAATGAAACCAATTATGCTCAATGGAAAATTAAAATGAAAATGTATTTAGAAAGTATGAGTTTTGAAATATGGTCTTCAATTATATATGAATATAGGATTCCTGTAACTAATAGAATCAATTGGGATGATCCAACCAAGTTTGCCTACAATAAAAATTACAAATCTATAAATGACTTATATTACACTTTAAGAGAAGAGGAATTTAATAGAATTTCTGCATGTAAAACCACCCATGAAATTTGGGATTCCTTGTCTATTTCATATGAATGAACTAATAGTTTAAAAGAAATGAGACTTAGTACTTTTACTATTAAATATGATAAATTTAAAATTAAACCTGATGATCTTTTTCTGACATGTATCCTAAGTTCAATGAAATTTTCAACATAATAATTTCTCATGGAAGGGAAGTCACTGCCAAAGAACAAATCATGAGGATTATCAGATGTCTACTTGACAGATGGAGAGGAACCTCTGTCTCTATTAGAGAGTCATGCCACATCAGCAAGATACATATAAAAGATATCATTGGAAAATTGATGATGTATGAAGAGGAGTTGAAAGTTAATAAATAAGAGGAGGATGAACCCAAAAGAAAATCAGTTGCGTTCAATACCACCACCTCTAAACACAAATAGAAATGAAAATTGGAAGTTTCTATAGAATGTTCCAGTAGTGAACAATCATCACATGACAGTGATGAGGAGATGGATCAATTACCCACAATATTTAAGATATTTTACAAGAAGAATATCATTTTCAAAAAGCCTAAATTTAACGGAAGATATGATCAAAAAGGAAGTTGGAAGAAGGATTGGAAAATAAGTGACAAGTCTGATGAGATTATCTGCTATGAATGTAAGCGAAAGGGACATATCAAGGATAACTGTCCCAAAATCAAGTACAAAAAGAAAAATGAGGACAAATATAGAAAGTATAAAAAGGAAATTAAAGAAACATGGAGTGATTTTTAGTATAGTTCAAGTGACTTATAATCTTCACATGATGAACATGATAACAAATCCAATATGTATTTTATGAAAAACACATATATGGTAACGCTGGAATATCTTGTACACAATTCCTATTATTCTGGAGAAAAGACAGAATCTGAAAATATTTCTAATGAAGAAATGTTTTAGTACTAAAATATGCTTGAAGATACATTCAATATACTAAAAGATAAATACAAGTGTATAAAGAAATAGTATGCTCTTACCTCAACTGTTAAAATTGAACATTGTGTAGAAATGGATAAAAATGATCAATTACTTAAAGAGAACAATGTGATAAATATATCTAATGAGTAATTAAAAAAGGCTCATGAATGGTTTACTAATGATAAATATAACCTGGTACAAATTCTAGGTAAATATATTACTTAAACATATACTACTGGCATTGTAAATCAATCTGGTAAAATAAATTTTGGATGAAATAATTTTGTTTCTACATCTAAGACATACAACTTTACTCCGAGTTCTAGAAAACATTTTGCTAGTTCATGTTATGATACACTCTCTACTGTTTTATGTTTTTATAGACCAAATAGAGTTTATTTTTCAACTAATATTCATAATTATTATAGGAAACCCATAATGATGATATGGGTTCCTAAATCAATAGTCACTAATATTACTAGACCCAAAAAAGTATGGGTACCAAAATCTTTTTTTATCTGACCATTTTATTGGAAAGTTTCTTAATGAGCTCCAGTAAAATCTTATGGTACTTGGACAGTGGGTGCTCAAGACACATGACATGAGACTATTCATGCTTCAAGAATTTAATAAAAATTGATGGAGGACATGTCAACTTTGGTGACAATGCAAAAGGAAAGATTATGAGCCTTGGCCAAATCGGTAACACTAACTCAGTTTTAAGTTCTAAAGTACATTTTTTAGATGGATTGAAATATAATCTTCTTAGTATTTCATAACTATGTGATGATGGATTTCATGTCAAATTTTAAAATCATGGTTTTAATGTTTTTAATTCTAAAAATTAATTAGTTTTTTATGCATTAAGAAATAAAAATATTTACATTCTTAACTTAGAATCATTAGTTTCTCAAAATGATTCATGTTTAAGTGCATTTCACAAAAAAATATTGGCTTTAGAATAGGAGAATACGACCCTGTAATACTCACTCTCTTAGAAAGTTAACAAGAAAATGTTTAGTTGAAGAACTACCCAAACATGAGTTTCTAAATGATAAAGTGTACAATCCTTGTCAAAAGGGAAAGCTGTTAAGTCAAAAGTCTTCTTTTGACTTCTATATCATGTTTTGGAAATCAAAAATGCATTCTATCATATTTTGGAAATTACATTTGTCTTCTATCATGTTTATCGTATCGTAATCTGTCAATCGTATCGTACTGACTCTGTCAATCGTATCGTACTGACTATATCAATCGTATCGTACTGACTCTGTCAATCGTACCATACTGACTCTGTCAATCGTATCGTACTGACTCTTCTATTCAGATATTCATTATTTGTTTTGGTAATTAGTCAAAAACACTCACTACATATGAATCGTACTCATGTTTTTCATTTCTATATATCTCTTGTCCTAACAAAACGATGTCGTTGAGTTAGTTGCAAACTAATAAAAATGATGGCGTGCTTTCTATTTCAATATGAACATTGGAGGCAATATGACCGTTGGAACCCGATGCCTATAAATAGGAGGTCATTTGATGCTGAGAGTACAATGATGAACGAAGAGAACGAATGATGAGACTCTGTGAACTACCAAGATTCTAGAGAGAGACACTGTGACTTCTCTCATCTGCCTTGCGCGTCCGATCATCGTATCGAGGGCTTTCATGTAATTGAAAGACAGAGGTGCCGATTACCTACAAAATCGAGGGCTGCCGGGGATAGGCAGACAGACGTTCCGATCATCGTATCGAGGGCTTCTGGCGATAGGTAGACAGACGTGCCGATCATCGTATCGAGGGCTACCAGGGATAGGCAGACAGACGTGCCGATCATCGTATCGAGGGCTCACCAAGGTGTTGGTGAGACAGAAATTTTATCCTAGGTGAAAGGATAACCCTTCTCTTTGGGTTAAAAGAATTGTAATACTTTTACATTTCCGCTGTTACTAGTATTAGAAAGGGATTAGTATTGTTTCCTTTCTTGTTTACATATTCAATTGTAATTGTTTCAATTACAATCATTCTATTACATTTTGTATTGATTGATTCTATACGCTTTAAGGTAGAATCATTCATCTTTGTATTTCTCTGATTATTGTGTTCACCTTGAATACAATTGTTTTACATTACATTTGTATTACAATACATCATACCTTTAATATTCAATACAATTGTGGGTGTTTTTACTTGTATTAGTTTAAGATCATTTAAACTAATCTCTTTGTTGCTAAAACTCAAAGGTTTTTAAATCTAAAATTCACCCCCCCCCATCTTGTATTGTTCCATCTAATAGACATACATATACATATATTCGATCCAAAAATTGGTATCAAAGGAGGTTTTCCACTAGTTTATATTACTAGCCTTATTTCTTAATACTATCTTGAATACTTACTACACTAACATGTGGAGTGGAAAAGTTGTGTTGTTGTATTAGATAGAAGGAATGAATATCGGGTCAATAGATAATCTGAATCCTTCTAGACCACCAATCTTTGATGGGAATGATTATGAGTATGGGAGAGATCGTATGAAGACTTTCGTTATCAATACTGGTGTAGACAATTTTATTATGCTTACTGGGGGTTACAAAATTCCTGACAAAGAAGTTAGTACTTTCACCAACCAAGAGAATCCAGAATATCAACTGAATTACAAGGTACGCAATACTTTATTATTCTCTATGACCTGGAATATATATAGTCAGATATCTTCATGTGAAGCAGCCAACTGTATTTGGAAGAAATTAGAAGTTACTCATTTTGGTACATCCAAGGTTATAGAAACAAGGAGGGCAATGCTTCGAGCAGAGTATCATGGATTTTTTTTTCTTTATGGAGAGCCAGTATGTAAAGTGAAACAAAGGTTTATGATGATTGTAAACAGCTTACAATCTATGGGAGAAAAATGTCTTGATGATGAAGCTCTTGTTGACAAAATTATAGATATAATGCCAAATGAATGGGAGTCAAAAAGAACAGCTATTGATGAAAATAGAAAAGTCTCCCAGATTACTCTTGATGAACTCTTTGGAACTCTTCTACGGTATGAGACAAGAATGAAGAGAGATGTTGATTTCAATAAGAAGAAGAATTGGAAATGGAAGTGTAGCTTTTGCATCTAAAGCTAAAACACCTGAAAGGCTTACAAGGTCTAAATCCAAGAAAGTTGTTATATCTGATTCAAGTGATTGTAATATTTCAGAAAATGAGTTATCCAATCTTGCTCTAAGGATGAAAAAGATTGTGGGAAAGAAATAATTTCAATATAGATTCAAAAAGAAAGATAGGAAAGATTCAGAGGTAACTTGTTATGAATGCAAGAAAGCAGGACATATAAGGCCAGATTGTCCTTTACTGAAGAGGAAAGGTAGAAAAGAGAAACAATCTGAAAGAAACAAGAAAAGGTTTTATAATACAAAGAATGTCTTGAAAGAAAATGATACGTGGAGTGCTATTGGTAGTGATTCCTCAGATGATTCTTCGGAATATGAGACATTAGGACTGAGAAATATTGGACTTCTAGCCAGACTACCAATTGAACATCATTATCTCATGGCTAAGGTAGATAATGCTGAAGCTATTACAAATGTCTCATTGAATGCAAATTGTACTGATAATAGATATTATGAATCTTCAAATGATGAATCCTCATCATCAGAGGATGATGCATTACCTTCTTTTTAAGAGGTCTCTAGATTTTCTAAGTTACTTGAAAATGAAAATTCTAAACTTAAAAAGAGATTTGAAAAAGCAAATTCTAGAATTTAAATCTTGAATAAAGAAGTATCAGATCTTTCTAAAGATATTTTTGTGAAAACTTCTGATTTTGAAAGTATTTTAAAAACCCTTGAGAAAGTTAAATTCGATAAGGATAAACTTTCTAAGGATCCGGAAACTGTAATTTCAAAGAAAAATATTTTTGAGTCTAACTCTAGTTCAAATTCAAATGTTTTGGAAAATAATAATTTGGTTTTAAAACTGAAGTCAAAGATTTTACCTTTGAAAAAGTGTTTGCCAAACTTTAGTCATGGAAAAGAAAACTTTGATAGGATGTATTCTCAAATTTGACCTATGAGAAATCGTTCTGGTCTTGGTTATACTTATTCCAAACCTGTTTTTAGAAATAACTATTTTGTTCCTCAAAAAACC
The DNA here is from genome assembly GCA_963277665.1 of Viscum album. Taxonomy (NCBI): domain Eukaryota; kingdom Viridiplantae; phylum Streptophyta; class Magnoliopsida; order Santalales; family Viscaceae; genus Viscum; species Viscum album. The sequence continues at coordinate 353,197,236 of OY728162.1, forward strand.
ATTTTTTGTTCTATGTGTCAATGTGGTGGACACTGGAGAAGAGATTGTTCTCTTCACAAAACTCAATCTTTTGGATTTCATAAAGCTCATTTTGAAAAACAAATGTGGATTCCTAAAATTCATTTATCTAACCCAACTAGATCCAGACAAGTTTGGATTCCAAAAATCTAATTGTTTCTTTTTCAGGAAAACGAGAAGTGTACCAATAAGAACATTTGGTACATGGATAGTGGTTGTTCTCAACATATGACTGGAAACAAAGATTTCTTTTAAAAGGTTATCAAAACAAAAGGTGGAAAAGTTACCTTCGGAGATAATGCCCAAGGAATGATTGTTGGTATAGGTAATATTGTTTTTCTTGGAAATGTTATTATTTCAAAATTTTTGTTTGTTAAAGGTCTTAGGTACAATCTCATCAGCATAAGTCAATTATGTGATGAAGGTTACCTTTTGAATTTTAGAAATGATAAGTGTCTAGTTCACAATTCCAAGGATGAGTTCATTCTATCTACCCATAGGCAAGAGAATGTTTACACTATTAATTTAGAAGACCTTAGGAACCAAAAATTACCTTGCTTAAGTGTAATAGAAGACCAATCGTGGCTATGGAATAGGAGACTAGGACACTGTAATATGAGAAACCTAAGAAAACTCTCAATGAAAGGACTTGTAAAAGGGCTACCGGACCTTAGATATGATTCTCCAAAAGTCTGTAATCCTTGTCAATTTAGCAAGCAACATAAAACTATCTTTAAACCAATTAATGAAGTTTCAACTTCTAATGCATTACAGCTTGTGCATATGGATCTGTTTGGTCCTTCACAATCTGGAAGCATTGGAGGCAAATACTATGTATTTGTTTTAGTTGATGACTTTACTAGATTTACATGGGTCTATTTTCTCACAAAGAAATCTGAAGCCTTTTCCTATTTCAAAACTTTTAGATCCCAACTTAAAAATGTGAAAAACCTACAATTGATAACTATTCATAGTGATCATGGTGGTGAATTTCAAAACACATATTTTGAAACCTTTTGTAGTAAGAAAGGTATTACTCACAATTTCTCAGCTCCAAGAACTCCTCAGCAAAATGGTGTTGTTGAAAGAAGAAATCGTATTCTTCAGGAAATGACTCGAACCATGTTGAGTGAATACTCAATTACTAAGCACTTTTGGGCTGAAGCTGTTAGTACTGCCTGTTATACTATAAATCGTGTTTTAACTAGACCATTTCTTAATAAAACTCCTTATGAGTTATGGACTGGCCGAAAACCTAAAGTTTCATACTTCAAAGTTTTTGGATGCAAAGTATTCATTCTGAATACAAAAGATAATCTTCACAAATTTGCACCAAAATCTGATGAAGGAATATTTCTAGGCTATTCTACAACCTCTATGGCTTATAGAGTTTTCAATAAAAACACTTGTACTGTTGAGGAAACAGTACATGTAAAATTTGATGAAACTGATCATTTTGTTTTCAACCAACCCAATCCTAAAGTTTCGGATGTGTTTTCTAAAAATGTTTATCAACCTTTATTAGAAGAGCATTCTGATAAGGAAAATGTTCAAGAATGTATTCCTAAAACATTTACCACAGAAGATTTTCTACCATATGTTGATGAACAGGTTTTACAAAACCCAAATCAATTGTTTCTTAGGAATCATCCCAGTGATGACATTATTGGTGATATAAATCAACCTGTAAGGACCAGAAATTCCTTAAGAAATGAAATGGAACATCTTTATTTTCATTCCCAATTTGAACCTAAAAGTCCAAGTGAGGCCTTAGGTGATGATGATTAGATCAAAGCAATTCAAGATGAACTAAATGAATTTGAAAGGAATCAAGTCTGGACATTTGTTGAAAGTCCTAAAGAAACAACTGTGATTGGTGTAAAATGGGTTTTCAGAAACAAGTGTGATGAAAATGGAATCATTGTAAGAAATAAAGCAAGACTTGTAGCTAAAGGCTATAATAAACAAGAGGGAATAGAGTATGAAGAAACATATGCTCCTGTAGCTAGACTTGAATCTATTCATATTCTATTAGCCTTCGCAGCATATTTAAAATTCAAACTATTTCAAATGGATGTGAAATGTGCTTTTCTAAATGGTTTTGTTCAAGAATAAGTTTTTGTAGAACAACCTTCTGGTTTTCAAGACCCAAAACATCCTGATCATGTTTTTAAACATACCAAGGCTCTATATGGTCTTAAACAAGCCCCTATAGCATGGTATGATAGACTTACATGATTTCTTTTACAAAAAAATTATACAAAAGGTATAGAAGATCCAACTATTTTTATCAAAATGGAAAACAAAAATGTTTTGATTGTCCAAATCTATGTTGATGACATCATATTTGGATCAACTCAGAAATCTTTAACTAATTCATTTGCAAAATTAATGAAATCTGAGTTTGAAATGAGTATGATGGGTGAGTTAACATTCTTTCTACGTCTTCAAATTTCTCAAAAACCAGAAGGAACTTATATATCTCAACATAAGTATATTAAAGACTTACTCAAAAAGTATGGATTCGACAAAACTAAAAGTATTAGCACCCCAATTGGTACCTCAAATACTCTTGATCTTGATGAAAATGGGAAACCCGTAGATCAAACAAATTTTAGAGGTATGATAGGATGTTTGCTATACTTGAAAGCTAGTCGACCCGACTTGATGTTTTCTGTATGCTTATGTGCAAGATATCAATCTAATCCAAAAGATTCTCACTTAAAAGATGTAAATAGAATCATTCGGTATTTAAAAGACACTACGGATTTAGGTATTTTCTACTCTTCTGGAAATGATTTTTTTTAAAAAGTTTTTCAGATGCAGACTTTGGTGGTTGTAGAATGGATAGAAAAAGTACATCTGGAACATGTCATTTCTTAGGAGATTCTTTGGTTTCTTGGTCTTGCAAGAAACAACACTCAGTAGCACTCTCCACTGCTGAAGCTGAATATATAGCAGCTGGAAGTTGCTGTGCTCAAGTATTGTGGATGCAGCACACACTCACTGACTATGGTTTGAGTTTCTCCAAAACTCAAATTCTTTGTGATAATACAAGTGCTATAGCTCTTAGTAAAAACCCAAAACATCACTCACGTGTAAAACACATAGATGTTAGGCATCACTTTCTTAGGGATCACACACAAAAAGGAGATATTATTTTAAAATTCATCGGAATGCAAGAACAACTTGCTGACATTTTTACAAAACCTTTACCTTCCGATAGATTTGAATATATAAAACAGAAGATAGGAATGATTACATTAAAATAATCATTCATATCTACTTCATGTTTTAAATCTCTCCTAATAGTAAGAAACTCCTAGGAGAAAGGGGGAGGACATTTCTTTCTATCTTTATGTTTATTTTTATTATATGTTCTTTAACTATTTACACTTTGTATTGTGTATTTTTTTTCCCTGTTTATCGTATTGACAGTTTTATCATTTCGTTCATTTTTCCTGTTTATCGTATTGACAGTTTTATAGTATCATTTACTATCGACCGATGATGGTAATCAAATTCTTTTCCATCATATTGACCGATGATGGTATTGAATTTCTTTTCCATCGTACCAATCAATCAATCGTATTGAATCAACCGATGATGGTATTGAATTTCTTTTCCATCATACCAATCAATCAATAGTATTGTATCGAACGATGATGGTATTGAATTTCTTTTCCATCGTATCAATAGTATTGTATCGACCGATGATGGTATTGAGATTGTTTTCCATCGTACTGTCAGTTCATGGTAACGAGATTGTTTTCCATCGTATTGTCAGTTCATGGTAACAAGATTGTTTTCTATCGTACGGTCAGTTCATAGTAATGACTTTGTTTTCCATCGGCATGATGATGTTTCTTTTTGTTTCCTTACGATTGTATTTTCTTTTGATTGATATCAAAACCAACAATTACCTTTTGTTCTCCGACAGGTATTTTTTTCATTTTTTTAAATTTCTTTATTCTTTGTTTTAATCTTAACGATTGATATGGTTTTCTCTAATCTTGACCGTAGAAGATCAATGGTCACCCTTTTTTGACCGTAGAAGACCAACAGTCACCCCTTTATCTCCTATAAATAGAACCCCTCCCCTCCCCAAACCCATATTGGTTTTTCGGGATTTCAGGCGAAGCTCTGCTCCACCAACTATAAATCATCGTACGATCTTCTCATCGGCAGAACCTTTATGTCTCAATCCTCTGCTAACACTCCCGCCGAAATGTCTTCAAAGACTTTTACAGAAAAAGACTTTAACAGAGAAAGGTTAGTATCTCGAGACTTTTCTGATACGTATGATTCTACAATCAGGAGGATCATTTTGTTTCAAGGATGGGAACATCTGTGTGTTGAAAAGACTGATTCTCAAGATCCAATTCTTTTTGATGACGTTTGTCAGTTTTACAAAACCGTTTATTTCGACAAAGACATGACTATAAACTTTGCTGTGTACGATAGAAAATTGTCTATGTCTGTGAAACAAGCGGCACATTTTCTAAATGTTTCTATAGAAGGGGATTCTTTCTTTCCATCGCACAAACTACCAGAGGATGTTGGTACGTTTAATAGAGAAAGTGATGAAAAGGCTTTGTTTTTTATTAATGAAGAAAAGATAAAAGTGTCTCATCTTTCTCCGGACAATCGTTTTGTAACTTTATGGATTCAAGGTTTTCTTATCCCAAGGAAAGGGGATAGAGAAACTCTGAAAGTTTCTGATATCTTTATGCTTGAATATCATGTGAATACGAGAAAAGTAAATCTCATGGGATATGTTTTTGAAACCATTAATAATGTCAAGACAGGAGGGATTAAGTCCCAGATGATTATGTATCCAGCTATCCTTACGATGTTCATTCTCGAACGTATTAAGTTCTGTAACATTCCTTTGAAAGGAAACACCATAGATTTGAAGCTCTGATGGATCAGTAAGAGTACGATGAAAAAGCTGAATGTTTGTTTTGATCCGAATTCAAAACTTTTTGTTGGAGATGTAGAAGATGAATTGGATCAGAATCAATCGGCACCTATGCCAGCCAAAGACATTCAATCTACCGGTGTTACTCAAAAGCCTGATCCGCAAACTAGTTCAAAGCCGAAGAAGAAACCAAGGTACAGTAAGGAAGTTGTAGCAAAATGGAGAAAGGATAAGGAACAGAGAAAAGAAGGTGATCCGAAGTTTGGTCTTGACCCTGCTGAGGCTTTTGCAGAACGAGTAAGGGTAGAAGAAACCCTTCAGGCTGAAAAGAATAAGAAGCTTCTTTTAAAAAGTAAGGCTCAGGACTTTGATGTCTCTAAAATCTTGAAAGCGGTTGAGGATGCCAGAGCCCAATTATCAGAAGAAGTGCACCCAGAGACCATCGTACAGAGTCTCCCTGAGGAAGTAAAACAAAAAACAGTGATGGAAGAGATAGAAGAGCAAGAAGAAGAAGGAGAATTTCTTCTAGAATTTCTTCAAAGTTCAAAGAAGAGTAGAGAAGAATCGTCTCAAAAGCTGAGTGAAGGCATCCAACAAACTCCTCATGCCGATCAAGTACGATCTCCGGACAGAATGTCATCTCAAGAAAAGCAAGGTACTCAATCCTCTCACTCTGATAAAGTTGTTATCATTAGTGACAAAGTGGAAGAAGAAAGAAAGCAGAATGAAAAAGAAAAAGGAAACCAGCCAGTTGTTGACTCAAGAAAATCGTATGAACTAGCATCGTATGATGAAGATACTGATTCAGAGCATACAATCTCTCTCAAGAAATGTGATTACATTGTTCATGTTTTGATAAGGGTTGAGAAGACTATTCCCTATTTCCCGAGGATGGAAGGGAAGATTGATTTTATTTCTGACAATCAAAAGAAGAAGTTTGGCTCTATGAAAGAATTAAGGAAGAATGTTTTGTCAGTAGAAGCCGATTTGAAAGTTCTTTCAGAAAGCTCGGTTGCTCATAAGAAGGCTTGCAATAAAATGACCAAGTGGTCGTACAAATCAGAGAGCTCAATCAATGATCATGAATTAGCTATTGAAGATATAATAAGGTTATCAAATGAGCTTGCAATTGCTTTCAAAAAGCTTGATAGAGAAACAGTTGAAAGGTTTAATCTTTTGTCTTCTCAAAGAGCCGATGTTCCTTCAGTAAAGGATTTGCAAGAAAGAATGAATGTTTTTCAATCTGAATTCTCGAAGGTTTCATCTTTCAAAGATGAAATGATTTTGCTGAAGAATCAAAATTCTGTGTTGTCCAAAGATAACAAGAATCTGCAAAACAGAATTGATACCCTTGAAGAAGTAATCAGAGTTCAGGAGGAGACTATCAGAAATCAAGATCAGATTTTTGCGGACCAACAAGAGATTCTTAAAACTCAGGGAGAATCAATTTCTGAAGAAAAGAAGGAGATCAAGAAGATGGAAGTTGTTATTCATGAGCATATAAAGAAGGAGAAGGAAAGAGAAAACTAATGATTGTTGTATTTGTTTTCTTTTGGAACTTGTTTTTGTTTTGTAATGACTCTTATGATCCTTTTCTTTTATCCATTGTCTTGTATTGATTTACTAACTCTTTCGGACAATTCAAGATTACTCCTTTCTTTTTGTAAATCACAAAGGGGGATAATGTTTACAAAGGGGAGAATGTTTTACAAAGGGGGAGAATGCTTTACAATGCTCTTAAGGAAAATCTACGAATACAATCCTTAGGAAAGTCCATACCTAAGGGGGAGTTAGTTGTATTCAATTTCTTATTCTGAAGATTTTTCAATAACTCAGGGGGAGATAAGTATTTCTTGTTACATTTACTTTGTGTGTTGTGCTTTCCAAAAAAGGGGGAGATTGTTAAGACAAAGTCTTCTTTTGACTTCTATATCATGTTTTGGAAATCACAAATGCATTCTATCATATTTTGGAAATTACATTTGTCTTCTATCATGTTTATCGTATCGTACTCTGTCAATTATATCGTGCTGACTCTGTCAATCGTATCGTACTGACTCTGTCAATCGTATCGTACTGACTCTGTCAATCGTACCCTACTGACTCTGTCAATCATATCGTACTGACTCTGCTATTCAGATATTCATTATTTGTTTTGGTACTTAGTCAAAAACACTCACTACATATGAATCGTACTCATGTTTTTCATTTCTATATATCTCTTGTCCTAACAAAACGATGTCGTTGAGTTAGTTGCAAACTAATCAAAACGATGTCGTGCTTTCTGTTTCAATATTACCGTTGGAGGCAATATAACCATTGGAACCTGATGCCTATAAATAGGAGGTCATTTGAAGCTGAGAGTACAATGATGAACGAAGAGAACGAATGAAGAGACTTTGTGAACTACCAAGATTCTAGAGAGAGACACTGTGACTTCTCTCATCTGCCTTGAGCGTCCAATCATCGTATCGAGGGCTTTCAAGTAATTGAAAGATAGAGGTGCCGATTACCTACAAAATCGAGGGCTGCTGGGGATAGGCAGACAGACGTGCCGATCATCGTATCGAGGGCTGCCAGGGATAGGCAGACAGACGTGCCGATCATCGTATCGAGGGCTGCCGGGGATAGGCAGACAGACGTGCCGATCATCGTATAGAGGGCTTCCAGGGATAGGCAGACAGACGTGCCAATCATCGTATCGAGGGCTCACCATGGTGTTGGTGAGACAGACCTTTTATCCTAGGTGAAAGGATAACCCTTCTCTTTGGGTTAAAAGAATTGTAATACTTTTACATTTCCGCTGTTACTTGTATTAGAAAGGGATTAGTAATGTTTCCTTTCTTCTTTACATATTCAATTGTAATTGTTTCTATTACAATCATTATATTACATTTTCTATTGATTTATTCTATACGCTTTAAGGTAGAATCATTCATCATTGTATTACTCTGATTATTGTGTTCACCTTGAATACAATTGTTTTACATTACATTTTTATTACAATACATCATACCTTTTATATTCAATAAAATTGTGGGTGTTTGTACTTGTATTAGTTTAAGATCATTTAAACTAATCTCTTTGTTTCTAAAACTCAAAGGTTTTTAAATCTACAATTCACCCCCCCCCCTCTTGTATTGTTCCATCTAATAGACATACATATACATATATTCAATCCAACAAAAGCAACACAAAATTTCCTTCAAACCAAAGAACGAAGTGTCAACTTCTAAACCCCTCGAATTAGTTCACATGGATCTTTAGACCATCTAGAGTTTCTAGTTTAAATGGGAAGCACTCTATTTATGTTCTTGTAGATTAATTTTCTAGATACACTTGGACTTTTCTTTTGGCTCGTAAAAGTGAAGCCAGCTCTCATTTTACCAAATATTCCAAAAATGTAGAAAATATTAATGGACTTAGAGTTAAATCTTTAAAAAGTTATCATGGATATTAGTTTAAAAATCATGAGTTTGAATCTTTTTTCCCACAAAATGGCTATAATCATGATTTATCTGCCTCTATAACACCTCAACCAAAAGGAGTTATAGAAAGCAGAAATAGAACCCTACAAGAGAATTCTTGAACCATGCATAGTGAATATGACATACCTATTTATTTTTAGGCTAAAGCTATAAATACATCATTCTCTATTATCAATAGAGAGTTGATTAGACATATTCTTAAAAGAAATCTATATGAGTTGTAGAACAATAGGAATCCCAGAGTTAGCTACTTCAATGTTTTTGGTTGCAATGTTTATATCCTTAATACTAATGATAATCTTGAATATTTTGTATCCAAGAGTGATGAATGAATATTTTTAGAATATTAAATATCTAGTAAATCCTAGACAGTGTTTAATAAAATTACTAAATATGTGGAAGAATTTTTCAATGTCATATTTGATGAAACAAATCCACATGAGCCTAAAACCACTCTAAAGATCATTGAAGATGATGTGGAAATTAATTAAAAATCCTTTAACCATCCTGTAAAGGAATATGTGAAAACATCTAGTTCTAAAAACTCTATAGATTCAGGTCACAATGAACCTAACCCTGTTAAAGAACCTAAAATCACCAGTCCTTCCTTTTCTAGAGCTGTGAGAACTCTTAAGAACCATCCTTTAGATGCAGCAGTAGTAGACTTAGATAAAGGAACTCAAACTAGAGATTATCTTAGAAATCAGGTTGAACATCAAGTCTTCCTGTAACAACTTTAACCAAAAAACATTAATTATGCTATCAATGATGAATTTTGGGTGATGACTATGCAAGAAAAACATAATCAGTTTGAAAGGAAAATTTTTTGGTAACTTGTTGACAGGACCAAAGAAACATTCACCATAGACACAAAATGGGTGTTTAGAAATAAGGTAGATGAATTTGGTAATATAGTTAGAAACAAGGCTAGGTTGGTTGCAAAAGTCTGTAGTCAAGAAAAATGAATTGAATATGAGGTGCCCTTTTCACCAATATCCATACTTAATGCCATCAGAATTATACTTTCTTATTCTACACATCGAAATTTAAAACTATATCAAATGGATGTCAAAAGTGAATTTCTAAATGGGTATATAGTTGAAGATGTATTTGTTGAGAAACCCCCTAGTTTTACAAACCCTCATTTCCCAAAGAATATTTTAAAATTATTAGAAGCTTAATATGGTTTAAAATAAGCTCCAAGAGCCTCGTATGATAGACTGTGTAATTTTTTAATTTTAAAAGGTTTTACAAAAGGAATATCTAATCCTACCCTTTTTATAAAATAAATTAACAATGGTGTTTTAGAAGTTCAAATTTATGAAGATAAAATTATCTTTGGATCTTCAAAAAATTATTTGTATATTTAATTTTCTAAAATGATGCAAAACAAAGTTGAAATGAGTTTAATGGGTGAACACAAATTATTTATTGGATTTCAAAATTTCCAAAATAATAATGGCATTATTTTCAATCAAAGAAAATATACTAGATATCTAATAAAACGTTTTGGATTGGATAATACTAAAAGTAGTGACACTCCAATGGGTACTACTTGTAAGTTGGATCTTGATGAAAATGGAAAATCTATTGATCAAACCACTTATAGATGAATCATTGGAATCTTACTCTACTTAACTACTAGTCGACCTGACATTCTGTTTAGTGTGTGTCTGTGTGCTCATATTCAAGAAAATACTAAGGAATCTAATTTAAATTTTATTAAAAGAATCTTCAAACACCTTAAGAATACACCCAATCATGGTCTATTCTATCCTAGAGGAAAATTATCTGAGTTAGTGAGTTATTATGATGCTAACTTAGGTGGATATAAGTTAGATAGAAAAATCACCTTTGGAACATGTCATTTTTAGGCAAGTCGTTAGTATCATGGTGTAGTAAGAAAAAAAACTCTGTTGGATTATCTACTAGAGAAGCTGAATACATAGCTGTCGTTTGTTGTTGAGAAAAGTTTTTTTGGATGAAACACATTACTAGATTACGGATAACAATTCAGACATCGACCTATAAGTTGTTATAATAAAAGTGCTATTAACATATCAAAAATTCTTGTTTCACACTCTAGGAGAAAACTTATTGATGTAAGACATCACTTTTTGAGAGATCATTATCTAAAAGTTGACATAACTTTAGAATTCATTGGAAATTAATATCATCTCATTGATATACTCACCATACCATTAAATTCTGAAAGAATAGATTACATCATATATGAATTGGGAATGAAAATCTTAAGTAGTAAGTTTAATGTTTCATAGTTTATAGTTTCACAAGTCACTATCTAACAGTTCTATAATTTTAATATCTTAAGATTTGTTGTTTCATGTTTAGGATATCATAGTCACTATTTCTCAATTACTGTCTGGCACTTACTGTCTCAAACAATACGGTCACATACTTTAGAAATCACACAATTACAGTCTCACTATGAAAGCTAGTTATAGTCTCACCGTGAAATCTAATTACATTCTCAACGTGAAAGTCAATTATTGTCTCACTATAGAGACACTTCATTTTTTTATTTATACATTATAACCCATATCGCAGTAATTAATTATTTTACCCCTTTACTTTCCCGATTTTTTGATCCCACAATAATTGATATCCCTAAATGATAAAAACTAAAGAAGTTTCACTCGTTCTTCACTCGATCCCTCTTCTCTCAAACCGTAAGCTCTCTCTCTACCATTTAGTTTTCTATCTCTCTCTCTCTTGAACTATTGTTGAATGCTCATAATGAAAAACCCATCATCATCAACTCCTGAGAAGCATGGTTCAAAGAATAAGTTGAAAATAGCACTGAAGTTAGTGCCCAAAGGTCCTCTGAATCTGAATATGGTAGACAGAATAGTGTTAACCAAAAAAGAGATATACCCTTAGTGGATTCTATCGAGTATGTATTTGGTATTGAAATTACATAAATCGAAAGGACGGTTATATTGGTTCACAAAGGAGGATATGCCAATTTACCTGAAACTAGTTGAACAATTTTACTAGTATGTTCAATTCTCTTTTGATTTAGAAGATGACTATGTTGTGAGAAGTTCGATGAATGGCCAGAGATGCACACTTTCTTCAAGGTTATGGGCTTCATGCCTTAGGATACCTCATGATGGTATTTTTATAGACTACCAGATATGTCATCCACCTCCATGTGAGATATTTGTTTTGGAAGAAGTATTGGGAAGCTTAACTAGGAATGAAACAAAGAAAAGATTCATTATTACTGAGCTATATGGTGAAACTATGCTTCCATTTAAGTTTGTTTAGAATCTAATTAGCCCTATAAATGGTGATTTTTCTACGCTCATGTATAAATATGTATTTTTGATACATCTCATGAAAAATGTACATAAGATGAACCTGTGAAAATATTTTATACACTATATGTGTGAGATGATCAAAAAAACCTCCAAGCAAACCTTTCTATTCAATTCAAGGTTTATCATATATATACGTAATGCAAAAGGGTTGGTTGGACTAGGTGAAGAATCTATTAAGGATTATGAGTTTTTTCTTTCTAAAGTTACAATAAAGAGAATGAAAATCAGTTGGAATCCACAAAAAAAAGCTTGGGTAGAAGATTATAATAGGGTTTATGAAATGTTTAATCTAGTGGAACACTTTTTAATACCTAAGGATATTTCTGATCCGGGTCTAGAACCAGATGAGATTGTTGATTATTCTAATGAGGATGAAGAGGAAGTGGTTTTTTGTAACTTCAAGAGAAATTGTTCTGGTTGAGAAAGATAGTGAATTTTCTCCTCAAGTATTAATTAAGAAGAAAATACCTATTCCTGAAGACTTTGCTGAATTGAAAGAATAACATTCTATTGAAGAAGAATCTATTTCCAAGGAAAATGAAAAGGTTTTTATAAAAGATAATATAGAAGAACTTTTGTTGTGCAAGAAGTTTCTCTTGAGGAACTCCCAGAAGAACAATCCATTCCTGAAAATTATTCCATCTACAAAAGAGAGAATAGAGAAGTCCTTTTGGTTTGATAGAAAGGATATGGGTGAGGATATGGGGGATTAAATCTTGGAAATAGAGCAAGGATCAAAATCTTTCATCCCCAAGAATGATCCACCTATTAAGGGGGTGAAACACCTGAATCCGGAACCTGTTGAAGTCTCAAATACCATTGATCTATTATCAGTGTATACATGGTATAAATTCCCTAGTTATTTTTGATGTGAATGATTCATAAGAAGTCTCAGTAAAAGGTATTGATCTGTTTACTATGTTTTAATTAAAACTAGTATCTGAACCTAATGCTATAACTACCAAAGATCATGAGGCTATCTAAGCTTCTATCCCTGAACCTTCAGAAGAACCTCTAAACATGGTGAATAAGGATTATTTGAAAGCATTTTGAGCTACCCTATTAGTTGGAGATAAAAAACTCATGAATACCGAACCGACTCCTCTAACAAATTTAATTGAAAGAGATACTTCCCTATTATTGGAAGATATCATATTGTAGATTCAGCCCATGATGCTTCATGATATTCAAGATATCAGAGTTCAGAACAAATAGTTATGTGATGAATTTAGAAACAATCAGAGGTATGGTTGAAGATATGTAGAGAGTAATGAACTCAATACCAGAACCTATTTCTTATCCTGTTGAGGATGTTGTTAGACAGGTTCCATAGGATTTAGCCTACCTAATTAAACATAATCTCACTTCCTTAGAAGACAAGGTAGTTGAAAGAAACAATCACACTATTCAAGAAATTCGTGAACTTGTTATTGGTATTAACAAGTTGACTGATGAGTATAAGGGATGTCTCTAGAAATTTCTAAATCAACTAAAATCCCTTACATTAGCTGTTACTGATTCTCATACTTCTGGACAACCATCTAGTCACTCTTTAGATAGCGATATTATCAGAACAATTGCCATAGAAGAACTTTAATATGTTCTCAATGGCTTTAACAACTAATCTCTATCTAAAGTGGTTAAGAATAGTGAAAGAGTTTTTGATTTGGTGAGAAAAATTTCAAGATTTCCCATTATCCTGAGCAAGATATTTTAAATAAGGTGGATTTATACTTCAATTGGATATTTTCTAAGAATGACATGACCAACCATTTCAAGTACCTCTTAGAGAATCTAAGAATTCATCCTGTCACTCAAGCTCTCAAAACTCATGTCCAAAAGCTCAAAGATTTCACTCCCTTGTTTGATAAGCTTATAGATAACAAGGATGACTTTGAGAAAGCCATGAAATATGGTGGTGAGATCATTGATGACTTCTTCAATCTTTTGTGGCCTTATCTTCATGTCCAGAGTACTTCCATTATTTCTCTTGGAGCTGCACCCCTAAGATATGGTTTGCCTACCTTCTCATCATATGACATTGCCTCTACATCTATGTCTATCTCTCAAGAACTCAGTCAGATCCGACATATTATCCTCGATCAATAGTTTCCTTGGTCTTACTTTGCACCTACTTTGGACCCTTCTATTTTTGAAGGACTCCGTTTACCTTTTCTGTCCACTGGTTTACTTTCTTCTTCCACTTCTCCCTCTACTCCAATGAATTCTTCATCTGATGCTACTTTCAAGGGAAAAGAGAATACATGCCAATGCTGAAGAAGAGTGACTAATATCTTTTGATAGGGTTTATTTCTGTATTTATTGTTACATATTATTTGTTATGACACTTTTTATCTAATGCATTCTCAACTCCTCTTATATATTTTTTTATTGCCTTTTGTACTATTTTTGATAATCCCAAAAGGGGGAGAAATATGAATTCTATATGAACAATAAAGAAGAGACACATTACTTAAGAATAAATCTCTCCCTAACATGATTTTTGATCATAAATAAGGGGGTGATTGTTGGACACCTCATGGGTTAATCATGTTTTAATGATCACAAATCCTATAAATTATGTAAATCTTTCTAATCCTGTTTAATATATCTAAAATCATGTCTACAAATGATTAGTTTTTTATTCATTAATGTAACATATCCAATATCTTAAGTTCTATGATTGTAAACTATTTTGATTATGTGTAATAATGGATTTCCTTGATAAATGATTAAGTCTATTCCATTCTATGAATATCAATATTTAAATCTGTATTTAGATATTTGGCTAAGTCTAAGAAACAGTGAGTCTGCCACCAGTTATGTTTTTCTAGAAAAAGGACATGGACACTGTGACCAGACACCATGACCTAGACACGGTGACCAGATAGGGTGACCCAGACACCGTGACTAGACACTGTGACCCACACACTGTGACCATACACCGTAAAATAGACACTGTGACCCATGCACTGTGACTAGACACTATGATCTAGAAACCATGACCATCCTGACACTGTGATCAGACACTGTGATCAAACACCACATATGTGCTACCAGTTTCTGATCTCTATACAATTGTCTCGTCATAGCTGTCACACCACTCAAATACAAACAAAGAGACACCGTTTCAAGGAGACACCATTTCATAGAGACACCATTTCTAGAAATAATATGACACCATTTCTAGAAATAATATGACACTGTTTCTTAATTCGTTTTGTTCTTTCTTCAATGTAATTTCTAACGGTCATATTTGAAGCTTTAAAATGCACTGACATAATTAATGTTTAATTACAGATATGTCACATGATTGTACGAGGTATGAGGTGAAGGATACATGCATCCTATCAGCTCCAATACATGCATTCTAAGATTAAAAAGAACAATGTGGACATAAGAATCAATGGTGACAACAGTGACAATCGTGACAATAGAAAAACAAGTGTGTGTGAGATAATGAAGAAGCACGAGGATTCACGAAATAAGAACCGATACATACAACCAGAAACTACTTAAGAACACACGAAGAATACTCGAATCCAAGAGTTGAGAACATTTTCGCACCATCAACTCCACGAAGAACATGATAATAATCTAGATGACTTTCAATACACTTTTTTCTGGAAGAGGACTCGATTTATGAATCTACTTCATCCAATAAGTCCAGAGCTGAATAAAAAAACACATAGATCACTTCTAATGTTATCTAATCATTTTTTTCTCTGTTGTGTATTATTTTTATCTTTCGATTAGTCTGTTTGTGTCTGTATAAAAACACACATTGTCTCATACATTAAATTAAAGGATACAAAAATATCCTTTCTCATACATCATTATACTCTTTTTTATTCCGACATATAAGTGTGTAAGAGGTCCTCGTGTGACCAGGTTGTTCATACCCATGATGAACTATGGAAGAGGTTGTGTGACCCAGATAGTCTTGTGTACTATTGTTAACCCTGATCTAGGGTGTGCATCAACTTTATTTATATAAACTTCATGGTGGTAGGTGATCACCAATTGGAGTGGATTAGGTCTCGGCTTGAGACTGAAACACTTTTTTTATATCCACTATGTTGTTTAATTTAGTTTTATCTATTTTACTGTATAAGTTGGAAATCACTAAATTTTCTTTTATAGTTAACCTTGGAAATAATTTATAATTATTTTTCCTTATTATAATCGATTAAAAATTAATGTTAAAAACTAATATTAAGATTACTAGGAATTAATCAATCTTATGAGAAGTTATTTAAACTTTTAATCCTTCATAACTGTATTACTTTGATTAACTTAGATGTATTTAAATTTATTTGTGAAACTTTTTAAGAATATATTTTAAACAGAAATTTTTATAGTTACTCAATTATCCCCCCTCTTGAGTATGCTACTCATACCAAAAATATAAAATATTATGTTTTATTTGTTCTTTTATTTAATCTAATTCCACTTGTTAAAAATAACAAAAAATTCTTGATTCATGTTTTTTGTTTGTAAAACTAATATCCTTGGGTAACTATCTAAATTTTTAATGAGTGATCTTACAAAATTTCAAATACCTATAAGAAAATTCTTTTAAACCCCTAAGTAAAAAATTTATTTCTTCCATTTCATAACCTATGGTCACAATCACACCTTCACTAAATAGTTAATTAATAAATGTTAAACATATGTTATGTGAGATATAAAAATTTATGAAACATTTCTTTCTCCTTTCACGGCGTGTTATTTATTTATTGAATAATTATATCATCCTTCAATAATTCTTTGAAAAAATGATTTCTTAATTTAAATTTCCTCAAAATTGAATACCATTTCTAATATTGATATCGAAAAGAGAATCCAACCTGTTTAAAAACTATAAATATATTTAAATTAATTAAAGCTAAAACATCTAAAAATATTATTACTAACATCTAAAAAAGTTATTAATTCCCCCTTTCATGTTATTACTGATTCACCACCCTTAGGTTTTCCTCTTAATTTGGATGAATCATTATTGAAAAAAACATGTTGTAATGTTTGTCACAAAATTTGAAAAAATTGAACACACCATATTTGGATGAAATTAAATTATTTATTCCATTTAATTTTATATGTGTTTATTTTTTATCATTATATATTTGTTAAAAATATCCTAGTTTAATTGTTCTTTGAATTAAGTTCGTCCTTTGAATCATATATCCACATTAAACTTACACCACTATAATAATATTTTTGAAAATTTAATACATCAAGGAGAGTGGAATTTCTGAAACATTCTCAAGAAGATAAATATGGTTTGGTAATTGTGAACCAACCCTTTTCTAACTTTTAATTGTTTTCCCTTATTCATATTGGTACTATTAAAATGATACCACTAATGTCAATTTTTTTCCAGATTTTCTCTCGACCCCACTTATATTTTTTCTTTAGATCTCCATCCACCATCAATGTGACATTATCCCCAATTGTATAACTCTTATTCATTTTATAGGCAATAAAACTGTTTTCCATTTCTACATGTCACTCCCTATTTATCCTTATTTATCCTCATTTTATGAGAATTTATTCTGATATTTTACTTAGAGGACATGGAAATGTTTTCATAATTCTGCAAACACCATTTTTTTCATTATCCATAGTGGTTTCTATATTGGATTATTAAATAATGTTTTTTATGCACCTGTTTTCCTTATGATGTTTCTTTCTTCCAAATTCATGAATATATATTTCTTTAAAATAAATTATTATTCATTTTATGATGACTGATTCATCGTTATATGGACAATGGTTTTTATTATTTCCCCTTCACCACTATTTTTTATATAGTATCTCTTCATACTTCCATTTTTTAAAAATTAATTATCTCAAAGAGAATTTAACTCTTGTATTCTTCTTCAAGATTAAATTCTTCAGTGATTTTCTTTCACTGTTTAATTCTATGGCCTATATGCATTCATTAATTGTGTATCCCATTCCACAATAAATATAAACCTTATTCATAATTATTTATTATTATTTGTTATTATTTAGATGATAATGTTATATTTTCAAAAAATAAATGATTTTTCATTTTTCAATCCACATTAGTGAGAGCCTTTATATGAGAATCTTTATGAAATCTATGTATATCATTTTCCATACTATGACGTATTTTTCTTGAGTGAATTATTTTACATAATTTTCATGATATATAGAAACATTAATTTTTTATATTATTACAGATTACTCCCAATTTGCTAATAATAATGTTAATAAAATCATTCTTTTTTTATTCATAATAAGTGTTTGTAGTGTTTACCTCATGTTTTTCTGTATCTAATTCCACTATATAAATGATCTTTGAGTGCATATCCTTCATTAATATTACCTTCAAATCTAATAGAGAGAAAAAATATATATAGAATTTTATTTTCTATTCTAACCATTTCCTGAGGGAAAAAAAGAAAACTTTTAATTACTCATCCTTTTCTATTTAATATTCTAATTTATAAGAAATTTATCCTACTAAATCACATTCACCCTTTATATTGATATTAATCACTGACAAAGACTCACTATAAGTCACATATTCATAGTTTAAATTTTTATTTTACTTATTAAATTTTTTTTAAATGTAAAATTAACTCCTTTATTAATTTATATTAAATCAACCTCTTCATATAAAGTTTGGACTATTAATTCATTTTTTAATCAATTCATAAAATGTGCATCCTTTATATTGATATTATGAGGTTGTAGTCACTTCTTAATTAATTTCATAATCTCTTTCCATCATTAATATATAATTTTTAAAATAATATTTTTAAATTTCTAAATTATATGTACTAGATCCATATTTATCATGATAATCAATTACAATCACCTTTTTTTGGAGTGCCTATTTCCTTATGAGATCAATTATTCTTATTCTTATTCTTTTTTCCCTTCTGAAACATTATAATTTTTTTATATTTTTCCATGTTTAAATCAATGTTAATATATTTTAGTTAAAAAATAATAAAGGGGGAACCTAATATACCTTTTTTAGCTTATCCTTATAAATTATTCAATTTTCCCATATTTTTAATAAAATATCACATTAATGAGTATTTATAAATACACTTTTTAGTTACAGAAACCTATATGTATTTTATGATTTTCCATCATATATAGTTTTCTTGTAATTTCAAAAATTATCTACATGATAGATATAATCAATAATATCATCCTCACAAGACTTTAGGGATTCAAAAATCTCCACATACTAATATTAACATTTATAATCATAATAATTTATAGTAATTAGATTAAAATAAAATTTTAAATAAACTAAAAAAATAAATTTGATATATTAAAATATAATATATAAATTTGACGTTTTATAACACTAGTTGGAAATATCATTTTACAATGTAAGGTCTAAATAACCTTGACAGGGAGGGAGAATGGGGTAAATAAATTTGTTAGAAATTTAAATCTTTTTCATCACCCCAAAACAATTATAAAATCATCTTATATGTTACTAGATATATTATTTCAATCTGTAACTTATCTCATGAAGTTACATGAAATATATAAAATATATAATTTAAATTAGCAAAGAAAAATAATTTTACATGGGTTATGTTAATTAGGCTACGTAAAAATAGAATACACTAGCAGTTTAATGATGTACCAAAATAAACTATACCACACTATCTTATGGATATAAGTTTTAGGATATAGTCACTACATGAAAAATTTCACTAATTGTATAATAATTCGTGGAAGGAAAACTACCTCCAAAGTCTCACTCCCTCTCCCACCATCACCATGCAATAATTTAAAATGGGTTTTCAATAGTTTATATAAGTAAGGGAATTATATATACCAATACAATGAAATTTATATAAGATGAACTAAAATTGAAAATATGCTGATTTAATGAAATCCATCTTACTGATCATGTCCTCAGTATATATATATATATATAAATATATTTTATGATTTATTTTATTGAATTCCATAAACCAATACATTTAAAAAATATATATAATATATCCCGTGTCATAACAGTTAATCCAATTTCATTCAAAAATCAACACTTTAGCAATGTCTTTTACCAAATTAAATATTTATTTGATTAATTCATTGTTAATATAATATACTATTAAATTATTTATGATTTTTTAACATAATTTTCCCCTAAGTTTATGTAGTTTAGACCCCCATAATTGTCTATCCATTTGTGAACTATGACATAGTGTGAGATATTATACCATGGTTATTCCATCATGCAATTTTCACATCATGAAATAACCAATGGGAATTGATCCTATGTATCTCCAAAAACTATGATGATTTATTTTTTCTATTAGATGATAACTATGAGGGGTTAGAACATATTTCATGATTGTTGAAATGTTAAACAATCTATGTTATGATTAAATTGAACATTTCAATTTGTTGATATGTTGGTTAAATTTTTATAAATTTATAATAATATTGGCTGAAATTATGGAGATTTTTTAAAACAATATAATTTGATTAATCCAAAAAAAATTCAATGGTTAGAAATCCAAATATATAAATGTATGAATCTATCAATCATCTCCAACCATTGAAAATAAATTCCTAGAAATCCTTTTCCTGAGAGTGGTTTTTCTTGATCATTGGGAAATTCCTTTATTACATGGACTCCCTAGGTTGGAGGAACTCATCAGTTTCTCCTCATATATCTCAATCATGGTAATGTTAATCGGATATAGGATAAACAATTATGATGTAATTTATTTTATTATATCTTTATTTTAATATTTAATTCAAATATACTGATATTACCAAATTTATTTCGGGTTTTTTTGTTGTTTTCCACTATGTGTGGTATAGGTTTCATCCATTTGAAACCCATAAATGGTATCAAATTTTACATATCATTGATCGTTTTTAATTTCATTAAACAAATACAATCATGAAAACTAGTTTTCTAGGTACCATGAAAAATATCACGAAAGAACACCCTTTTTGGTTCATCAATTTAAATTAACATTAAATAACCATTATATAAAATGATAGTTTTTTATATTTCTATAGACAATCCATGAAGTATTATATTTAAAATGTGTGTGATAGAGAATATTCATAACACATTAAAAATAGGGCATTGTAGGTTGATGCAATATGTCATTGTTAAATAGTTTAAGTTCTATTGTCAAGATAATATACACAGAGTGACTAAAACATAGTGGATATTATGAATAATTTTTATAGGTATGATGAAAATTAAATGAAATGAGTTTTCTAAAATGACTACCTCCCCAAATTTATACCCTAAAACGGCTTTCATAAAATTGTATCCAACGAAAAATGGATTTCAAAAAAGATCATTGTAAAGGTATGACCATAAATCAAAATTGATTATGGTTTATTCACAAAGATTAAATTTTTATATTCATTGTTTTATGGTATATTTTTTATAATATATTTCACTATTCCATGGTTCAAGTCATATTAATATAATTTCAATTAAAATTATATATGGTTAAAATTATAGAAACAAACTTCTGGCATAGGCCCATAGATCCCCTACTGATTCTAAGAGATGAATTTAAATAGAACAAAAAATATTTTTGTACATGTGATCTAGGTTTGAAGTTTTTTACAAGTTTGAATAATTTTTAAATTGTTTATGAATTGTAAAATAAGGTATAATAAATGATTTTTTATACTAATGTATGAATAATTCAAAAATATAAATAAAAAATGTTTATTCTAATACCTTATTTATAAAAATATTTAAAAACTTCAATGAGGTGTTTTGGGGCGTGATTCATGTTTTAAATAAAACCAATTAAGGGATATTTAAGTTATTATAATGTTTATATAATTTATGAAAAATTTTTTATTTTAAAATTAATATATTCATAAAAATATCTCATAATTTTTAATATAAAGGAGTTCATATTAAACCCATGTGAATGAGAATCTAAAATTTTCATATTAGATGAAAGTAAAATTTTCATGTAATTTTGTTCCAAAATAAGGAATTTTTTATAGTTTATTTATGAATTGTTCAAATATTTTTATCTCATGAATACATTTTTTAATTTTTAATTTATATAGAGTGATTCAATGATGTATTATTCATGAATATAAATTTTTTATTATGAATTTTGATGAATTATTTATTTAAAATACGTTAAAATACATTTAAAAATTATCATGCATGAATTTAAGGAGTTATACAGTAGGTATTATAATTAATTTAGTTTCCACTTAAACTTAAATTTCCTTTTAATTTATTTTTTGTTCTTCAATTTAAAATTTTATTATAGTATATATATATATTAGGTGTTATAATTTCGATGGTATTGAAATATATATTGAGTAAATAATTTTTGGTAGAGGGACTTTGGGTCAATTTCTCACTGTCTTAAATGATTATGTGTTGTCTTGAAGAGTGTGGGTAGGACACCTATCTCTACATTCTTACTATTATAGGGATTGATCATTTCAATTGATTTTAAGACTTTATTTAAAAGGATTACGCGTACCATATAATATGAATTAATTTGGATATGTGTAAATATAATTGGAATTTAATTTTAATTAGTAACATAATATATGAGTTATGTATAGAGTTACACATCATTGTAGTTTGAACATCATGATTTTGTGGAAAGAATAATAAATCAAAATTGAGTAAAAAAATATTTAAACATGTTAATGGAATTCTTGAGATTAGACGGTGTGATATAAAACCCACTTTTAAAATATTATGTTTTAGATTCCTTCCAAATAAAACAATTTAATAGACCCTATTCATCTAATTAGGTTTGTTCTACCAAAGAACGATGCCCTTGGATTATATCATGTAAGGAAATAAAGTAGTGAGGTTACCCTAAGAATTAGGTGCCTTATTTTTGGTGTTTGATTTGGTTTATAATTAACTATGAATTTTTTTGAAGGACAATAGAGAAATAGTATAATGTTTATCCATATAATGTATTTTTAAAGGATTTATCCACCCAACTATCCAAAAGTCATATGTAATATGACTAACATGATAAACTACATAAATAACCACTTGGTGAGTAGTATTGAAAATTTAATTCATTAATTTGTGAACTATATATCAGGTCCCACTAATGGAAATTATGCGATTAAATACAACCATAATTTTAGTGGAGGACATTTTACAAACATACCTACAAATTAATGTAAAAAATTATAATCATCTAAAAATGTATTTAGCTTTAGATAAATGAAATCATCCTCAGGAAACATTACTTTTAGATCAATTATTGAGTAAAATAAACTTATGGTAGGTAATTTCGTAGACTGGTAATGAATCATAAGAATAGTTCTTAAGAATTAAGGAAATGTTTAGGTATTAGATTAATAAATTCTTAAGTAATAGAATGTTATGTTTATTAAAAAATTGGATACTGTTGATTATGAGAATCTTAGAAAGATTCACTTGTGTTTTTAAATGAAATTCCCTCACATTGACCATAGGAACATTTTTCTCTACTTCTATCCAATATTCAACCTCAATCATTTAAATCTAAAGGAGTGTTTGGAAGTAGGGGTTCTCTTTCCAATGGATGGAATTTTCCTAAATAATTAATGGTGTTCTTGATAAAATCCATGCATATTACAAGTTAGGTATTAATATAATAGAAATAAATTATTTAAAATTGAATGGTGTATGATACCAATTATATATTTTATAATCATTATAAATATAGTAGAGTTTATGATCAATGCAAGGATATATGGTGATGTTAGTTTGTTTTCATGTGATGAAGAACATATTTTCTGAATCATAAATCATAATGTAAAGGAATATTTTAATCTTGGTTGAATCATAATAAAGGATTTTTATTTTTACCATATTTCACTTATATGATAAGAGAAATTGTCTGTAAACAATGAGTTGTTATGAAAAATATGATATGATGGTTTGAATACACATAGTTTATGATTCTGCATTTTTTATAACATTTTTGAAAATAAGATAAAGATAAATGGTGTTTTATAAATGATATTTATTAGAATATGAGTGAAAGAGTCCATACCACCAAAAAATGTCATACATTAAAGAATAAAACCTTATTTAAGAATATTTCCCTAAACAAATATAATTACATATATGATATGGATGAAAAATTTTATTTGTCGAATATTCACACTCAAAAGAGAAAAATCTGGTTTATTAACACAAATAGATTTTTTTTTATCCAGACATTATATAAAGAATATAGTTTCAAATATTCTAGTGGAATTATTTTATGAATTTTAGATGTTAAAAGTGAAACAAGTAAAATATTAAACTAGTCATGTTCTAGGTGAATGTAACTTAATATCGAAATAGTGTTTATGTGATATCAATAAAGAAAATATAAAGAGTTATATTTAGTTATCATAATGATGTGAATGAAAATTCATATCTTAAAATATTTTATATTGTATTATTAAAGAAACATCCAAATAATTTAATTGGTTTACTAAATTATATAAAAAAAATTGAATCAAAATTTTGTAATATGATGATAATAAACATTGAAAGTGTTCTATGTAGATAATGAAAATGATTAACATTGAAACATTTGATGCTATGAAATAACATATTTTTGATACTGTGATCATAGAGATAAACATTAGGAACATGACTAATAGGTCACACAAATATTAAAATAAATTTATTCATAGTTGGTACTCACTAAATACATTTAGTGTGAGGTTTATATCATATATTTACATAAAGATATAACATGTATTACATAATAAAATAATTAGTTTCAAAAATACTAAAAATTTCAATGATAATAAGTCTTATCTATTGGTATATGATTGGAAAATTTATTATTTATACTTATTTAGAATGATTAATAAATATTAAAAATATAAAATAAGGCTACCCAGACATAACATATATATATAATATATTATTTTAGATGAATATTTGATATATTTGACAATAATACACACCGGATGAACATAACTATTTAGTTTCTTTAGAGACTAGATATTTAATATTTTTATTTCATTAAATATCATCAATATCTCCCACAAATTCTTCTTACATCGTACATCCATCCATCCAATGTAAATTTTTATTAAGAGAAGAAGAAAATACACAAAGAGGACTACAGAGGTCTAAAGAAATGCAAACCATGGGCATCCCCTCTAATCAAATCAACACATTCCGCCTTCAAACTGTTAGTCCGTAAAATTTGTGCGTTTGTGGAACTGTGGTCAGCCATGGAGGCCAAAAATTCTGCAACCTTGTTCCCCTCTCGATAAATGTCAGAAAGAGTAGTGTTATGACCAAGCATATGACGGCATTTCCTGATCACGTACTCTATGGACCACGGAGTAGAGCATTTCTCTTTGAGGCAATCACGGAGGACAGGAGAGTCCACCTCCACTTCCGAGATGGCAACCTCCTCCTGAATGCACAAGGAAAGTCCTGTGAGAAGAGCCTGGGCCTCTGCTAGGATGGCATTTCCCCTGCCCAGAAAACAAGAGAAAGCCAGGATCACATCACCCTTATTATCTCTAACAACCCCCCTCCAGAGATCACCCCCGCTGCGCAAGCTCCGTCAGTATTGAGCTTGTAACCTTCAGCAGGAGGGTTCCATCGAACCCACTTCCCATGTCCTACATCCTCAGGAAGGGAAGGATAAATGTTGTTCTTCTGCATGCATGGAAAAGGAAAGGACCACTGCTGCTTTTTAAAGAGCCCTGCCATGTCGATAAGCTGGAAACGTATGCGCGCGAGGATAGCTCTAGTTGAAGGTCTGACTCCTTCGTATCGGGCTTGGTTTCTAGCTTTCCAGATGCACCAACACCCCACATTAAAGGGGACAGCACGGGAAAGGCGAGTCTTCTCCGAACCAAGCGATCCTTCAAACCATCATTCCATAAACTCATACTCTGTCTCCTCGGAGCTTGGAGACCTGACTCCCCCAAGAGAGGACCAAACCTCCAATGCCCATTCACTTTTGAAGAAGAGGTGATCCAGGCTTTCCTCCATTTTCTGCTTGCAACAGTGGCATCCTGAGGCCAGACTGATCCCAAGTTTCTTGATATTGTCATCCAAGTCCAGGGCCAGATTTCTGATTCGCCAAGTCAGGAAATTCATTTTGGTCGGGATCTGACGACACCAGACCACACCGTTCCACCGATCCAGGGGCCTCGAGTGGACCCTCCACCTCTGGAAGTCTCTGTTATTGAAGACCCCCGAGGATAAAGGAGTGAAGACACACCTGTCTTTCTCTGAATTCAGCACGATTGAATCAAAGACAACCTGTTGGTCCGCATTCAGCACTGCCTTGATGAAACGGGGATGGCGTTGGGCTTCCTTGAACGAGATCAAAGGCGCCAGACATCCTGGGAAAGCCAGAACAGAGCCTGCCCAGTTCTTATTCCAGAAGGATATGTCCCCTATACCAGCAATCCAACGAGAGCAAGAAGATAAGGAGAGAACCAGAGGTTGGACTTTGGCCCACATCGGGGAAGCTGGTCCACGACTAACCTCCTCATTACCCCTGAACAGAGGTGACATGCATTGACCTCAAAGAGTTTGCTCTTCCAGAATCTCCCATGCGAGCTTTTCATGAGCCCCTTTGATAGTATAATGGAGGCTGCGGCAGTTGATCCCCCCTTCGGAGATGGGTCTTGCCAACCTCTCCCATTTTGTCCAGTGGCGTTTACCTTCCGACTTAACATCCCAGATGAAGTTGCAGAGAACAGCATCCACTGCTTTGATGACTCCTTTCGGCATGTTGGAGGAAGCTAAGGCATGAATGGGAATGGCTGAAAGAAGGCTGTTAACCAGAGCAATGCGTCCTCCGAAAGAAAGAAACTGATTCTTCCAGTTAAGAACACGTCCTGAAATCCTGCTGAGGATTCCATCGAAGTCACGGATCCTCAATATTCCAGAAGAGATAGGAATGCCCAGGTATTCCATTGGGAACCGCCCGAGTTGCATGTTGAGCCTGTTTTTAAGGGAGTCCAGACGCTGAGATGAGTTACGGTTGGAGATGAAGAACTCGCTCTTCTCCTTACTCAGAACCTGACCGCTCCAAAAGCAGTAGTCCTTCAGAATCTCCATCAGACATTGGATGGATTTCCTTCCCCCATTAAGGAATATCATAGTATCGTCGGCAAACATAAGGTGGGAGATAGTAGGGAGGCTATGTTTCCTCCGGAAAGGAAGTAGGTTCCCTTGGAGGATTCTCCTGTTGATTGAGGCACTCAGAGCGTCTTGGGAAAGAATGAACAGGCTTGGGGAAAGAGGGTCTCCCTGCCTTAGACCTCTGGTAGCCTTGAAGAAACCGTGGGTTTTTCCCATGAAGGAAATTCCCAGCCAAGAAGAGCTCACGCATCTGAAGACATTGTCCACCACCTTTGCCGAGAACCCCATCGTTTCCAAGGCTCTGTTGAGAAAGCTCCATTCAATCCGGTCATAGGCTTTGTTCATGTCAACTTTGATGGTGAGGTTGGATCCATGAGTCTTGTGGTTGGTATCCCTCACCATCTCCTGTGCATGGGCGATGGACCCCAGAATAGATCTTGCTTGCACAAAGCCATGTTGCTCAGGAGAGAGCCATGAAGGCAACCACGTGGCGAGTCTTAGGTTGATGAGACAAGCCAGGATTTTGTATGGGAAATTACAGAGACTGATCGGCCTGTAATGGGACAGAGAGTTGGGATGTTTAACATTGGGAAGAAGGCAGAGTCGTGGCTGAGGCCACCCTCGGTAAGGACCCCCCCTTGAAGAAGTCCTGAATAGCTTCAATAATGTCGCCTTTGACCACCTCCCACGATCCCCTGTAGAAAGAACCAGGAAACCCGTCTGGACCAGGGCCACTCTCCGGATCCAGCTTCTGCATGGCTTGGAAGATCTCATCCTCAGAAGGAATGGATTCCAAAGAACGATTCTCCTCCTCTGAAACTCTGTTCTGGATCGCCTCCCACAGCCCCGAAGTGCCTGTCGGATACCCACTAGGCATTCTGGGATTCTGGCCGGCAAGAAGATCCTGGAAGAAATGAAGAGCCAACTTCCCAACCTCTTCCCTGTCGTTCACATACGAGCCGTCCTCCTGTAGAATATTTGGCTTAGCCCACCGCTTCCGTTCTGAAATGAATGCGTGGAAGAACGCGGTATTTTTGTCGCCCTCTCGGAGCCACTTCACTCTGGACCGATCCCGGGCCTGCCGCTCTTGCTTCAACATCTCCTCCGCCCAACAAGCCTTCTTGGTTTCCAATACAACAGCGGCTTCCTCACTCCAGGTTAGCTCCAGACTCCATTCCAGATGCTCCACCTCCTGAGAAAGGGACTCAAGCTTTCTGTCATTAAGGGATATGCTTCTGCACCAGACCTTCAACCCGTTTTTAACACTTCTAAGCTTGTTGTGAATGGCTACCCATGAGTAACCTTGGGTGGGAGCATTCCATTGATCACGGACTACCTCGTGGTAACCCTTGTATCCGGCCCAGAATGGGTAGAACCTGAAGGAATCTTGAGAAGGCTTGCTGGGAATGATCGAAATCTTCAGCGGAGAATGGTCTGAAATCCCATGGGCAAGATGAGTGACTTCGGCCTGGGGAAAGGAAGCCAAGGCGTCGGAGTTAGCTAGAAAACGATCAAGCCTGCTCCAACACCTCTTTTTTCCACCCTGGTTATTGCACCATGTAAAACAGTCCCCTCGAATGCCCAGGTCGAGTAGACAACTTTTTGTAATACAGGAAGCAAACTCCAAACTGGCCTGCCTGGGGAAGGCTCCTCTCCCCTTCTTCTCCTCCGGGTCACTGATGATGTTGAAGTCGCCCGCCACGAACCAGGGGATATTCATCGGCCTGAACGCTTCGAGGTCATGCCACAGTCTCAGTCTTGCCTGAGGATCGCAGCTTCCATAAACAAAGGTTTCAAAGAACATATCTTCTCCCTTCTTGACTTTCACAGTGAGGAATTGGTCTCATGCATCAATGAAATACACTGAGACATCCTTCTTCCAGAACACCCAGATGTGGTTGTTGATTGAGCCCGCATGCATGTGGCCATGCATTCTGGCACGACAACAGAAAGAGTAAATTTTCCTCGGGTGTTGTTTCGGTTCCAAGATAGCCATGAGACATGCTTTTTCCCCCTTGATTCTGAAGCTATGAAGTCCGTCTTTAACCGAGCTCCAAGACCCCGAGCATTCCAGACTATCATGTTCATCATCGGTCACGGGAGGATCCGGCTTTGGCCCCGGACTTCTTGGTCTTTGAGATCGTGAGAGTAGCACCCTCCCGTTGAAGCCTTACTTAGAACCGAGTGCGGGCACCAGGGCTCTGTGCAGAGGGCGAGGAGGCCTGTGCCAAAGAGTAAGAGAGGGATATCACAGAATGCCCTTTATCCCTTCGCTGATCAGGCACACTACTGCTCTCCAGACGGGGGACCTCAGGTTGCTTCAAACATTCCCCATGACTGTACACCGTGGTATGAAGACATAGTGGCAAGGAGGGTGTGTTGCTGGTATTGGCTCTCTTGTCCCCAACTAGAAGACCTGCCTCCTGGAACCCGTGAGGGCGAGGACAGAGAATCCAAGAAGGATAGACCAGATCCACCAACTGATCCCACAAACTCTCCAAGCAGGGGGAAAGTCCCTTCAGTACGACCCTCGGCCCCTGATCCTGAGAGAGCGAGGGAACAGGAATCAAGTCCTTGGTCTGTAAGGGAGGGACTATGTCTGGAGAAGCCTCAGAGGACACCAGGACTGGGACTGATGGACCAGGGTGTCCAGTAATTGGACCCTTGGTTGAACGGGAGTTGCTCCTCGAATGGTTCCTGCATT
Source organism: Viscum album (assembly GCA_963277665.1). Lineage (NCBI taxonomy): Eukaryota > Viridiplantae > Streptophyta > Magnoliopsida > Santalales > Viscaceae > Viscum > Viscum album. Next base: position 353,226,802 of record OY728162.1, read on the forward strand.
GGGGCCTAGAATGACCCTGTAGACAGCAAGCCGAACTGAACCGGGGGAAGACGGGGTAGACGATGTCCTGGTTCCAAGACGCCTCTGGCACCGCAATGACCAGGGTCTCGGGAATAACAGACGAAAGCAACATGTCCACACAGATACGTGGGCATTGAACATCTTCACAGGAGAGGGTACGAGCGTCAGTGCATAAGAAGCCTCCCAGGGAGTCACCGATGGATCTCAGAAAGGGTTGTCTCAAATGCTTAATAAGGGTAAAAATTAGAGATGTAAATTATTGATTATAAGTGAGAATATGATATGAAAAATTTTATTATATAATAATCTTAACTTTAGAAAAAAATACCCAAAAATTCATATATCATAAACATCAATAATGGAATAAATATTTGGCAGTTTAAAAAGGATTAATCATAACAGAATTAAAGCTCATAATCCATTAGAATATTACTTTGGAATAATAAAATTTCATAATATAGTGGAATGGAGATTAAAATAATCATAATCAAAGAAATATTTTATCATGTATATCTACCAAAAACATGCATTATGTGTTGGGTTTGGGATGAAAAACTATGTACCTCTTTGGTCTATGGATAACCTCATGTGTACCCTCTTCTAGACATGAAATAACATCTAATATATAATTTTTGATCTCATAAAATTAAAATTATACACAATGCATTGCGTTTATATAATATAACCATCAATAAAATAATAATAATTCATTCATATTTAGGCCACATAACCATAAAAAATATTTGTCATCTCATCATAGCTTATCGAATGGAAAATAAAATAAATTTCATCATGATTTAAAAACCATAATCAACAAAAGTCTAGGTAAATAATAAGTATGGTATCATTATATCATATACCAAATGAATAATAAGTAACATTAATCAATTTATTCAAAGTATAAAATACCTTTAAAATATAATTGTGAAATTTATTAATTAAAATTCCATTTCCATTTTTAAAATGATAATTTAAAATCTAATAAATTATCAAATATTTGGGTAAATATATTCTTTGAAATATACCTATAAACATTTAAAATAATCATAATAGAAAATTATATTCATTAAGGTCTGGAAATCCATTGGTGCGATAAACATTAAAACAATGATTTAATTCAAACATTTGGTAAAAAGAACCTCATTTGGTAATTGAAATGAAGAATAATTGTTAACCACTATATAGAATGTAAAAAATTGGTAAAATTAATTTAATAAGTCATTGTATAATATAAAAAGGATTCCTGAAAATATTTTAATGAAAATATGGACATGTAAAAAATTATTCTCTACCAAAGAAAAACAATGATTTTATTTAAAACATTATTTCAGATAATTTAGTACTTAGAGGGATGAAAATAAAAAGAAAAATTATTAATTTAGAAAAACAAATATATAATAATAAAATAAATAACATCTTTTGTAAATATAACATATAATTTCCTCATCATAAATTTAATAATAAAAAAGCATGAAAAAAATTATATTGTAACATAAAACCCTTACCTCTTTGGTAACTCTTTAATAATAACCCCCTTAGAATAAATAAATTGAAATGAAACATTAATCAAAATTAATTTAATAATATTCATTTTATATCATATCAAATAGTAAATATATACATCAAATCAATCAAATAAGTGGTGAATATAGTATTCGTCTCACAGAAACCAAAAGTTAAACGAGAAACCCTTACCTCAAGTCCAACCTTCTTCATAATTCATCTAAACTCTAGTATAATAAATTTAAATTTATTATAACTCTATAATAGTTCTATATTAACACTTATAATACAATAAATCATTTAATTATAACATCTTATCACCTGTTGATTAAATATATTTCATTTTCATTATCATTTAGGGTGTTAACTGCTTCATTGTTCATGCATGTTTCTATTTGGTAGTTATTTTCCCCATATGTAGATCATTATTACATCATATACAAAAATATAATAATGTAATAAATATCATATCATATATATATACATATTAATCATATTTAGAACCTTATAGAAAAGGAAGTGATTGAAAAATGAATTACACATTTTATGGAGATGGAAATTCATATGTAAGTATGAACACTACTTTCATTTTTTTAAGAAAAAAATAACGATAAATAATATTTTATTACTAAAGAAATGTAATTATTTCGTAAATATAATATATAATCATTAAATACATTATAATAACTAACCATGGAATATGGAGTTTGAAAATGAATCATATCTCTCTATAGAAGCGATAGTCCACATGTTCACACGAGCAATACATTAATTTCCCATTTGATTGATAGGAAGTGAAAATTGAAAGAACATAATAATAGAAACATCTTAGTTTTTTATGATACTGTATTAATTATTTTATTGTAGATATAAATATTGGGTATATTTACTAGGAAATAAACTTTTAATGATTCAGTAATGATGATAACCTCTTCTTTGAGAAACCGCCTTTGGATTAAACATTGAGATTTATTAGGAAGTTATTAAGGTCAGAATAGAATATCGATAATGAAGTGAAAGAATATATAAATTATTTTTTTTTGGTTTTGGCCATAGTTTGATTCTCTAATTGTGTGAATAAGGGAGAATAATATGTTCCCATTTATAAGTGTTGCGAGGGATACACATGGAATTACATAAAATATTTAAATAAAACAAGTAAACTTTCATTTGAATGTTTAATTTTTTTCCAATACTTATGATAAGTTAAAAAAAGATTAATTTAATATTTATAAAAGTTTATGATTAATTTTTACCCACATATTTTAGTATAACCCCCTGATTAATCCATTTTAAACCTAATAATGTGAAAAAAAAATTTGTTCTTACTATTCAAAATGACCAAAAGTGAATTTGTAATTATTTAAATTTATGGGAATTATAATTTAAAAAATGCAATAAATTTGATCAAATTCAATTTCTATAATTTGATAATTTTAATTTTTAAATATTCCACCAATACATCACGAAAATAATTTTTTAGAGAAATGAATTTTATACACAAAAGTGTGTTTACTTTCATTACCTAACCTATTGAAAATATTAGGATAATTTATAAATATTTTATTCAATATATATTTTTTACATTTAAATAATTTTTTTTAATAAATATTAATTTATTTAATTTATTGTGATAAACAACCATTATCAACATAAAAATAGTTGTTATGAAAAGTATATCATTTTTACCATCAGATAATTTTATATTCATTCCATACCAGTATATTAAAAATGTATAAAAATATCATCATAAATTAATAAAAAGTTTCATTAAAAATATTTTTAAAATGTGATCATTAAATAAAAATACATCATATATAGAAAAACATAATTCTTTTAAATTATGTATTTTAATCATAAAATGATATTATTAAAAATTTATTGTTTATTTCATAGTCATTAGTCTATATATATTTTTTAAGGAAAACAATTATATATTTTCCATATCAAGTTTAATAATATTCATACCTTCCAATCTAATTACTATTTTAAAAGGCTATAATATATCAAGGTTCATTAAGACTCCGGTTTTCCTGTAAAACCAGCTCTCAAATACATAAAATTTATTTCAATGGAATACATATAAAATATAATCATGATATATAAAATGAATCATGAAATAGGAAAGGAAATATCTAATTTATGATTTTTCATGGTTTACACAAACGCACACACACATATATATATATATATATAACTTGAAGTTATATAATAATTAACATCTCAAAATATAACTCACAGTTATCCCAAACTAATGTTCACCATGGTGTATTATTGGTCGTAAGAAAATATTAAGGTTATCATGAAAATGATTTAATATAGAGATAGGGAATAAACTCACATGGAAGAAAAATGTATTTTTGTGTTGTGTGACATAATATGTATATCTAATGGAATTTCATACACTATGTTGTAGGTATGTAGGTGTGCATGATTCATATTGGATCCCCCTCTCTGGGTGTAATACCCCATGTTTTAGTTATTCACTTATTTTAATATTTATTTTATTTTTATTAAGTTCTTTTGATTGATTTTGAGATGTTATGAAGGGTTTAATAAAGTTTTTCGTAGTGGATAAAGGGAGGATGATTATCACAAACATAGGGGAAACTATTATAGATCTCTAATTAACCATATTGGAGAATTTAAGGTGTATGTGGGAAGCTGTATAGTTTGAAAATAGTTTGGTTGAACCACGTGGACAAACTATTTATCCCAAGTGAGAGTTCATGGGCAAGTACATAGTTTCCACATGGTTTAGGAAAATCTTACTACTATGTGATTTTCTAGAAAATCATACGATTGGGTCGTGGTTTACAAATCTATACATTCCAACCCTATGGAATATAATAAGGACAGAAAAATAATATTTTTACAAAAAATACCTTCAAAATACTCATTTATTTCCTAATGGTTATAAATCTCAAACATGGAGGTTCTTTAGAGAGATTCATGTGACCCTCTTCACTCTGGATCTAATTCTCTTTGATTATTGGATCATTTTGACATGAGATTTATGGTAAGGATTTTGTATCTTTATTCCCTCTCTTGTATTCTCATTTTCTCAGGGGAGGAACCCAACATTGGGGTTTTGTTTCCTAATTCTATTATTTTCATGTGTTTTGATTAGTATTTTGTTGTAATCTGTCATAAGGTTGTCATGAGAGCATAGATATATGAGTTTTGGTGTGATTATTAAGGGATATATTGTTTTTAGTATATGTGTACACACTCACTATATATCTATAGAAATTATTTAGGATTATAGTTTATAATTTTTAATTATTATTTTTATTGATTTAAAAATAACGATAAATTATTTTAGAAGTATTATCCCATTCTTCTTATTGCTTTAAAATACATTTTGTGGTTAGAACCCGCTACATATTTATTAAAATACAAGAGTTGTGTTTAGAGTCTAAAATGAATGTTATTGGTTGTTCTAACATTTTATTTTTCATTGGTTTATGTATGTTTATGATGCATATGAATGGGGTATTCTTGGTTCGGAGATGGACACTAGTTATGATTATGTGGAAAAATCTCTTTATACCACCAAGTGACAACATGGGTGGGGGTGTTAGTTAGTCATTTTTGTCTATTTTTCTAGTCTTAATTTGATTGGAAGTGTATTGGGTTGGCGAAATTTATCCAAAATGGTTGGGTTTAGTGAGTTTCAAGTATCTATGTGTTCCTGTTGTTGCTTTGTAGTAACATGATATATTTCATTAAATATATTTTTTCCTTGTTTTATTGTTAATATACTTCTCATTGTTTTTATAAAATGAGTTCTAAATAGTTATTGTCCAAGTGTTATGTGTGGGAAGTCATTGATTGATTTATATTTGTGTTTTATACTCACTCCCTATATATTCACTTTGGTGAATATATAAATTTTATTCATCATGATATAAGTAAGGTAAATACATCTTAATTTACATGTTATACATCTTTAAGCTATAGTTGTTACTAATAGAGGAGAAATATTCTTATAGGTAGTCACAATGTGGATCTTGTTGTGGTACCATTTTTGGAACAATAGTGTTTTCATTTGTTTTTTGGTTCTATATCCTTATGTAAATATATTATATAATACTACAGCTATTATTAAGAATATTGTTTTTTTATTATTATTTTGTTTTATTATTTATGACACATCATATTATATTATTTCATTATAGTCCTCTACAACAAGTTGTGTCTTATCCATGGTAATATAAGTCCCCAATAATTTGGTTATTCTATATGAATGTATTTTCGGCCTTTTGTGTTCTATAGAAGCACCTATTATTAGTGGAATTATCATCCTTTACATAGTAATGGATTGGGGTTGGTATATTAGAAATGGTATCAATTTGGTTAAAGTTATCAATGTTTATGGTAGGAATAGATATAGTATATGTAAAGATTTAAAATAATGTTTATAAAAAGTTATAAAAAACAAATTTATATCAAACTTCAATTTAATAAGTTGGTCCTACAAAAAAGTGTTATTAAACACTTTTAGATTTGTTATCACTTCATCATCATGGGATTAGTCAATGAGTGTTGAGTATGATGAATTTGTAAACAAATATCCCACATGGATTTCACCATTCAAATTAAATTTCATGGATCTTTATTTTGAAATTTTTCAATTAATATTTTTCTTGGTGTATTCATGTATTTTGAAAAACCTATAACTAAACTTGAGATCTGAATAGGGATTTTTTTTTGATATAGAAAAATTCCAAACGTAATTAAACAATAAATCTATATGAGGGTTATAGTAAGAATTTGGATACACCTAAAAAACATGTGAATTATAAGGTCATAAGAATATTTTTGGAATCGTTATAGGATTTGGAAATAGGAAAGAAGACCGAGGAACCATGTTATATAGAACAATAATTTTATTTTTTTAGCGGAAACATGAAAATATTAAAGGTGAATTTGGAATGAAATAGGATTTTGAATGGTCATGATGTATATATAATATCATTAATTCCCTTTAAAGTGCAATTTATATTAATGTTATCATAATACATGATCAATGATCAGGAATTCTAATCATGGTATTTTCTTCTCTAATTTAAGGTCGATCAAGGCCATACATGGGAGTTATTTAAATATTTTTTTTGTAAAAATTTATTTATGTAAACCTTATGAGTATCAAGGATAACATATTTATATCATCATAAGAAAATATTTATCTCATTTATGGATTATGGATCTCAGTTTACTTATCTTTATCATTTCCCAACATAAGTTATAACAAGCTAATCTCTCATGGAATGCATGTCTAAGTTAGGTATGTATCCTAATGTTCACCCAAAAGTTGTTATATTTTTTATAGATATTTATACTAAGCTTATGAATAACGAAATATAGGTAGAAAAGGATATTTTGAGAAATATTAGAAGTGGGAATACCATTTCCCACATGGGCACAGATGGAAACTCTAGTAGTGGTAATACGTGCATAATATAAAATTACTCTCAAGGTAATAGGGAACTCGACAACCAATCCATAAGTAAAATTTATTTCAACTATGTGGTAATAATTTGTAGGGTTCCTTAATATGTGTCTATTTAGATCACTTTAAAAAGTAATGAATTACACCACTTTAGGAGTGACATAATAATATTTAGAAGGGACATATGAAACATTTCTATTGCTATAATCTATAATTAAACATTATTAATGGTACTATTATACCTCATACCTATAATAAACTACTATGATGCTCTCATTAGTATAGTTCTCATCTATATAATTGAGTTAATCTATGTTATTCTAGGAACACCTTGACATCCAAGTAGGACCCATCTTTTTATAGGGTAAGAATTTAAAGGATTTGATTATTAAAAACATTATACGGCCGATATGTTAGTTATAAATAAAGAACATGGTCCTTATATTGTGTGAGGAACTGTTTTTTTCTGAAAAATTAATTTATTTATTATTTGAAGATATCATCCCCATTTTTTATTTCATATCATGTGATAAATCTTATGGGGTTATATATGGAAATGATGCATCATATCTTCATAATAAATACACCTCATATAAATTTTTTGTAAAGTGTATTTAAGTGCTCATAATATTCAATTATTGTTGATTTAGTCTAGTTTTTGTGGGTGTTCACTATATTAGAGATAGATATATTCATCTAAATCTACAGTAGGGCTGGTTGGTAGCATTAAAAGCTTATATCAACTATAATAATTAATGATTTTCTTTCACATCTCTTGGTGGGTTTATTTAACATTTCAAGGGGGAATGGGAAATAAAAGTTGGAAGCGAGGGACCCTAGGGATTGTGGATAGAATTATCTCAAATAAATAAGAAATTTTTACCTCAGAGGAAAATTATGAATTAAAATTAGGGATTTTTTAGACATAGTAGATCCATAACTTGATGTATTTATGAATAATTTATTGAAACTACCACATGAAATGGAAGTATAATGTTTTATCAACTAACTCCTAGGTATGCATACGTTTTTTCTTCTATTATATCAAATAAGACCAATAGACTTAATTAATTTAATTGTCTTGTTGGAAGAATTATAATGTGATGGATTTATTAGACAATGTCTATCATAATGATACACTTCAGTTTTATTGGTAATGATGGAGAATGGTACTCTTCCAATTTTTATTGGATGTCATTAACTGAATCATGTTATGAAAAAAATTTATATCCTCTCACTATAATTGATTTCATATTAGATAAATTTAATGGTTCCAAGTGGGTCACAAAAATTTATCTAAAAACATTATACAGTCAACTCTAGTTCATTAATTAAATACTGCTAAGAAAAAATTAATAATCCATTATAGACCCTAAAAATACCTTTTCTACCCCTTTGGGCTAAAAAGAGCACAAGAAGTCTTCATGTATTTGATGATCCATGTTTTCTATTTGTATAATGGAATTTAATTGTAGTATTTTTTATGATATCTGGGTTTAACCTTATATAAGGAATGATAATGAATGGAACTCGAAGATTATGTTAAGAACATAATGAAACCACCACCTATATGAGAAGTTTTCTATGTCTGACTTTTAGTTACATATAGTTCAATTCATTTGGAACATAATTTATGAAAAATGTATATCAATCAACCCAAAATAGATTGATTCTTTTATTTCAAGTGAACTGGTTAATAATTTCATTACGGTATGAATATTTCTTAGGGTAATAGGTTATTATCATTGATTTTATATGATTTCAAACATCTATATTCCACTATAACTGTATAAAAAATAATGTTATTACTTTTTATTAGTGAATTTATTATAAGGAATCCTTCATGGAGCTTAAGGGATGACATACACTATTAAATATAATTATATTTCTAGAACCAGGTGAGCGATATATTGTCTACTATGATGTGGTTGGATCTAATTTGGGTTGAGTTCTCTTATAGAGAGGCCATCTCATAACCTATGTCTCGTGATAGTTTTAAGAACATCGAAATAGAAATCCAATGCATGATATTTAATTTAAAATGGAGTCCCAGCATAAGCAATATCCTTCCTCTATCTATTTAGTGATAATTTCACTCTATCTATTGATTATAAAATATCAAAGCACATATTTTCACAAATAGATTACGAAACTTTGGTAGTGAATTTTGATAGAGTTTCTCCAAACATTTGAATTTTTCATAGTTTATATGGTTGAGAAAAATAATTCAGGGTTTTAGTACCAATGTCCCATGGCATATAATCAATTGGTAAAAAAATACTTGGGTTAATTAAAACAAATGTGGGTAATCACTAAAATTAATTTAGATTGTACTGTGTGGGATACCATTATGTTGTTTTATTTTTTCACCTTTATTCTTGACTTAGTAGAATAAGATAAGGAGTGCCAATTGTTAGTCACTAATGGAACTACCATTAGAAAATATATCAATGGTTGGGAGATCATTGATTGATGGATAGAGGATATAAATTATGTATTGCATTCCTAGATTAGATCATAGTTCAATTTTTTTGTATAAAAAATCCTTTATAGTTGTCATTATTCAAAGAAGGGTATCCACCTAGGTATTCAAAAAATGTTCAAAGAATTGAAGAATCATTTTTTAGGTGGTTATAAAGATACAAGTCGGAGACTACGTTCTATAACGACTCACATATCAATTGTTTAATTCCAAAAATGAATGATGTGATATCATGTTATAATCATTACATATTCTTATATTGAAATTAGAGAAACATTCAATAGGAATTTCCAATAATTTTATAAGGTTTAATTGGAAGAATAATATTATTTGGGTGATTATTAACTAACTCACTTGGTCACTACACTTCATTATATTATCAGTTATTAATTTGGTTTAATGAGTTATTAGATATATATATATATATATATATATGAGTAGTGGATAAGTTACATGGAGTAAAATTTTATATTATCATTGACTATGATCCTAGAATATCGTATTGTTTTTTGTAGTCCTTGAAATAATTTTTATGAACCCAGCGAATCGTGAGACCAACATACCATCCTCAAACACATGAAAATTTTTAAAAAAATTATATATCTTCATCATTATACATTATCATTTGATGTGAGAGGTAATGTATTCTTGTGAGTATATCTAAATTTTGGAAACCAATATATGAGTGAGAATAGTAAACTAACTCCATAGTATGTTTGACCATTTTTTAATCTTGGGTGTATTGATTATGTTTCATATTGAATTTATCTACCACATATATTGATCTAAGTTCATGATAGTTTCCATATATCTCAACTAAAAAATTACTAGTATAAACCCTATCAGGTGATTTTTTGAGATCATTTTACTCTTTATCTTTATGTATCATTCATTCACCCCCAGATTCGTATTCTAGATGAGCAAGGAAAGATCTAACATGGTAGACATAGCTCATTGGTATGGGCATTATGGTAGAATGTCCATGTATATTAGGAGAACTGGGAACAACAAAAAAACGAATTCAATAGTAATTTTATGATAATATTTGATAGTGTTTCAGCCTTAATGATTCCATGTATGGAATTACCAAGGGATGATTGAATGAATCCCCCTTTTCGATCAATTTAACTATTTTATTATTTATTTTTAATATATGAAGTGGTTTCGATTAAATTTTATTTGTTATAGTGGGTTTTTGGATGTTTTAAAGTGTCTTTGAACGGTTTACCCTTGGTGTATGATTAGGGGAAACCATGTGGGATCCCTAAGTAACCATGAATAATTAAATGGGGGTATGGAGGAATTTTTATCATTGGCTCATATTTTTGGTAAACCATATAGAGAAACTATAGGCTATAGTTATATTTCCTGCTTTGGTGCATGTTTGGTTCATGCTTTAGGTAAACTATGCGGAAAATCCTTGTGGACCTAGTATTTTTTGTAGTGTGATATACATAGTTGGTGAAAAGATTATCAAACCATTCATACCAATCATACATGACCAAAAAAGGATTTGAATATAATATTTTCATCAAAATAACTCCCAAAACCCTCAGTTATTCCCTTATGGATTGGTATCCTGAACCTAGAGGTTACATGGGGATACTTTTGTGAACTTATTCACTTAAAATATCCATATCATCAATTTTAATAGAGTTTGGACCAGATGTAATTGAAATGATTACATTTTTACTTCTCTCCCCTTTCATTATCTTGTTATTTTGGGGGAATAATTGTTTGGGATTTCTATTTACGGATCTCTTGGGTTGTGTGTGTGTTTTATGTTTTTTAATCCATCATAGTGGAGTTGTGAGAGCCCAGATCTACATGTTGGGGTAAAATTCTTTAAGACTTACATTGTTGATATAGGTGACTTTTCTAACACTCTACTTCTACCTAGAACAAGAATAATTTTGGTTTATAAATTCTAATTATGAAGTTTATTGATATACAATCCTTGACAACCCATATTAATGGTATTATCTTGTTGCTATTTTGTTTTTGAAAATAAATTTTAGGGGAGGTTCCCACAATGTTTTTGGTAAAATGTGTAAGTGATGTTTTGGGTTTTAAAGGAATGGGTTTCATGAGTGTACCCATTTGTTTTTCAAGGGTTAGTTCATGTTAATGATAAATATAGTTGTTGCCTTTTTGATTTATACTTGGTTATAAATTCCCATTAGGTGGGAATATTGGTTTTTAATACTAAGTGATAAATTAGGTTTGGTAGTATGGGATCATTAACACAAGTTTTTCCTATTCAGTTGGTAATACTTTTAGAGTAGGTTCATTATGTTAGCGAGGTGTCTCCAAAAAGGGTTGGGTATAGTACATTTTATGGGTGTGTGAATTCATGGTGTGGGTTCATAGTGGCGTGTTTTGTTTCACTACATATTTATATATATTTTCCACTAGTTATTATACTTATCTATTTTTATTAAAATTTTGAGATAATGTATTCTTATCTTAGTGGAATGTGGGGGAAGTATTTGGGGGATTTAAAATAGGATTGTATACTCACCACAATACATGTATCTTTCTGAGAATATAGATGTTGTTTTCATAATAGAATTAAAGGGAATATATCTTACATATATTTTTGTGCGGTTTTAAGGAAAACACTCTAGAGCTTTTAAAATAGAAAAGAGGAAATTATTTTATATAAAACCAGAATTTTTCCAAGAGGTTTTTCATAATAAAAAATAATTATTTTTTTGAATACAATTGTGTCTTAAAAAATAGGATATAGTGAACTTGAAATTTGGATAAAAATTAGGGAAGTCCCTTTAAAACAGGTTTGCTTTTCGGAAAGTTCTAAGGAGAGAATATTTCAAAATCATGTATATCCCTCAAATAATGTGATGAAAGAGTCATGATATTATATTCATTTAAAACTATCCAGAATTCATAATATTCACATAAATAGATATGATAACACCATTTTTAATGAAAGATAAGGAAACCCGAAAGAACGAAGAAGTTTTTGATAGAATTCATTTAGATTTTACCAGCATGGTGTCGGGTGTACCTGAGAGGACTGGATGAGAGACAGAAGGGGATTCTCATCACTTATAAAACATTAGGGCAGTGTTGGGAAGGTTTATAAACATACCCCATCATTTGATATTACACAAAAAAACATAGCATTGAGAACATTCTTGATTAAGAGTGAAAAGGGGAGGATCCCTTACCTTAAATCCGTTGGTGTTCTACACTTGTTATTAATGACCAGAATAAAACAATTAGGATTTATTAATTAACAAGTAAATAAACACTTCTATATTTAATTGATTTATTATGTCCCTTTTTAGTTCATTCAAATCCTTTTTGATTAGTTATAAGGTTCAATTTCATTGTTCGGGCTCGTTTGTTTACTTGGTTTTAAAAGATCAGTTCACTTATATTCAAGTTTGGATTATATGCAAGATGAAAGTGGTTTTCTATAATTAAAGTTATATTATTTAGTTAATATACATGAGATAAAATTTCTTTAGTTTTAATTAGGTTACCTAGAGTGATGTTGAATTATTATATATATAACTATAGTGATAACTGTTTTTGTTGATCGGTGGATTTGATTACAAAGAATGTGTTTGGATTTATAACTTAATTCCACTTGTACCAAAGGATTATAGTACCAAAAATAGGATATACTACATATATAATAATCTGGTTCAACCATAACACAAATGGTTGCATGGGAAGAATTAAATATAATAATAGAAATTGATAAATTGTTGTCATTGAATGTGCTAAATTAGCACATCTCAAACGGTGCATTCATTTCATTCAAATAAAAGGGTGGGGAAAGGGGAGATGAAAATAAAATATAACACTATAATGAATAAATTCCAGTACATGTATGTTATTTGATTTATCATATTATTATGGTGAAGGGAGGTGAGGAAATAAAATAAAAAGAAAAGAAATTAAAAGAAAAGAAGAAATTTGGGAAGAGGAATTTACCTATTGAGACTTCCTCCTTTGAGAACCTCTTAAGGGGAGAGGTTTTGGTATTTTGAGGAGGTTGAGAGATTTTGGACGTGGGGGAGGACCTTGGAGAGAGATTTGAGAAGAATTTAGAGAAGTCTTTGAGCTTTAGAGGAGTGGAGAGAAGAGGGAGTGAGGGGGGTTTTATAGTGGAGGAGAGGAGGGATTTCATAATATAATAATCATTAATTTATTATTTCTTCCCAAGAAAAAGTATAGTAAGTATTCCATGACCAATAATAGTAAATGGGTCATGTGAATTCTAACCATGGGTGGTGACATCATCCATGATGATAGTAATAGTTTATTTTGTTTATAATGTATATATATGGTAAATTATAGTATTTTACAATTCATCAAAAATTTAAGTATTTCAGAAAAATCTCAAAAATTCACCCTAACCATTTTTCGATGTCTAGAATCCAAAACTGAATTCCATTTTTCGAAAATAATTTTCTGTATATTATTATTTTAATATTTAATTAAAAACATAACTTATTATCAAAAACGAGATTTAAAATATCATTAACTCATTCTAAGACATATGTATATTGTACATCCAACTTGAATATTATCTTTATACCATCATAGGTGACGTTACTACTCATTATGGTATATCAATATTCATAAGTTTATTTTACTATTCATTAGGGTAGGTTACTATTCACTGAAATTTTTTTTTATTATACTCTAAAAAACCACTTGAACACAACTGTGTATGCCGAATGTTTGAAATTCCAAACACATAAGTGAAAAACATATGTTTAAAGATCACTTATCACTTATTAGTTCATTATGTTGTGTTTTCATGTGATTTTATGACATAAATATAAGAAGGGAATTTCCATTTAAATACTTTGGGTGGTTATATTCGTCCCCACTTATGAAATTTCACCCTCAAAATTTCATTTTACATACTAAGCCAAAAACAGGTGTGGGTACCTTTACTTCATTGCATCCTCCAATTCCCATGTCTCTTCTTCAAATATATGGTTCCTATAACACACTTTGACAAGATTGGTTGTCTTGTTGAGTCGAACCTTATCTCTCTGATCCAGAATCATTATTGGCTACTCCTCATAGGAGAGATCATCTTCCAGCTACACCACCTTTGAGTTTAGTACATGTGAGGGATCACGTATGTACTTCCTTAAGAGTGATACATGGAAAAAATCATGAACTTGAGCCATATTCGTTGGAAGTGCAAGCCGATAGGCCACGACTCCTATGTGGTCAAGGATCTCAAAGGGTCCAATATTCCTTGGTCTTAGCATCCCTTTCTTCCTGAATCGCATGACTCTCTTCCATAGAGATATTCGAAGGAAGAATTTACCTACAACGTCAAACTCCAAGTCCCTTCGATGGTTGTCTGCATAGAACTTTTGCTGACTTTGAATAGATTTGATGTGTTTCTAGATGACTTGAACCTTCTCTGTCATCTCCTGAACAAGATTAGGTCCAATTAGCTTTCTTTATCCAACTTCATCCCAACAGGTTAGAGTTCTATATCTCTTTCCATACAGTGCTTCATATGGATCCATTTGAATACTCGAGTGGAAGCTATTATTGTATGAGAACTCAAACAATGGGAGATGCTAATCCTAACCACCCTTCAATTCTAGACTGCAGGTTCTAAGCATATCTTCAAGTGTCTGAATTTTCCTTTCAGATTGGCCATCAGATTGATGGTGATAGGCCATGCTGAAATTTTATTCAGTACTCAAAACATATTGAATACTCCTTCAAAATTTAGATGTGAACCTTGGATCACAGTCAGAGACAATTGAGAGTGGAACACCGTGCAGTCTCACCACTTCCTTCACATATAAATTTTCATGTTGTTCAAGCGAGAGATCATCCCGAATAGCGATGAAATGGGATGTCTTGGTTAGTCGGTCAACCACAACCCATATCGTATTATTTCCCTTCGACGTCTTTGGGAGGCCCGGGTCCAAGTTCATAGTAACATTTTCATATTTCCACATGGGTATAGGAAATGGATGCATCATACCTTGGGACTTTTGTCACTCAACTTTAACTTGTTGACATACCACGAAACTTGATATATATTATGCAATCTGTTTCTCCATGTTATCCAACCAAAAGTGTTCTCAGAGATCATGATACATTTTGGTACTCCCAGGATGGATAGAGAAGGTCTAGCAATGTGCATCATTCAATAGGTCCTTCTTTATCTCTGGATCAGATGGTACCCATAATTGTGTCCCAAATCATACAAATCCTTCCTAATCAAATTTTAAATCGGAGGATTTCCCATTTTTAACTGCATCTACCCTTTTCTGAATTTCCGCATCCTTTCTTTGAGAAACCATTATTTTCGTCGTGAGGGATGGTTGAGCAATAATTTGAGAAATTATTAATGATGTTCCTCCCTTAATAATTCCCATGTCCATCCTTTTCAAATCTAAGAAGATAAGATCCTTTTCAATTAACATTATTGATAACGATAGAGGATACTTTCTACATAGAGCATCCCCTACCTTGTTTTCCTTACCGGGATGGTAGTGGATTGAGCAGTCATAATCCTTGATGTGCTATATCCATCTTTCTTGGCACATATTAAGCTCTTTCTGTTTGAATATATATTTGAGACTCTTGTGGTCAGTATATATCTCACATTTTCCCCATAGAGATAATGCCGCCATATTTTCAACACAACGATCACAACCGCCAACTCCTAATCATGCATGGGATAGTTTTTCACATGTATTTTAAGCTTCCTTGAGGCATAGGCTATCACTTTATCATTTTTCATTAGCACACAACCTAATCATTTCTTAGAAGCATCACTATACACCACAAAGAGTTCTCCACTTGAAGGGAGTGTGAGTATCGGTGTAGTGATAAGCCTCTTTTTCAACTCCTTGAAACAGTCTTCACAATCCTATGTCCAAACGAACTTTACTTTCTTCCATGTCAGCTTGGTCATTGGGTTTGAAAATCAAGAAATTTTCATCACGAATCATCGATAATACCCAGCTAGACCTAAAAAGCTGCGGATCTCCGTTACAGAAGTTGGCCTTGACCACTCTTCAATTGCCTTCGTCTTGGAAGGGTCCACAGATATCCCTTTCCTGGTAATATCATGACCCAAGAATGATACTTCGTCTATCTAGAACTCACATTTTCTGTACTTGGCATAAAAATTCTCCCTTCACAATGTCTTCAACACAGTTTCCAAAAGCTCCTCATGTTCCTCCTTGCTCTTGGAGTATATCAGAATATTATCAATAAAGACCACCACAAATTTGTCAAGGTAATCTCTAAAGACTCTATTCATTAAATCCATGAAAATTGTTGAAGAATTAGTGAGTCCGAAGGGCATCACTGTGAACTCATAGTGTCCATACCTTGTTCAAAAGGAAGTCTTGGGAATATCTTCCTTCTTCACCTTTAGTTGGTGATATCCCGATCGAAGGTCCACCTTATAGAAATAACTGGCCCCTGGAAGCTGATCAAACAAGTCATCTATTCATGTAAGGGGATACTTGTTCTTTATAGTGATTTTTTTGAGCTCACGATAATCAATAAAGAGGCGCATTGATCCATACTTCTTCTTGATGAAGAGGACTGGAGAACCCCATGGTGAAGCACTCAATCATATAAAACCCTTCTCCATATTATCTGGTAACTGCTTCTTCGGCTCTTCCAGCTCTACGGTGGCCATTCCGTAAGGTTTCATTGAGACTGGCAGAGATCTAGGGATATGTTTAATTGAGAACTCAACCTCTCGGTCAGGAAGAAGACCAAACAACTCTTCGGGTAATACATCAGTGTAATCCCTCAAGATGGGCATGTCTTCAAGCATGATTCTCTCCTCTGTCTCAATCATTTGATCTAGGCATGCATGCTCATAAGGAAGTATTATCCAAACACGAAATGATGATTCTAAAGGAGACTCATCTTCGTCCTTGCACTTTTAAAGAATCATAGGATGCTTTTGGATGTGAAGAGTAATCTCCCTTTCCCGGCAGTTGATGTTCGCCTTAAACAAAGATAGCCAATCCGTGCCAAAGATAGCGTCAAACTACACTAAAGAAAGTATGACAAGATTTACTAGGAGGATCAGTCAAAAAACATTGATCGGGGAGGAGTTATAAACCATGGATGAAATAATCACCCCATTCGTTGTTCTCACATATAACTTTTCCTCCAAATTTTGAGGTGGTGTTTGAACAGTTCTACTAAATTTTCAAGATATGAAAGAATCCATAGAACTAGAATTAAACAGTACGTTCTCTATTCTTGAATGAATAACAAGAATACCTATCACCACATCGTTTTGTGGCTCCACCTCAGAAGTAGTGATAGCATAAGCCCTTCCTTGTTGCATTAGTAGTTGTTGCTGATTGCCTCCGACAACCCTCGACTTACGGTAGTTTTTTTTTTCATAATGCCCGATATCTTTTCAGTTAAAACCCTACACCGCAGGCTGTGTGTTGATCTAAACCTTCCATTCTTCTTCAGCATTAGTGGGATTTTTTATATCCCTTCGGCAGTTCTGGGCCAGATGACCAATCTTTCCACATTTGAAGCAATTCCCAGTTCCCTTGAGATAGTTACCAAGATGCTTCTTCCCATAATTTTCACAAAGGGGAAAGTGAGTCTTCTTTCCATCATGGGATTAGTTTGATGAACCACCAATGTTGTTCTCCATTTTTTACTTCTTATCACTATGCCCATGAGACCACTGAGAGTCTCCAATCTCCATTTCAACCGTGAGGGTACAACGAACAATTTCCTCATAGCAGTTTAAGTCTCGAATCGCCAATACTTTTTGTAGGATCAGCTTTAGTCTACTAATGAAGTGATCCACCTTGATTTATATTTTCATGAAAAATCCAGAGGCATACCTTGTAAGACTTATAAAGTTATCTTCATATGCCCCGATGGACTAATCTTCCTTCTGCTTGAGTCCAAGGAACTCTCTTTCCATCTTGAGATGGAGGGTTCTAGGAAAATATTTGTTGAAAAACATCCAATTAATTTCTCCCAATCTATGGAATCAATTTCTTCATGGGAATTTTTATTCTTGATTAATATCCACCACTGATTAGCTTCCCCATCAACATGATAGACTGCTAGTACAACTTTCTCTTCTTCCGAGCAATGGAGGACAATGAAAATCTTTTAAATGGAGTTAATCCATTTTTCTGCGAGGAGGGGATCAGTAGACCCGCAAAACATGGGTGGCCTTTGCCTCATGAAGGATTCTATGACAACTTTATCTTTCCTCGGAGGAGGGGGAAATTCCACTTGATTCATGTTATTATTCATAACTCGAGCCGACTGAGTATGTACTCCCATGAAGTTTTGAGAACCCGCTTCCATCAAATCAGGCATGTCATTAGGGAAATCATTACATTTCCCCTCACATTGGTTGTTGGAACGTGTTCTTCTATTTCCCTCCATTATCTATGAAAAATAACGTATAATTAGTGGCCTTTAATACTTACTTAACGAGCATAAAAAGGAAACTTTGAACATTAAAAGAAAAACTTATAGAGATGAAGTACATCCTAACTTGTGATTCCATAGGTTTATATCTAGGTTATCATCGACCTATTTCTTATATTCTTATGGGGTTATTTTTTCCCTTAATAATGTTTTGTACTAAGCTTGTGAATCTACCAAAGCATATCCCTTGGGAGTGTCATAAACAAAAGTGCAACCAGGCCCGTTGTCGTTCGCTAGTTCTCATTTGAGTCTAGCTCAATGTGGTGTTTTCAGGTTTTTCCTCTAGACACATCAATGCTAGAGCCTCCTCTACCTTCTCGTATCCAGACATGGATTCATTTTCTTGATAAACCACTTACTCTATACTCATCAAAATATAGGACTGTTTTATTATACTTGGTCTCATCCTTAAGGTTCTCACTACGTGCTTTATTCCTAATCTCCAAAAATAACTAGACCAAACTCTTATACAAACTATAGTGAACCAAGCCTTTTACATATAAAATTTCATTATTACAAGCATTAATAACCATTAGAGTACAAGACAAGGATCAATAAGTCTAGTTTCTTGGAAGACTGGGTACATATAACATAAAACATGGGGCTAAAAAAACACTTCATTATTTAATATCCATAACGAGCTCCTATCTTCATTTGGGCCCTTACATCTCCATAGTGTACCCTCGGGAACACATAAAAAAAAGGATGAGCAAAATATTCCCAGTAAGGGAATGAACATAAGGATACACCTCAAGCACATGAATTAAGAGGCATGACATAATGTTATCCAAAGCATGAAACTTATGAAATCATTTAATATGAGCATGGCATCATATTAACATGGAATCTTATAAATGTGGGATAATCATAAAACATTTTTTTAGTGAGGGTCAAGGCTAACCACCAATCCCATTTCAGTATCGTTCAAGGCTAACCGCCAATCTCGTTTCCCATTTTAGTACGGGTCAAGGCTAATCGCCAATCTCGTTTCACATTGCATTTCATGAGACTTAACCTTACCCAATAAATTAGAGAGCTATCTGGGCACACCCATCTCAACATTTTCATGAATATTATTTCCACAAAAATATTCTTACCACATATACAATCATACATAATCAACCATACACAAACATAAGGGTACCCATTGAAAGAATTTGGTACCACAGTCATGACATAAAACATATCCAATAGGTGTATCAAGGAAGTTCCCATTAAAAGAAATGATTAGAAATTACATGGAAATTAATAGGGTAAAATCGGAATATAACATGGTAAGTGGTGTCAAATAGAAGTAACAACATATTAGAAATGTATTTTAGAAACATTAGCATTAAAACATTTTTGTGCGGTTATAAGGAAAACACTCTTGAGATTTTCAAATAGAAAAGAGGACATTCATTTATATAAAACAAGAATTGAACCAGTAAGGTATTCTTAATAAAAATAATTATTTTTTTAAATACAATTGTGTATTAAAATAGAGGATAGAGTGAACTTTAAATTCAGGTAAAAATTAGGGAAGTCCAGTTAAAACATGTTTTCTTATTGGAATGTTGTAAGGAGGGAATCATTCAAAAACATGTATATCATGAAAAGAATGTGATGAAAGGGTCATGATATTATAATCTTTTACAACTATAATGAACTCGTAAAATTCACATAAATTGATATGATAACACCATTTTGAAAGAAAGATAAGGCATCCCGAAAAAACGAAGATGTTTTGGGTAGAATTCGTTATGATTTTACCGGCATGTTGTCGGGAGTACCTAAGAGGACTTAACGAGAGATAGAATGGGTTTATCATCACTTATAAAACATTAGGGAAGTATGGGGAAGGTGTATAAACATACCACATCACTTGATATTACACAAAAAAAACATTTCATAGAGAACAATCTTGATTAAGAGTGAATAGGGGAGGATCCCTTACCTTAAATCTGTTGGTGTTCTCCACTTGTTATTAATGACCTGAATAAACAAAGTAGGCATTATTAATTAATAAGTAGAGAAACTATTCTATATTTAATTTATTTATTATAACCCTTTTTAGTTCATTAAAATCCTTTGTGATTAGTTATATGGTTCAATTTCATTTTTTGGGCTCGTTTGTTTACTTGGTTTTAAAAGATCGGTTCCCTTATATTCAAGTTTGTATTATATGCAAGATGAAAGTGGTTGTCCAGAATTGAAGTTATATTATTTAGTTAAAATCCAGGAGATAACATGGTTTTTGTTTTAATTAGGTTACTTATAGTGATGTTGAATTATTATATATATAACCATAGTGATAACCGTTTTTGTTGATCGGTGGATTTGATTACAAAGAATGTGTTTTGATTTATAACTTAATTTCATTTATACCAAAGGATTACAGAACCAAAAATAGGATATATTACATATATAATAATCTTTTTCAGCTATAACACAAATGGTTTCATGACCATAATTAATGATAATAATAGAAATTGATAAACTGTTGTCCTTGAATGTGCTAAATTAGAACATCTCAAACGGTGCTTTCATTTCTTTCAAAAAAGGGTGGGGAAAGGGGAGAAGATAATGAATATACCACTAGAATGAAGACAAACCAGTACATTAATGTTACTATATTTATCATAATATAATGGTAAAGGGAGATTAGGAAAGAAAATAAAAAGAAAAGATCTTAAAAGAAAAGAAGAAATTTGGGAAGAGGAATTTACCTCTTGAGACATCCTACTTTGAGAACCTCTTAAGGGGAGAGTTTTTGGTATTTTGAGGAGGATGAGAGCTTTTGGACATGGTAGGGGGCCTTGGGGAGATATTTTTGAAGAATTTAGATTTGGATTTGAGCTTGAGAGGAGGGTAGAGAATAGGTATTGAAGGGGGTTTTTATAGTCGAGGAGAGGAGGGATTACATAATATAATAATAATTAATTTATTATTTCTTCCCAAGAAAAAGAATAGTAAGTATTACATTGCCAAGAATATTAAATGGGTCATGTGAATTCTAATCATTGGTGGTGACATCGTCCATGATGCTAGAAATATTTTATTTAGCTTATAATGTATATATACAGTCAATTACTGTATTTTACTATTCATAAAAAATTCAAGTATTTCAGAAAAAACTCAAGATTTCACCCTAACCATTTTCCAATGTGTAGAATAAAAAAATGAAGTCCATTTTTCAAAAATAATTGTCTAAATATGAATATTTTAATATTTAATTAAAATCATAATTTATTATCAAAAACAAGATTTAAAACATGCATTAACCCATTCTAAAACATAGGTATATTGTAATTCCAACATGAATATTATTTCTATACTATCATAGGTGAGGTTACTATTAATTAGGGTATATCACTATTCATAAGGGTATGTTACTGTTCATTAGGGTATGTTACTAGTCATAAAAAATTATTTTTGTTTTATTAGACTCCAAAAAACATCTTGAAGACAACCGTGTATGCTGGAATTTCAAAATTCCAAAAAAATAAGTGAAAAACTTATGTTTAAAGGTCACTTATCACTTATTAGTTCATTATTTTGTGTTTTCCTGTAATTTTATGATATAAATATAAGAAGGGAATTTCTATTGAAAAACTTTGGGTCGTTACATTATTGGTGTTGGGATGGTCTCGTGTGTGTCTAGGGGTTTGGGACATGAAAAGAGGGAATAGGGGGATATCTTATGTATAACACATTATTAGTGCATGATTAGTACTAACAATGACTCATAATGATTCACCCTATAGATAAAGTATGAACAGTCTGTAATTCATTCCACGGGATCCTAAAAAACATGTTTCCTTGGATAGATCCATCTGAACAAATTCCACAATGTTTTCGAAAACATGATATCTCTCAAGAAAACTATTTGACCCATGCCATTTTAGGATATAAATACCACATGGTTGGTGTAATGTTTAACATACCATGAATACAAAAATTGTAGCTCATTAAAAGTATAGAAATTCCCATTTTTCCTCATCATGCATAAAGGGTCATTAGCTAATTTTCCTCCCCCAAAAGATAGGGGTTATAACCAAAATCTATCAAACTATCCACGGTTGACTGTACCCAAATTCTTAAGAAATTTACATGTCATTGGGAATGAATTTAAGATCTGAGTATTTCTAAGATTCCGCTATCATCTATTTTCTGGTTGAAAAATAGTTTTAGGTTTTCTCTCTTTCCAAATATCTAAACCCTTTTTTATAGGGAATTCATTTATTGAGGGGTGTTTTGTTTTAAATCAAGGTTTTAGTTTGATTAAGAGTTAATATAGATGCTTGAGGTTTGTGTTATGTAAGTTTTTTCTTTATTATTTATGTCCATTCATGTGTATGTGGTTTTTAAATTTGTACTATAATGATGAAAAAAAATTATTTGTTTTGGAATGATAAATTGGGTGTCAAAATAATGTTTTGGACCTTTCACAGACCCTATTGGATCCATTAATGACGAATAGACAAGGACTAAGGAAACCCATGGGGCATGTCACTTCATTAATCATAGAATTTGAGTTTTTTAATGATAGAAATAAGGTTTTTTGAGATTAAACCAATTGAAATGTACCAGCTAGTTAAATTTTTATAAAGGAATTTCATGAATAACATGGGGAAGTAAATGTGTGATAGAATAGTATAGAAATGATAAGGGAAAATATTGAAGGGATATGGTCATAATGTTAAATGGTTATGATAAATGTATAATTTTTTTTTAATTAACAATTGGATAATTAATTAACCATTAAAATTGGAAAAAGGTCGAATGTGTTGGACCATGATAGTTTTTTTCATTGTATATATTGAATTCTTGATGTAATGAGGTGATAAAAGGGAATATAATGTAAAATCCTAAAACGTTATTATTTATTATAATGAAATCATTTCTGATCATGGTGGTATATACCATGATTATGATGTTTTTGATAGAGGTCCACATCGAGGAATGGTTGTTAGTCATGGAAGTCCACAACATGGTAGAGATGTTGGTCCTAAAAGTCCACATCAAGAATATGTGTTCGCCATGTAATTAAGTACCATTGTCTAGGATATTTATACCAATTCTCCTTGTATGAAATTATTTGACCCTATGAAATGTGGTTCATACTCCCTAAATGGGATCACGTAGGTTTTGGGTGTTGGTACTATTTTCATACTAATTTCACATGAGGATTTTTAAAAACAATTTAAATATAAAACCTTTTTTATTGCATCTATATTTCTATATGTACTTATTCATATAATTTTATTATATTGGATAATGGTATAAAAAACATTGGTCGTGGCCTACTGATTCATACTCACACCCATCTTAGGTAATCATTGGGTACCCAAGAAGACATTATTGTTGTAAGATTAGATAAGGGGAAATTCCCAATGATAGATGGTTAACAAGGGATAGATCATGGGTGAGCTGACCAAACATGTTATAATGACCCATTAGGGGGATCTTCATTGGTGTATTTTTTTTTCTATTTGAACTTAGTCTCCCATAACATGACATACATATCATATTCAATTTCAGTATTCTACTAGTTTTGGGAGGTGATTATTTAACGCACAGATACTAATTATTATTGTATGGATATTTATTATGATTTCTATTGTTGGTTTACCCTAGTAAAGATGGTATAGTGTCCCCATATATTCAACTATACCATTACTACTAGTTAGAAACCTCTCACATATGGGGAGGCATGATTGAGGTCCTGTAGAGAACTAACTTAGGGCACTCGTTTAGTGGAACCCAGGATATGATTTAATAGAGTTGTATGCGAGCACATTTGTTTCCAACTACTTTACTATCTATAAAATATAGTAAGGAGATTAGGATATTTCATGTCTGGGTAATGTCATTATTCTTGACATTATCTTACACATGTATGGGGGAAACCCATGTTATTATGGTTGAATTTTTGTTCTTGATATTAATTTGTTATGGTACGATGCTATTTCATCTTGGGTGATACAAATGGGGTGTGACGTTCTTATTTTCTAGGATTTTACTTGTGGTCCAATATGACATGAGGTTTTGAATACATACATCATTTTAAGCACTCATGGATTTATGTGACATGCATCACTATAGCCACACATGGTAGAGAATGTGGCTGATGATACATAAAGTGTTTTTTATATTTAAAAGATGTAGTTCCTCATAAATAAGGTTAATTTTTTTTGTATTAGAGTGATGTTAAATCAAAATATTTTAAACAATACCTTATGATAATGTTATAATTGGTTAATATATAAAGAATTTTGAATAATTTCTAATGTGATTTTGAGGTTTGGAAGTATGGTTTACACTGTGTCAGCCATGGACATGTTAGGTATAGTTATGTCTAATGATAGCTAATCAATTAAATTTATTAGGGTAATGTATGTGGAATTAAATTTTATAGATGGTTATGACCCCCCTATTATTTTAACTTATAAATAAACTTATAGGTACCATGAAACATGGAATTTTCATTAAAGAGAGATGACACCATTACGTAATTTACCTATTGGGTGATTGGGGGACATTGTTGAAAATTCACCTCTATTAGTAGGAAAAGAACACATGTTGGTTCCGAGTAATAGAGGGAAGATTAGTTCTATAATAACTACAATAATATTATAATGTTAATAGAGAGAGACCTTGGGTGGATAATGCTGAGTATGTTTGAATTTATAAGAGAGCTTCAACTATAACACCATCTGATGTTTTTCAAAATGTGTAGATGTGACCCTGAAGGGTTTTGGGTGGAGCTTATCTAGAGGATAATGGTTCACTTAAATATCCTTTAAATGAAAAGGATCATTCTACTGGATATATTTTGAGAGTACTAGTGGTGGATTGGTTGGATATTTGGGTCTTGACTGAGAAAAAAGATGGAATGTCTCAGATGGACTTCCAAAGGAACGTCTTGAAGAATTTTTATCCATAGTACCTAGTGTAGGAGTGAGCTATAGAGTTTATATGTTCAAATTATTGTACCATTATAGTGATGTATTATTCTATATGATTCACTGACATGCATCAATTGTTTCTAGAACTATCATTGTATAAGAAATATATGATGATATTACTTCAGGATGGGCATAGTTTTATGATTATGTCATAATTGAAAGTGTTTTATTTGAATAGGTTTCATGAGGTGGTGTATAAGGGTCTAATTTATGATTGGAAACATATAGAGGGCTTTAGTGGTGGATAAGTGGGATCATTTGGGTGATCTGGTGGTGCCACTTCCATATAAAACATTGTTATGATAACATTCCCCACTGTAGTGGCATAAACAATGGCCAGGGGATATAATCTTCCACAAAGGGAGGTAGTATGTTCATATTCAATCAATGCTGTAAATCAATTCACATGAATGGTAATTCTCTTTGACAACTAGTTGAGTTTCATTCTTGCAGTAGGATTGAACATATACAAAGGATCCATAAAAACCCAAAGTAGTTGGGTAGGAATAGGGGACGTAGGTGGATGCATAACACTTAAAGGGGGCCTTCCACCCCATACCAGTATGGAATTGGTAGTTCAACTAGACTTATATATTGGGGTGGTGGATGTGATACATCCTATAAATAACATCTATATCATTAGAGTAGTGAATATAATGGGACATATAAACGGTCTTATGGTAGGGGAATAAGATGGCTTTATTCCATCCAACCATCTCTAGAAGGTAGTGAGGTCAGACAGTCAATAGTTCTAGGTATTATTTTTATAGATTCAATGATTTTCAGTGATTTATTTGATATGAGGTATTCTCACTCGTTTATATCTTAATGGTTTGTGGATATTTTCGGTTTCATGGAGGAGTATAGTTTTGAGGTATCATCGATCAACACATAGTTAGGGGAATGGTAGGTGGGTATCTAATGTTGTAATGACTATTCCCTTGAGGATGGTCAGTACAATTTTCTTTTGGATTTATATATTATTGAGATGTTAGGTTTTTACCTGATATTGTGAATGTACAGGTTGGAAAAATTATAGGCTTATATTGGTTTTTATCATAAGAGGAGGAGTTTCACATCTTTGAAAGGTGAAACTTATGTCTATTTTGGAGAATGGAATATCTAGGAAGGTCATGTAGGGATAACTCTTTAAAAGGTGTGTGAACTCACAACCCAAGAATAAAATCTACTGCCTGATGATTAGGGAGTGGAGCATGATGTTTTCCATCATATATTGGATTATTTTTATAATGTATTTCATGGTGTATTTTCAGGGTTTGAACCCAAGATATAGGTTTAGTTTACTATTTGTATAGTATCTGGAGATGATCCAATTTTTATTATCCCATATAGAATGGAACTAGAAGAAATTCAAGAGAATAAAAATCAACTATAGGATTTGAAGGATAATGGATTCATCCACCCAAACATGACACCATTTGGATCTTTAGTTTTGTTTTTGAATAAGGTAGATAAAGCCTTATGTTTATGTGTCAATTAACGGATGTTGATCCAAATTAAAAATAAGAACTGGTATCCACATACATGTATGAATAAAAATTTTGACCAGTTGAAGGGTTCTTGTATGCTCACTGAAATTGATTTGATATTGGGGTATCATAAACTGAGGGTGAGACCTTCTGATATACCATGGTTTCCTTTTAAGAATTAGTATGGTTTGTATGTGTTTTTTGTGTAATTTTTTTGGGCAAATAACACTCCTGAAGTATTTATTGATTTGATAAACAAATTCTTTCACATGTACCTCAAAAGTTTGTTTTTTTGTTCATAGAATAAATATTATTTACTCCTACATTCCTGATTATCATTGAATAACCTTGAAATTCTCTTGAGTATACATATAAAGCGTTGACTATCTTCCAAGAAATGTATCTTTGATTTCTCGATCGACAATTTTTTTTTGGACACATCTTCTTGAATAAGGTGACTTGGTAGACCTAAAGATGGTTCAAGAATTGATTTTAAGGGAGTATCCTGTGATTGTTTTTTATATTTGAATCTTTTTTGGGTTTTTTGGGTTATTATCGAAGGGTTTTCAAAGAAATTTCTTATTTGGTAGCATGATTTCAATTTTTACCACATAGGGTGTAAAATTAGAATGTCCTATTGTCTGTGAGAATTCCTTTACTAACTGGAGAGGTGTTTGACCCAAACACTTATTCTGATCCTATTAGAATTAGGTGAAGATTGTACTCTATTTTATGATGCATTGGGGAGCAAACTTGTGGTAGTGTTAATGCAAAGGAACCAAGTCATGGCATATGAATCACAATTGTTTATGTCACTTTAATGTAATTAACATACTCATGGTCTCAAGTTGGATGTAGTGGTAAATGATTTAATGTGTTGGTGACATTACCTTGTAAGAGGATTTTAATATTTATACTACCATAATTGTAATAAATACATCTTTTACTGTAATGAATTAAATCTTCAACATTGGATATGGCAAGATTACATGCATTTCATCAGTTTTTAGCTAGAATACACACCTAGATGGGGGAATAATGTTATATATGCTTTCATTTTTAAGACACATACTCGAATATTTTAGGAGTCGAGTTCTAAGTTGATGTTAATGGCATTGATTATTAATACCCACCTTGAGATCATATAGGATATAGTATTGTTGACTCTCATACCTTCATATATTGATCCCTATTTTCATTATAATATCAAGATGATACAATATTAGGATCTAAGCTACGTAATTTTGTGGGATAGAATTGAAGGTGGGGAGCCACCTTTTGATTGAGATATTGATGAGGATGAGATCATTGATGTTTGTTGTCTTGTTATTTTTACAAATTGTATGTGCGAGGATCTGATGCACGTCTTTCATGCTTCTATGTTTGTGTTATAACTTGTTTTGACCTAAATTTACCATGAACTTTGCAAATAGTATTAGTGTTTGGGAATAGAGAAAGAGATTACAGGTTTTGTGAAATATTCATCCACCAATCAGAAGGTGAAGGTTGATCATTAGTGACCCATGAGAATATTACATCCATTTACGATTATGGAATGGAAGTGTGGAATTGTTATGATGGATTTTCTGGTGGGTTTACTGAGGAATCTTTGGAAAATGGATGCAATATTGTCAATTGTGGACCTGTTAACAAAAGTAACAAATTTTATATAGATTAGGGAGAATTTTAATATTGATAGTTGGTAATACTCGTTTTTTAGGATATTGGGTGTTTAAATGGGGTTCCCCAAGAGTATTGTTTCAAATAAGGACCCAATTTTTACTTCACATATATGTAATGGATTATTCAAGGTGCTTAAAACCTAGGGTTTTTTTAGTATAGTATTTCACCTGTATATATATTGAAACATAAATCATACTATCCAGTTGTTATAGGAAATTTTGTGATCAAGCATCCTATATTTTAGTAGAACTTGGGTGAAACAATTAGTGCTCATTGAGTTTACCTATAATTATAATTATCAGGTGACTATTCAAAAGGAACCATTCGAGGCAATATATGGTAGGCCAGGATGATCAAACTCATGTTAGATGGAGGTGGGGGAATCCATGTTGTTGGGACCAAGTCTCATATAAGAGAAGTCAGAGCATGTTCAGTTGAATATAAATCATATGGCTATGAAATAGAGTAGAAAAAATTCATTCAATGATTAGTTTTATTGACACCTCAATTTTAGATTACGAGATGATATATTCTTTTCAGTGTTTCCAAGAATGGGTAACCATTGGATTTAGAAAAAGGGAATGTTAGAACCCATGTATGTTGGGCCATATGAGATTGTGGAAAGGATAAAAAAATTAACATACCGATTGTCTCTACTATAGTGATACAGTGCTATGAAAAATCCTTTTAATGTGTCACATCTTCAATAATATCCTCCCAAACCTTCTCATGTGATTTATGTTTATAATGTTGACCATGAGCTTGATGTGTCCTTTAAAAAGAATATGACTCATATTGTGGATCTTATTGATAAAATATTTTGGGTGTAATACCATGAATTTGTTCCATGTGTTGTGGTAGGATGACCATGTTCAGGTGGAAAATTGGGACATGGAGGCTAATATAAGGGTCTAGTTCCCTGACCATTATTCGTTATATTCCTAGAGATGATAGAAAGTGTATCTCAAGGAAGATCTATTATATGGTGGGTAGGTTATCATATCATACAATTTTTATAAGGTACATTCCTATTCTAATTTTAATTAAACTCCATTTATATGGTTTTTTGGAATGTTTCATGATATTAGGGATGGTCTCAGGAGTGTCATATGGGTTCAGGTCAGGAAAACTAGGAATGTTTGTCCATCTAGTGCATGGAGCATAGTTGGATAATGGTCAGTACTTACCATTCTCTATAACTATGCACTATAGAGATAGACGATTCGTTATTTTTATACATTGAAAGGGGAACCTATAAACTATGTGGCCTTAGAAAGAACAATCTATATGGGTTCTACATGATTTTTAAACCATGTTGGAACCTTATTAAACCATGAATCCCATGGCACTCTTGGATAGAGGAGACCTCCAAATTTTTACAAGGTTTGGAAAACCATGCATTCAGACCATGTGTTCATTAAAAGTGTTGACATTATCCTTTTTCCACTTTTTCATAAATTGTTATTACCCAATTTCCCTCCCCATTCCTCCAATAGTAGTTATGGTTTTGAACTAAGAGCTCCCAAAATCTCGGAGGCTGATTATCCCTTGATTCGCAGGTGTTTGATGTATTTTTGGTTGTGTATTGAGGCTCTGGGTAGATTTTAGTGTCCTATATCTCAATTTTTTTAGAAGGCGCATGGTTGAATGTTTTCCCAACATTAGAAGACCGAAATCCTTGTTTTATAGAAAATTATTATATTTGTAATTGGGGTTTTTTTGGGTAAAATTCAAGGGTATGCTTTGAGTAGGATATCATCTACATGATTGAGGTTAGTGGTAGAAAAATTGTTCAACATAGTCTTGATGTTCACTCATGTGTATGTGGCATATACATTAAATTTTTGGCATAATGAAATTGATTATTAGTTAAAGATTTATACATTATTTTTCAAAATGATGGTTTTTACCTTTCAAAGATCTCGTTTGATTCAATGACGATGAGTGGACTATGAATAAAGATACCCATGGGGTCTGACACTTCATTAAGCATGGAATTTGGGTTTTTGAACGATGGAATAATGATTTTATGAGATTAATACAACTGTAAAATTACTTGTTATGTTAACATGATATAAAGGACTATTTTTCCTAACATGGAAAATTAAATGTGTTATGGAATGATATGTACAGGGTAAAAGAAAATATTAAAGGTACATTTTCATGATGTAAAATGGTTATGATAAATGTATAATTTTGAAATTTCATTTAAAATGGTCAATAGACTATGCTTTTAAATTGGATAAAGTTTGGAATGTGTTAGACCATGGTAGTTATGATTAGTGTATTAGGTTCAACATTGATGTATTAATATGATAAAAAGGTGTTAGTGAGTTAAATACTAAGTGATTATTGATGATATGGATATGGGTTTTGGTCATAACGGTCTAAACCATGGTGATGATATTGGAATAGATGGTCCAAATCAAGGAATATGTGTTGGTCATGGCATTTCTCAATATGGTAAAGATGTTATTAATGGGGTCTACATCATGAATTAGTGTCAGTTGTGGTGTTCCAAACTAAGGTTTGGGATTCTTGGATTGATGCTACCTGTATGATATTATGTGACCCCTATGAAATGTCATTAAGACTCATGGCATGAGCTAAATAATGTTTGGGGACTTGGAACTATTGTAAAATAGGTAACACATGGGGATTTTTTAACAGCTATTTTAATATAAAACATATTTTATACATTAATTGACTATTTTTATCTCTAATTACGAATACAATCTTATTAGACTGGATATATTTATAGACACCATTGGTGGGGGCCTACAGAGTTTTATTCACACCTTTCTTGGGCCATGATTGGGTACCTGATAAGAATTCATTATTTTAGGATAGGATAAGGGAAATGGCCCAATGACAAATAGATGAATTAGGATGGATAATGGGTGAAGGTAACATACAATATATCAATAAATGGTGTGGATATCAACATTGGTGTCTTTATTTTGGTTTATGTTGAAACTTAGACTCTCATAACATGATATATATATCATATTAGACCACAGTATTAATCTAGATTTGGAATTTGGTCATTTCTATATTGGTTATTGATTATTACCTCTTGATGATTTTTATTATGATTTATAAAATTGGTTTACTTTGGTATAGAGGGTGTAGTCTCCCCACACGTTCCATTGAACTCTCACTACTAGTCAGCAGGCTCTAGTGTATGTGGTAGTGTTATTGAGGTTGTGTGGAAAACTTGATCGAGGAACCGATTTCAAAGAACCTAGGTTTGGATGATACATATGATATAGTTGGTGGAAATAGTTTCAGATACACATTTGTTTGATAGTGATCAAGCTAGATCCCTCTTTATCTTGAGTGTAATTGATTATTATTAGAGGCTACTCTTTTCTCACATTTATGGATTTCAGAATTTTTTATTAGTGTTAATGATATAAGGGATCATGGGTTCAGCATTTGTGGTTGTGTGAATGAGGATCATGTTTATGAAACTCTGAGAGCTACCCCAAAATATTTTGATAGGATATCAAAAATTATTTCAGGTTACATTATCAAATTTTTTATATATGATCTATCATGTGGTGAAAATAGAAGATAAATTTTCCAAAAGAATATTTAGAAGATATAAAAAATGGGTTTTGGTTTTGATTTTATGAGTTTTTTCTTCTAATATGGCATAAGGTGAATCTACAATAAGTTAATAAGTCTTTAGAAAAATTTAGATATTTATAAATTTTTATGATAATGGAAACACTACCACATGGTGGTTTAGACCATGCTTTTTCTATCCTTTTGTGCACCATGACATAGTGTGAGACGCTTTATCATTGTTGTTCTAATATAGAATTGTCACATCATTCAGTAACATGTTTGAATTGATAATTTGCATATCAAACTACTATAATGATCTATTATTTATCATTAGATCTAAATTAAAATAATTCTTAACTTATTTCATGATTATTCAGGAATTAAATATTTTTTATTATTAAATAAAACAATCCACAGAGTAAAAATTTCTAGGAAAATATTTGAAACATATCATAAATATTAGATGAATGTGATATATCATGAGAGGTATAAATAAGTTGTTTAAACCACAAGAATAGATAAAATTATTGTGTGATAGTTATAAATACTGAAATGAAAATTTATTATGATCATAGTTCTACACTTCATCCGATCTCATTGTTTCATAAAAATGTGTCCTAAGAGTGTTCCTTCACATGTGAAAAAAGATTCCCACAATCCCTTGACACCATATAAGATAAAAACCCATTATTTTCTACCTAGTGATAATAATTAAATTTTTTTAAATCCAGGATATATTGGATCACCAAGGGATAAGGTATAATATTCTATATTTTTTTATTATTTAATCAAAACCTATAGATAAGTACTAGCTAATTTTTTATTTTAGTATAAAATTATACAATTTTTAGGATTTTTTTATGCTTAAGAAACCATTCAATTATCAACATTCATGGTCCAATATTCTAGACGTGTTAATGTTTTTCAATGAGACACTATCTTAATGGGATAAATATATCTAATATATTTCATTCCACCCTTTTTAATCTATCTCAATAGTGGCTAAATCATTTATAATATAATATTAAATCGCTATGTAATGTATTTATTTCTTAATTTTTACCTCTTTAATTTATGGAAAATACACCATTTAATATATCCATATATTCCACATATATTACCACTAGTTATTATTAATGTTTTGTAAATTAATTATATATTAAATTCAAACTGCATGTTCTATTTTAATTTAACCTATAGATATCCCAACATCAATCTCTAAATTTATGAATAATATATTATCATTTTAATCTCTAAAAATATAATTAAATATTCTCTGAAAATCTCCCTTGATCTACCCCATCAATTGCTCAAAAAAATTAAATTCAATGTGATATTCAAATATGTTATCCATGTTTTTTTATCAAAGTATCTATTCTATAAAACTATGGTATTAAAATATATATATTTAAATTTCCATGATATTGTATTATCTTGAAAAAAATAAACTCAATTATGACATGTTATAAATGTAAAAAACTATTTTATTGAATCCATTAGCAATAGAAATAATATATTCCCTTTCAATTTCGAGTAAGTTTGATCAACTTTCTCTATTTAGAATTCATATTTCATAAAAACCATTAAATGGTTTCACTATTTTTATGATATTATCCTTCCATGAATTTTAAAATGGCAATATAATTACTTCAAAATAAGGGCAATAAATTCATTACTCTTAATTTATGATAGAAGCTTAATTTAAACATGCCCATAACCATGAATCAGTGTAGTAAATAATGATGTGATTCTCCTCATTTTGGGGTCAAGAAACATTTTAAAGCATTCTTGGATCACCCACTTAATGGTGAAAGTACGTCTTCTTCAATGTAAAATCATCTTGTATTCCTGGTCATGTCACTCACTTTAAAAACTTATTCACTATTTTTTGGATAAAATCACCAAATTCACTATTATTTCTAGTATTATTCATGGATTTCCCATCTATATTTCAAATTTGATAGTATTCTTTTTTATCAATAAATCAGTTAATAATCACGGTAAAAACTAATCCTCTATATATTTACATCCACTCCCATCATGGTAGCCCTAATTTTTACAAGATCATAAACAATGTAAAACATTTTTATAGTACATGTATAACACTTATATATCATTATATAACACTTAAGTAGACTGATATACATCACTAATTACTCAAATATTTTATAATTAATAATTACATACTTCCAAATCTAATTTCTTTTCCAGATATAAAAATTCCATATTTTAATAATCTTCACCTACATCATGAAAAATATTTCTTACTACATTATCAAAAACATCCATAACATCATTGATAACTTCAACATGTACTCTCTTAATAATCTATGTATCAATGTCTTGTTTCATCATACATATATATCCATGTTACACTCAAAGACCATTTCATATCATGATTTTTAATTCTTCAAAAAAACATCGCATAAAATCACCATGTGTTTTATCCTATTTTTTATTGTATAACTTTTACATTATGTTTATTACAGTTTCATGATCTGTTTTTACAAAACTCACCAGAATATTTGTCCTATAATATCAAAATTATCCTCAATTCTCTTCTTGAATTCTATAATTATATGATAAAATTATTTATTAGTAGTTGACTATTAATTTCTCTATGTTTGAAAGTAATTTTAAAAACTAATTTAATGAAAAGGATCATGTAAAGAATAATTTATGTAGATCATTTATCATGGTGGTAAACATTTTTGAGGTCATGTATTCACATACCTCTATACATTTTGGGTAGGTGTATATTTTCTTTTGTTTTATTTTCAATTAATGTACAAAATAAACATTATTTATTTATTATATACATTATATATATATTATGAGTGTTTTGTTTCAAGTATGTATATCATATAGTTATTTTATTTTTTACTTTTTTTGATTTCATCATTGAGATAACAGTCTTCCATAGTATATTATAAAACCTTCTCTATCTTTTGATAGTGTTTAGAATATGAGGACATATATTTGAGATATATGGCACTCTAATTTAGGTGTCATGTAATGTATCTGGATTAGGTCATACACAATTCTTGTGATAAACTACTTGCATAGGTTTTTACTATATTTAAACTTTTTTAGGGAGAATATATCCTTCATAGACTATATCATCCTATTAAAATTATGGATCCATGGACCGACTATATAATAGAAGTTTCTAACCAATGTATTTCATAAATGTCAATGTGGTATTGTGAGATGAAAATATTGTTTAATATAGTATCATAATGATCTTTTTGAAAGTTATGTTAGTGATTTTTTTGAAATAAATTTTGATATTGATCTTTTTGAAAAATATAATTCCTTTTTAGGTAAAATAGAATGTTTGAAAGGAAAAATATTTATGGGTTTTCACTAGACTAACATTTTTCTTTAATTTAAGTCCCTTACAAGGCTTTTTGTACTCATACCATATTTTTGAAATGTTTTTCATAGGTTCTAAGGATGTTTATGAGAAAAGAAGAATTCAAGTTCAATTTTGTGAATATTAATCAGGAAAAGAAATAAGGTATTATATTAGAGACTATTGTTTTATGAAGAAATTGATATTGTGTAGAAGATTCCACTTTTCATGTATGGGTTTAATTATTATGAGTTTTTCCTTATTTTATAAAACTAAAACCATAAATATCCTTATAATATCAACAAATTTATAGTTAAAAACAATTAAATATGTAATTATTAAGGTTGGGTCCTTACAGTGGGTATCAGAAAAGGGTTTAGATAACTTTGATGATTAAGTTGTTTTCAGGTGTAGTTATATTATTATTTTCTAGATACCAACATGGGTTTATAATGTTAAGAATGATAATAAGATCAATATATTAAAAAACCCATTTCAGTATTTAAGTTATAAAATTCAAATTTTACTAATGATATTTTTGATGACATTTATTTTTTAGGTAATTTTCATCTATTACATTTTTGGATGCAAGATGAATGTTATGATATAACCATTGAGGTTAAAGAAGTTATTTAATATTGAAAATATTAATGTTATTTTGAGGATTTAATAATATTTCATGGAATGTTATAATAATTATATGGGTTTAAAAATTGATAGCACATTGTTTGTGTGACAACGCATCATGTCTACGAACGGTGTGAGGATTGAACCCACAATCGAAGGGAGACAAGGGTGAATTTACAACATTTGTTTACATGATGTCTAGGCTAGAATGATTTTTTATATTTAATATATATAATTGAGAAAGGTTATGTTCATTTTTGGAATATATTTTTTATCAAATAGATACCCAAGGGATTGGAAATTTACAAGGTGTTATGTTATTAATGTTATTTCAGAAGACGTTCATTATTTTGGGAACCCTATCTGATTTAGGTAAATATGATACTATGAGATTTTATTTGAGAAAGAAAGGTTGTATTATATTTTGAAAACATATATTATTGGAATGTGACTTGTTGGTGATTTAGGTGATTTAGGTGATTTAGGTAAAATATTATCATATTTGGGTGATTATTTGACTTTGGAAATTACATTTTTGTATGAGACATCAAGAGAAATGAATGTTATTTTGAGATAAATATTAAAATCAATCATAGAAGACTATGTGATAAAATAGTTCTTATTTTTAGGATTAAATCTTAGTCTAGAATATTTTTGAGTAATTTTTAGGATCGTTATTTTTTGAAGGGTATATGTTGAACTTTCGTTATTACTATTTAATCTTTTGTGATTAAAGTAGTGTTTAGTCATATAAAGGTTTATTCTTTTTAGAGAATTATCATATCTTGTAGTGATTATTTTTTTTGGTTAATTACCAAAGACAGGAGGAGTAGGTTGTCATTCCTTTTATTTAAATTTTTTATCAATATAATTTGATTCTAGTTATTTATTCATAAAAAATTCATACTCATCATTTGGAGAAAGAGATGAGTTTGTGGTAGAATTTATTTGAAAGATGAAACTCTAATTTTAAATTAACTATTTTTCCTTATGATTTTCTTATATATGATAATGGATTTTTTCAATTCTAGATAATGGATCTTTAAATGAAAATGTAATCCACTTAATTTTATTACCTAGGAAACAATAACCTTTTAACCCATAATATATTTATGATTTTCTGGTAGTTAAATTTTTCAAGAAAATATTCCCTGTCAATCTTAATAAGTCCTTGAGAATTATTTTTTCTCTTATATTTCCATACTTATTTACATTGAAACCAATTATATGTTATCTCACATGACCATTATACATCCTTTTCTCTCTTATCAAGTGGAAGTCTTATTAATCCTCTATATGATGTGGGATTTCAATAAGGGTATTTTGAATAGCTGAACCACTGGGTACCAAGATCAAGTTCAAATTGTGAGGATGATATTTATTTAATGTTAGTAGAGAATTTAACATCTTTAAATTTTAAAATTAAACTGTATGTTTAGTAGCACACAAGATACACCACATCGAGCTTTAACAAAGAAACTAAATATTATTATTTAAATGTTATAGTTATAACCAAGACATTAAATTTGTGAGAAAGTATTGGAATAATAGATTTATAAAATAATTATAAATGTCTAACTTAAACTGAATTTATTATAATGTTCTTAGAAAATAATCACATATTTGTTTTAGTAAAGTAATTTTATCCTCCAAAAATATGTTTTAAAGATTTGGTCTTCTTTCATTTTATGGTTGAATATTATAATTAATTTAATTATGTTTTATAAAATGTTTTTGAAAAAATTAATTTCCATTTTGAATTGATTATGTCAATATTATCTTAATTGTTTTTGTTAATTTTAAGAAAATAATAATTTTTCAGGTATTAGTGAAAAAATATTGTTTCTTATCAAAAATATAAATTTTATTTTAAAGTATTTACATGGTAAAATTATGTTTTTGATTATTTTTAAACGGTTATTAGTTTCTTTTATTTAATATAATATAATTAAGGGTTTTAATTAATTTTATACTATAATTTATTATAAAAACATTTTACATTTAACAATGGAATTTTTCTTAATTTTTTTTCATTGGGATTTTCTGACTTAACTATAAATTAAATTATGAAAATTATGTTATTTAAATTTATAAAAATTTATCCATTATTTGGAATAAGTGGTTCCAAATTTATTAAATAGGCCACTTTTATTTTAGGATAATATGAATAATAATCACGGTATTTTTTTACCATGGTAAAGGGTAAATTGGGTAATTAAAGGTTAAAAATAAAATGATAAGGACTATAAAATTACCTTAATACGAGAATAGAAAATATTGGATGAGTATATATGAACCGTATTAATAAAATAGTCAAATATATAACCTTTTGGGGAGATATGGAAAATATAATGACCTTTATCGTATTTTATTTAACGAAATGTCAAACATGTCAAACTCTTCTTTTTATTAAATTATATATTTTAATATATTATTATCTAGACAGTATATTTGACTAAAAATAGTACATTAGAATCTAAAATATTTATCTTTATCATGTTAATTTATTTTTAGATTTTAATGAAGAAATAATTACCTAAAGTTCTTATACAACCCTACTGTAGTAATTATTTAATTTATTAAAAATCAAATAATTGTTTTTAAAAATATTAAAATAAATAAAATCTGTGATATATAGTGGAATAAACAATTTAATTGAATACATTTACATATTAGGGATAAAAAAGAATGTTTTTTTAATTTTAATTATTATCTTCATATTATTAATATCAGCATAATGAATAGTTCTAAATTTTTTTAATATGTGTATTTTAAAATAAATATTTTCTTATTAAATGATATTAAATCCATAAAAATATTAAGTTTAATCAACTTATTAGGTTATGTTTTAAAATATATAAAATGTTCCATTTTTGTATTGTTTCAAAATTTATAGTAACTATATTGGCCCTCAATGAGTAAAAAACCATGTTTTCATGATAAGATTTAAAATGGTTAAAAATGCGATAAAACCAATAGATATGGGTATAAATATAAGTAAAAGTTATCTATTTTTTATTTTAAGAGGGTAATTTACCCCATAATCATATGTTTTTTAAATAACTCACTTTGTATACAGTTGGAATTGAAATTTTATTTATATTAATTTATTATTTTCAGTAATTCCATGAGTACTCCTCCCCTATCTTATAAAAGGCCACTTCTTATTCTCATTTAATCACACTTAGAAACTTTTTTTTAAGAAATACCTTCAAAAATAGCTTTCCAAAATACCTACCAATATTTTATAGGTGTTATATTATGCATAACACTATCTTTAGTGGTCTTAAGGTGTAAATAAAATGGATTTCCCGTAGAAGAGGTATCATTTTTAATCGATCATTTCTATTTTTTTATCCTTCATCATTCCTAAAACCTTATTAAACTATGATAAAAGAATAAATATTGTATCCCACATATAAATATATGGTATTATGTTATTTTTATGATCTATATTTCTCTCCAATTCCCTCAAATGGGAAAATAATTCATTGTTCATGTGTACAGAGGACTACCACCTCATGAATGATGTAATTCATTTTCTATCATCATATATCATGGATGAATTATAATTATGGAATTAATATTTATATATGATATTAATGATATAATTATATTTATTAAAAATTAATATTTCAATTACATTATTACCATTCTGTGAACTTTAATATGATAATATTGTTCATGCGTACGTGTGGACTACCACCTCCATAAAGAAATGCGATTTGTTTCTCATCATCACATAACATTAATGATATATATAGGAAAATATATTGAATTTATATGATATTTGTGTTATAATTATAATATTTTATGGTTAAAATAATACTTACCTTCTTTCTATAACGATGTTTCTAGAAAATGGAAATGTTACCAATCCATACATATGACCCACTTTCTCCATGATTGTAACGTAGTTTGTTTTTCATAATTTTATATATTTTTGGAATTATGAATATAAATAATGAATAAAGGCTATAATTATTTCATGAATATTAATATGATGATGTTTGAATTTGGACGTCTTTGACCATAGTCCGCCGACTGAAGTCATTTTGATCTTAAGTACCAAATATCGTCAAAACACCCAATGTGAATTTAAATTATGAAGTAATTGAAATAGTAATATGTGATTTAAAATAAATAATAATATTGGAAAATTTTATATTGATATCAAATAATTAAACTATGTTTATTTTTTTGATGATAAATAATGTACATGTGGTTTTCGACTTATGGAAATAGATTTCTTAACTCAATTTCTATTCATTGGTCTAAACTTATACTTTATTGATTATGTCATGCTAAGATTATGCGTGAAACAAGATTTGATTATCTTATATTTTATTTACACATGATTTAGTTGTATTCATAGATGATACATATAATCTGTTTATTTGATTGATTCTCACAATAATGAAGTGATATCTTCAAGGGACTTTCTTTTCAAAACCATACTTTAATATTCCTCTTTATTTTGTTTTAAAAAATTAAAAAAGTAAAATTTTGATGTATATGAAGTGAGAGGGTCTCCCTCATTTAAGATTCTTTAACGATTTAATTTTTTCTTTAAATTTTTTTATATTTATTTCAATATAAAATTACTTCATTATTATATGTGTGGTTCTTAAATTTTAAAAGTGATATTTACAAGAAAAAGGTATTTTGATATTCAAAAGTGTCATTCCCATGGTTTATATGAAATTTCAAGGGTTTTTTTCATGATATGATCCCTGCATATTATTTACAATGGGTGGAAACATATATTACTGGGTGAAAACATTATATATTATATTATAGGTGCACCTAGAGAGTGCTCAAATGGATTGGGTAATTATTTTTTTCTCTGGAGAATGATATTGGAATTTGGTTGTAGGGTTATTCAAATTCATAAGGGTTTTCATAACGGTTATGTAATAGTTTGATGATTATGATGTTCCATGGATTATATGTGACTTTTATATTCTTCTTTATGAGTTTTCAAGGAAATCGTTTTAATTTTTTATAAAAGGGTATGATAATGATTTTTTTAGAAAGATAATTACTAATTGAGGTAAAAGATCTGTTTTTATGAATTTTTTTTTGTGGGTTCTCACTAGACTAATGGTTTTCTTTCTCTTATTTACCTTGAGGATATTTTTTCCCCATATGATTTTTTAAATTTTTTTTATCAAGGATTAATTATGGGTATGAACCAAGAATCGTTCCAGATGAAAGATGTGAATATTTATAATGAAAAGAAATAATATTTTATTTTAAAGACTATTGATTTTTGGGGAAAAGGATACTGTATAGAAGTTTCAAATAATAATGTATGATTTTATTTTGTAAAAGTTTTTATAAATTCTAAAAAACTCTAATATGAAAAGTACCTCCAAATTCTAATAAAATAATATTTCAAAAACACTAAAATATATAATTCTTAAGGCTAAGTACATAGATAAGAATATTCCACTAAAAGAACCGAATAATATCATAGATTTTATCATACTAATAAATGAATGATATAGTGGAATATAATAAATTAAACTCATATAAATAAATAAATAAAACACACAAATTAAATAATTTGGTTCCTTCCATGACCTCATGAACCCTTGTTTACTTGAATCGACTAATACAAATGAATATTAGATAAAATTTCTAAATTACATCATAGAAAAATATATTACATAATTATTATAATATATGAACTCATGGTTAAGTAAAAAAACAAGAATTATTTATCCTTATACACTAATACTTGACTTATCCAATTTTATAACCAAATACCTGGATAAATTGGCTACATTATAAAACTCATTACTTAATTTTTTATAACCAAAATGGTAGTCTCCCTACGTCAATCATAAATACATGGAAAATGGGTAACATCACTAACATATCACAATATCATAAAAACACACAAAAAATTTGTATAGCATATATTTGTTTTGGAATCAAAAAAATACATTCCATGTATGTAATAAAAAATTACTTGACACTAATCAAAACAATAAAGAAATTTAAAAAAAATCCCACAAACATACCATGAGACTCTAGATCAGTCAACTATAGGACTACACTCATCTAAAATTATGAGAGGAAATAACAAATAGAAAATAATTTAGGGAAAATATTTGAGACACAAAACCAAAAATTCCCTAGAAACAAAAACACCAAGAATATTAGGAGAATAAAACAACACATTATAGAAAATGACCCTAAATTCTTTTTCTCAACCGAAAAAATATAGTAAGTCATCCCTATGTATCTTGGTTTGACCAACATGGAATATTTATTGGGATAAACATATGATAACATCAAAATTATAATTATGAAAATTGTGTAAACTATAGCAGTACCACACCCCTATCACTGTGATCCCACTATAACTCCTATTGATGGTGGACTCTACATGCTCTTTCAATCACTAGTAATGATCCAGTATATACAAATTATAATGATTCCAAATAAGAAAAAACTAAAAAAATAGAGAACATTTTTTAAACATTTTCATTTTCCTTGACAACCAAATAGGATATAAAATTAAATTACTATAACATAATATTCAATTGCTGATTACAACACAAACAGAGAATAATTCATACCATCCATAAAAAATAATCTATGCATTTTTAGGGAGTTAGGGTAATTAGTAATTGTTGATAACCACATGATTGGAGATCCTATACTATAAAAAAGTATTGGTATTAGAGTTCGATTATGAATATAAATTAAAAACCAAATTAAGAACTATAGTTTGTTGTAAACAATAAAATCTGGTCAACCCAAACCTTAATTGATTCATAAATAACGATTCTATAAATGATTGAAAATAATATTAGACCCATTAAATATACCTTTATTGTATATTTTTACATAAATGAAAGCCAAATCAAATATATACTTTTTAACTTCCTTCCATTCTTGAGTTCGGTTTTGAGGAAGTCTATCATCCTAGATAATGTGGAAACATTGCCTCTCTAAAATAAGATGAATAAATAATAGAATGCAAAATCTAAGGTAGAAACATGATAATAATAAAATATTTGATGTCCATTATAAAATGATAACAGATAAATATACACTCCCCTGAGTTTATAATTTCAATGTTTTCTCTAATCAGGCACCAATGAGGATATTAGAACCATTCCATCCATTGATCATTATTCCCACCACTAAATTATTTATATGTTGAGCAAAAATCAAATCATACAATCTATATATTCTAATACAAAATCAACACTAGGATTCACCTAATTGATATGTTCATCGGGAACACAACACCCATACATTCCCTTACACACCACCTCACTAGAAGTGTGTCACATGGAGATTAATTAGAGTCTAATTTATGTACCACCATTTGAATGAGAATATCCAAAACTGGGAGACAGTGCAGAATAAAATCAGGATCACATATAAAGGAGAGAAAATAAAAACCCATTAAAATAATTTTAAATATAACATAGGGCTCATATAAAGATACCACAAACCATTATGATATGTATTTAGAATTATTCTTGTAAGCATTTGTGGGATCTCGTGTCTAAGTATGAGACAATGAAATGGATGGATGTAAACACCACATGTTTAATTGTGAAAGATAAAAAAACTGATACAAAAAAATAAGGAAAAAATAATGATGAGTTCAAATTCCTCTCTAAGAAAACTTCAATGAACCTCAATGATCCATGTTATTACATTGGATATGCGTGATGATTCATGTAATATATGTAAACATTTTCTGGGAGTGAATATCATAACCCTTACTCTAGTAACTCAAAACTGGTGGTTAATTTATTACATTAACATAGGTACATGGGGTTAAATCTTGGAGGAAAAATCTATTTATTAGTTTTAGAGAACCATATACATAAATGTAGCATCCTTCCCCTCAACCATTGGCTTGGGAAGATGCAATGGAGTTACTAGGATTTATGTAACATCCCCAAGACACTATATGCTGGAAATAAATTCCAAGGGCCTCATGTACATTTGGGGGATAATTGTAACTTTGAATGATAAAAGAAACAAACCAAAAAAATTAACAACAATATATATATATATATATTTATATATATAATTTATGTGTCAAAAATACAACTTAAAACATAACCAAACCAATGAACATATCAGA
This sequence comes from Viscum album, assembly GCA_963277665.1. Lineage (NCBI taxonomy): Eukaryota > Viridiplantae > Streptophyta > Magnoliopsida > Santalales > Viscaceae > Viscum > Viscum album. The sequence continues at coordinate 353,271,531 of OY728162.1, forward strand.
CCACAAGAAGAAACAAAAAGAAATACTCACGAGAACAAAAAAAAGAAACATTTCTCAAAAATAAAAAGAAAAATAAACGTGAAACACTCTACCGACTATAAACACTAACTACTCATTCCAAGGCATATAATCATGGAGAATCACTAAATAACTAAGATACCTAATCATTACCTATGTATCAATAAATGACATTTACAGATGGAAAATATTTACCAAGAAGGGGGTGAGTCGAAACTCAGTAGAATTTCCCCAATGACTTCCCAACTCATTCCACTTGGAAAAATATCATTTTATAATTTTATAAAACAGTTATACGAAGTAAAAAAATTCTTATCAAATAAATAAACTCATTTTCAAGGAAATCATAACTATTTCTCGCTTATTTTTTCATATCATTTTCTATGTCCACATATAAAGACACACTCAACCTTATTGCTACCATTGAAGTTAGAAATTCACATACATACTTTGTCCCCTTTGATGGTTGTAATTAAGCACCATTATCCATCCCATTGAACTCACACCCAACAATTTATTCTAACATCATTCCATGTCAATTACAAAAAATCAATATCAATGAAAACCATTTCAAATAAAATCATTTCATTATTTTAATTCATTTAAATATCTTCTTTTCATGCATTACAACCAAGCCGTAATTTTAAAATATATTTTTATAATTATAATCGAGGGGTGTACCAAAAACTAATCTACTTTTCACTATTTCAAAGACAATACCAAAACAAAATTTTCTTCTCAATTCACACAAGGATTTCATAACCATTTCAACAAAAAAATTAATTAAAAAATCATTCATGTTATAAATCATGTGGAGTTAAGAGATAATCCATATACCTTACAAAAATTGGTGAAAATTAAGTATAATAAATAGAACATCAATATTTGATTAAAACTCTTGTCCCCTTACCTAAATCCCACAAGATAAAATCATAAAACCATTCATAACACATAAATATATCCATAAAAGAATGAATCCATATTTTTGAGAGACAGAAGGTCCTACAATATAATAATAATGAAGAATAACAAGATATTTTTGATGAATTAGAGCATCTAATGTACATTAAGTTGCATACAGATCACTATCAGATTAGAGGGGATCATCTCCAATGAATTAGGAGAGAAATGAATTTTATTTAAGGGTTGATTATGAGAAATACGAGTTCTTGGGGGAAAAATTGAATGAGATCTAATTTTTATAGAGGTTTACCAATACGCAATGCAATTAGGTTACTTGGTTTAGAAAACTGTGCGCCAACTATGTGGTGTTACTCTCTAAAGGCCACACCTCGCATGGTTGGCTCACACGGTTAGATAAACCATGCACCAACTATTAATTTTCCTCTATATGAAGATTCATGGTTTCTCCCAGTCATCCACACATTTCGGAGAAACCATGTGCTAATTGTACATTTTCATAGTTCCCAGTATCTTCCCTTGCATGGTTTCTTGGAGATATTGTATGGATTCTACTAACCATGGACTAACTACGCACCACCAGAAAATTCTAAAAATGTACCAAAAACAATTATAAACTCCATAAACCTAAAAAAATATTATATACACTCGAATTACATAAATAAAGGTTCATGTACATCAAAATTGGGGTGCTACATTTTCCCCAACATTAGTCATTCCATCATAGGGATGTAGAAAACTCATGTTATCCCAAAAGATTTTTGGGCCATTTCCCTACTATTTCCTTTTCACGCACCAAAATTTTTTTAACACCTCGATATCTTATGGTATGTATCCTTTAAATTCTACATATTCAACATCTTTTCCACCAATCATAAATGAAGTGTGATGTATTATAAAATATATACATGGCCATTGAAATAGTAATGTGAACATTAGTAATAGAAATCCAACCAATAAAACAAATATCCTATGAAAGTATAAATAAAACTAAAGTATCTTATGAAAGAAATTATAATATATCTATATCATGGAATAAGTGAATAAATGTTTTATAATTGACAAATTAAGTGTTTTTTTTTAAAAAAATATAAAATTTTATTTAAAATTTTACAATTAATATTATAATTTAAAAGAAAATTTATATTCATAAAATATATTAAAAAGTTAATATTTTTTCAATTATAATTATATCATAATATTATGAGATCATTAGTAATTTTTCAACGTTCCATAAAATCAGTTATAATTTTAGAATCATTTTTTTAAAATATATACATGTTTTAAATAGCAATTGAATTTATAATATTTAGAGAATTATTTTCATCTAATTGATTCAACTATTGAAATATAAACATTTGGAAAATGGTTATAGTGGATTTTGGAGAATTTTTTAAAATAGTTGATTTTTTAATAAAAAATTACGATAATGTACGTTATTAACTAAATAGAAGAATTATTATGTGATGGATGATGTAAGAACAGTTAGATATAACTCACTTGAACTATTTACTATAATTTTACAAAATATTCAATACTATTGATATTTTGATGAAAAAATAATAAACTAATTAATAAAATAATAAAAAAATACACCTCTCCTCCACTATCAATACCACCCCTCACCACCCCTTCTCCTCACAAATTCTAAGATATATATCATTATTATATTCTACCCAATTACTCTCTAAAACTTATTCCCCACAATATGGTATTTCTAGTCTTACCAAAATAGAATTTTCAAGTACCTTATGGAAGTTATCAAGTAGATGACACTCAAGAGGTAAAACCCTCCATCTCTATCTTTTAATTCATTATCTCTTCCTATAATCTCATCACCCCCAATAAAAAGAGTCATGATAGCTCCAATATCACATATATATTATAATTTTATCATGATAATGGAATAATCCATATTTATATCTCTTCTATCTTCCTTTTACTCTAAAAATGAAAACATCATCTGTAGTGTCTCGATTTACCACCATTTGGGGCAATGTGTAGTCATTTTCCTTTTCCACCTTCAAGGATGGAAATATAAAAAATATTATGATTCAATCAGATTTTATTGTTCATATTATATGTTATATAATGTTTTATAACCAATAAATAAAACTGATATTTAATAAAATTATATAAGTTCTTGATGGTAAAAACAACCACCAAAACAAAGTAAATCATTTTCATTAGCATTTCATTTAATGAATCACTCTCACACCGTATAACCTAATTATATATAAGATCATTTAAACATATATAAGTTCCTTAATGACATATAATTTTGTTATATGGATCTATTCCAATTTTTTATAAACTTCCATAAATTTATACAAGTGAACAAATCACAAAAACACATAAAAATGAACACTCCCAAAATGATGAAATTGAACTATATAAGTCTTCCAAATTGACATAAACGAACTTAATAAAATTATAATAAATAAAATTAATGAATGATTGGTTCTTGATATAGTAATTAATGAATCTAATTTTATTATACTAGTCATTAAGTATAAGTGAATAACATTTTCAGACAAAATGTAAGGGGTTTATCATCCTACATTTATTTATTTGAGATATTCCTTATTCACCACTTATTTCTTATATGTAGTGTATATATTATTACCTATGATATATCATATCATGAATTAATTTATAATTATGTAATTCATTATTTCATTTTTTTATTATTAATTTATGGGGTATATGATTTTATTGATTAAAAAATGGTAAGGGATTCTCTCTAAACCCCTATTTTTTCCTTCATGTTATGATTTATCTTTCATTATCCCCTTGTAATTATTAATTATTATTATATAATCCTCCAAAATTATGTTTATATGTTACAATAATATTAAATAATCTAAATAATTCTTTTTATGAGGGGGAAATTAATGTTTTATAAGGTTTCCTTTTCAATTCCTCCTGATTAGAGATCCCTATAAAAGGGAACTTCCCAATTTCTTACCCATTTTCATGTACACTCCATAATATTATTTAATCAAATAATTTTTTTATTAAAATTATTTTTTAAACATGAAAAATTATCTTTGTTGATTTCAAATTTTATGAAAATGATTATTCCATTGTCCACTTTGAAGACTCTAAAATATTTTCTCTAAAACCACACTAAAGAGGTTTATTTTTAATGTTTATTAAACACACTTTTTATATGTTTTCACATTATTTGGATATAAATTATCACGTTATATTTATATTTTATCTTATTAATTTCCTTTTATTATTTAAATTAATTCTTTCATGGACAACATTATGATATTTTGATTTGTTATGTCTTATGACAAGATTACGATACCTATTTCATTCCATAGGTCACCGTTATATTAATTTATTATGTTTAACTGAGGTTGATATCTGGTGGTACCATATACTATATTTTATTTAATGATTTCTGATAATTTTGAATGGGTATATACTATCTTGATACAATAATCCATATTACTATAGATAGATTATGATTATTTTTACTATTTGGGTAAATTATTTACATTTCATATGCTAATTTTAATATGAATGTATATATTGATTATGATTCAAACCTTTCATATTAGAAATGAATTGGAATTATTATGTGTTAGGTGTGTCGTGTTACAGATCTATGATGCATCTGTAGGTCTCATGAGATAAATTAGATAGGTTTTCAATTAAGGCATTACCCATTTATATAGACTTCATGTTCGAGGCCTTGATGATATGTTTTTGATGTCCCGTATTATTAATACCATCATTATGAAAATATTTATTGATAACACATGAAATTATTTGACTAGTATAATATCCATGGATGAGTTTCATTCTCACATAATTATTTATATGGAATTATTTGATTAGCCTTTATTCCTGCCATATTATTCTCAAGACTATATTTTAATGGAGTGTGTTTTTAGTTATTCACCATGAATTATTTGTTATGTTTATTTATGATAGCTCCCAATATATTTATTACCCTTATTGAGTATCTGTTCTCACCCATTTATTATGTATTATTTTTCTTAAGGATGTCAAGATATATATTATGATTGACATGCATGGATAATCAAGAAGAATAGCGATGTTTCCAAAGGAATTAGCATGTTGTATTTCATTTCAAGTTATAATGAAAATCTTATGTTTGAATCTTTTTTCCAATTATAATAAATTAGTTGGTCATTTGGGATGTAATCAATTGATTATATTACTAATTTACTAATGTAAGGTATAGACACCGTCCTACTAGGGTTAGGGTATTTATATTTTTTATCAGAGCAAGTTTAGTAAAAAAATATGGAATCTAGATTCAAGAAAACATATATGAATGAAATATTACCCTATAAATGACTTAGAGAATATTACCAAGGTAACCAATATTTATCATAAATAGGTTATGTTTATTTGGAAGAAATAATGTGAAGAATGAATTTAAGAATTGAATAGGAGATTAGTGAATGTTTCAATCTTGACTCTATCATCATGAAATGGTGTATTTGTGATTTATAGTGATGTATCAAATAAATGAATTGGTTGTGTACTTATACAGAATGATAAAGATATTACCTTTGCATTGATGTAGTAAAAAACTCATGAACATAACTATACAACTCAAGATATTTAATTACCAGTTGTAATCATTTCCCAGATGATTTGTAGACACAATCATTATGGTGAAATTTATGAGATATATACAAATCAAAATATTTTGAAATATATATTCTCAGAGAAATAATTCAACATGAGGATAATTTGATGGCTCGATCTACTCAAGGCTGGTGATTTTTTAATACACTACAACTAGGTGAAGGAAAATAATGTAGTAAATGCATGGAGTAGGAAAGATCATGGGAATCTGAAAAAACTGAGGATTGACATTGATCCTGTGTACATGAATCTAGTAAAGATGAATTTTAGAAATATAAAGGAAGGGGAATCATCAATTTTTTCAAATGGATTCCAAACCATCTTTATTGTAATAATATACAAACTTATCAGTTTGATGATGATAATTTTAAAATTTAATTTAAAATTTTGAGTGATGGGAAATTAGTAGACAACATATATGAAGATGCCGTTTAGAAATTTAGAATGTGGATTTGTGTTCGATCTCTTATCAAGATAAAATGGAAACTATTGAATGATGCTCATAGCTCGAATTTCTTTATAAACCCTATTAGAACTAATTTTTAAGATATTTGAAGGAATTTTTTTTGTGGAATAACATGAAGTGATAAATCATTTATTATGTATCCAGATGTTTAGTTTTTCGACAGATGAAGGCGTAAAGATGACATCATATAGGATTGATGAAACCTCTACCTATTACTACATTGAAATGTGAAGACATTATAATATATTTTGACACTTTATTACAAAAATACTCTATGAATGAATGATTAAATATGGGTAATTTTTGATTGAATTAACAAATCAGTACATTTCCATGATAAAATTGATGATTTTCCAATAGAGTGCCTTGTACAACTATATATTAATGAATATGTAATAATTAAATGGTGCAATTCTTTAAATTGTTTCTTATCATTATCTATGATTTCCATCGAAATTCTAGAAATTTGTTTATCATGATCTTGATACCAAGATTTATTTGAGCACTGCATATCACCCTCAAACTAAGGGGAAGTGATAAAGGAAAATCTGAACATTAAATGACATGTTGAGGTCATAATCAATTGACATTCAAGGTATTTGGGATTATTATTTAACTTTGGTATAATTTTCCTATAACAATAGTTCCCATTCATGTATTAAAATGGGACCATAAGAAGTGTTATATGGCCAAAGATGTTGTACACGAACTTGTTGGGATGAAGTTAGTGAAAGGAAGCATATTGGCTCAGAACAACTATAGGAATAAGTAGGGGAGATAAATACTATTAAAAACCATATAAAATTAACTCAAAGAATGAAAAATGGGTATGTCAATAACCAATGGAAATAATAGGAGTTTGAAGTAGGAGATAATTTCTTCTGGAAGGTATCACTATGAAAGGGTGTAATATGATTTTCAATAAAAGGGAATCAAAGAACTAAGAACATTATAACATTTAAAATTATAGAGAGAATTGGAGTTGTAAATTATGATTTAGTAATTAAACCAAGTATCTCAAATGTTTATGACATATTCCACATATCTTTTACTAGACTGTACTTGCTAGACCCAACACATGTTCTCACTTTTGATGAAAAATAATTAGAACATGATTTTTCATATTGTAAAGAGCCAATATATATTCTGGATACAAGATAATAGGTAATGAGGAATTAGATGATTTGGATGGTAAATGTACTTTATAAAAATCATAAAATTGAAGAGGTATGTGGGAACTAGAGGAAATTATGATTAAGAACTACCCAATACTCTTTATGAGGTGAAATTCAAGAAATATCAAGGGTGAAATATTTGAAGGAGTGCATAATGTAACTCTCTAAGATCTTATAGTATGTCTCTTTTAAATTTAACAACATTTATAGCTTATTTACCATATTTAAATGAACCATGATATACTATAAAATATTAACAATGTCATATAAATAGTAATATAAACTTTTGGAATAGTAATCTAGCCAATAGAATAGTATCATCATCTATGAATGTATAAATGAAATTTAGGTATCTTCTGATTGAAAATATAATATATTTATATCATGAAATAAGAAAGTAAATGTTTTTCAAATGATAAATTTAATATTAGTATTTTTTTTGAAATGTAAATGTTTATTTACAAATATATAATTAATATAAAAATTTAAAATAAAATTTAGTTTCATAAAACAGATTCATAAATTAATAATTTATTTAATTATAATTATATTATAATTGTATGAGGCCATAATTAATTTTTTAAAGTGACATAACAAAAAATAAAATTTTTTAATTTATAATTTTCAAATAACTTACGATTTTAAATAAAAATTAAATTTCTCAGGTTAAAATAATTTTTTTTTCATAAAATGGGGCCCATTTTTTAAATATAGACTTTAAAAAATAGTTAGGGTGATTTTTTGGTGTCTTTAGAAAATAGTTGAATTTTTGGTGAATACTAAAATATGGTAATTTTATATATTGACTAAATACATGAATCGTTGATTTATGACTGATGTATAGATTATTTTAGAAATATTATATCTAACTAAAATGATATATTTACTATACATATTCACAATAACCAATACTATTGACATTATCGATCCAAAATATAAAACTAATGGATAAGATAATAAAAAAACGCCCATGTCCATCATTATAAATACCACTCCTCACCACCCTTCTCCTCACACCTTATATGCCATAAATGATTATAATATTAAACCCAATTTCTGTAAAAAAAACTCCTACCCATGTTATAGTGTTTCTGATATTACCAAAATACCATTTATATGTTCCTTAAAGAGGTTCTCAAGGAGATGGCACTCAAGTGGAAAAACCCTCCCTCTCCCTCATTTAGTTTTTTTCTTTTCATACCATATTCTCACTTTTTTCCAAAAAAGGAAAGATAACAATATAATATATATATATATATATATATATATATATTAATTTTGTTATGTTAATAGAATAATTCATCACTAAATCACTTTTACTGTCCTTTTATTGTAAAACTGAAAACGTTTTCCTTGATGTGTCAATTTACCACCATCGTGTATTATGCATTTTCATTATCCATTACCTCTTTCAATACAAATCATAAAACCATTATTATGGTTCAATGAAATTTTATTATACATATTATAATTTATATAATGTTCTAGAACCAATATATAAACATTATATTTAATTAAATGATAATATTTCGTGAAAGTCCTAAAAACCAAAAAAATGAAATAAATCATTTTCATTAAAATTTTATCAATTAAATCATTATAATACAACATAAAAATGATATATAAGACCATTAAAACCTTTTAAGGTCAATAATAACATAAAATTTTGATTCTGGATATCTATTATCAATTTACATGAACTTCCATACTTGTATATAAGTGAACTGAACATGATGAACCTAGAAAACAAACACTATTGAATGATGAAATTTAACTCTATAACTCATAAAAATTCCTATAAAAAATATAATAAAAATATAATAAATAAAATAGATTCATAATAGAATATGTATTGAGTAATTTATGAATCTAATTTTATTATCCAGGATGTTAAGTACTAGTGCGTAACTTTTTCGGAAATAAGGTATGGGGTTTCTCATCTCAATATTATTTATCTGAGATATGTCTTATCCACCTATTATTTCTTATGTGTGGTGTAGGTATTATATAATTTGATAAGTAATATAATGAAACTATTTATCATTATTATATTCAATGTTTCATTTTATGATTATTAATTTTTGGGGCATAAGATTCGATTGATTACAAAGTGGTAAGGGATTATCTCCGAACCCCCATTTTTTAATTTGGGTTATTATTTATATATTTCTACCCCAAAGGAATTTTTTATTATTATTTCGTAATGCTCAAAAATTATTTTTTTATGTTCCAAAAATATGTAGCAATCTCAATTATTCTTTTTTTTTATGTGGAAATATATGTTTTATAAGGTTCCCTTTTTAAATTCCTCCTTTTAAGAAAGCAGGATTAAAGGTATCTTCAAAATTTCTTACCAATTATCATGTATACTTTATATTATGATTTATTCACCAATATTTGTTTTAAAAATCCCTATTTTTATAATGCAAAACTATTATTTTTCAATTATGGTTTTTTGAAAACTATTATACATTTTCCATCTTCAATTACCCTTTAATATTTTTCCTTAAACCTCACTGAAGGGGATTATTTTTAAAGTTTATTAAACACTATTTTAACATGTTTTCACTTTATATTGACTTATAATTTGATGGTATATTCATATTTTAGCTTATGAATTTCCATGTATGATTTAAATATATTCTTTCATGGACACCGTTATGATACTCTGATTTGTTATGCCTTATGACCTGATTATGATACATATTTATTTCCATGGGTAATCTTAATGTTAATTTATTATGAATAATTTATTTTTATCTATTATGATACCATATAATATATTTTATTGAATTATTAATGATCATTTTTACTTGATATGTAATATATTTATTCCATTTTCCACATTACTCTTGATAGGTTATAACAATGTTTACTAATTCGGGAAATTATTTACATTTTATATGTGAAAGAATTGTCATGACACAACAATTTGATATTGATTTAAAGAATATTTTTTCATATAGGTAAGACACTAAGTCATCTATAAAAGAGATTTGATAGGTATTGAGGGTTAATTTTTAATAAAAAGTACTAAAAGAGTAGGTGGTTTTGAAAATAGTTTCAAGAATGTAACTTAATTTAGAGAGTTATAAAGTTGAAAGTCCAAGTTTATTGTGAAAAAATATGAGATATATAAGTGATCATTGATAAGTTACAACAAAACATAAAGAGTTCCTCATTTATAATTGATTATTAGGGTTTAGTTGTAATCCTTTGGTTGAGGTTTAACCAAGATCTTGGGTAACCACACTCCTCTTAAAATGATGTGATTAGAACTAAAACATGATATAAAAATAGTTTATTAATGTACCATCCCCTTGTGATTCTTTATGGATTTAAATATAACATTCAAATCTCACATTTTTGGGAAATAAAAGGGTTCTTATGTCTTCCAATTGGAACAGTATAAAACACACACTTAAAATCACACACTAATCAGTTATGAAATAAAAATTTATTCAATTAAATGAATAAAAATAAGTTAAGATACATATTTAAGAACTAATAAAACCATAATATACACCAAATTGTAAGTAATAATGTGCTGGAACACACTCTTCAAGTGTGTATATCCCCCATAATGATCACCCACCTCTTAGCTCAACATCAGGAGGAGGAGGAAGCTCATGTGGAACTCCTTCTTCATTATTGATACCCCTATGAGGGTAGGGCCCTCTAGAACACCAATTATGAGGAGGAGACTCCTATAGGACATGAAAATGTTAGAGACTTTCTTCTGGGTCAAACATCCAAATGTGGAGCTGAAGGTGACATTTTATAGGAAAATTGGATGGTGGTTTTGGGGCACAGATTTCTTAAAACCACTTGTCCCATGGTTTTAGATAGAAAAAATATATTATCTACTTTTAGAAAAAACTAAAATGTTTTATCCACACCTCTTGACTATCTCCGTTGAATGTTTGGCACCATTCTGACAATCACAGCTAAAGTTATGGACAGATCACAACACACCACTTTTGATATCGTTCATATTCGGTGTGCTAGACAGATCAGTCCAGATTGGACACTAGATGGCCTAATTAGGCTTGGGATCCTTGAGATGATTTTTATGAAAAGAAATTTTGGATCTTTCCACAAAATTTCATACCATATGGAGACACTAATTGTGTATAATATTTAAAATAGTGGATAAATGTCATTGGGATCCCATGAAGTTTGGCCCATTTTCTTTTTGGATCATCTCCAGGGCCTCTAATTCATCTCAACGTACAATGAAATTATCAAAACAAGTAACATTGAAATTTTAAATGGTGATAAATAAAAAATAATTGAATCTAAAATGAAGTTCAATTTGTTATTATATTTTTAATTTACAAAAAAAAATCAGTTTAAAACACTGGTGTAAGGGTGAAAATAAAACAGTGAATCATGGTGCGATCACGCCCCCCCCCCCCCCCTACAAGTTTTTACTCCTAGGTAAAGTCATATTTTCATTAATTATGAATGTAGATATTTTTAACTTCATAATTATTTATCATTCAATGAAAATTTAATTCCTAATAGGAATGTGATCAAAGAAAAAATCCCACCGAGGAGTTATTCTCAATGATCATGAAAAAGACACCTAAAAAATTTATATCCAAATAAAATTCCAATAGATTCATTATAAAAATCATAGAAAATAATTAAAAAGTTAATCATGTCACTAATTATCCACATGTGTGTGTGAAAACCATTTCATTATATTATTTCCACTTTCTATTGAGTAAATATAAGTTATTTTAATAATTGAATAATTAAAAGATCCTTTACCCCAAACATTCCCTGTATCCTATGTAATAAAATTTCAATACCCACCCACTTAAGCATTCCCAGAAGGTAAACCATAAGATCCTGACATATATATCCCCATATGCTATATATTTTATTACTTCTCTCATTTATTATTATTTTTTCAAAAGTTTCACTTGGAACAAATCTCACACTCTTCACCCAAACCTTATTTGATCTCTTCACAACACTAATTGTAATAGTTACAATAATTCCTCAACCCTAATTACCTAGAGTCAATGAATTATTACATAATAATGGCATTATCCAAAGAGATAAAGTCTAGAAATACTTATCAGTTTACTACTCTTGGAAGTACTATATATATATGTATATTTTACATTATATTATGAAATGAAAAAGAACATTGTATATTATTTGGCCACACTCATATCCTTTATCCTATCCTAGAAAGTCAATCATAATATACTTCTTCGCATCCTAGAAAAAATATAACATTATAATGGGGTGGGCTCAGATACTCAGTAAGGATAAAAATATAGTGGAAACTATCACAAATAAGCATAAATATTTAAAGCGATGTATAATACTAAAACACATGAATTTTAAACATAAACGTCAGCATAATATAGAAAAGGTAAATAAAAAAATGTCATTTACTTATTCATATAGATATTCTTCTATTTGAATAATCACAATTAATATCAATAGAAAATTCATAATAATGGAATGAATAATTCCGGACATCATAACCACATAGTCAAGGCCTCGTACCAATACTACAAATAAGAATTTTGTCAAGGCCTTATGCAAAGATGCCAATTCATCTAATGAGACCTACTGATGCATATAGGGGCTATAATTGGCCCCACCCATAACTTATTATGTCCAATTCATTCCTCATATGAAAAGGTTAAAACATAACATAAACATTCGTATTAAAACTAGAATATGAAATGTTAGTACATTAACCATAAACCATGAAAGGTATAAAAATAGTATATCTATAGTCATACATATCACAAAACCTTAAATACAATATGGAATATTTTATCATAATGAATCAACATCCAACAAGCATAAAATCAATCAAAGTATGTTGACATAGATGAAATCTATCCAAAAACAATTGGAGTGAAATATATCTTTATACTATGAATGAATTTAAATGTAAAGTAAAAAATTATTTTGAAAATATTCTTATAAGCATGAAAAAGAAGATTAAAAGGTTTTATAATGGCCAAAAATATCCACCCCCGCAATATATGTTCGAAAAACATTCTTTCCTTAATTTTTTGAAAAGTTTATAATGTACCTTGTTTGGAAAGCGACAAACAGATTCCTTTCAAACCATTTTTAAAAATTAAATCAATGGTATAAATTAATTTAACCCATAGTATATTAAATAGTAAAAATATTTTGAAATACATATTTATGAAACATGGATGTGGATGATAAAGAAGTCTCTGTAGATACTTATGTATAAACAGCCTCAGATAATAAAGAGATTGTAAAATTAAACCATACCTTGTACTTTTCCTTTTTTTAATTTATATTAATCTCCTATATGATGACTAAATAATTTTTATTAAATTATAAAATAACCACATACATAAATATGATATCATATATGATCCTCTAATATTACTTTGTTAAAAATATTTCATTAGTATCATTATTTCGGGTGTTAACTGAATCATTTTACATTATATGTTTTGTAATGTAAGTCATTTTTATTATGGGTAGGATATATTTTATTCATAACCAGAATGATATTATGTTCGTAAAAATTATTTTTAATCATAAAATGCAAATTATTCTTTAATTGTTACGATAGGGAAGGAAATCTTATCGTGTCGTGGAGACGGTAATACGTACGTTCACACAAGAAACAAAATCATTCTATTGATTGTAAAATCATATTTATTTAGTTGGTATATTATATATAAAGAATAATTAAAATGTTATATTTATTATTTAAATATTTTATATTCATTATTATACCCATCGAAATAATGAAGTGTTGAATAACAAACTACACCACAACGTGGAGATGGTATGTTGTATGTACGTATGTATAATGACTTTATCATTAATAGGATAGACAGAATAATGAATATCACTATGCCATATTTATAATAACATCATAGTATTTAAAAGGTATTGGAGATAGTATTTTGGTATGGAAAAAATAAAGAAAGAGGAAGTGGAAGAAGAAAAGAACATTGAAATAGGTGATGAAATAATTACTTCTTCTTTGGGTGATTCCATTTGATTTGAATAAAAGGGCTCCTTAGGTTAGTTTTATGATAAATGTAAGGCCTCTGGGATGCATTGAGGGTAGTTTGGAGGATATTTTAGCAGGGTTTGGTCGAGCCAAATGGATTTGGAGGTGTGTATTTGAGATAAGGTGAATTACCTTTTTATAAGAGAGGTGAGGGGCACTTTAGGAAATACATGAAATATTATTTTATTATACAATTATTTTCAATTTATAATAGCTCCAAATGGATTTATTTCTAGGATAACGTATTTATGGGTTTAAATACTCTCGACCAATAGGATTTATACAAGTTTATGTCACCAAATTAACCTTTTCTTTTAGATTTAATTCTTGGTTAAATTGTTTAACATTTACGATGGCTCCTTGTATTTTTATATTACATGGTTAATAAACATACTATAAAATTCCAAGAGAAGGTCAAGTTGTTAATTAATGAAATATATAACTTTATATAAGTCCTTTTGGTGAACCCTAGTTTTTTATGACTAAAATATAATTTAATAAAACAGTATTTTCTTTAAAAACTCATTTATGTCAATTATGACACTATTTAGTATTTGGTTTTTATGAATGTCGTAAAAAAAGTTCTTAATTAAAAAATTTAATAATCCCTAACCAGTCATATTAAATTATGAAATTAGTCTATGGCATAAAAAGATTCAATTTACATTTATTTTAATATTTATAACATCAATTATTGTAATCTTTCATTAATAAGGTAATTAATTTATCATCATTGTGTCGTAAATAAATTATAATTATTTAATTTATAAAAATTATAAATAAAATACCATGATGTAGGAAATATAATTATATTAAAATTGAATGCATATAGTCTAATTTATATTATGTGTAACCGTATATTAAAAATGTTTTAGTTATTAAAGATTGAATTTAATATTTTTAACTCTTCTTTAAATAAAATATAATAAATGTCCAAATATAATACAAGTGTACAACAAAGGATCATATTTCATCCCTAAGGATGATTTCAGTTGAAAAAAACTTATCCAATAGAATTATTACATGTGTTGGGGTAATTATAATATCATTTTTACCTTTTATCACCCTATTTAGTTTTAACCGCGGTAAATAAAACCCAAAAGTTACTATTCAAAAAAAATTATTTTTTTCTTATTAACACACATTTTACTAACTTATGTCAACCGCTCCACTTGGATTTTTGAAATTCAATTCATAGAATCAGAAAAATTACATTTAATGTAGATATGCAAATGCGCTTAGAAGGTGGGTAAAAGACGTTAAAAAGTTCAATAAAATTTTATATACCTATTCTTATTAAAAAATAACTCTAATTAATTACATTGTATTAATACATGTATTATTTATCTATTTTTACTTTAAAATAAATTTTAATTTAAAAATAATTATTTAATTAAAAATTTGGTTTTAAGGAACAACACAGTGTTTTTCAGTATTCATAAAAAATTGAATTTTTTCATAAAAATACAAAAAGTTACCCTAATCTAATTTTTATATTCTGAATCCAAAAATGAAGTCCATTTTGAATAATAAAATTCTTAAAATTTCAAAAAGTGGTTATTACTATTCATATCTTCTTTTTTAAATGACTACTTTGTTTAGTCGTTGTCTATTAGAACACGATGTTGCGTACAATGCAAGCAATTGCATTATTCCAAGATAAGTGTATCATGGATGCTTGGGGTGTTACATTCTTGTCTCATTCAAATAATTTCATCCATGAAATTTCTAGAATATTTCTGCATAAAAAGATTTGGGTGGTTCTTATTCATAAGTTCCTAAGGTTTCCACGTTGCCTCTTCCATTTTATGGTTTCTCTAAAGAAATTTTACCAGGCGAGTCTTTTGGTTTCTAAAAACTTGTTCTATGGTATCACGAATCCTAATAAGATCTTCACAATAAGAAAAATCAGGTACTAGTTCTATTTCTTCATTGGTGAGTACATGCATTCGGTCAGGCATATATTTTCTCAATAGTGATATGTAAAAAAAATCATGAACTTTGGAGAGACATGGAGAAATTTCAAAATTGTAAGCTACAACTTGAATTCGTTCTAGAATTTCTAAAAGTCCGATTCACCTAAGTCTTAATTTACTATTCTTATAGAATTGTATAACACCCTTCCATCAAGATACCTTCAAGAAAACAAGATCTCCTATATGAAATTTCAAATCCTTCCTTTGGTTATCAGTATATCTCTTTTTCCTGCTTTGAGATTCTTTGATTTGGGTTTCTATAATCTATAACTTTTCCATTGTTTCCTCAATAAGTTCTGGGCCTATGAGTTTTCTTTCACTAGCATCGTCCCATCAAGATGGTGTGCAACATCTCTTTTTCATTAACACTTCATATGGGCCATCTTAATACTTTAATGGAAGATATTTTAATAGGAAAATTCAACTAAAGGTAAATATAGATCCCACATACCTTGAAAGTCAAGTGAGAAGGATCTCAATGCTTCATCTAATGTTTGAATAGTCCATTGCGATTGTCCAACATTTTGAGGGTGGTAGGAAGTTCTCAAATGAAGTTTATTATCTAGGTATTTCTAATTAGTTTTCTAAAATCTTGATGTATAACGGGGATCACAATCAGAAACAATCACTTGGGGTACACCATGAAGTCTTACAACCTCATTAATATATAGCCTTGCTAAAAGTTCAAGTGGTAAATCTTCTCTTATAAAAAGAAAATTTGTTGACATGGTAAGATGACCAACAACGACCCATATTACATAATTCCTTTAGGAGTATTTAGTAGCCCCATGAAAAATTCCATCATAATATCATCCCATTTCTAATCATGTACGGGAAGAGGTTGCATGACTTGTCTAGGATGTTGTTGTATAACCTTCTACTGTTGAAAAACCATACATCATGGCACATAATTAGAAATCTCACTCTTCATGTTATCCCACAAAAAATGTTCATTCCAATATATATACATTTTAGTGGTACTAGGGTGTATAGAGAAATTGGAGGTATAAGAATCATCAAATAATTCCCTTTTTAGATTAGGTATATTGGGAACAAAAAGCATTTTCCCAAATTTTAAAATTCCATCTTCATATACAAACTCAAACAATATCCCATCATTCACAGCTTTAATTTTTTTCTTCAAAATACTCATCATGAGTCTGAGAACTATTTTTCCTTTCTAGTAAAAATGCTTTGATAACCATTTGAAAAGTATTGATGTTTCACCTTCCATGATTATTCCCATATCCATATTTACTAGATCAGTGAACATAGGATCCCTTAAAATGATCATCTAATTCAGAACTCCATGATTATTTCTACTCAAAATCATCTTCCACCTTATTTTCCTTCCAAAGGTGGTAGTTTATAGCGCAATCATAATCCTCGTGTGGTTTGAGTCATCTCCTTTTCATCATGTTGAATTATTTTTTTTATAAAATATACTTCAAACTCTAGTGATCAGTATATATCCCACAATTTTCCCCACAGAGATAGTGTCTCCATATCTTCAGAGAAAATATTACTGCTGCTAACTCAAGATCCATAGTGGTGTAGTTTTGTTCATGAATTTTTATCTGTTATGATGCATAGACAATAACTCTATCATTCTTCATAAGAACAGAACCATATACTTTCTTTGAAGCATAACTATAAATAAGAAACCCATCATTCCCTGATGGTTGAGTCAAGATAGGAGCATTGCTAATATTCTCTTCAATTCTTCAAAACATTCTTCACATTGTTTTGTTCAAAAAAAATTAACCACTAAAATGTGTAAGTATTGTTAATGGGATATCCAATCATGAAAAAGTCTGGACGGAATGAAGATAATAACATGCCAAACCAATAAAACATCATACCTCGGTTAATCTTGTCGGTGCTAGCTATTGTTGGATTTCCCTTTCCTTTGAAGGATCAATATAGATTCCATCCATAGAGACTATATGGCCATGAAATTAAATATCAGGAATCCAGAATTCCCACATGTTGAACATCCCATAAAATTCATTTCTTTTAAGAGTCGTTAAAATAGAGCACAAGTGATTTTCATGATCTTTGTTGATTTTTGAGTATACAAAGATATCGTCAATAAATACCACTAAAAAGTCATCAAAATATTCCTTAAAAACTATATTCATTAGTTCCATGATGAAAGTAGGTGCATTAGTCAGTCCAAAAGGCATTATAGAAAAAATGTAATTCCCATACCTGGTACAAAAGGTTGTGTTTGGAATGTCTTCCTTCTTTACACATAACTGATGATATCAAGATTGAAGTTCAATCTTTTAAAAATATTGAGCTCTATGAAGTTAGTCAAATAAATAATCAACGCGAGGTAAGGGATACTATTTATTTATTATTATAGCATTGATCTCCTTGTAGTCAATGCATAACCTCATAGATTCATATTTCTTCTTAACAAAAAGAACCGGGGATCCCTATTGAGAAACAATAGGCATAATAAATCATTTATTACTCGATTCCTCTAGTTTTTTCTTTAGTTCCACTAATTACATAGTGTCCATTCTATAAGGGGTCTTTGATATAGGCTTTAAGCCAGGAATTAAGTTAATGGGAAACTCAATTTATCATTCTCGATGTTATCTAGGTAAATACTCTAGAAACACATGAACATATTCTTGCACAATAGGTACATCCTCGATTTGAACATTCCTTTACTCACCCAAAGATATTTTACTCCCTTCCTCCCCAATAATTGAATTAATTAGAGCTATTAGGGTGGATCATGATGAGAACCAAATGGCGATGTTTATTCTATAAAGATATGATATTCCTTATCATCATCAAAAATTGAAACCTCTTTCTTCTCAAAAGAAAGTTTCACATCATGGTCCGAAATCCAATCCATATCAGGGATTATATTAAATTCAATCAGGGGTTTGACAATAAGAATAATATATAATGCACATTTATATGCCAAAATGGTAATTGATTAAAAAAACATTACTGCAATGATATTTCCCTTAGGATTTATGACTGACAACTCCCTTGTTAAGTCAAATTTGAAATATCTAATTCTTCGGGAAAAATATGAAGATATAAAAGAATACAATGATCCAGAATGAAATAAATCATTGCCTAATTTTCAGGAAACGATTAATGTACCTACCACCTTGACATTAGTAACTTCAACCTAAATAGTGGGGATCACATAAGCTTGTAATTTCTTCATTGTCCTTTTCTGATGTATGCTACTTTGGTGCTTAGGACATTCATTTTCATAATTCCCCATTACTCTAATACTGTATCATTCAAAATTGAAAACTCTCTTTATTTCTATTTCAATCACGAGCTTGGTGGCCTCTTTATCCACACTGTTAAAAAACTACCCTCCCCTTCAGTCATGTACCAGGGTATTTCTTCCCACATTTACTATAGGGTGGAATGTCAATTTTTCCCTTATAACCCTTATTTACTTTTTCAGAGTGTTCCGCAGATCTCTACTTCGCTTACTTCTCTTTAAAGTCATAAGACTTAGAGAATCGCTTCTCTATCTTGAGATCACATGAGACTATATCTTGGTATGATGTGAAGGATTGAGAGACTAATGATCGAAGAAGAAATGGTTTTAACCAATCAAATAATAAATCAATCTTACTTATTGTGTTATGTATATAATCTGTGATATTCTTTGCTAACCTTGTAATGTTAGCCTAATACTTTGTGAAATTCTCATCCTCCTTTTTCCTCTGGCTCAGAAAGTACCTATCTATATCTGCTCAATGTACATGAAGAAATTATTTCCCCAGTAAAATATCATTAAAATCCCTCCATTCCATATTTTATACTTTTTCATCCTCCTTTGTGTTTTCAATTAATGTCCACCATTGATTTGCATCTCTTGTAAGGAGATAAAATACCATGACAATTTTTTCCCTTTCACAACTCCCCAAAGCATGAAATATTTTCTCTAATGAACTTATCCATTGATTACCTACAAATAGATTTGTAGTCCCACTGAATGTCGGTGGTTTCTACCGCCTGAAGCGGTCTAACATTGATCCTCCACATTGCGGATTAGGGTTCTCTATACGGGTATGGTTATTATTCATAACCTGAGAGAGATGTCCTAGTATGGTTATAAGATGTTCATTATTAGTGGCATCACAAGATCCACTATAATTATCTTGAGTAGGGGGGAAATCCCAAAATGGATTTTTTGCATTGATACAATTTTCATTCCTTCTACTAGGCACCATTTCTAAATAATGTCTTACACTAGATTAGTTTATGTATAGAAATGAATAATTTCAAACTTGTAAAATACTTAACATAAATTAATAAATTTGTGCATATAATCAATAATCATAAAAATGTTTTCTTTGGGGAAGTATTTTCTCATAATTCCTTTATAATTGTTTTCAATGGAAATTTGTATTATCCTAAGCATATCTCGCTGGAGTGACAAACTAGGTGCGAAGTAAGGCTCATTGTCCTATACCAGGATACCCCAGGTCAAGATCGAAACTCCTTGTCAGATTTTTCACTCTTAGGTAAATCTGTGCCATAACCAAATCCACTTTTAGTATCCATACCGGGATGTATTTCTGGGAAAACCCACATAATATGTACATTACCAATTTTTTTGGATATTCTTCTATACTAATAATCAATGTTTATCTTAGGGTAATGTTATTTAATAAAAGTTTTTCTAAATATAGTTTCCATGGTTTGTACTAAACTTCCTCCAATGCCAAATGTAATGCCCCAATCCATGTTACCCATAGTAGGTGCATTATTACATAACATTGACCTGATCACAAGAGATAAAGTCTATAAATACCAATAAGTTTAGTATCCTTGGAAGTAATAGATATAGACATAAGTCTTACATTACAATATGAAATAAAAAAACAACAATGTCTCTCCTTTGGACACACTCCCTTATCCTATCCCAGTTGGTCAACCATAATATAATTCTATGTATCCTAGGGAAAATAAATCCTAATAAAAGGGTGAGTTCAGATGCTCAGTAAGGATAACAAAATAGCAGAAACAATCATAAATATTAATTAACATTTAAGGAGATTTATAGGACTAAAACAAAATCCTTTTAAACATAAACTTAATCATAATATGGAAAACATAAGTCAAATATCACCATTTACTTATTCACATGGATATTCCATTATTCTAATAATCACATGAAATTTATGTAGCTAATTTCATAATGATGTAATGCATAATGACGGACATCATAAACACATAGTCAAGGCATCATGACAATACTACATGTAAGAATTTTTTCAAGGACTTGTTTCAAGACACTAATTTGTCTCATGCGACCTACCGATGCATCGAGGGGCTATAGCGGGCCCCACCCGTCACTTACTATGTCTAATGCATTCCTCATATGAAAAGGTTGAAACATAACATAGAAATTCGTATTAAAATTAGGATATGAAATGTTAACACATTAACAATAAATCGTGAATGCTGTAAAAATTATACATCCACAATCAAACGTATCACAAAACCCTAAAAATAATATGGAAGATTGTATCATAATTATTCATCTTCAAACAAGCATAAAACCCATCAAATGACGTTGGCATAGATGAAATCAATCCAAAAACTATTTGAATGAAATCAATCTTTCTAATTTGAATTCATTTAAAAGTAAAGAAAACATCCATTTTTTAATGTATTCATATAATCTTGTATGGGAATCTTCTAAGGTGTTATAATAGTGGAAAATAGTCGCACCCTCTGTATAAGTTAAAAAAACATTTTTTCCTTAATTTGTTGAAAAGGTAAAAAAGTACCTTTTTTGGAAAGGGGAGAAAATATTCCTTTCAAAAAAATTTATAAAAATCAATCAAGGGTATAGATGACATTAACCCATGGTCTAGTAAAGACTAAAAATGTTTTGAAATAAATTTTTAGGAAACATGTATGTGGATGATAAAGATGACCCGGTAGATACTTACATATAAAAAACCTCGAATAATTAAGAGATTGTAAAATTAAACCATACCTGGTACGTTTCCTTAGTAGAGGGTACGTAAAACTCCCATATGATGGTCAAATAGTTGTTATTAAACTATACATAAACCACATAGAGAAATATGATATCATATATTATCCTCTAATATTTCTTTGTTAATAATATTTTAGTAGTGTCACTGTTTCAGATGTTAACTGATTTGTTTTCCTACGTAAGTCATGTTTGTTATGGATAGAATCTATTTGATTCATATCCAGAATGAAGTTGAGTTCTAAAAAATAATTTTTATTCACCAAATGAAAATTCTTCTGTAATGGTTACTATGGGGAATGAAATATTATCACGTTGTGGAGACGGTAAACTATACATATGCATGAGGTACAATATAATTCTATTGATGGTGAAATAATATGTAGTTGGATGGAATATTATATATAAATAATAATTAACATGTTATATTTATTATTTACATCAATTATACTCATTATTATAGACATCCAAATAATGAAGTGTTGAATAAAATACTACACCATGAAGTGGAGATGGTAAGTTGTATGTACACACGTACGGTTACATTATCTTTCCTAGGATGGATAGAATAATGATTATAGATGTACCATATTTATAATAACATAATATTTTGTATAATTTAGTGGATTTATTTTTTTGGTATGAAAAAAACAAAGAAAGAGGAAGTGGAAGAATAAAAGTACTTTGAAAGTGGTGATGCAATAATTACCTTTTCTTCGGGTTCTTCCTTTTCATTTGAACAAAACGGCTCCTTAGGTTGGATTTTGGATCGATGTAATTCCTCGAGGATGAATTGAGGGTAGTTGGGAGGATATTTAAGTAGGTTTTGGCCAATCCAAATGGCTTTGGAGCTATGAAGTTGAGAGAAGGGGAAGTACCATTTTATAACAGAGGTGAGGGACACTTTTGGAAAAGCTTGAAATATTATTTTATTATAAAATTATTATGATTTTATAATAGCTCCAAATGGTTTTATTTAAAGGATAAGGTGGTTATGGGTCTAAATACTCTAAAAAAGTTGTTTTAGACAAGTTTATGTCAACATTGTATCCTTATGTTTAGATTTAATTCTTGGTTAAATAGTTTAACATTTACTATGTCTCCTTGTATTTTTATATTACATGGTTAATAAACATACTATAAAATTAAAATAGAACCTAAAATGGTTAATTAATGACATGTGTATAATTATATAAGTCCTTTGGCTAATCCTTATATTTTTTATACTATTATATAATTTTA
Organism: Viscum album; assembly: GCA_963277665.1. Lineage (NCBI taxonomy): Eukaryota > Viridiplantae > Streptophyta > Magnoliopsida > Santalales > Viscaceae > Viscum > Viscum album. Next base: position 353,295,007 of record OY728162.1, read on the forward strand.
AAAAAGAGTATTTGTTTTAAAAACCAATTAAGTTCAATTTTGACACTATTTAGTATTTGGTTTTTTTAAAGTCATATCAAATTTTTAACTTTAAAAAAAATACATTTAATCAACCCTAACATGTCATATTCAACTTAAAAATCCGTTTATGGCTTAAAAAGATTCAATTTACATTTATTTTAATATTTATAAAATCAATTATTTTAATCATTCATTAATAAGGTAATTATTGCATCATTATTGTTTCATAAATAAATTTAGTAATTTAAGGTATAAAAATTATAAATAAAATACCATGATATTGTAAATATCATTATATTTTTAATGAATATTTATAGAGAAATGTATCTTATGTGTAACCCTATATTATAAATGGTCTACTTATTAATATTTGAATTTAACATTTTTAACTCTTATTTAAATAAAATATTACAAATGACCTAATCTAATCCAAGTAGATAAAAAGAACCATATTTTATTCCTATGGTTTATTTTGGTCCAATAACACTTATCCCAATTAATTAGGACATGTATTGAGGTAATTATAATATAATTATTACCTTTAATTACCTTTTTTTACTTTTAACTACGGCAAATAAAATTCAAAAAATATTATTCATCAAAAATTATTTTCATCCTATTGAACCAAATTTTACTTACTGATTTCAACCATGTGTCTTGGAATTTTGATATTTAATTCAAATAAGATATAAAATTATGTTTTATGTAGTTTTGCAAATGATCCTAGAAGGTGGGTAAAAGGCTCATAAAAGTTCAGTAAAATTTTGAATATCTAATATAATTATAAAATGTCTCTAATAAATTACATTGTATTAATATAGGTATTATGTATTTATTTTGACTTTAAAATAAATTTTAAATTAAAATTAATTATTTCAATAAAAAGTCGGTTTTAAATAATTACATTGTGTTTTTCACTATTCATCAAAAATTGAATGTTTTCAAAAAAACAAAAACTTCTCCCTGAGCTAATTTTGATATTTCAAATAGATAAATATAGTATATTTTGAAAAATATAATTTATTAAATTTCAAAAAGTGGGTAATCCTATTCAAAACATATTTTTAAATGACTATTTTGATTTGTCATGGTGTGCTAGAACTCAAAGTTGAGTACAACGCAAGCTATTGTATTATTCAAGGAGAAGCATGCCATGGAAGCTTGGGGTGTTATAGTTATAACAAGGTAAAAATTTGAGGAAGGGTGGTTTTCGTCCTACCAAATATACAACCCTTTTTCTTGTTTTTTTTTCAGGGCGTACAACATCCGTATAATAGGTACACACACATAGGTCAATCTGGTACATTAATGAAATAGATCGGATGAGGAATGATAATATGGAAAATGATTTTGTAAAGTAGTGAAAAATCATCATAATTTATATTTATCTTTCATTAAGTATGAAATTTTTCACACTACATGGTTGGGTGAAAAAATGTGTGGAGAGATAAAGTGACACAATGTTCCTTTATACTATTCACAAAAAGGGAACCATGTTTCTCAATTTTTTCAAAATGATTGAACATTTTATATCATGGAAAAAGAACTAAATTTCAATATAATATCACACCACATTATTTAATTCTTTCTGAAATCTATATTTCATCATTTTTTAATGTTAAAACAACATGAAATATGGAAATTCCTCATGCATTTTCAATAACATCCATGATTTTACACGCTTCATTTTCCATGATAAAATGGGCATAAAAATTTATATTATCGCACAAAGGTTAGGGGTGAATGGGAGAAAGTAACAATATAATTAAGGTAGCTAAAAAGATAAAAAGTAGAAAGATGATGAAAATTCCTAACTAACCCAGGAATATACCCATCCCCAACACCTAAAGTTTTTAGTAACCTAACTGTAATAAAATAGAATTTGTGATGGAAGGAAAAACGGTTTGATTGTTATTCATATATTTCTTCTTGAACATGGATTTCCTCCACCGGGGACTCCAGAATGGATTCATGGAAGTGCTTTAGTCGTAGCCCATTGAAAGTGAAGGCCTGACTGGTTTCTTCTTTTTGAACCTCGACAACACCAAATGAAGAGTTGGCTGTAATAATGTATGGTCCAAACCATTATGAACAGAACTTACCTAGATGAAACATCAGCCTTGCATTATAGAGTAAGACCTTCTTCCCAATTTGGAACTTACGATGAATAATGAGACAGTCGTGGTTAGTCTTGGTTCACTCATCATAAATCTTAGAGTTCTCGTATGCATCTCTTATTATTTCATCTATCTCCTAAATATGCAACTTATACTGAGAACCTACACAATAAATACTATAATTTCATTATTTGATTTCCCCATAGGCTCGGTTTTCAATCTCAATAGGCAGGTGAAAACTATTTCCAAACAATATCCAATATGGTGACATGCCAATGGGAGTTTTGAAAGCAGTAAGGTAAGACCATAAGGAATCACAAAGCCTATGACTCAAATCTTTTCTACTTATTTGAACTATTTTTTCAAGAATCTACTTTACCTACCAGTTTGAATCCTCATCTTGACTATTGGTTTGTTGGTGATAGGTATTAGACACTCTCTTCCGAAACCTATATCGATGTAAAAGTGATTTCATTGTTCGGTTGCTGAAATGAGACCCATGGTCACTGATGATGAACCTAGGTAATCCAAACCTATAGAATATTTGGGTTCTCAAAAGTTCAAAATTTTTCTTAGAATCGTCAATCCTTGTAGCGCATGCCTCTACCCATTTTTAAATATAATCCACTACCAGATGAATGTAAAGGTTCCAAAATGAATAGTGTAATGGTCCCATAAATTCAATGCCCCAATCATAGAAAATGTCATGGAAGATCAAGGGTTTTTTGGAATTTCATTTCTTTTAGATACATTCCCCATTATTTTATAGTTAGGACATCATTTACAAAAATCATGGGCATACCAAAAATGTGTTGGTCAAAAGTGATCAGAATCAAGGACCTTGCGAGCAGTCCGTTGGGGACCAAAGTGCCCCCCACAAGCAAGAGTGTGGCAGAACATAAGGATGGACTGAAACTCATGATCAGGGATATAATTCCTAAGGACATGATCACTAAATGTACACCAAATATAGGTGTCATCCCAAATGTACCAATGATACTCATGTTTTAGATGGTCATCCTGGTTTTTGTTGAAATTAGTAGGAATCTAAGATGATACCAAATAATTTACAATTTCAACATACCAAGGAATAACATCATGCACTCAGTACAATTTTTCATTAGGAAACATGTCATTTATGGGAATACTGGGGTATGATTTAATGTCTAAGGATGGGTGAATCATAAAGATATAGTCATCCTCCACATTCTCTAGTCCTTTGTTTTCCCCAATTTCTAAATTGAATTCTTGAAGGAAGAGCATCAATCGAATGAGATATGGTTTGGATTCTGATTTCTTATGAAGATACCAGAGGGCTACATTGTTTGAGAACACAATGGATTTAGACCCTAAAAGGTATGACCTAAATTTATCCTAGTCAAACATAATGGTAAGCGAATATTTTTCAGTTGTGGTGTAGTTTTCTTGGGTATAGTCTTGTGTACGTGAGGCACATGAAATGACATGTGAAGCTCGATTGACCCTTTCTAATAATACCTCCCATACTACGTAGTTAGAGGCATTACACATGAGCTCAAATGGTAAATCCAACCAAGGTAGTTGCATTAACAGGGGTGATGTGACACTCCATTTGAACTTATTAAAATCTTTCTTACACTCTTTATCAAAAACAAATTCATTTTCTTTTTTAGAGTAACTAGGATATGGGGAGTGTAATCTTATTAAATTCATGAATGAAATTATGGTAAAATATAGCATGACCTAGTAAAGACCACACATACCATAAATTTTGGGGAAATGGTTGGGTACAAAATGGTATCCACTTTTGATTCATCAACTTGGATACCATCCCAAAAAATTATATGTCCCAAAACATTACCTTGTCACACCATGAATAGTCATTTATCACAATTTAATATGATATTATTTTCTATACATTGGCATATGACAAAAGCAAGACTACTCAAACATTCTCCAAAAGAGGAGTCATAAATAGTGAAATCCTCCATGAATACATCCATGAAATTCTCCAGGTAATTTGTAAAACTACTAACTATACATCGATGGTAAGTAATATGATAATTGAACAGACCAAATGGAATCCTCCTATATGAAAATGTGACAATTTGGAAAGTGAAAGTTTCCTTTTCATGATCCTCAAAAGAAATATGGATATGAAATTGTCCAGTATACTCATCAAGGAAACAATAATGGGACTTCCCTACTATTCTCTCTAGCATCTATTCAATGAATGGAAATGTGAAATAGCCCTTCCTAGTGTGTGGATTTAGTTGGGGATAGATTATACAGACACACCAACTATTCTTCAAATGTGTTTGAACCAATTCATTGTTTTGATTTTTTATTACTGTAACACAAATTTTTTAGGAAATAATCAAATGGGACTAATCCATTGGCTATCATATATGAGGTAAATGATCCCATAACCAAATAATTTTGTTACTTCATTTTTAAATACATAAAAAAGGTTTGTGGTTAGTCAATGTTGTGCCTACCTCACTAGTTTAGCCTCATAATTTAACATAATATGATGTATACAAACTGATGGGAAAATACCAAGAATGTCCACAAGTGCCCATACCTATTCTTTTTTATACTCCCTCAAAAGTTCAAGAAGTTGCAATTATTTTTCAAGATGGAGTGAACTAGAAATGATGGAGGGAAACTTGTTTCTATTCTCAAGATAATAATATTTTAAATCTAGAGGCAGATGTTTTAGTCCCAATTCGGGGGGATTTAAGATTGATGGTAGTGTGTGTGAAAGTGATAGGTTACAAATATCATCTAAATTCTCAATGGTATCATCCTCAGATGTGGAATTAGATTTTACAAGCTTAGTAGTATCATCGATGGTCATTGTATCCTCAGTGTTCAAGAAATTTTCAAATAATAAACATGCATGGCACTTTTATAAACCTCTACAACTACCAATTCATTATACATTACCTAGAAATTAAATCAAGAATTTAAACTCAGAAAGGGGATTGGTGAAATGAAAAGATGTGTTTTCAGGGGAAGGGAGTACATCAAATGAATTTACCAAGAGGGGAATGTTCTTATGAGGGGAGCTTCATAGAATCAAGGATGTTTAAATGGACTATGTCACCACCAAATTCCATATATAATATACCATTATGAACATTAATTATGGTTTTAGTAGTTTTTAATAATGTTCTTCTCAATATAATTGGGGCATGTCCATTCATCCTATCATTTTCTATTTTTAGCACATAAAAATCAGCCGGAAAAATTAAAATTTTCACCCATACAAGAACATACTCTAAGACACCCTAGGGGTGAATGGTACTCCAGTTGGCCAGTTGAATAACAATTATAGTGGGATTTAATTCCCCCACCTACAATTTAGAATAAATGGATTGAGGCATGACATTAATAGAAGCACCTATATCAATCATAGCATTGGAAAATGAATACAACCATATGGTTCATGGAATCGAGAATGCCCAAGGATCGTTGTAATTGGTGTGAAGTGTTGGATCTATTAATTATGGTACATTCCTCCCCAATATCACCTTTTCAACTCCATGAAGTCACCTTTAGTGTGTACACATCACATTTAGAAACTTGTCATATCCTGGAATATGCTTCACAACATCAATCAAGGGGATGCTAACCTACACTTTTTTTAAAGATTCAAATATTTCATTATCAAGTTCAATTTTTTTTTCTTTGTTAGTTTTCCATTTTGGGGAATGGAAGATAAATTTATGGGCTTGGTGACTCATTAATAGACACACTCTTTATTTCTTAAGTGCTTCTCTCAGGATAAGGTTTTTCAACATTTGGACTAATTTCAACTATTGGGATGGTGTTTTACTTAGGAGGGGATGCCTCTAGAAGAGGGGTCATTTGGATTTTAAGTTTTTATTCACTCTAGAGGGTTAAAACACTAAAATTTCCATTATCCCAAGGGTTATCAACTAGTTGAGTGGGTAGTTTACCCAATCCCTGTTTTTTAATTTCACCCACTGAATTAGCTAGTTGTCTTAATTGGGGTTTGAGGTCTTGTATGGCTGCTTGAGTAGATTTTTCAAATTGATGATTGTAGGAAGCCAATTTTTTTATAATATCTTCTAGGCTAGTTGCATTTGGGGGGGGGGGGGTTGTTGGAAATACATTTTTGGTGGTTGGGTATTTCTGAGTGATGGTGGTGGGTGACTACTTTAACCTAGTTGGTTCCATTATTTTTGAGTTTGGTTTGAATACCCCCTTACCTATAAGAATGGTTTTCATTCCACCTAGGTTTGGATAGATAGAATTATTCTTACATAATGGTTTGGTAATAGTGGAATCCGGGAAATATTTCATCACAACTCTCATATTTTTCTCCCAATATTGTGTGTTCGTTAGAGTAGTGGGTGTCAGAAGAATATATACCACAATAGATGGGATGAGGAGATTGGGATTTACCATGGGAAAGAGAAATTTTTCTTAAAAGGGTACCTAAGTCTTCAAACATTGTGTCCAAATTCCTCTCTAATTCAGTAATATTCTCCTCATGGACTCCTTGAATGGATACATTGGACCTTGTCCAAAATTTCTGAGTGATTTATGCCATGTTCTCAATCAGGTTTTGTGCAACAATTGGGGTCTTATCAAATAGTGCACCACAAACAACAGCATCAATCATATTTTGATCAATAGTAATTAAACCATTATAAAAAGACTGAATTAAAAGTTGATCACTTATTTGGTGGTGTGGAAAACATGAGCGTAACCATTTAAAGTGATCCCAATATTTATGTAATTTTTCATCTTTTGATTTCCTTAGACCACATACGTTTTTCCTTATAGATGTAGTTTAAGAGGCTATAACATATTTTTTTTCGAAAAAAGGCGTTTCATGTCCGCCCAACCCTTCATTGAAAAATCAACATAATATAACCCATATTTTGCTATATATTATAATGAAAAGGGTAATAGTCTAATATTTAATTGTTACCCATCCACATTAGCAAGTTTTCATATTGAAAAAATAGTTTCAAATTATTTTAAATACTTATGTGGATCTTCTCTTATGAGTCTATGGAATCTCGGAATTAAGTAAATTAGATCGGATTTTAATTTAAAATCAGCTGTCTCACCTAGTATTTGAATATAGGTGGGTTGGATATCAACATTAGGTAAGGTAAGTTATTTTAATTTAAAATTATTTTCAGCCATGTTATTAAAGTTTATTTTAGTTTTGATGTCAGTTCCAGAAGAAGAAGTAGAAGGATCAAGAGGAGTGTCAATGTTTTTTGTGTCCTCCATCAAAGGGTTCTCTTCTGTGTCACAATGTCACTGATGTAAGATACTCTTGGTTTTGGTTCCAAATGGTGGTAGGTATCATGAATTATAATGAATCATGCATAGAACCTACAAAAGAAATAAATTATAACACAAAAACATATCTAAAGGTATAAGATAAAACAAATAAATATTCACAAAATTTTAAAAAATATTATAAAAAACACCCAAAAAAACAAAACACTCCCCATAAATGGTGCCAAAATTTGACCTCATTATGGTGACATGAAAAATTGATAGTGATTTAAAGAATATTTTGTAGTCTAGGGCAGAACCTAGGTCTTCTATCAAGGATCATTGATAGGTTTTGAGTGTATATGTTTTAAAAAAATTACTCAAAGAAGGGGTGGTTTTGAAAACAATTTCAAGAAATAACCTAATTTAAAGAGTTATAAAGTTGAAAGACCAAGTGTATTGTGAAAAAAATGAGATAAATAAGTGATAATTTCTATTTTAATACAACAGTTGAAGGGTTCCTTGTTCTTAATTTTTTATTAGGGTTTGGGTGTAACCTTTCGTTGAGGGTTAACCAAGATCTTGGGTAACCACAAGCCTCTTAAAATGATGTTATTAGAACTAAAACTCGACATAAAAATCATGTAGTCATGTTTTATACCCTTAGCATGATTTTATTTTTGTAAATGAACATTGAAATCTCAATGTTTTGGGAAAGAAAAGTATTTTTATGTTTTCCAATCAGAACAACACAAGACGCACACTTAAAAGTGTACACCAATCAGTTATGAAATAATGTGATTCAATTAAATGCATCAAAAAATGTTAAGATACATATGGAAGAAAAATTCAAACCATAATATACACTAAACCGGTATAAAATTATGTGCCGAAACTCCCTCTTCATGTGTGTAGCTCCCTCATAATTATCACCCACCACTTATCTCGACATTGGGAGGAGGATGAAGCTTGGGTGGAGCTCTTTCTTCATTATTGATCCCCTTTGGAGGATAGAGGCCTATAGAACTTCTAGGATGAGGAGTAGAGACCTCTAGGACTTCAAAATTTCAGCACTTTGCTTTATTATAGAACTTCAAAAGAGGATCCCAAGATTCTATTTTTTAGGAAAACTTTATGGTGGTTTTGGGCGCAAAGATTTCTTAAAACCACTTGTCCCATGGTTTTTAATCACCAGACAATATTATCTACTTTTAAAAAAAACTAAAAAGTATTAGAACCTCCTCTTGAATTTCTCCACTGAATATTTTACACCATTTGGACAATAAAAATAGGATATATGGACAGATCACAACACACCACTTTTGACTTCGTGCAGATTAGGTGTGCTAGAATGATCAGTCTGGATGGGCCACCAAATGGACGAATTTGGCATTGGTTACATGAGATGAGTTATGGAAAATGATGTTTTGGATTGGACCACAACATTTAGACCCATTTATAGACACTTATTTCTCTAAATTATTAATATAGTGGACATATGTCATTGGGATCCCATGTACATTGGCTCATTTTCCTTCTGGATCAACTCTAGGGCTTCCAAATCACCTCCACCTAAAATGAAATTATCAAAAAAGTAACATTGACCTTTTAAATAGTGATAAAAAATACTTGAATATTACATGAATTTCTATTTTTAATTATATTTTTAATTTACAATCAAAATTTAGTTTAAAATATTGGTGTAAGGGTGAAAATGTAATAGTGAATCACGGTGCGATCAATATGCTACATTCAATATGAATATATTTATTGATTATGTTTAACCTATTTAATATTAAGTATGCATTGGACTTAGTAAGTGAATATATAGGACCACTATATCCCCTCATTATGTTTTCATATGGTTTTCCAGTAGTACTAAACTATTTTTCCTTTGAGATGTGATCACATATACATAGTACCAAAATAATAAAGTGAGGTGCCAACCCCAGGATTTTGGGTTTAGGGTATTTACATTTCAGTATGAATATAACCATTTTTTAATAAAAACCATACTAGAGAAATTCGTTTTTTATAAAAATATCTTCTATTACATATCCATAATTCATACCGACCCATGAATTATTGTAGCATATGTTTCTAGTTCAATATGATCCAATCAAATCACACAGTTAGGATCAAGTTGTTACATTATTAATTAAAACACATGAAAGACATTGTGAATTGAATTGAACCTTGGTGGAAAATAAAACAAATATATGACCTCACCAACTCATTCAAGTATCTCAAAACTGCCTATTTATTTTGTAGAAAATTTAACATACTTACAAAAATGATAGTTCAAAAGACATGGAGATATTATAAAGAACACATGATCACTGACCTCAAACAATAGTGGTTGTAAAAGATGATACACATATGATTTATGATGACTCTAAGATGTCTCTATCTTGTTTATGATCAAATGATTCTTCTCTATTCTCCCTTTCACATGTATTGGTCCAAATAATGAATTCTCAACTATTTCCACCCCAAAAATGTGGAGAATAACAAGATTTACCATACAATGCTTTAAATGGAACCATGTGTTTTGAGGAATTGCATATTTTATTGTGTGATAACTCCACTAGTGGTAAATTATATACACATGAGCCTCCAAAATCCATTAAAAAATCCCGAAGCATGACTTAAAATGTTTGGATTGTGTGTTCAAACTATCCATCCATTTAGGGATGATAAGCCATACTCATAGTCAACTGTGTTCCAAGGTATATCTTCTTGGATCTCAAAAAACATGACAATAACCTTTGGTACCTTTCAGATATAATCAAGAAATGAACACAATGAATATTTAAAATTTCCAAAATGTATATTTTTGATATGTCATACACTATATTAGTTTTAGAAATAGTAATGAAATGAGTATTCTTTTAGAATTGTGTTTCATAACTGAACATGGTATAATTTTTACAAAATCCATGGATATATACTATAATATTTACATTATAATATATAAGGACTCTAATATACCTATTTTTCATTGGTGATCCACCATTACTTTCTCGTAGGTGATGAATTTCAGGATATACTCTACCACATAACGTTTCATTACAACCCACCAAAATTATTCATTCAACACTTTATAAATTTTCTTAATCCTAGAATGAACAGAACATATAAAATGGTATTAGGAACTAATAATATTTTCTTCACTAGTTAAATTAATTTCCATTCAATATTTAAATAATAATAATTAATTCCAAACCAATTTACATCCCTCAGTTGTCTCCCAACCATTGAGTTTTGACCTCAAAGAAACACATTTAGTATCTTATGTATGAGCCTTTATAACATTCTCAACTAAATTAGGAACAAAAAATCTAGAAAGAAAACTACAACACTACCTAGGTATAATAATTATGGATTTATATCTGCAATAAGTCAAATTAGTTAGCACTGGTTCTATGCCTCTTTACCCAACTTAGTGTATGATTTCCTTCTAAATGAATCTACTCCCAAGTTCCCTTTACCCAGTGTATACATGAAGTCAATATCAAATATTGACAGACTCTCTATCCATTTTCATTGTCTTAAATTCAATTCTCTTTGTGAGAAAATGTGTTTCAAACTCTTTTGACTAGTTAACTCTTTGAATTTCTCATAAATTGGAAATGATGCAATGTTTTCAAAAAATGGAACGCAATAGCTAATTACAATTCATGTTTTAGTTAGTTCTTCTCATGAAACTATAAATATTGTGAAACATAAGAAACAACATGATACAACTGTACAAGAACACGTCGTAACCCAGATATATATGCATAATAATAGACTACATAGCTTATTCCAGACTCTACCAATTTAAGGATAGGTGCTAATGTAAGTATATCCTTAAGTTATCAAAAGTATTTATGAAATTTATTCTTCCATTGTAAAGGATCATTTTTCCTTTTCAAATTTATCATCATTGATTCCAAACATGAAAAAATACACATAAAACATCAGTATTATCCTGTGAACTAAGTAATCTACATATATCAAAGACATTTTTCATTGGTTTCTAAGATATAATAGTATCTATCCTTTCTAGATCTATTGAAATTAATTTTTTATAAATGAAATGCGAACTTAAATGTAACTCTTGTCTCTAGAAAAAAAACATTGATATGTTGTCATACATAAGAGTTTCCCACATAATACCCAACATTATAGCTATGTGTTCTTATTGCTTAACGTTTATCCGAGAATAAACTTATATATCATCAAAAAACACCACCACCAAGGAATAATTTTGTCTCTAAATTAATTTATTCATCAAATTCATAATGCCGTATAGTCAATTTTTTAGACAAAAGAAATTATGAAATATTTGTAATGGAAATATCTACTTTAGAAAGAAAACTTTTCAATATCTTTCATATAATATAAAAATTGGCAATTCTATGAAGATAAAAATTTTAGAGAACAATTGGGATCCTCTCAATTGATAAAAATGATCATCAATGAATTAAATATGAAAATTATTCTTTATCATAACTTGGTTATGATTTTTGTAATCCACACAAATCCAATGAATTCCAGTAGCCTTATTTTCAAAAAAAACCGGTGCAACCCACCACGGTGTACTCGATCGAAAAAATTCTTTACTTTAAAAATATTTTAGCTGAATTTTTAATTCCATAATTTCTGATGGTTCCATCCAATAATACATAAGTTATATTGGACTTGTACATGGTATGAAATCAATCATACACTCCAATTATCATTTGGGTGAAAACCTTGAGAAATTATCCGGGAAAACAAAAAATTTCTCAAGGAAGGTTAGAAAATATATATTCTTAATATCATCCATAGATTCTAAGGTATATTATTAACACTATTAAGATATGGTTCCAAACTCAAATTCTAAATGTATTTCCTTAATATCCTTTACACCCCAAACTTTTTGAAAGTTATGCTTGACGTCATCCAGAGATGTGGAACTAAACTTTTGCGCATAATAGTCGATGTGGGCACTGAATTAGGTCAACCAATTCATTCCCAAAATAAATTAATAGAAATACATATAATTCATATATAATTCTTAATGAAACCTACACCCATGTATAGTTATAGAAAAATATTTACATATAATAACTCAATCCTTGTTTTGGCTAAGAGGAGTTCCATGTTTTAAAACAAAAGGCGTCATCTCAATCGAGAAAACTATGTTATCAATAATATGATAAGAAATACATGAGTGGGACATGTGTGAATAAAAAAATATTCCATAAGATTACAATTAAAAACAATCATACCACTCACCATTGAAGGACTAGATTAATCATCCATGATCTTTTTCTCAACGACACACAATTTCTTATTCATTCCACTTTTCTATTTATCACCATGTTAAGGTTTCACTGGTTGAGGAATCACGGTGTTTCTAGAATCACCTTGTCTCGATATAGTTTTATAATGAGTGTTATTCTACTTCACTCATCACATAGATTCATATGTTACCTTAGAATCATGAGATATGTCACTAGCACCCATCCTTGGAGCACTATGACAATAACATTAGCGTTGTCCCATATGGTATCAATTGTGACATGATATATGTGGTTCAATAAAATATAACTTCATATACATAGAAACACTACACTAAAAACATTAAATAACACTTTGGGATCAAGGAGGAATATTTACTAATCCAATCTTATAATTCTCAGATATACCACCCCTTTGGAATAGGTATCCCTCCTATTTTTCTCAACATTGGAGTTTCTACCTATTCCAATTGGAATAAAAATTCTTCTTCAAAACTTGTTTCCCTATATGTATCGTTATAAGACCATTTATCTATTTAATATTTATGTATAATACATAATATAGAGATTGAGAATAATTGAATGAATTTACGGATTCAAATCTGACTCAAAAATGTGTTCCTTCAATGACGCACTGCAGCAAATTCTGTTGAAAGGAAAACTAAATTCATAAATTTAACCGCATAATCTATTTCTGATAGATTCTCATTATTAAAATTAAAAAGTTAACAGTTATTAGAATCTAAAATTTTTGAGGATATAATTACTTATTAAATGATACTTCTATATCATCTCATGGGATATCTTGGTCCAATTGAGCATGAAATAAAAATTCCACCATTAGTATGCAATATCCTGAGCAATCTACATTTCAAAATTCTCTATCAGCTCTTCTGGTGTCAAAAAGAACTCATATATTTGATTTATCCTATTCAACCAGATTTCATATTTTTCGACTTGTAATATCCTAAAAATACTGATGGATTCATATTTTAGAATTGAACCAAATGGTCTACTTGTCACTGATCATAATTACTATTACCCTTATCCATAACATCGATGGCCAATATAATTCTTTGAAGTAGATATTGTTTCATATGTGGCTCAGGTGAAACAAAATTTTTAGTAGCCTATTCTGGTTGGTTTCTATGATGCCTACCCATTGCCAATCACTATAACCAGACAAAAAACTATGGTTAGTCTCACTCATTAGAAACTAAAGTCTTAGTAATTTAAATTTAACACATTTACATAAATTAAAAAATTTATTTCTACAATTCAACAATTATTAACTATTTATCTATTTTTTAAAATACTGCCACCATTCATTTAAAAACACCACATTCACTATATTCAAAGATAAATGTTTTTTGTCAAACTCAAAGACTATTTCAGTCAGAATGAATAATAAAGTCATATTGGGAAGTCTTACTATAAATGTATGTCATGAAACTCTCATAAATAAAGCCTTAATTTAATAAATCAAGTGGTGATAAAATATATGATACACATTTTACATTGGGAATAGAATATAAAACATTTTAATGAAAAAAAATTAGTCTCCTGGAACTCCTTAAAAGAATTCTTCTTCATATCTGTGGGAAAGGAAATAAAATAAGGGGGAGACCAAAATATAAATAAGGGTTATGTACATCATAAGTTTTAAGGAAACGCCCCGACCCTAGTTTCCCAAATTCGATGAATTATTTTAATACATTGTCATGAGACAAGGAAATCATGTCCTGAAGGACCAATCCGTTTAGCAGCCTTGGAAATAGATTACATACATCAAATTCACATTACAATTTCAAACATAAAATACCACATAGTTAGTTTTTTGAGAATTCCATTATTCCATTTTAGCTTAACCCAACATATCAATCATAATACTATTCTTCAAAATCTTGGGAAAACAAAACATAAGAAATTGTTAAGCTCAGATGCTCAGTAATGGTAAACAATTTAGCGGAAGATAACACAAAAAATAGGCTTGATGAATAATCGAAAACACATTCCATTACAAATAATAAACATGAACAATATATGGAAGAAATATGAACTGAGTAAATAATGACATAATAAAACATAGTCATGGGTATTCTATTGGTCAAATAACCACATGAACCATCAATATTATTTTCATAATGAGGGAATGTATAATTACAGACATTATAAAACATTTTTTCAAGGCCTCTATCAAGACATCTAAAAATGATTAAGGCCTCAGACAAAACCATATATCAAATTGGGAAAGGCCTTGTCCAATTCCACATCTAATAGTCTCATGAGACCTATGGATGCATCGAGGAGCTATTTTAACACCCCAATATTTTATGAGAAGTAATATTTTTAATTTATTTGATATCTTGTATTGTATTCTACCCTAAGATTATCTTGCTCTATAAACAACACTGTTTTAGCTGGCAGTATACGCAACACTATTCATGGATTGTGTGACACACAATTTCAAGTTCGTTTGAAGTTATTGTACACAAAATTGTGTGTGTATATATTTGTATTCAACGCATAAATGCAATATAGTTGGATTTTCTTATACACAACAACAAAAAAATATTGAACTACATGCAACCCTGACTTGGTTTTCATAACACACAATCACGGCCTTCCCCGATAGCGTGTGTTGTACGCAATACAGAGTTTCACTAAACAACGATACGTTAAATAAACTATCCATTATGAATAGTAATACCCACTTTTTGATATGTTATTTTTCGAAATGGACTTCATTTTGGGATTTGTAATATCAAAATTAGACTGGGGTGAATCTTTGGTATTATTCTGAAAACTTTCAATTTTTGATGAATAGTGAAAACACTGGGTTACTATTTAAAAACCGAATTTTTATATAAAAAATTATTTATTTTATTTAAATTTATTTTAGGTAAAAATTTATACATAATACCTATATAATTTCAATGTAATTCATTGGAGTCATTTTATAATAATTTTAGATATATAAAAATTTTATTGAACTTTTCACCTTCTTTTACCCACCTCCTAGGAGAATTTGGAAATTCACATAAAACATAATCTTACCGCTTCTGTTACTGGAATTTAAAAAATATGAGAGACACGGTTAATATCAAGGACTAAAATTTGGTTCAATGAGATGAAAATAATTTTTGGTGAATAGTAACTTTTTGCTTTTATTTACCACGGTTAAAAGTAAATAGGGTAATTAGGGGTAAAATGATATTATTATTACCCTAAAACATGTCCTAATTCTATTGGATAAGTTTAATTCGATCAAAAACAACGTTAGTAATAAAATATGACAATTTAGGTCCACTTGGATTAGATTAGGAAATTTATTATTAATTTATTTAATGAAGGTTTAAAATAGTTAAAATCAAATTTTAATAACTAAATAATTTTTAATAGAGAGTTATACATAAGGTAAATTCGACTATAAATATTACGTAGAAAGCTAAAAATATTTCCTACATAATGGTAATTTATTTATAATTTTTTGACAATAAATAATTTAATTTATTTATGACAAAATGATGATGCAGTAATTTTCTTATTAATTAAATATTAACATAATTGATGTTATAAATACGCAAATAAATGAAATTTCAGATTTTTTATGAATCAAAATAATTTTCATGGTCAATATGACATGTTAGTATTCATTTAATTAAATTTTTTCGAACTAATCATGCTGTTATGATTTTCACAAAAATTAATCACCAAATAGTGTCAAAATTGACATAAAATAGTTTTTAAAACAAATATTATATTATTAATTGTTATTATATTCCTAAAAATATATGTTTCGGACAAGATACTTATATAATGATTGGTTGTTCATTAATAGACCACTTGGGGGTAACTTGGATGCATATGGTAGGTTTATTAACTATATAATATTAAAATAAAAAGTGACATGGTAAATGTCAATCTAATTAACAAAGAGTTAAAACTAAAATATATGGTTAATGTAATGACCCAAACCTGTCTAAAATCAATTGGTTGTGAGTATTTAGACCCATACCAACTTTATCTTCCAAAGAAATCAATTTGAAGCAATTAAAAATTGAATATGACTTTATTATAAAATAATATTTAAAGTTTTTCCAAAGGTGCCCCTCTCCTCCCTTATAAAAGGGAACCTCCTTCCTCTTCTCCTCACTCCACATTGAGAATTCATGCTTGGTCAAACCCTTAAAATTTCTCTTCTCCACTTCCCTAGTAATATTATAGTGGTCCTGGTTTTCTTCAAACACCAATTTTAGTGCCCTAAGAGGAGGTATCAAAGAGGCGTGTCGAAGAAGAGGTAATATCTGTTACCGATTCATTCAAATTTATTTCTACTTCTACTTTATCCACTTTAGTTGTTTCATCATGAAGTAATAACATAAGAATCACTAATATACTGTTATGTTATTATAAATATGAAACAACCCTATTTCACCTTCTATCCATCGTACGGAAAACGAAATCACCGCGCGTGCGTACGTACGAAATACTGTCTCCACATCGGGGTGTAATATGTTTTCGACCACTACCTTACATGGAAGGGTATAATGGTGTAAATAAATAACTATATATGATTATTGTAAAGTAATATTGATTCTTAAATATTATACATACACTTCAATACAATCCACGATCATGGGAATGATATCATCGCTCGTGCGTATGTACGAACTACTGTCTCCACGACGCGATGAGGTTCATTCTCCGTGTTCACCATTAATGAATGATTATTAAGTATATATAATGATTAATAATGAGATATAATACATAATAATGATACTGGATTTATGTATGTCATCTATATAATTCTATTAAATTCAATAAGGAAACGAAAACAGCGTTCATGCATACGTACAGTCTACCGCCTCTATGAACGGTGTATTTCATTACATTTATCGATCTATCATATATATATATATATACTGAATATATATGATATATAAATCAATATTTACATTCTGGAAGTAATTAAACCATGATCTATGTAATCATGTTAATAATTACAATTCAAGACACGTACGATAAATAAAATGATTTTACCCAAAATCCTGGTTTAACATGGAATTTACAAATGAATAGGTAATATAAAGTCATAAGTGAACCATATATGATATCATAAAAATGAATATGATTCGTTAATATGTCAATGAAATTATTTAAATCATTATACAGGAGGTTTGGATACATACAAGTCATATTGGACGTAAGGTAAGGGATAACTATTCTAATCTCGCTCTTAGCCGAGATTGATTATTCGTAAGTATTTACTGGGGTTTTTGTTATCACCCATGTACCTATTTTAAAAAAAAAATTCATGTATTTTTAATGGCCTTTTCCCATTTTTTGAATTATAGCACATGTTATGAAAGGAATCTTACTTTTTTTTACCACATGAGGTACTTTTCCACTTTTCTAGCAAAAGTACGAGGAGAATTTTTTCTTTAACATATACGGCATGAATGGATTTTTATGTTTTTATAATGCCTTATTTTCATAAAGATTAATCTACAAGATTTCAGGACAATTTTCAACAAATCCTTTTCTTTAAAAATTTCATGGCATTTTGAGAAAAGAAAATGATTTTGAAGAAGAAAGGATATTTTCTCCAAGAATTCATTTCAAGTGTTTTATCAAAACCACTTTCCATCTAAGATGATATTATTTCATATGAGTATGTTTCAAGTATAATGTCTCTATGATTTACATGGTTTCACTTTTCTTATGATGAAATTATATCCATTTGTTTTACATGGATTATGTTATGATGGGATGATGTTTATGAAACCCATTTTATTCTTTGGGTTATGAAGAATGGTTTATGTTTATATTGTGGCACAAGTAAGAATGATTTCATTATGAGAGGGGTGGGACCTATATCTCCCTCTAATGAATTGGTTAAATATTTATATCTCATGAGATAGACATGGCATGAATGGTAAGTTAATCCGGTTTAGTGATACAGGACTAGAATGAGGAGTGACCTTGATTCAGAAAGGGACTTTTTACACTAAGATGGTCTTGGGAGAAATGTCTTGTCTACTATGGAAATTATATCATGTGCTTATTTGTTTCCACAATCACATGTGTTATTCCAATGCTATTTTGTCATGATTGATGTTCCTTTATGATATATGCCTCGCATACTTATAAGATTTATGTCTTTGCTCAAGATTTTGATGTTTAGATTTTATGTTCATGTTTTTGCATTCAAATGTTTATGGATATTTTTATGTTCTCTATGTTTACCATTACTGGGAATTTGAGCTCACCCTTATTTTATGATTTATTTTCACCAGGATTTAAAGAATGGTTTTAGGTAAGAAAATCAAAGGGGAATTTCTTTATTGGATATTTTGAAGATCTTTCACCAAGATTAGAAGATTATATTCTGAGTTTCCAAAGACACTAAACTATTACGGTCCTTTGGTGTCTGTTTTTGTTATGCATTAGATATTCCGCAAAATAATGTAAAGTATATGTACATCAAGCATTGGGTCTCTACAGCTATAGTGGGCTCCACCCATCACTTACTTTGTCCAATACATTCCTCACACGAAAAGGTTGAAACATAACATAATCATTCGTATTAAAACATGTATACTAAATGTCAATACTTTACTAATAAACCATGAATGGTATAAAAATAACACATCCGTAGTTAAACATATCACAAAACCTTCAATACAATATGTAAGATTTGTATCATAATAAATCAACTTCAAACATGTTTAAAATCCATCAAAGGATGTTGCAATAAATGAAAATGATTTGTAAAACTCTTTGAGTGAAATATCCCATTTCATGAAAACATTTAAAAGTCACATAAATTAAATAGGAATAAATTTAATGAAATTTTTGAATCAAAGTGTCTTATACCACTTTGATACTTTTGAACGGAATTAATATTTTAAAAACATTCATGTCTATATAAATAAAACCTTTAAAAACCATTTTAAAAACATTGAAATTAATGAGAATGATTTAGAAACATAAATATTTAAAACATTTAAAAATATGTTTTAATAAAATATCCCCTTAAAAATAATCCATTTTAAAACTATTTTATGAAACATTGACATGGATAATAAATATTTCCCAGTAAAAACATACCCATAAAAAAATCGATTAATAACGAGATTGAGTAATTAACCCTTACCTTGCACATTCCTTTGGTTGAGAATACATTTAACCTTCTCTATAATGACCATAGTATGTTATTAAATTATTCCAAAACCATATTCAAATTTATTATATCACCCATGATTCATTTGTGACTTTATACTATCCATTTAATAATGATTCCCATGTTAAATTGAAATTTTGTGTAATATTCGATTTCTTTATCGTACGTGTTTTAACTTGTTATTCTTGATCATATCATTTAGATCAGGATTTAAATACAAACAGTATATAAACCTTGATTTATATATCATATATATTTAGAATATAAATATTTATAATAGATAGATAAATGAAATAGAAGAAACCATTTATGGAGACGGTAGGCCATAAGTACGCATAAACGCCATTTCCATTTTAATATCGTATTGAACAGAAGTAAGTGAATAAGATATATGTAAGTACATACATATATAAATATATATCTCCAGCATAATTATTATTTTATATATTACATACTTATTAAAAATATATATTTTTATAATCATCATTGTATGGTTAACGTGGGAATGAATCTCATCGCACGTGGAGACAGTAATCCGTATGTACGCACGAGCGAAAATAACATTATATAGATGGTGAAATCATATAGAATTGGATGATATATCATATGTAAAAAATAATTAACATTTTATATTTATTATTTACCTTAGTTATACTCATTATTATACCCACTGAAATAATAAAGTGTTTGAATAACAAACTACACTACGACGTGGGGACGGTAAGCAGTACGTACGCACGTACGGTGACATGGTCATTAATATGATGGATAGAATAATGAATATGGTTGTACCATATTAATCATATAACCATATTATGTATTAGGTACTGGTGTTATTATTTTGGAATGGAAACAACAAAGAAAAAGAAAATGGACGAAGAAAAGAACATGAAAGAGGGTGGTGAAATTATTACCTCTTCTTCGGGGGTTTCTAATTGAGTTGACCAAAGGGCTCCTTAGGTTAGATTTCTGATTGAAGTAATGACTGTTGGTTGATGTGAGGGAAGTTGGGAGGATATTTGGGAAGGGTTTTACTAAGAAAAATGGATTTGGAGGTGTGATTTTGAGAGAATGGGAAGTACCTATTTATAAGATGGGTGAGGTTTACTTTAGGAAAGGATTAAAATATAAATTTATTATACAATCATTTTCAGTTTATAATGCATAAAAATGAATTTATTTTCAGTCTACGGTTGTTATGGGTCTAAATCCTTTCAACCAATAGGTTTTACACATTTCTAGGTTACCATTTTAACCTTATCTTTTAGATTTAACTCTAAGTTAAATAGTTTAACTTTTACCACGTCTTCTTGTATTCATACACTATATGGTTAATAAAATTATGCTAAACTTCATGAAAACCGCAAATGGTTCATTAATGACATATATAATATTATTTAATCCCTTTGGCCGAACCTTGTATTTTAGGGAATATTATACCAACTAATAATATAGTATTTGTTTTAAAAATTAATTTATGTCAATTTTGACACTATTTGGTATTTTATTTTTTCTGAAATTCAAAAAAAATTAATTATTTAGAAAAATATACATTAAATAAATACTAACATGTCATATTCACCTAGAAAATTTGTGGAAGGCATCAAAACTTTAAAATTATATTTATTTTAATATTTCGAACACAATTTATTTGATTCTTTCGTTAATAAGTTAACTACTCCATCATTATTTTGTCATAAATAAATTTAATTATATAATGTTTCAAAATAAAAAATAAAAAATAATTATTTAGGAAATTGTTTCAGATTTATAATGGGTATTTATAGTCTAAAAGGTAACTTATATAACCCTATGTAAAAAATGTTTTACTAAAATATATATGTTTATGTCATTTTTTCTTTACTTAAAATTAATTTATATAAAGTGTCATTTTCACTCTCATGTGGCTCCATGGGGTCCAAAAATCAACCCAAGGATTCCCATGGTCTGGAATTTATCAACCAATAGGAATAGAACACATGTTAGGGAAATTTAATATTCTTAAAATATTATTTTTTACCATAATTTAATAGTTTTACCCTTTAACCATGGTAAATAAAATATTTACTGAAGTAAATATGCATTGTAACACCCCAAGATTTTATGAGAAGTATTCTTTTTAATTTATTTGATGTCTTATGTTGTATGATAAATCAATATTATCTTGTGATATACACAAAAACGTATTAGCTTGCAGTATACGCATCCCTATTCTTGGATTGTGTTACACAAAATTTCAAGATCATTTGATAGAAGTTATTCTAAGCAACATTGAGTGTATATATATATATTCAATGTATAAATGAAATATGATTGGATTCTATTATACACAACAACAAAAGAATCTTCCACTACACGCAACCCTGACTTGGCTTGTTGTACACACAATCACAACCTTCCATGATAGTGTGTGTTGTATGCAATACTAAGTTTCACTAAACAACGATATGTTATTAAAATATTATATAAACTAGCTGTTATGAATAGTAATATCCACTTTTTGAAATTTTATAAATTCTATCTTTAAAAATGGACTTCATTTTTGGATTCGGAATATCGTAATTAACCTAGGGGGAAATTTTGGAATTTTTCTAAAAACATTCAAATTATGATGAATAGTGAAAACACTGAGTTATTGGTTAAAACCGAATTTTTATTTAAACCTTAATTTATTTTAATTTAATATATTTTTGGTCAAAATAGATACATAATACTTATCTATGTTCAATGTAATTCATTGCAGTAATTTTATAATAATTTTATATATATATAAATTTTATTGAACTTTCCACCGTCTTTTACCCACCTCCTAGGAGCATTTGTAATTGTACATAAAACCTAATTTTACCACTTCTGTGAGTTGGATTTCGAAAAACCAAGAGACACGGTTAATATAACGGAGTAAAATGTGGTTTAATATGATAAATATAATTTTTGGTGAATAATAACTTTTTTACTTTTATTTACCAAGGTTAAAAGTAAATAGGGTAATTAAGGATAAAAATGATATTATTATTACCCTAACACATGTCCTAATTCTGTTTGATAAGTTTAATTCGACCAAAAACAACCTTAGGAATAAAATATTACCCTTTAGGTCAACTTGGATTAGATTATGACACTTATTATTATTTTATTTAAAGAAGAGTTAAATGAGTTAAAATCAATGTTTAATAAATAAAACATTTTTAATATAGGGTTATACAAAAGATAAATGCGACTATAAATATTAATTATAAAGATAAAAATATTTCCTACATAAGGGTATTTTATTTATAATTTTTAGACCTTAAATAATTTAATTTATTTATGACACAATGATGTTGCAGTAATTACCTTATTAAGGATATATTAACATAATTGATGTTATAAATACCCAAATAAATGTAATTTGACGATTTTTATGATTTACACTAATTTTATAGGTTAATATGACATGTTATTATTTATTTAATTAATTTTTTTCGAACAACTCATGCTGTTATGATTTTTAAAAGTATCAATTACCAAATAGTGTCAAAATTATCATAAAATAGTTTTTACAACAAATATTATATTATTACTTTGTTATTTTATTCCTAAAAAATATATGGTTAGGAAAAATGACTTATATAATGTTATATATATAAATAATTAACCACTTGGGGTTATTTTGGCTTGTTATAGTATGTTTATTAACCATATATTGTATGAAAACAAGGAGATATGCTAAAAGTTAAAATATTTAACATAGAGTTAAGTCTAATTGATAAGGTTAAAATTGTAACCTAAACTTGTCTAAAACATATTTTTTGAGTTGATTTCGACCCATACCCACTTTATCTTCGAAATAAATCATTTTAAAGATATTATAAACCAAATATGACATTATTATAAAATAATATTTTATGTTTTTCCTGAGGTGCCCCTCTCCTCCCTTATAAAAGGGCACCTCCTCCCTCTCCTCTTTACACAATATTGAGATTTCAAGCTCCAAGAAACCCTGACCATTTCCCTTATCTACTTTCCTAGAAACATTATCGAGGTTCTGGTCTCCTAAAAAGACACACTCTAGTGCCTTAAGAGGAACCTTAAAAGAGGTGCGTCGAAGAAGAGGTAATATCTTCTACCGATTCGTTCATGTTTTCTTTCTTCTTCAAATTCTTATTATTTAGATGTTTCATTATAAAGTAATAACATCAGTATCAATAATATAATTATATTTTATTATAAATATTAAACAACCCCATTTCAACTTCTATCCATCCTACGGAAAAAAGAAATCAACGCGCGTGCGTACGTACGGAATACCATCTCCACGCCGTGGTGTAATCTGTTTTTCCACCACCACCTTCCTTGGATGTTTATAATGGTGTAAAGAATAACTATATATAGTGATTATAAAATCATACTGATTCTGAGATATTATATCATCCACTCCAATTAAATTTCATAATTATGGGAACGATATCATCACTCGTGTGTACGTACAGATTATCGTCTCCACGACGTGATGAAATTCATTCTCCATGTTAATCATTCAAGAATGATTATAAAGTATATATAATGAATAATAATTAAATATAGGAAATGAAAAAGCTACTGGATCTATATATATATATATATATTTCATCTACTTAATTCCATTCAAGTCAATAAGGAAAGGAAAACAGTGTTCATGCGTACGTACGGCCTACCGTCTCCATGAACAGTGTATTTCATTTCATTTACCTATCTATTATATATACATATATACTGAATATATATGATAAATAAATCATGATTTACATTCTAGAATTATGTAAATCATGATATAATTAATAAAAATATCATGAACAACAAGTCCAAATATGTACGGTAAATAAAATGTTTTAACCCAAAACACTGCTTTAACATGGAATTTACAAAAGAACGGGTCATATAAAGTCATAAGTGAACCATATAAGATATCATAACTATAAATATGATTCTTTAATAAGTAAATGAAATTATTTAAATTATTATACAGGAGGTTCAGATAAGTACAAAGCATGTCAGGCCTAAGGTAAGGGATAATTATTCCTATATCGTTCTTATCTGAGATTGTTTATCCTTAAGTACTTACTGGGGTTATATTTTTCAACCATGTCCATAAAAAATATTTTTCATACAGTGTTTAATATTCTTCCATGTATGTTTAAAGTCATGTTTACCCATATTTTACTTTTACTTTGTGTTGGGGAAGAAATCTTTTTTTTGTTTACCATATATGGTACATTTTTGACTTTTCTGTTTAAAGTACGAGGAGAATGTTTTTTCTAACTTATACAGCATGAATGGATTTTTATGGTTTTATAACACCTTCATTTAATTAATAATACTCTAAAATATTTCATGACAATTTTTAACAAAATCTTTTTCTTTTAAAATTGCATGGCATTTTGTGAAAAGAAAATGATTTTGAAGAAGAAATGATATTTTCCACAATAATTAATTTCAAGTTCTTTATCAAAACCATTTTCCATATAAGATGAAATTATTTCATATGTGTATGTTTCAAGTGTAATATATCTATGTTTTACATGGTTTCAATTTTCATATGATGAAATGATATCCATTTGTTTTATATGGATTATGTTTTGATGGGATGAAATTTAGGAAAACCATTTTATTCTTTGGGTTATGATGGATGATTTATGTTTATGTTATGGCACATGTAAGAATGATTTCATTATGAGATGGGTGGGACCTATATCTCAATTCAATGCATTGGGTAAGGATTTTATCGCAAGAGATATACATGGTTGGAATGGTAATTTAATCCAGTTCTGTGATACAGGACTGAAACGAGGAGTGAACTTGATTCAGAAAGGGACTTTGTCCACTAATATGGTCTTGGAAGCAATGCCTTGGCTAACATGGAAATCATATAATGTGCTTAATGTTTTTCCACAATTAAATGTTTTATTCCCATTCTATTTTACCATGATTTATGTTTCTTTATGACTTTTGCCTTACGTACAACCAATATTTATTTCACAGCTCAAGATTTTGATGTGTAAACTTTATGTTCATGTTTAGAAGTTCAATTGTGTATGGTTTGTTTTTTTTTCTCCATTATTACACATAATAAGCATTTGAGCTCACTTTTATATGTTTTATTTTCCCCAGGATATAAATAAAGGTTTTAGGTAAGAACAAAAGGAAGATCTTTATGGGAGATGTTGAAGTTATTTCACCAAGATTAGAAGATTATATTCAGAGTTTCCAAAGACCATAAACAATTACAGTCCTTTGGTGTCTGTTTTTGTTATGTATTAGGTATTCCAAAAAATTAATGTAATGTCCATGTATGTCAAGATTGGGTCTCTACAGTTGGTATCAGAGGAAATGTTTTGTTACCCTTTGAAAACTAGGACGCGAAAACATTAGTGAAAACCCTAGAGATATTTCTATGGTATGTCTAGGTATGTCCCTAAAGATAAGTATACATATAGGATATAGTCCTAGAATTATGGTAACGATCTTATAATTAACCCTAAGATGTTATATATTGAATGTAATCCCCCTTTATTATGCTATTTTCCTCACATGATTTTTTCCTTTCACACTGTTCTTTTTGGGTTTTAGACGATGACTGGAACACGAAGGAATGATGTTGATCAATATAATATAAAATAAGTTATTATTTTCCTCCTGAAAATTCCAATGTTATGGGAGATGGAGTGAAAAATCTTATTGTTATAACTACACAAGCTATGAATCATTCTGGACTTCCAAATGAGGAGATAAAGGAATAATATTCTATTGAGTCCTTCATGAGGCAACGTTCACCTTATTTCAGTGGGTCTTCTGATCCACTTTTTGCTGAACATTGGATTAGTACCATTGAAAAGATAGATTCCATACATTGTTGTTCAGAACATGAAAATGTCATTTTGGCTGTTTACCAGTTAGAAGGTGAAGAAAACTAGTGGTGGACTCTAATTAAGAATATAAGGCCCCAAGATGAAATTGAATCCATTGAATGTGATGTGTTCAAGAACATATATTTCAATAATTACCTCCCTCGTATTCTTCGAACAAAGATGTAAAAGAAGTTCCATGAGCTTAAGCAAAAGGATAATGAATCTGTTGGTATATACGAAGTGAATTTTACAAGGCTTGAAAGGTATGCATATGTCTTTATCATCCAACCTGAAAGTAATGTTGATCAATTTTGTAGTTTCTTAAAACCAAGTCTTCAAACGTCAATAGCTATAAGAGACTTCAGTACCTATGAAGAAATTGTGCGTTGTGCTATCAAGGTAGAACTAGAAGTTGGTGTAACATATTCATCTCATGGTTTTGAAAAGAAACGAAATATGGAGTTCAAGAAAAAATCTCAGAACAATGGTGAAAGGAAGGTGAATGTTTTTTTATGCTAAAAGTGTGGGAAGAATCATGTTGGAGATTGTCTAAAAGGTACTAGAAAATGTTTCAAGTGTGGAGAAGAAGGTCATCGAGCAGCTGAGTGCCGAAGTAATGGGAAAAATGTTTCTAATGACATGAATAGAGAAAAGACTACAGAGAATTATCCACCAACACTTCAATGCTTCAACTGCAAGGAAATGGGGCATTATAATAATCAATGCCCTAATACAAGGGTTAAAGATGATCAACGTGAGCAACCACTTATGGAAAAAGAGAAAGGGAAGTCACATGCAATCACTATTTGTGATGTTGAGTATGAAAATGATGTTGTGAAATGATTAAGTGTATATGTAATGGGATTTCAAAATAGTATCATGGAATTTCCTTTATAGTATCGTGGAATTTTGGAATATCTATCTATTAGTTTTCAATAATTGTATGGTACCGGTAACCATGAAAAGTGATTGAAATATTTTTAGAAAGTGGATGATATGCGCATAATGAAGGGATACGGAGAAAATGAAAAGTTTGATAGTATTCATGAGCTCATGACTGATATAAGGAGAAAGTGAAATCATGGTTTGAGTGTATAGTGATTTTGGGATTTTGGTAAGTGGAAAGAGTTATCTTTTGACAGCATTCATTTTTTCACTAAGGTTCTATGGTAATTCATGTTTCAAACTAATACATTATTAAGGTATTCAAATGTTTGTAATGTGACCAAAAAGATATATCTTATGATATATGGGAGATAAATGATGGTATTCACGTGCTTGTAATGTGAATTTTCATGTAATCATTTTTTTTTATACTATAAGATTGGACAGATTTATTTTGGATAAGTCTAAAATTGGAATTGATTATGTTGGACATCAGATTTTATTATTTAAGGATAAAACTTGTTTTTCGATATTATTTATGGAATGATATAATAGTACAGTTTTAGAAAAAGTACAACCTTTAGGACGAGTGACAACCCGTCGTGTCGGACAAGGTTGTCGGAATAGAACCCACAAATGAAGTGTGACAGGCCTTCATCACATACCACTGGCCTATAGGAAGTCCATTGTTAGTATAAACTGGTTTTATTTTATTAAACGGTATGATAGATGAAGTATAAGTCCTTTTTGAGAACCATATACGATTAATATCACCCCAGATGGACTTATGTATATAAATTTTTCTAACCTTATGTTTGAGACAGATGGAATGACCTATCATTCTATCGCATGATCTGCTAACGCTTTGTAAAAGACAAATTCAACTTCATTTCTTTAATAGGTGAAGTGGAAATTGTTTAAGGCACGAGAAATGGTAAGATTGTACCAAAATCAAGTAAGTATTTCTTTTAATTCAAAAATTCATCAAAATTTGGGAAATGATCTTGTAAACCAAAAATGTTTTCCTAGTTCCCTCATATATGATGAATCAGATTGTACCTTAGATCATAATAAGTTTATGGCTTTGAGATTGTTGGCCTTTTCATTTCCATGTCCTCTACCACTCTTCATCAGATGTTGTGATTATATTTCTCTTCCATATCCATATTTTCAACTATTTTCTCCTATGTGGAAACCCAGTGATGAGTTAATTTGGGTAACCATTATGTTTCATACATTAGTTTCTAAAATTATGTTTTAGTATTCCTTTTTACGATGTGGGTTTCTATGAAAGAAACTGTCAAGTGGTAAACGATTTATAACCCTAACGAATTTGGAGGGAGAAATTAATTTTAAACTGGGTAGATTGTAACACCGCGAGATTTTATGAGAAGTATTCTTTTTATTTTATTTTATGTCTTGTGTTGTATGCTACACCAAGATTATCTTGCCCTATACGCAACACCATATTAGCTTGCAGTATACGCAACATTGTTCTTACATCGTGTCACAAATAATTTCAGGATCATTTGATAGAAGTTATTTTATGCAACATTGAGTGTTTATATATTTATATTAAATGTATAAATGAAATATGGTTGGATTCTATTATTCACAACAATAAAGTAATCTTGTACTACACGCAACCCTGACTTGGCTGGCATTACACACAATCGTTACCTTCTATTAAAGTGTGTGTTCTACACAATACCGAGTTTCACTAAAAAATGATATGTTATTAAAATATTACATAAACTAGCTGTTATGAATAGTAATTACTAGTTTCTCTTCAAAATAAATCAGTTTGGAGCTATTATAAACAGAATATGACTTTATTATAAAATAATAGTTTAAGTCTTTCCTAAGGTTCCCCACTCCTCCCTTATAAAAGGGAACCTCATCCCTCTTCTCCTTAAACAAATTTGAGCTTTCATGCTCGGAAAAACCCTTACAATTTCCCTAGAAACATTATAGAGGTTCTGGTCTCCTCAAAAGGCCAACTCTAGTGCCCTAAGAGAAAGCTTAAAAGAGGTGCGTCGAAGAAGAGGTAATCTCTTCTACCGATTCATTCAAGTTTTATTCTTTCTTCAACTTATTCTTATTTAGTTGTTTCATTATAAATTAATAACATAAGTATCAATAATATACTGATATGTTATTATAAATATTAAACAACCCCATTTCACCTTCTATCCATCCTACAGAAAACAAAATCACCGCGCGTGCGTACGTACGGAATACCGTCTCCACGCCGTGGTGTAATCTATTTTTCCACCACCACCTTACATGGATGGGTATAATGGTGTAAAGAATAACTATATATAGTTATTATAACGTCATACTAATTCTGAGATATTATATCATCAACCCCAATTCAATTTAATAATTATCGGAATGATATCACCGCTCATGCGTACGTACGGATTACCATCTCCACGACGCGATGAGATTCATTCTCCATGTTAACCATTCAAGAATGATTATAAAGTAAATATAATGAATAATAATGAAATATAGGACATTATAAATCTACTGGATTTATATATATATATATATATATCATCTACTTACTTCCATTCAATTCAATAAGGAAAGGAAAACAACGTTCATGCATACGTACGACCTACAATATCAATGAACGGTGTATTTCATTTCATTTATCTATCTATTATGTATATATATATATTAAATATATAGGATATATAAATCA
This sequence comes from Viscum album, assembly GCA_963277665.1. Taxonomy (NCBI): domain Eukaryota; kingdom Viridiplantae; phylum Streptophyta; class Magnoliopsida; order Santalales; family Viscaceae; genus Viscum; species Viscum album. The sequence continues at coordinate 353,325,309 of OY728162.1, forward strand.
TGATTTACATTCTGGAAGTATGTAAATCATGATATAAGTAATAATAATATCAAGAACAACAAGTCCAAACATGTACGATAAATAAAACGATTTTACCCAAAACACTGCTTTAACATGGAATTTACAAAAGAACGAGTAATATGAAGTCATAAATGAACCATATATGATATCATAACATAGAATACGATTCTGTAATAAGTCAATGACATTATTTAATTCATTATATAGGAGGTTCAGATGCGTACGTAGCATATCAGACCTAAGGTAAGAGATAACTGTTCCAATCTCATTCTTATCAAAGATTGTTTATTCATAAGTATTTACTGGGGTTATATTTTTCATCCATGTCCATAAAAAATGATTTTCATAAAGTTTTTAATATTCTTCCATGTGTGTTTAAAGGCATTTTTAACCCTCTTTGACTTTTACTTTGTGTTATGGAAGGAATCTTTTTTTTACAATATGTGGTACTTTTTTTTACTTTTCTATTTAAATTACGAGGAGAATGTTTTTTTAACTTATACAGAATGAATGGATTTTTACGGTTTCATAATGCCTTATTTTCATGAAGCATACACTACAATATTTAATAATTATTTTCAACAAAATCCTTTTCTTTTTAAATTTCATTGAATTTTTTGAAAAGAAAATGATTTTGAAGAAGAAGGGTTATTTTCCTCAAGAATTCATTTCAAGTGTTTTATCAAAACCATTTTCCATATAACATGAAAATATTTCATATGTGTATGTTTCAAGTATAATATTACTATGATTTAAATGGTTTCACTTTTCTTATGATGAAATGATATCCATTTGTTTAATATGGATTATGTTATGATCGGATGATATTTTTGAAACCCATTTTATTCATTGGGTTATGGTGAATGATTTATGTTTATGTTGTGACAAACATAAGAATGATTTCATTTTGAGATGTTTGGGACCTATATCTCCCTCCAATGCATTGGGTAAATATTTATATCTCATGAGATAGACATGTATGGAAGTGTATGTTAATCCGGTTCAGTGATACTGGATTGGAATGAGGAGTGAACTCGATTTAGAAAGGGACTTTGTCCACTAAGATGGTCTTGGAAGCAATGCCTTGGCTATTATGGAAATAATATCATGTTCTTAATGGTTTTCCACAATTACAATTTTTATTCGCATGCTATTTTATCATGATTGATGTTCCTTTATGCCATATTCCTTACGTATTACAGAGGTTTATTTCACAACTCATGATTTTGACGTGTAAACTTGATGTCCGTGATTTTAAGTTCAAATTTATATGGATTGTTTTGTTTTCTCCATGATTACCCTTACTGAGAATTTGAGCTCACCCTTTATATGGTTTATTTTACCCAGGATATAAGGAAAGATTTTAGGTAATCAAAAAAGGGAAGATCTTTATGGGAGATGTTGAAGATCTTTCACCAAGATTAGAAGATTATATTCTGAGTTTCCAAAGACACTAAACTATTATGGTCCTTTGGTGTCTGTTTTTGTTATGTATTAGGTATTCCGAAAAAGTAATATAATTTCCATGTATGTCAAGATTGGTTCTCTACATTCATAATGTCGAAAAATAAAAGTTACGTATTAACACAATTTGGAACATCAAATTCCAAATATGGAAGCAATTTTTCCAAATTCAAAATGGAGATGTGGAAGAAATTAATTTAAAATTAATTCCAGTTTTTAAAAAAGAAAGTGAGTTTTTAGAAAATAATAACTATCAAAAGACTGACACTTGTTTATGTCTAGTTTAAGTGTGAAATTACATCCAATGAACAAAATTATATTAAATGATAAAAATATAGTCTAATTATACTTTAAATGTAACATCTGGGTCCTAGTGACGTCACATACACCCCGCCTGAACATGGCCGTCAGGTCCTGACCCACCAGGTCAACCAGTTGCCTCGCAGACTTGTGGTCCCCACCTTGGGTCCACCAACGTGTCTGAATGGGTCATCTTACTAATGATTTTCCCCACAGGCTAGCACGTGTCATTTCCAATGTGCTTTGTCTTCACTCACACTCACCTAGAGAAACTTTCCAGAAGGTCACCCATCTGGATCACTACTCCAAGCCAAGCACGTTTAATTATGGAGTTCTAATCAGAGATGCTCCTAAAAAGGAAGGTGCACTTTGTTTACATGAGTCATATTAATTAGTCATTTGACCCTTTATCCTTTGGAGGTGTTACAATCCCCCCCTTTAGAGCTCAACATCTTCATTGTGGGTTCTACAACTCAATCGAGGCAATGCACCACACTTAAGGCTAGGTTCCTCCCCTGGTAATATATTATTATTATTAAATCTCCGACCCTCTGTAACTCCTGCGTGCGATGTCCGATTGACTTACTGTTAGCATCAATGTGATTCTATAATTAAGACGGTCGATTTAAGTCTAATTTTGAATATTAAATTCTGGTTCATGGCTCGGGTCCAAAAAACACCCAATAATATTATTAATATTATTATTACAGGATCTTGTATTCAATATATCATCCTCATACGATGTCGAAATGATTAGTAGTCAGTAGTTCCAGAAACCTTGGAGAAAGATGGACCTTTTGGTATACTCCACTGCAGTTTTGGTTAAAGGTAGGGTATGTCTGGGTTGGATGAAACACGAATCCAACAAGGCCCCTAGGATAAAAAGGCCAATAACTTACAGACCGGGCGTCCGATTGAAGCACCGTCTTTTTTGATGAGACCCCTTTTACATATAGTTCCTTTGGGATTCTTCTTCATGGGACTTCGTGGGACTTCATGGAAGTTGGAGAATTGACCTGCAGCTTGAGGAGTGGATCCTCTAAGAATCAAGTGAGATTAGTGCGGGAACCCTATAGCTGCGGTAACATGTGAAATGGATCCTTCATGGGTATATTCTCGAGGATCCTACATGGATCCGCTCTAGAAATCCATGAGGGACTACTCTCGGATCCTGTGTGGGTTTGTTGTACTAGGATCTTGTGTGGGTCTGATGATGTCATAGGATCCTCCATGTGTCTTATGTACTAGGATCATGTGTGGGTCTGATGATGTTCTAGGATCTTGTGCGGGTCTGGTGAACATGGATCCTATGTGGGTATGACAACATACTGACGATATACTAAGATTATGTGTCGGTCTAACAATATACAGATGATGTACAAGGATCATGTGTGGGTCTGATGATGTACTGACGATGTACTAGGATCCTGTGTGGTTCTGTTGACATACTGATGATGTACTTGGATCCCATGTGGGTCTGATGACGTAGTGATGATGTACTGAGATCATGTGTGAGTTTGACGATGTAATAACGACGTACTAGGATCTTGTGTGGGTCTGATGATGTACTGAAAATGTACTAGGATCATGTGTGGGTCTAACGATGTACTAGGATCCTTTGTGGGTCTGACAAGGTACTAGGATCATGTGTTGGTCTAACGATGTACTACGATCCGCTGTGTGTCTGATGATGATTTATGATCCTTCGTGGGTCTGTCTCTTAACAGAGTAAGATGAATTAGTAGTTATATCAAATCATCTCAACTACTGTACCTATGTTATAACTGGTGTGAACTGAGTCTGTACCAGTGTGGTACATTCATTCATGGTGATACCTTGGTGGTATTCTTCTGTGTGGCGTAACTATGTGGTACTTACCTTCATGGTATTCCTTCCTTTGTGGAATGGTTGAGCTTTGGGATTTTGAGTTAGACCATGTATTTCCTCATGACTGAGATGGGAATACTTGATAACATAGGTATATGTCTGGGCATATACCTAAGTTGGGTTGTCAGTTGATTTCATGCCATGGGGTTTATACTTTGTGGATTTTGTGAGACTTTGAGGGTCTCGGGGTCCCTACTGGGTATCGTTATACTCACCCCTGCACGGGCTATGCCCGCACCCTGTTGTGTTTGGTGTAGACGACATACAACACTGACTGAGGACGACGGTACCAGGACTGGAGGTAGCTCAAAGGTGGACCTAGATGAGGCATACCATAGAGATGACCATTAGAGAGTTGTACCTACCCTTTTGGTAGGATCCTTGGTGTGTGATCACAAGAGCTATTCCAGTTTACATGTACTTTTCATTTTTCTTATACTTTCTAGTTAGGACTGTATTCTAGCCCCTTTTTCTTACTGTACTCACACTTTTACTATATATTATACTTGTGTTTGTATCTTGAAGTGTTCTTGGTTGCGTGATTTCAAAGGATATAATGGCAGTTCCTTCCCAGTTTTAGGGAATACACCTTTCGGTGCTATTCACCAGCCCTAGGCCAATATAAGGTGGGATTAGGGTAGTCATGGAATGATCCATGGGAGACGAGACATGACATTAAAACCACTCAAATATATAATTGAACACTATAAATTATGTTGATTGAAAAAGATGTTTTTAATTTTAATTTAGAATTTTTTTCCCTATTTATCAAGACATGAAAGTTATTAGAAAAGTACCAAAAATTAATCCAAACTGAATTTTTATTCCCATATTTTAAAGAATAATTTAATTTCACTAAATTTAATATATAAAAGTGGAAAATATTGGATTTAAAAAGGGTTCTCTATTAAAAGTCCGAAAAAATGAATATTTAGAAAAATAACTCTTTCATCTAAAAAAATTGAATTTTTCTTATATTATGTCTAAGAAACAAAAAAGATGAATGTAAAAATTATATAGGATATATAAAATTTAAATGTGGTTAATAGTATTCATATCCTATTTTTTGAACGACTAGTTTGGTAAGTCTTGGTGCGCTCGTACTCAGTGTTGCGTGTAACGCAAGTTATTGAAATAATTTGAAGAGATAACATAATATAAAATATTGGGGTGTTAAATTATCCCCTCCTATAAATTTATTCCTCAAAATTCGAAATTGTTTTCAGAAAATAAAAGGTTAAAATAGAAAAAAAAACCTTTGTGGATAACCGACATCAAAAATTGGGTTAATAAAATTTAGTCTTAATAAAATGTAATGGGAAATGAAAAATTCACCACCAAATTATGATCTCAATTAGAAAAACATTGGTGGAGATAAGAGACACATAATTGGAGAAAAAATTTAAATATTTATAGGGAGATATTGAGGTCATCAATCACAATCAAGTGTAAAATTTAGGGCCTTAAATCCATCAATATATGATGATTTAAAATATCATCAGTTCAACAAAACATAAGTTATTAGGATAACACATTTTTGGTTTTACAATACCTTACCTAAAGGTTAAGAATTAATTTCTTCATAGAATAAGTATAATAAATAATACTTGACCAGTAGAGTTCCCTCCATTAACTAATTTCTTCCACAAAATCAACTTTCACTTAAAAAGATAGCAGAACTGAAAAACATTATATTTTCCCAAAATGTATAAGGTTCCAAAAAAGTGAATTTATAATTCATCTGTCAAACCATTTTAAAAAACTACATTATGAAAAAAGACATCAGTTGGGCTAGTGGTAGGTGATGCACCCTTGTCGGACTTCGGTTGTGGGTTCAAGTCTCACGGCCTTACTGAACGCGACAGGTTGTCACACAACCTCCGGGATGTCCTTTCTATAAAACTCCCAAAAAATATTAAGATGTTCTTTTAACAATAATCAATAGTATACAATGTTTAACTGAATTCATTCTAACCTTTATACATATCCAAAATACTTTTGTCCAAACTCATATTCAAAAATTTATAAGGAAGGAGAACACAATGAAGATCCATTTTTTCACGTAATAACATGTGAATAAGTTTATCATGTATTCTTTTAAAAAAAAATTACACACTGAATTACCATAAAACCTTATTGATTACATTGATACTCCATTATTCCTTATAGAATACTGGATACAGTCCTTATATCCAAAAATTTTCTAAACTCCTAAAATGATGGAATATATAAATCATTAATTAGTTTCAAGGTAGTAAATAAGATCCAATATAATATATCCAAATAAATAATATTTTTTTTTTCAAAATCACTACCTCAGTATCAGAACCATATTATGGTTTATCATTCTCTCAACCTTATATTTTGCAAAACATTTAACCCCCTATTGAGTCACTTTTCTTAGTTCCATGTAATCTCAATTCCTTAATGAAATAGTACTTTAGTACAATCCTTGTATACTCTATAATTCATATAACATGTAAATAATTAATACAATACTCAAATGACATAATACTTTAATGAAAACATAATAAATCTAATCATTCCTATTCATCTTTGGTATTATCATAACTAGATTATAATCCAATAACAGTATATTTGGTATACTATGATGAATTGTAAATTGATTCGCATAGTGGCCCTACTCCTTACAGATGAAGCATTGTACATTAGTAATTTTTTTATCCTTGAAATCACTTACTTAGTTTCCTTTTTCTCCACACTTATAACAAACTCTCATTCCCTTCACGCATTTACCAAGGTGATTCTTTCCATAGTTATCACATATTGGAAAATCAGTCTTTCCTCTCTTCCCTTTATCCATCTTTCTCTTTACCATCCTGTTCTTCTCTTGCTTCCATTAAAAGACAAAGGACTTGGATAATTCTTCCCTTATCTTATTAACACCTGATTTTATTTATTCATATGATGAGAATATATGGGAGGATATTTCTTTTCCAAATGAAGGATTAAGACTAGGAAAGATATTATCCTTATTACCCTTTGAATCAAGCATATTACGAGAGTTCTTATTCCTTCTATTGGGTGCCATTTCTAAATGACGACACGCACTATGTTAGATCATATCATACTTCATAATCTAAAAACTAGAAAAAATTTCAACATTAGTTGAATATTTTCATACAGCTAGTCTCATAATCATAAAAATGGATTCTTTTCTATAATATTTACTCATATATCCTTCATAATGCTTTTCCAATAAATTGTGAATTATCCTAAGTATAACCCCCAGGAGTGTTGTATACAAGAGTGTGGAAAGGCCCGTTTTTGTGTACCAAGATACCCTATGTCATGCCCGAAACTCCTTGTTAGAGTTTTCACTCCTAGGTACATCTGTGCCATAACTGTCTCTACTTACTCGTATACAGACAGGGATGTATTTCTTGGAAAACCTGTATAATATCTACATTAACAAATTTTCTGAATGTTCTTATATACTAATCCTCAAAGTCTATCTTAGGTTAATGTTATCTAATCATATTTTTTCAAAATCTAATTTCCAAGGATATTGATAATCTTCCTATGTTACCAACTGTAACACCCGAACCCCAATTACCTAGAGTCGGTGCATTATTTTAATACATTGTTATGATACAAGAAAATCATGTCCTGAAAGACTGACCAGTATAGCAATATTGGAAATAGATTACATACATCAACTTCACATTACAATTTCAAACATAATATACTGCATAGATAGTTATTTGAGAATTCCATTATTCCCTTTTAGCTTAACCCTCCATATTACTCATAATAAAATTCTTGAAAATTCGAGGAAAATAAAACATAAGAAAGAGGTGAGATCAGATGCTCAATAAGGGATAACAATTTAGCGAAATATAACATAAACAATAGGCATTGTGAATAATTGAAAACACATGCCTTTACAAATAATAAACTTGAAGACTTTATGGTAGAAATATGAGCTGAGTAAATAATACCATAATAAAACTTATTCATGGGTGTTCTACTAGTTAAATAACCACATAAACCATCAATATTGATTTCATAATGAGGGAATTTATAATGCCAGACATTCTACAACATTTTGTCAAGGTCTCTGCCAAGACGTTCAAAAATGATTAAGGCATCGGCCAAAATCATATTTCAAATGTGGAAAGGCCCTAGCCAATTCCACATCTAACTTTCTCATGGGACCTACTGATGCATAGAAAAACTATAGTGGGCTCCACCCATCACTTACTATTTCCAATACATTCCACATATAAAAAGGTTGAAACATGACATAAACATTCGTATTAAAACAAGCATACGAAATTTCAATACTTTATCCATAAACCATGAATGTTATACAAATTACACATCCACAGTCGAACATATCACAAAATTTTCAATACAATATGGATGATTGGTATCATAATAAATCAACTTCAAACAAGTTTAAAATCCATCAAAGGATGTTGACATACATGGAAATGATTTGTAAAACTCTTATAGAGAAATATCCATTTTTCATGAAAACATTTAAAAGTCACACAATTTATAAAGGGAGAAATTTAAAGATATAATTGAATAAAAGTGTCTTAAAACACTTTGAAACTTTTTAAAAGAATTAAAATTTTTAAAAAATTCATGTTCATAAAAATAAATCCTTAAAACCCATTTTGAAAACACAGACATTAACGAGAAGGATTTTGAAGAATAAATATTTAAAACATTTAAAATGATTTTTTCATTAAAGTGTCCCATAAAAATAGTCCATTTGAAAACTATTTTATAAAACATGGACATGGATAATAAATATTCCCTAATAAAAACATACCAATAATCAATATCGAATAATAACGAGATTGAGGAATTAACCCTTACCTTGCACTTTCCTTTGGTCGAGGATACGTTTAACCTCCTCTATAATGACCATAGTATGTTTTTAAATTGTACCAGAACCATATTAAAATTTAATATATCATACACGATACATTTATGACTTTATACTACCCATTTAATAATGATTCCCATGTTAAATTAACATTTTGCGTAATAATTGCTTTCTTTATTATACGTGTTTTAAATTCTTATTCTTGATCATATCATTTAGATCATGATTTAAATACTTCCAAAATATAATCCTTGATTTATATATTATATATTTTTCTAAAATAATATATTTATAATAGATAGATATATGAAATGGGAGGCACCATTTTTCGAGACGGTAGGCCATACGTACGCTTAAGCGTTGTTTCCATTTTTATATTGAATTGAATGAAAGTATGTGAATAAGATATATGTAAGTATATACCACTATACATATATATATCAAGTGGAATTATTCATTCATATATTACATAATTATTAATAATATATATTTTTTATAATCTTCATTCAATGGTGAATGTGGGAATGAAACTCATCGCGTCGTGGAGATGGTAATCTGTACGTACGCATGAGCAACAATATCATTATATTGATGGTGAGATCGTATGTAATTGGATGTTATATAATATATAAAGAATAATTAACATGTTATATTTTTTATTTACATTAGTTATACTCATTATTATACCCACCCAAATAATGATGTGTATGAATAAAAAACTACACCACGACGTGGAGACAGTAAGACGTACTCACGCATGAATGGAGACTTTGTCATTTATAGGATGGGTAGAATAATGAATATGGTTGTAACATATTTATTGTAACATCACAGTACATAGGAGGTAGTAGATTTATTATTTTGGTATGTAAACAACAATGAAAGAGGAACTAGGAGAAGAAAAGAACATGAAAGAGGGTGGTGAAATTATTACCTCTTCTCCGGGTGTTTCATTTTGAGTTGATCAAAAGGGCTACATAGGATGGCTTTATGATCAAAGTAATAAATATAGGTTTATGTGAGGGAATTTGGGAGGATATTTTTTCAAGTTATGGCTGATCCAAATGGATTTGGAGGTGTGATTTTAAGATAAGGGGAAGTAATCTTTTATAAGAGGGGAGGGGGTCACTTTGGGAAAAGATTAAAATATTATACCATAATTTTAGGCTTATAATTGCTAAAAGGGGATTTTTTTTCTATCCTTAGGTGGTTAAGGGTTAAAATACTTTCAACAAATTGGTTTTATACAAGTTTAGGGTACCATTATTACCTTATCAAGTAGATTTAACTCTTAGTAAAATAGTTTAACTTTTACCGCGTCTTCTTGTATTCTTACACTATATGGTTAATAAACATACTCTAAACATCCAAGAGAACCTGAAGTTGTTCATTAATAAAATATTTAATATTATTTAATACCTTTGGCTTAACCTTATAATTTTTGGAATATTATATCAACCAATAATATAGTATTTGTTTTAAAAATTAATTTATGTCAATTTTGACATTATTTTGTATTTGTTTTTTTATGTCCAAAAAAATTTATTACTTCAAAAAATATACATTAAATCAATCCTAAAAAATAATATTAACCTATAAAATTAGTTTATGGCATCAAAACTTTCAAATTATATTTATTTTACTATTTACAATACCATTTATTAGATTCTTTCATTAATAAGGTAATTACTATATCACTATTGTTTCATAAATAAATTTAATTATTTAAGGTATAAAAATTATAAATAAAATGTCATTATGTTGGAAATAGTTATAGATTTATAATGAGTATTTATTGTCAAATGTATAACTTATATAACCCCATGTAATTTTTTTACTAGAAGATATATGATTATGTCATTTTTGTCTTTACTTTATATTAATTAATATAAAGTGTCATTATCACTCTCAAATTGCTCCATGGGGTCCCAAAATCGACTCATGGATTTTCATGGTCACACATGTATCAACCAATATGAATATCACACATGTTAGGGTAATTTAATATTAATATAATATTATTTTTTATCCTAATTTACTAGATTTACCTTTTAATCATGGTAAAAAAAATATTTACTGAAGTAAATATTCATAATGTATAAAAATAATAGTTACATATATACAAAATTTAGAACACCTTATTCCAAATATTGAATCCATATTTACAAATTCAAAACATAGAAGTGGTTGAAATAAATTTAAAATTAATTTCTGTTGTTAAAACTTAAAGTGTGTTTTTAAGAAATAATAACTATCAAAAGATTGACACTTGTTTATGTCCTGATTATATGTGAAATTACATCAAATAACCTAAATTATATTCAATGATAAAAATATAGTCCAGTGATACTTAAAAACCACTCAAATGTATAATTTAACACAATAAATTATTTTGATTAAAAATGTTGTTTTTAATTAAAATTTAGTATTTTTTCACTATTCATCAAAATAGGTAATTAATCAGAAATATACCAAAAAGTTATCCAAAAAAAATTTCTTATGTCCCTATTATAACGAAGAATTTAATTTCACTAAATCAAAAATATAAAATTGTAAAATATTGGATTTAAAAAGGGTTCTCCATTTGACGGTGGAAAAACTGCCATTTTTTAAAAATACCTCTTTTATCATAAAAATTTAATCTTTCTTATATTATGTATAAGAAACAAAAAACTGAATGTTAAAATTATACAGTATATATATAATTTAAAATTTGCTTAATAGTATTCATATCCTTTTTTTTGAAAGGCTAGTTTGGTATGTCGTCGGGCACTTGAACTCGGTGTTGCGTGTAACGCAAGTTATTGAAATACTTTGAAGAGATAACATACTATAAATTCTGGGGTGTTACATTCTCCCCTCCTTCAATAAATTGCATCCTATCAATTTGAAATTGTTTCGTGAAAATAAAAAGTTTAAATAGATAAATACCTTTGTGGAAAACCGACATCAGAATTTGGCTTAATAAAATTTAGTCTTAATAATAGGGAACGAGAAATGAAAATGTCACCACAAAATTATGATCTCGATTAGGAGAACATTGGTGGATATTAGAGACACAATATTGGAGGAATAAAGGTAAAATTTATACGGAGTGATTGAGGTCATAAATCAAAAACAAGTGTAAAATTGAGGGCTTCAATCCATCAATCTATAATGATTTAAAATATCACCAGTTCTACAAAACATAAGGTATTAGGATAACACATTTTTGGTTTTATGATACCATCCCTAAATGTTAAGAATTAATTTCTTCATAGAATAAGTATAATAAATAATAATTTACTAGTAGAGTTCCATCCGTTAACTAATTTCTACCACAAACTCATCTTTCACTCCAAAAGATCATAGAACTCAAAAACATTCTTTATATCCTAATCATATTGGGTCAAAAATTAATTTATAATTCCTCTATAAGCCCATTTTAAATAACCACATTATACAAATGAGGAAATCACCTGGTACGGTGTTAGGTGATACACCCTTGTCGCCCTTCAATTTTGGGTTCAAGTCTCGTAGACTTACCAGATGTGACGGCTTTTCACCCGTCCTCAGGGTTGTCCTTTTTATAACAATAAAAAAAATATTAAGAATTTTTTTTAACCTTAAAAATTAGTATCTTATGTTTAACATAATTCATTCCAACCATTAGACATATCCAAAATACTTTCGTCCAAACTCACAGTAAAATATTTATAAGGAAGTTAAACACAATGAAGATCATTTTTTCCATGTAATTACATTTGAATACCATCATCATTTATTCTTTTAAAACAGAGTAATTCCCCAAATTACCATAAAACCTTATTTATTACATTCATGCTCCCTTATTCTTTATATAATACAGGATATACTTTTTATATCCAAATTTTTTTTAATATCCAACAATGATGGAATATACCAATCATTAATTAGTTTCAAGGTTGTCAAGAATATCCAATATAATTTATCCAAATCAATCATATATTATTCCAAAATCAATACCATAGTATCTTAACAATATTATGGTTTATCTTTCTCTTATCCACATATTGTACAAAAAATTAACCCCCTATTGATTCACTTTTCTTGGTTCCACACTATCTCAAGTCCTTAATGATATAGTACTTCAGTAAAATCCTTGTATACTCTATAATTATTATAACATGAATTTCATTAATACAGTACTAAAATTGCACATTACTTTAATAACAACATAATAAATCTAATAATTCATCTTCATCTTTGGTATTATCATTACTTTATTATTTTCCATTAGCATCATTTGGAGTATACCTTGATGATTTGGACATTGATTCTCCTAGTGTCCCAAATCCTTTCAGATGAATCATTTTACATTTGAAAATTTTTTTATCCTTGAAATAATGTACTTGGTGTCCTTTTTCTCCACACTTATAACAAACTCTCATTCAATTAAAGAATTTACCAAGTCGGTTATTTCACTGTTATCACATATGGGAAAATCCTTCTTTCCCCTCTTCCCTTTATCCATATTTCTCTATACCATCCGTTTCAACTTTTGCTTCCCTTCAATGCCATAGGATATTAAGAATTCATCACTTATATTTTTAACACGTGATGTTATTTCTTAATATGATGAGAATACACGAGAGGTTTTTTCCCTTCTAAATGATTTCTTTATACTACGAAATTTATGATCATTTTTACCCTTTGGATCTTTCATATTTCTGGAGTTCTTATTCCTTCTATTGGGTGCCATTTTTAAATGATGACACACACTTGGTTAGATCATATCATACTGTATAATCCCAAAACTAAACAAATTCTCAACATTATTTGAATATTTTCACAAATCTACTCTCATAATCATAAAAATGGCTTCTATTTTGGGATATTGACTCATATATACTTCATAATGATCTATAAATAAATTTTGAATTAAACTAAGAATATACCATGTGAGTTTCTTATCCAAGACTACTACAATGTCTGTTTTCATGTATCTGGATACCCTGGGTCAAGATTGAAAATCCATGTTAGAGTATTCACTTCTCGGTACATCTATGTTAGAGCCACCTCTACCTGCTCGTATCGAGGCAAGTATTTCTTTCTTGGAAAACCCACATAATATCTACATTAGAATTTTCTTGATATTCTTCTATTCAAATACTCAATGTATATCTTAGGGTAATGCTTACTAATCATAGTTTTACTAAATCTAGTTTCTAAGGTTATTGATAAACTTTATATGATACAAAATGTAATGATTTGACCCCAGTTACCCAAATTTAGTACATTATTTTAATATGTTGGCATGATACATAAAAATCATGTCCTGAAAGACTGACCAATTTAACAATGATGGAAATAGATTACATAAATCCACTTAACATTACAATTTCAAACATAATATACTGTATAGATAGTTCTCTGAGAATGTCATTATTCCATTTTAGCTTAACCCTATATATAAATCATAATATAATTATTGGAAATCCTGGGAAAATAAAACATAAGAAAGGGGTGAGATCAGATTCTCAGTAAGGGTAAACAATTCAGTGAAAGATAACATAAACAATAAGCCCGGTGAATAACTGAAAACACATGCCTTTTCAAATAATAAACACTAAAAATTTATGGCACAAATATGATATGTATAAATAATTCCATAATAAAATATTTTCATGGGTATTCTACTAGTTGAATAACCACATGAACCCTCAATATTATTTTCATAATGAGGTAATGTATAATGCCAGAAATTCTAAAACATTGTGTCAAGGCCTCGGCCAAGAAATCTAAAAATTATTAGGGTCTCTGCCAAAACCATATATCAAATTGGTAAAGGCCTCAGCCAATTCCATGTCTAAGTGTCTCAGGAGACGTACTGATGCATCGAGGAGAAATAGCAGGCTCCACTCATCACTTACTATGTCCAATACATTCCTTATATGAAAATATTGAAATATAACATAAACATTCATATTAAAAATAACATACAAAATATCAATACTTTATCCATAAACCATGAATGGTATAAAAATATCACATCCATATTCAAACATATCACAAAACCTTCAACAAAATATGGATGATTTTTATTATAATAAATGAACTTCAATCAGGTTTAAAATACATCCAAATATGTTGAAATATATGAAAATGATTTGTAAAACTCTTTGAGAGAAATATCCCTTTTCATGAAAACATTTAAATGTGACACAATTTATAATATAAGATATTTGAAGAAATTTTTGAATCAAAGTGTCCCATACCACTTTGAAACTATTGAATGGAATTAACTTTTTAGAAACTTTCATGATCGTATAAATAAATCCTTCAAAAAACAATTTTGAAAACATGGACATTAATGAGAATAATTTAGAAGAATAAATATTTAAAACATTAAAAATGATGTTTTAATAAAATATTAACTTAAAATAATCCCTTTGAAAAATATTTTATGAAACATGGTAATGGAAAATAAATATGTCACTGTAAAAACATACCCATAAACAATCTCAAATAATAATGGGATTGTGGAATTAACTATTACCTTGTACTTTCCTTTGGTCAATGGTAAATTTAAACTTCTTTATAATGGAAAAAATATGTTATTAAATTATAACAGAACTGTATTCATATTCATTATATCATACATTATTATTTTATGTCTTTATACTACCCATTTAATAATTATTTCCATGTTAAATCAACATTTTGGTTAATAATCACTTTCTTTATGGTGCGTGTTTTAACTTGTTGTTCTTGATCATATAATTTAGATCATGATTTAAATAATTCTAGAATATAAAAATTGACGTATATATCATATATATTTAGAATATAAACATTTATAATAGATAGTTATATGAAATGGATAGCACTGTTTATGGAGACTGTAGGTCGTACGTACGCATAAACACTGTTTTCGTTTTCATATCGTATTGAATGAAATTAAGGGAATCAGTTATATGTCAGTACATAAATATATACATATATATATCTCTATTATAATTTCTATGAAATATATTATATACTTTTTGATAATATATATTTTTATAATCATCGTTTAATGGTGAACGTGCGAATGAATCTAATCGCGTAGTGGAGACGGTAATCTGTACGTATGTACGAGCGACAATATCATTTTATTGATGGTGAAATAGTATGTAATTGGATGGTATATAATATATACAGAATCATTATTATGTTATATTTATTATTTACATAATCTATACTCATCATTATACCCACCCAAATAATGAAGTGTTTGAATAACAAACTGCACTACGAAGTGGAGACGGTAAGCCGTACGTATGCACATAGGGTGATTTTGTCATTTATAGGACGGAAAGAATAATGAATATGGTTGTACAATATTTATAGTAAAATAAATATTCTATTAGGTAATGGAGAAATTATTTTGGTATGGAAATGACAAAGAAAGAGTAACTGGAAGAAGAAAAGAACCTGAAAGTGGGTGGTGAAATTATTATATCTTTTTCGGGTGTTTACTTTTGTGTTGATAAAAAGAGCTCTTTAGGATTACTTTTTGATCAAAGTAAAGACTATAGGTTTATGTACGGGAATTGTTAAAGGATATTAGGGTATTTTATGGCCAGGCCAAATGGTTTTGGTGAGGTGATTTTGAGAGAAGAGTAGGTGACATTTTATAAGAGGGGTGAGGGTCACTTTATGAAAAGATTAAAATATTAATTTATTATAAAATACTTTTTAGTTTATAATATCTCAAAATAAATTTATTTAGAGGATTAGGTGGTTATGGGTCAATGTACCATCAAAAAATAAGTTTTAGACAAGTTTAGGTTACCATTTTAACCTTATCTTTTTTATTAAACTCTTAGTTAAATAGTTTAACTTTTACCACATCTTCTTGTAATCTTACACAATATGGTTAATAAACATACTATAAACATCCAATTTAACCTAAAGTGGTTCATTAATGTCATATATAATATTATTTAATCCATTTAGCAGAACATTAGATTTTTATGAACATTATATCCACCAATAATATAGTATTTGTTTTAAAAATTAATTTATGTCAATTTTGACACTATTTGGTATTTGGTTTTTTTCTAAATGTCAAAAAAACATTATTAATTAAAAAAATTAATTAAAATAATACTAACGTGACATAAAAACCTATAAAATTCGTGTATGGAATCAAAATTTTCCATTTTATTAATATTTACAATACCATTTATTTGATTCTTTCATTTATAATGTATTTTTTTCATCATCATTATGTCATAAATAAATTTCATTATTTAATATCTAAAAATAATAAATAAAATATCATTATTCAAGAAACTGTTTTATCTTTCAAATGAGTATTTATAGTTGAACAGATAAATTGTATAATGCATGGTAAAAATGTATTACTAAAAGATATATGTTTATGTCATTTTTGTCATTACATTAAATTAATTAATATAAAGTGTCTTTATCACTTTCAAGTGGCTCCATGGGTCCCAAAATCAACCCAAGGATTCCCATGGTCAGACATGTATCAACCAATAGGAATAGGAAACAAGTTAGGGTTATTTAATATTAAAATAATATTATTATTTTACCCTAATTTACCTGATTAACCCTTTAACCGTGATGAATAAAATATATACCGAAGTAAATATTCATAATTTATAAATGTAAATGTTACCTATTTACAAAATATGGAACTATTGATTGAAATTATGGAATCCAATTTTCCAAATTCAAAAGCATGAAGTGGAAGAAATTAATTTAAAACTAATTCCCGTAGTTAAAACAGAAATTGTGTTTTTATGAAATAATAACTATCAAAATATTGATACTTGGTTTTGTCCAGTTTAAATGTGAAATTACATCCAATTACCTAAATTATGTTAAATGATAAAAATATATCCTAATTATACATTAAAACCACTAAAATGTATACTTTAACACTATAAATTATTTTTATTAAAAAATTTGTTTTTAATTAAAATTTAGTATTTATTTTACTATTCATCAAAATATAAAAGTTAATAGAAATCTACCAAAAAATTATCCAAACTAAATTTTTATATACTTAGTCTAATGAAGAATTTAATTTTACTAAATTGAATATATAAAAGTGTCAAATATTAGATTTAAAAAGGGTTCACAGTTACAAGTTGGAAAAATGTGTTTTTTGAAAAATACCACTATTATCATAAAAATTGAATTTTTATTATATTATTTCTAAGAAACAAAAAATGTAAATGTTAAAATTATATAGGATATATAAAATTTAAAATGTTGTTAATATTATTCATAACCTCTTTTTTGAACGACTAGTTTGGTAAGACGTGGGGAGCTAGAACACAGTGTTGCGTGTAGCGCAAGTTATTGAAATACTTTGAAGAGATAACATATCTTAAAATATTGGACATTCTACCCTCATTCAATAAATTGAGTCCTCAAAATTTGAATTTTTTTTGAAAATAAAAGGTTAAAATAGCAAAATACCTTTGTGGAAACCCCACATTAGAAATTGGGTAAATAAAATTTTGTCTTAATAAGAGGGAACGAGAAATGAAAAAGTCCCCACCAAATGATGTTCTCGATTAATATAACAATGGTGGAAATTAGAGACACATAATTAGACAAAAAATTAAAATATTTAAATGGAGTGATTGAGGTCATCATTCCCAAACAAGTGTAACATTGAGGTCCCCAAATCCATCAATCAATGATGATTTAAAATATCATCGTTTCAACAAAACATAAGGTATTAGGATAACACATTTTTGGTTTTACGATAACTTACCTAATGTTTAAGAATTAATTTATTCATAGAATAAGTAGAAAAAATAATAATTGATAAGTATAGTTCCATCTGTTTGCTAATTTATACCACAAACTCATCTTTCACTCCAAAAGATAATATAACTACAAAATTTTATATTTATACTAATCGTATAGGGTTCCAAAAAAATTAATTTATAATTAATATTTCATCCCATTTTAAAAAACTAAATTAAAAATACCAGGGAATCACTTGGGAAAGTGGAAGGTGATTCACCCTTTTCACCATTCAGTTGTGGGTTTAAGTCTCGCGACCTTAACGGACGCGACAAGTTATTTTCTGACCTCTACGTTATCCTTTTTATAAGAATCCAAACAAAAAAATAAGATGTTTTTTAACCATTTAAAATAGTATACAATGTTTAACATAATTCATTCCAATCTTTAGACTTATCCAAAATACTTCTATCCAAATTTATAGTAAAAAATTTATAAGGAAGGTAAACACAATGAAGATTCTTTTTGCCACATAATGACATTTGAATACCTTCATCATGTATTCTCTTAAAACACAGTAATACCCGGAATTACCATAAAACCTTATTGATTACATTCATTCTCCATTGTTATTTATAGAATACTGGATACACTCCTTATATCCAAAAATGTTGTAAACTCGAACAATAATGGAATATACAAATCATTAATCAGTTTTAAGGTAGTCAAGAATATCCAATATAATATATCGAAATCAATCATATATTATTCCAAATTCTATACCATGGTATCAGAACCATATTAATCTTTATCTTTCTCTCAACCATATATTTTTCAAAAAAAATTACCCAATATCGAGTCACTTTTCTTGGTTCCACACAATCTCAAGTCTTTAATGAAATTGTACTACAGTACAATCCTTATATAATCTATAATTCTTATAACTTGTACATCAATAATACAATACTCAAATGACACAATACATTAATAAAAACATAAGAAATCTAATCATTCCTCTTCATGTCCAATATTATCATAACTTGATTATTCTCCAATAGCAGCATTTGGGGTATACTCTGATGATTTGGACATTGATTCACATAGTGTCCCAACTCCTTGTAGATGAAGCATTGTACATTTGAATCTTTTTTTATCCTTGAAATCACGTACTTGGTGTCCTTTTTCTCCACACTTATAACAAAATCTCATTCCCTTGAAAAATATACCAAGGTGATTCTTTCCACACTTATCACATACGGGAAAAACCTTCTTTTCCATCTTCCCTTTATCCATATTTCTCTATACCATCATTTTCTTCTCTTGATTCCCTTCAAAGACATATGACTTGCAGAATTATTCACTTATCTTATTTACAACTGATACCATTTCTTCATATAATGAGAATACATGGGTGGCTATTTTTCTTCTAAATGATGGATTAGTACTATGAAATAGATGATCCTTCTTACCCTTTATATCAGGAATATTTCTTGAGTTCTTATTAATTCTACTGGGAACCATTTATAAATTATGACACACACTATGTTAGATCATATCATACTGTATAATTCAAAAACTAGAATAAATCTCAACATTAATTGAATATTTTCACACATCTAGTCTCAAAAACATAAAAATGGTTTCTTCTCTAGAATATTTACTAATATATCCTTAATAATGGTTTGTAAATAAATTGTGAATTATCCGAAGAATATACTCTGGGAGTGTGTTATCCATGAGTGTATCAAGGACCATTGTCTTGTACCAGGATACCATGGGGTTTATGCCCGAAACACATTCTCAGAGTTTTCACTCCTAGGCAAATCTGTGCCAGAGCCGCCTCTACTAGCTCATATCTAGACAGGGATGCATTGCTTGGAAAACCCACATAATATCTACATTACCAATTTTTTTGATATTCTTTTATACTATTCCTCAAAGTTTATCATTGGGTGATGTTCTTTAATCAGAGTTTTTTTAAATCTAGTTTCCAAGGTTATTTCCAAACTTCCTCTGATACCAACTATAATGCCCCAACCCCAGTTACCTAGAGTCTGTGAATCATTTTAATATATTGGAATGATACACGGAAATAATTTCCAAAAATACAGATTAGTTTAGAAGTATTGGAAATATATTACATACATCAACATCACATTACAATTTCAAACATAAAATACAGAATATATTGTTCTTTGAGAACACCATTATTCCCATTTAGCTTAACCCTGTGTATCAATCACCACACACTTCTTTGAAATCCTGGGAAAATAAAACATAAGAAAGGGGTGAGGTCATATTCTCAGTAAGGGTGAACAATTTAGGGGATGATATCATAAACAATAGGCATGGTGAATAATTGAAAACACATGCCTTTAAAAATATTAAACAAGAACACATTATGGCCGAAATATGAGATGAGTAAAAAATTCAATAATAAAACGTAGTCATTGGTATTCTAATACATTAATAACCACATGCACCATCAATATTATTTTCATTATGAGGGAATGTATATTGCAAGACATTCTAAAACATTTTGTCAAGGCCTCGACCAAGAAGTCTGAAAATGATTATGTCCTCAGCCTAAACAATATATCAAATTGGGAAAGGCCTCAGCCGAATCCATGTCTAATTGTCTCATGAGACCTACCGATGCATTGAGGAGCTATAGTGGGCTCCACCCATCACTTGCTATGTCCAATACATTCCTCATATGAAAAGGTTGACACCTAACATAAACATTCATATTAAAACTAGCATATGAAATGTCAAAAATTTATCAATAAACCATGAATAGTATAAAAATAACACATCCACTGTTTATCATATCACAAAAACTTCAATAAAATATGGAATATTTGTATCATAATAAATCAACTTAAAAAAATTTAAAATCCATCAAAGGATGTTGACATAGACTAAAATTATTTTTAAAACTCTTTGAGAGAAATAAAAAATTTCTTGAAAAAATTTAAAAGTCACACAATTTATAAAAGAAAACATTTAAAGACATTTTTGAGTCAAAGTGTCCCATTCCACTTTGAATATTTTGAATGAAATCAACATTTTAAAAACATCCATTTAAATATAAATATATCCGGATAAAATCATTTTTGAAAACATGGAAATTAAAGAGAATGATTTAGAAGAATAAATATTTAAAACATTTGAAAAAATGTTTTAATAAAATAGATCCTTAAAAATAATCCCTTTGAAAACTCTTTTATGAAACATGGACATGGATAATAAATGTTTCCCAGTAAAAACATACCCATAAACGATCTCGAATAATAATGAGATTAAGGAATTAACCCTTACCGTGCACTTTTCTTTGGTCAAGGGTAAGTTTAACCACCTGTATAACAACCATAGTATGTCATTAAATTATACCAGAACCATTTCCATTTTATTAAATCTTACAAGATTCATTTATGACTTTATAATATCTATTTAATAATGATTTCCATGTTAAATGAACATTTTGGGTAATAATCGCTTTCTTTATCATACCAGTTTTATTTTGTTATTCTTGATCGTATCATTTAGATCATGATTTAAATAATTACATTATATAAACCATGATTTATATATCATATATATTTAGAATAAAAATATTTATAATATATATAAATATGAAATGGAAGGTACATTTTTTTGAGACGGTAGGCCGTACGTACACATAAACGCTGTTTCCGTTTTCATATTGTATTGAACTGAAGTAAGTGAATAAGATACAAGTATGTACATACATATATACATATATTTCTCCAGTACCTTTATTATGTCATATATTACATACTTATTAATAATATATATTTTTATACTCATCATTGAATGGTGAACATGGGAATGAATCTCATCGCGTTGTGGGGATGGTAATCTGTACATACGCACGAGCGACAATATCATTATATTGTTGGTGAACTCATCTGTAATTGGATGGTATATAATATATACAGAATAATGAACATATTATATTTATTATTTACAACATTTATACTCATTATTATACACACCCAAATAATGAAGTGTTTGAATAACAAACTACACAACGACGTGGAGATGGTAAGTCATATGTACAAACATATGGTGACATTATAATTTATAGGATGGATAGAATAAAGAATATGGTTGTACCATATTTATAGTTTCATAACAGTATATAGGAGGTACTGGAGTTATTATTTTGGTATATAAACCACAAAGAAAGTGGAACTGGAGGAAGAAAATAAATTGAAAGAGGGTGGTGAAATTATTAAATCTTCTTTAGGTGTTACCTTTTGAGTTGGTCAAAAGGGATCCATAGGTTGGCTTTCTGATCTAAGTAAGGATTCTAGGTTGATGTGAAAGAAGTTGGTAGGATATTTGGGTAGTGTTTAGCCGAGCCTATTGGATTTGGAGGTGTTATTTTGAGAAAAGGGTATGTTCCCTTTTATAAGAGAGGTGAGGGTCACTTTAAGAAAAGATTAAAATATCAATTTACTATACAATAATTTTCAGTTTATAATGGCTCTAAATGAATTTATTTCAAGACCTAGGTGATTATGGGTAGAAATAATCTCAACCAATATGTTTTAGACAAGTTTAGGTATCATTGTAACCTTATCATTTATATTTAACTCTTAGTTAAATAGTTTAACTTTTAGCGCATCTTCTTGTATTCTTACACTATATGGTTAATAAAAATACTATAAACATCCAAGAGAACCTCAAGTGGTTCATTAACGACATATATAGTATTATTTAATACTTTTTTTTCCAATAATTATACTTTTAGGAATACTATATTAACAAATAATATAGTATTTTGTTTTAAAAATTAATTTCTGTCAATTTTGACTCATTTTGGTATTTGGTTTTTTAATAAAAGTCAAAAAAAACTTTAATACTTCTACAAAAATACATTAAATAAATCCTAACATTTCATATTCACCATGAAAATTATTGGATGACATCAAAACATTTAAATTATATTTATGTTAATATTTACATTACCATTTATTTGATTCTGTCAATAATAAATAAGTACTACATTATCATTATGTCCCAAATAAATTTAATTATTTAAAGTATAAAAATTATAAATAAAATATAATTATTTTGTAAATATTTATATCTTTATAATTGTTATTTTTGGTTGAAAAAATAACTTATATAACCCCATGTAAAAATTGTTTTACTGAAAGATATATGTTTATTTCATTTTTGTTTTTACGTTAAATTAATTAATATAAAGTGTCATTATCACAATAAAGTGGCTCAATGGGATCCCAAAATAGACCCAAGGATGCCCACGGTCTGATATGTGTCAAAAAATAGGAATAATGCACATGTTAGGGTAATTTATTATTATTATTATTATATTATTTGTTTACCCTAATTTACAGGATTTACCCTTAAACCATAAATAAAATATATGCTGAAGTAAATATTCATAATGTGTAAAAATAAAAGATAACTATTTACAAAATTTATAACTACTGATTCCAAATATGAAATCCATTTTTCTAAATTCAAAACACAGATGTGGCAGAAATTAATTTAAAATTAATTCTTGTTGTTAAAACAGAAAGCGTGTTTTTAATAAATAATAACTATCAAAAGATTGACACTTGTTTATGTCCAGTTTAAATGTAAAATTACATACAATGGAATAAATTATATGAAATTATAAAAATAGAGTCTAATGATGCTTTAAAACCACTCAAATTTATAATTTAACAATATAAAATATTTTGATTAAAAAAGTTATTTTTATTTAAAATTTAGTATTTTTTCACTATTCATCAAAATATGAAAGTTATGATAAAAGTACCAAAAATTTATCCAAAATAATTTCTTATTTCCCTATTCTAAAAAATAATTTAATTTCACTAAATCGAATATATAAAAGTGTCAAATATTTTATTTTAAAATGGTTCTCTATTAAAAGGCAGAAGAACTGTATTTTTTGAAAAATACCTCTTTTATCTTAAAAAATGATTTTTCTTATATTATGTATAAAAAACACAAAATATGAATGTTAAAAATATATAGTATATATAAAATCAAAAATGTGGTTAATATTATTCATAACCTTTTTTTAACGACTAGTTTGGTAAGTCATGGTGTGCTCGAACTTGGTGTTGCGTGTAACGCAAGTTATTGAAATACATTAAAGAGATAACATACTATAAAATCATGGGGTATTAGATATAATTAATAAATAAATAAAAATAAATATGAAAATTTAAATAAATAAACACACATTCCATCTAATCAATAACATGAAATTCATGACTAGATAAGGCATAATCGATATGGTTAGGTAAATAACGGAAAATAAATTCCATTCATACAATAACTTGAGAACAAATTGAATCCATAGATATTTTCAATGTAATAATATCATGTAAAATAATAATTAAAAAATTCAATGAAGAAATTATCAAATTTGGATGTCATAATCCCATAAATCCTGAAAAATATTTTTAAAATGCCTTTCACAAGATAGTTTAAAACTATAGGTAAAGACCCCTTTAATTTGGTCGTTTGATATTTATCATGAGACCTACTGATGCATAAAGGGTTAACATAGTCCTAAGCCCAAAAATCACTACATGTCCAAATAATTCTTCTTATATGGAATGATCGATTTAATTTACAAATAATACGCTTTATAAAAAAATATCCATATTGAGTACAGAATATATATTTATCAATATTTCCACATTCAATAAAATAAATTTAAAGGTAAAATACCATAAGTATAAATGTTATAAAAATTAAGAAATAATCTTATCCATGATAAATACTATGGATATTTTAGGTAATTTAAATGTCTAATGTTCATAAAAAAGTGAGTATTTCATGATAACGTTAAAACAAAATTAATCAAGAAAGTGAATATCAACACATTACCTAATAAAACTGATCATTAACCATCAATTGAAATAATAATTATGGTATCTTTAAAACATATCCCTAATATATTATAATTAAAATAATTTATTATGGTTGTTTATTTTTAAAAATACCATAAAAAATTCATTTAAAATTTTCTTGAGGAAAATATCATTTTCAATTTTAAAATAACATTTAAAATAACTATTATTATAGAATATTTAGACAAACAATATATTTGAAATTATTCATTTATCTTTTTAATGTAATCTTAAATTCAATTTGTGGTCAGTATAGTGGATAATTTTTTCATTACCGAGTATGTAAAATTCAAAGATTCTTTTCAATTTTTTTACGAATAGTAAAAAAACCCTGTTCAAAAAAGAAGATGAAGATTTATTTTTTTTTTAATATAATCAAAGGTAAAAAAATATAATAAATATTTCGAAAATATTAAAAATATTAGTTAAATAATTTTATGGAGAATATGGATATGGAAGGAAAATCTCATTCGACTAAAAAGATAAATAAGTTTGGTTTCCCTAAAAACATTTTCCAAATCATTATATGTAAAACAGAGATAAGAATTGTTTTGTTACTTAAAAAATCATGAATAAACATTTGGTAATAAAAATAAATGGGTTTATTAGACAATTATCAAATAATTTCCTTCAGTAAAAATTAAATCACAAATAAAATTGATTAAAATGATATTGTGAAATAAACCCTTTCAAATATAATAATAAATTTAAGTGAGAATTAATAAATTAATTTATAATGTGTGTCAAATGTATATATACCTATTTTTGTAAATAAATCATAATATAATAAAAATTCATTACGTTCATACTCATAGATTATCAAATACAATGATGAAGTAATATAATCCAATGAAAAGTAATTGAGTTAAGCAATTCCATACTACCAGGTAACTTTAATGTAAAATCATATTATATAAGATAATTCGAATTGAGACATAAAATAAAATGAAATATTAATTATTGTTTAAATTACATGAAAAATGGGTAACATATACAACAAATAATATAAATAAGGTACATAACATTAAAATATTGATCAATAAAGAGAAATAGAGACAAAATTCCATATAAATATCATACTGCTGAAGTCATAACTAGTCAATGAATTTATTATATGTATCAAATATAAGTAATTATAAAAAAATTAATTTAAAACATAAAAATTCCATATGTTTACAAAAATAATCATAGAATATAAAATAAAATAAATAAGTAACCTAACCTAGTGAAAAGAAATCGAGTTATCAAATTTCGTAACATCTGGTAACATTCAAGTCAAAACCATTTGATTGATGTAAATTGAATTAAAAATTAAAAGAATATGGATTACAAATTATTCAAGATATGATTTATAAAATGGTTAGTATATGAACCATATAAAATAAATTTGTGCATAATATTAAAATATTCCTCCATGAACGAAAATTGATACCATGTACGCTTCCCTTTAGTTGATTGTGTTTTAAACTCATTTATAATTGTTTTAATCATGTTATTATTTTATACTAGAACCATATTTATATTTGTAATATAATATATGATCATATTATATCATATTACCTCCCTTTATTTAATATTATTTCATTATTACTATCATTTCATGTGTCAACTACTTCGCTTTCTCATTCATTTTTTGTCATAGAATTTCCATTTTGTTGTGCATAGTATTTAGATAAATAGACTCTAAAATTATATTAAATTTATTAATACCACCATTATTACTTTTATACTCTTGCATAATAATTATTTATATTTCAAAATGGAAAATTAGTGTCATCACTTATTGGAGACAATATGCCATACATATGAACGAGCGATGATATCATTCCCATAATGGATAAATGGCTAAGGAATTCAGTGAAACTTTAATTTAAAAAAAATAAAATAATTCCATATGTATCATATATATTCATTATTTCCATAATTTTTACTATCCATGTGAGTTGTTTATGGAAGAAAAATTACTTTGACTCACGAGGTGGTAATCTGTTGTACAATCAAGAATTGTCTTTTTTTCCCATTTGATGGAGAAAGAGATGGATAAATATTATTATACCAACATGATAACATCTATATATATATATAATATAATTTTTTTATTATATTTGAAATTTTAATACATAATTTATGGTTGTAAAATTAGAATGAAAAAGAACTATTTGAAGATGATTACCTTCTAGTAGAGAAACCTCATTTTGATAGCTTCTAAAGGACCCTAGGGATTTTCTTTTGGGTAGACCAGAACCTCTAGAATGTGGATAATAATTTTTGGTGGGGATATGGTTATATTTAGTTTTATCTATCTATATATATATATATATTTTTGAATAATTTAGGGGAGGAGGTTTCCTTTTATAAGTGCGGAAATAGTGTCTTCTTAGAAACCACATAGAAATTTAACAAAATAATCCAAAATAATATTTTAATTTGAAATAACAATTCTTAAAACTTTACATAGAATATATGGTGATTTATAGAAGGTATATATAAATATGAAAATAAAATTATATTATTATATTTTTAATTAGAAATCATTCCCAAATCTATTGTTTCATCCCACAATTAACTCGTTTTAATTTTAACTAGGGGAGTATATTATTACTGTTTTCATAATTAATTATGACTAATAATTATGTTGAAATTTTTTAATAGTACAAGTTTTAGTGATTATAAATACTGAATCAATTTTACTAAATTAAACTCACATAATAGAAAATTTTTAATTTAAAAACAATCTAATAAATATTTTTTTTAAATAGTATTTTCAGAAATGAAAATTTTAAACGTAAGATTATATTATGTTAACTATATTGATAACAATAATAATTATATGGATTTAAATTATTATATATAGATATGTAATCTATAATTTATATTTAAACAATTCATTATTAGAAATTATTTTAATTAATTAAAATGGATAGGCATTATGTCTTTAAAAAACAATTTTCTGCAAAATAAATAGTTTTATTAAAAAAAATTACCTCAAATTGTTCTTATAATTATTTATATAAAATTGATAGATAATGATACATATTATTATAAATTATTTTATATGAAACGGGAAGGTTTTAATCATACTTCTTTATTATTCATAAAATATTATTTCTATGGGAAATTTTCAAACATTCATTCATGGATTATTTTGACAAAGTATGTTTAAAATTAGTAATAAATCTATAAAATTATATATTTTTTTCCATGAAATAATAAAATACAAATTTTATTATATTTTTAATAAAATATAAAGTTCACCTACTATAATTGATTCTCTAACATTAAATTCATCCCATCTAAAAATATTTTTCCCTCTATATTTTCTTGGTGTCACCTAATAAATAAGTGATGATGGTTCTTCTATATAAAATCCTTTTTTTTCATATCACTTCCTATATTTTTGGATTTCTCCAAATTACCATTACCAATTACTTCATATGATACCTCAATAATTTCTCTACAGTATAATTAATCTTTACAGGGTCTTTATAGTAGGATAGATGAGGTTCAAATTATATTTTTTAGATGTGAGAACATTTGTGGGGTCTTGAATGTACTTCCATTACTACGATATATAGACCAAAACATGTATATTATAGATATTCAGTGTCACTACGAATTGATAATTAGAATCACCAATTCAATCTATAATTTAAAAAGTTTGATGTTACTATGGCTCAGTTTTCCCTTCTTACTGAACCTTATAACCCCCTTCCATGGAGATACTTTCATGAAAACATGTTCTCCCTCTTGAAATTCAAAATATTTCATCTGATTTTTAGTATAACACTTTTTTCTACTTTGAGATGATTTAATATGATCAATAATACATTTTAAATTTATTATTTTCTCTTCATCATGTTATAGGCCTAAATGATTCCTTTCTCCAACTTCATCCAAACAAGTTGGAGTATGATATATCTTATCATATAATGATTCATATGGTGCCATTTGAAAACTTGAATGGAAACTATTGTTATATTAAAACTATAAAAAGGTAAATACTAATTCCACATACTTTTAATTTCAATTAAGAATTATTTCAAGATGTATTTTAATATTGGAATAGTCTATTTGAAATACCCATCGGTTTGGGGATGATTGGAATTTCTCAAATGATTCTTAGTATCAAGAGTTTCTTTACAATAATTTTGTAATTTTTATGTAAAATGAGGATAATAATCTAACACAATTGAAATAGGTTCATCACAATGTCTTAAAACTTCATTAGTATAGATCCTCATGAGGGTATTAAGAGGTAAATCTTCCTGTATGGTAAGGAAATGTGCCAATTTGGGTAGGCAGTCAACATAAACCACCATTACAACATAACTTCTACACATCATGGTTAATAAAATTTAAAATTCTATATTAATTTCATCACATTTACACAATATAATAAGAATATATTTTATAATTTATCTACGATATTGTATCTCAGCCTTCACCTGTTGGAAAACCAAGCAACTTATTACATAATTAGCAATTTTCAACTACATCTTATACCATAAAAAATGTTCTGAAAATCCCTATACATATTAGTTATAAAAAGGTATATATAGAAATTCAATTTATGATCATCATTCAAAAATTCAATTTTATTGATCCGCTATAGATGCAACTCATAAAATATTTTCGAATTTTATGGATCCATATTAACAAATGAATAGTAACAACTTCCAAAAACATTCCCCATTAATTTTCATTAGAAAATTATCATCCTCTGATTTAGAAGTTTTTATCACTTCTAATAAACAAGGTCTCACAATAATTTTAATGATGAGTGATGTATCCACTTCCCTAAAAATTCTCATATCCATCTTTAGAAGATCCATGATCATTGGATCCCTCCCAATCCACATTTTTACGAAAAATTCATGATCATTCTATCTCAATGAATAATATACATTATATAATTTCTCTGGTTGGGGCTGTATTTAGAAATAATCATACATGAGTAGTAAAAGCCATCATATTTTCATAATGGTAAGCTCTTTTTTGTGAAAATGTGTATTTTAGGCTCTTATTCTCTTTGTATATCTCATATAATTAACTATAGTGATAATGTATCCTTGTATTCGAAGAATATTTTACAAATTCCAAATCAAGATCATGGGTTTAAAAGTTATATTCATCAATCATTAATTTCATTGAAAGAAATGAAATAAAGTTTTAATTTTTTATAAGAACACAGTGATGTTTCTTCTTTTATGCGTCACTATATATCCCAAACCCTTCATTTCATAATGGTATATTTAAAATTAGATCATTGAACAATTTCTTATAAAATCCTATAAAAATTTTTCATATTATTTTTTTCCCAAATTTACTTAATCCCTTTGTATATAATTTTGTCTAATATGTTAGCTAATTAGGAAAAAATCTAAATGAATCCACTATAGTAACTGGAAAAACCCATGAAGGTACATAACATAGTCATTTTAATTGGTTTAGTACACTTTATAACATAATTTTTCTTTTCTAGATCAAGTAATATTCAATCCATGGAGACAATATGAATAAGAAAAGAAATATCCTCATGAAAGAAATCACACACACTAAATTTCCCATATAAATATTTTCATCTGATAGTATCAATAATGATTGAAACATGATTTTGGTTGTCCTTATATGTTTTAGAATACACTAAAATATCATCATTGAATACCACAATGGAATTATAAAGATAATAATTAAATAATATATTCATTATATCAATAATGTAATAGGGTACATTAGTCAATCCAAATGGCATTGCATTAACTCATAATATTCATACCACATTATATATTATTTCTTCAGAATGTGTTCGTTATTTACCCAAAATTGATACTACAAAAAATGAACGTAAATTTTTGAAAAATATTTACTTCCACGATGTTTATGAAATAATTCATCAATGTGAGTAATATGATACTTTTACTTTATTGTAATAGCATCTATTTCCCCATAATCAATGTATATCCTTATGAATCAATATTTATTCTTAACTAAGAGAATTTGAGTTCCCCATAGTGAAACTCTAGGTAGAATAAATCCATTATCACACAACTAATCTAGCTTTTTCTTAAACACATCCAATTCCACACTGGAAATTTTATATAGAGTATTCAATATTGTTCTTCAATCATGATTTAAATCAGTGGAAAACTGAACTTTGAACTCTAGTGGATGTCATGTTAATTCCTCAAGAAATATGTCAATGTATTCCTATAAAATAGGTATATCTTCATATTGAATATTCCGTTTCTATCTGTAGATTTTCTTTCACTTTATCCCTATGTATCTCATTCAAAAATGATACTGAGAGTGGATCTATACAAGACTCTTATGATGAATTTTCCTCTCTAAAAATTATAAATTCTATATGGTTATAATGAATTGTAATTTCATTTTCCATGAAAATTTGTATAATATTTTGAAATCCACTCCATAACGTTGATTATAAAAAATTAAAACCACAGATATTAAAATAAATGACACAAATAAAGTACATTTATGTTTCACATTAGTTATATGTGTATATGATTAAAGTACCTTCCATGATATCATTGGGTACTTCCACCACATATGTAGTGATCTCATAAGCATGTTCTTCTCTCCATGGAATCTTTAGGGGTAGATTCCCTTGACCATTGGGAAATTAGTTTAATAATGACCCATTTATTTGTAGTTGAACAACTACAAAAAATTTGTCTCTTTATTTCTCTTGCATTCATGATTCAATTGACCATGTCACCACACTTGTAATAACCTCCCATGCCCTTCAATAATTTTTTAGGATGTTTCTTTCCTCACTTTTCGCATGAATGAAAATGATTTATCTTCTTCTTCATTGAAGAATTACCTTTTTTTATTGATCAGATGAAATATTATTCTCTTTATTCCTCTTTAATATATAGTATTTATTTAATTCCTTCTCTATTACGATGGAACATAAAAAAAATTATGAGGAAAAAGATGTAGGGACCAACTCACTTCAGAGACATATCTTGAGACCTACCAAGATATAGTCATTCTTGAATTATATATTATGCATGTAATCTATATAATACGTGGATAATCTTGTAAAGGTAGCCTCATTATATTACACTTTAACATTCCTTTTCCTTTAATATAAGGAACTATCTCTTCATTTCATTTATTTTTTCAAAAGGGAAATATTTGATGATAAATATTTCTTTAGACAATATCCATTCCATATATTATATTTACCATTACCCCATAGTATTCTGCATCAGGGACCACCATGTATCATCATTTCCCTTGATATAGTATATCATTAGTATAACCTCATCCATTCCATCACATTGCAATTCCAAAAAATATATTTTCAAGGGGAATAATCAATTTCATAGCTACCACTAGGTTGGTAATTCCACTAAATGGTGAGGGATTCTATTGCATGATGCAATATAGAATAAGAGAATCATGTTTTTTAATAATAGGTTTATCTACTTAAGTAAGGTTTTTATTTATAAACTGGTTATGATTCAAAAATATAGCCATGATCTATTAAGATCTAATACTAGCTATATTGGATCTCATAGTAGGAAAATTGTTATAGTGCCCATGAGTGTTGATATAATTATTTATTTCAAGTACTAGTCCGAAATATTGGAATATAATGATTTTGTTAATAACATTCTGAATGTTAAATCATAATGTTAAATTCTTAATCTGGTTTAATATGTAACAAAAAATGTAAATTTAATAATTATAAATTATGGAATCTTAATCTTTTTTTCTTTGGGGATATCTTCATTTTAAAATCCTTCATGGTGGTCTAAAAATGAAATGTGGATTAGACCAAAAATATCTCATTTGAGTGTCAAATAAGGTTCAAAGTAAATTCCATTTTCATGCACCAAGAATTGATCAAGTTGATGACTAATGCACCCTTTTTGGAGTTATTACCCCTAGGTACAACTATTCCAGAGCATATCCATCTGTATAATCAAGACACATATGTTTTTGTAGAAAAAACCACATAATATCTTCATTAAATAAACATTAGGATGATATTCTATAGTTATTCTCAATGTCCAATAATATTATTTTGTATAATCTATGTTTTAGTTAATCTAGTTCCTAAGGTTTCTATATAATCTACTAATACAAACTCCAACAACACTAACTCTAGTATCCCAAAACTGGTGGTTAATTTATTACAATAACATAGATACAAGGGGGTCAAATCAGGAAGGATAGTTCAATTTTGTAGTTCTATAAAACTAGATACCAAAATGATACCATTTTACAGTAAGAATATAATATAACACCTAGTAATGAAAAAAATTACATCATTGAAGTTGTTCAAGTAATAATTTTTCATATCTTGGGGAAAGGGAAAAAATAGGGTTAAACTCAAATGTTACGTAAAGGTTATACACAATGGACTCTATCATAAATAAACAAGGTATAATCAATATATAAAGATAAATAACAGAACAAAATTGTATTTAATTAAAAACTTTACTTTCATGAAAAGATAAAATATAATCAACATGGAAGGGTAAATAATTGAAAACAAATTAAATTTATTTAATATCTTAAGGAAAAATTATATTCCTGGATAATATCAATGAAATAATCTCATGGATAATAATAACTAAATTATAAATAAATTAAATTGTTATTATTATTTTTGATGATATTATACATCGTGATATCTATATTGTCAATACCATTCAAAAGATACTTCAAAACTATGGGTAAAAACACATTTAATTTTCTCACCTAATTTATCAAAAGATACCTACTCATGCCTCAAGGGGATATATAATTCATGGTATCACTCATCACAATATTTCAAAATTAGTACTCATTTATTGAATTATATATTTAATCAATGACTAATATACATTATTAACAAATATCTATATTGAGTAAAAACTACAAATTTATAAATATATCTCTAGTCAATCTAATAAAATTAAATATAAAACATTATTTGTTAAATTGATATATGATTTAAGAAATAATAATATCAATGATAAAACATAGTGTCTCATCCGGCAGTTTATGTTTAAGGAAGCCAGTATTCATACAGGATTTATGTATACTATTCTGGATGAGGATCAATGGGGAGTTTTTGATCTCATCAGCATCAATTCATGACAAGAGGGGTGTGAGTTTACTCCCTCCACCTCTGGGTTCATCACATCAAAGGATTTACAGATGACTCTTATTTCTCTGGATTATTATGAAATTTGGAATAGAATTTTGTTGAGTAGAAAGATTCCAACAAAATATAACTTTTTACCTTGGAGAATCAAGAACCATGCTATTTTGATAAATACCAAGGTCAAGAAATTTGGTATCAACCTTATCTCAAAATTCCACTTATGTACTAGGCATCAGGTGGAGACAAAGAATACCTTCTTTTTTTTGAGTGAATGGACTAAGGCGTTTTGGGGATTCTTTGGTGATTTTTCGGCACCACTCTATACGACTACCCAAGATAGAACCTTCCTGGAGAGATGGTTCCTTGGAAAAAATAACTCACCCATGGAAACACTAGTAAAGGCTATTGTTTTGAATGCATCATTTTGGTGCATTTGGAATTCCAGAAACAAGACTATATACGAAGGAATTACCACTTATGGTAGATCCATCAATATGGGAACGAAGTAACTTCTGGTGGATGTGGTGAACGGTATCAACAAATGGAGTGACACACCTTCCCTACGATGTTTGGAATGTAGTCATTCCTATGAAAATTTTGGTTATAGAGGGAATAGTGAATAGTATGTGTTGTGGCATCCCCCAACATTTGGTTTCAAGTTTAATGTGGACAATTTGTGCAAGGAGGGGATCATTCGCAGTAGAGGTGTTGTTCAGGAATTTAGGGCCAATTTCCTTCTTTCTTTTTCTACTTACTATGGACAAGAGAAGTCAATGCAAGTAGAAGAAAAAGCAATTTTCATTAGTTTTCAGTTATGAAAACAAGATAATAACACTCCCACTCTGGTAGAGGCTGACTCTAAGGTTATCCAAGACTCCTTTCAAGGTAATGTTCCCATGCCATGGTCGATTGATTACACCATTAGAAAATGTAAATCGATTCATGGAAATAGAACTTCAGTGGTTCATACTTGGAGGGAAGGGAACCGGGTTGGAGACCATCTCGCATCCATGGATATTATGTATCAAGGTCTCAGTGTCATTTTCATCCCTATATCCTTCTTTTTGAATCTAGATGGGGTGAATTTGATTATAGGTGATGATCTTGGTTTACACTACTTTAGGCCTCCCTAGTTCATCCCTTTGGTCATTTTGATCTATTTGTTTTTTGTCTAGTAGAACTTATTATTTCTTAATAATAATTTTTCTCTAATGATGATGATTATAATGTTCAATGTACCTAATAAATTGAATGTTTCAAGAGAATGTTGACAAACACAATATAAAACTATAAAGTGAAGGAGAACATATTTCCTGGTCAAACTGATCATAAACCATCTATAGAAAGAATATAGATTTCATTATTTCAATATATATCTAATTTATTATAATTAAAATAACTTAATTTTAACTTTTATCAATATAAATACCATTAAATTTCCATTTAAAACATTATTGAGAAAAAAAATACTTTTTTCATTGAAATCAATTTTAGAAAAAATTAAATTTCCTCAATATTTGGGAAAAAATAATTGAAATAAATAAGTTATATTTTAAAAGGAATATCCAAAGAAACAAGTGTTCATTAAGGCATGTAATTACACATAATCTACGTATATTAAAAAATATTTCGTTCACTTTTTTATTCAAAAAAATAGAATATTCATTTGAAAACATTTTATAAAAATCCAATTATGTGTAAAACATTATTAAATCAATTAGTGGATAATATTAAAGAAAATATTTGAAAAATTTTAATTAAAATTTGTATTTATAATAAACAATGAAAATATAAGTTAAGTTATCTTTTCATTGGAATATTTTCTCATTCATTCTGACTACAAAATTTTGGAAAATTTTACTATTACATGAAAAAATCATAGATACCAAAATAAGAATAAAATTTAATGTTTTTTCATATAATTATAAAATAATTTCATTTAATGTAAATTTAATCATAAATAAACATGATTAAAATGAGATTGGGAAATAAACACCTACAAAGATCAAAATAAATTGATATTAGAATTAATCAATGAAGTGATTATGTGTGTCTAATTTTAATCCACATAAAACAAGTTGAAATTAAACATAATACAATCTAAAAGTATTAAACCTATAATCTTATATTATCAAATACAATGAACATGTAATATAACCCAATGAAAAGCATTTGAGTTGTGAAATTACATATTACTTGGTAACGTTCATGTCAAAAAACATGGATGAAATAATTCAAATTTAAATGTAAAATACCTAGAAAATTATTTATTCACGATATTACATGTAAAAATTGAAAAATATAAACCATATAAAATAAATTTTTGTATTACATTAAAATATTTCGCAGTGAATGGAAATTGAGACAAACAACTCTTACTATAATTATATCGTTGATGTGAGGATTAATCATAAAATTAATTTTTGTGAGTCATAAGTAATTACACATAAAATTAGTGGAAATAAATCATAAAATAATAAATAGTTATTATACAAATGAATATATAATATCAAATATAATAAAGAAGTAATATTTTCTAGTATAAAGAAATTGAGTTAGGGAATTTCTTACCACTTGGTAACGTTCATGTAAAATCCACTTGAAATAATTAAAATGAAACGTAACATAAAATACCATGAATCATGAAATATTCAAGATATAATATGTAAAATAGGAATTATATAGACCATAAAAAATAAATTGGTGCATAATATTAAAATATGCCACAATGAATGGAAATCGAGATGAAGTTTCTTACTGTGTGATTCCCTTTTGTTGAACATGATTTAACATATCTATAATGTTTTCTAGAATGTAATAAATTTCTAATAGAAACATATTAATATGTATTATATCATACATGTTCCTTTTATAACATTTACCACCCATTCATTAATAATAATTCTTTAATAACATTGTTTTTGGTGTTAACCGCTTCTTTTTCTCATTCATGTTTTATCATAGAGGTTCCAATTTGTCTTTCATAGGATATAGATCTATCATCTCTAGAATTATGTAAATGTTTCTAATATCAATATTATTCAATATATACATATTTTTAATCATTAATTGATGTTGTAAATGGAAAATTAGATGAATCGCTTAGTGAAGATAGTATGCTATATATACACATAGGTGACGATATCAATCCCTTAATGGGTGGAAGGGTAATGAATTGGATGATATAATAATTTTATATAATTAATATAACTTAATATATATCTTATATATTCAATATTTCTATAATTATTACTATCAATGTTATCCTATGATGGAAAACATATAACAAGGGTTTGTGAGGTTTTCGTTCTCTATACACAAGAGTGATGGCTTTGTTTCCCATTTGATGGATAAAGAGATAGATAAATATTTGTACATAAGAATCATAACATATAATTATATTGAATACACTGGTGTTACTAAATTGATATTTTTAAGACAAAATTTAACATATTAATAGAAGAATAAAAAAAAGAGTATCATTAGGATGATTTCCCTCCCCAAGAAACAAACCTTTGGTTCCCTTCTCAAGGACCTTAGGGTTGGTTTTTTCAAAATAAAAATACCTATAGAATATGTATTATGATGTTTTTTAGGTATTTTGGAAGCGTTTGGACAATATGTATGGCTTTATTGTTGTGAATAAGTGAGAGTATAAGGTTCCGTTTTATATGTGGGAAAAGGACCTTCTTGGAAATCAATTGGAATTTTCTGAGAAGAATCAAGAATGATAAAGTCATTCTCCTAAAAAATGACTCAAACTAACCATATATACTATGTTGGGATTTATATGTATAAATATATTTATCCAATATTTTTTTTAAATTTTTATTAGCAAACATACCATTAACTATTGGTTTAACCCTGGGTAAACCTGTTTTAACCTTTACCAAAGTAATTACTTCATACTATTTTTAATATTAATTATGAACAAAAAATTAAGTTTAACTTACTACATAATATTAATTGTAATGATTTAAAATATGAAATCCTTTTAAATAAATTCAACTAATAGAATTGGAAATAATTAATTTAAAATTAAAATTGTAAAGCATGTTAGGAAACTATTTTTCAGGATATGAATTTGTCATGTATATGATTATATATTATTAACCATATGACTAGTAATCATAATTATATGGATTTAAATTCATATATTTATATATATAATAAATAATTTTTATTTAAATCATTCATAATTAAATATTATTTTATTTAATTAAAAAGGAATGATATTATAACTTTTTCTTAAAAAACAATTTTTGAAAAATTATATTTTTACCTCAAAATGTTATTAAATTTGTTTATAAAAAACGATTTGTTAATTATATATATAATTAAAAATTATTATAATTAAATGGTAATGGTTAAATATTACATGTTTGATTATTAATAAAATATTATTTCGAAAGGAAAATTTCAAAATATCATTCTAGGATTGGTTTGATCAAGTAATTTGAAAATGAAAAATCATCCTAAAAAACTATATTTTATGTTCCATGAAATGTTAAAATGTGAATTATATTATTATTTTAGAAAAGTTGAATGATCTTTTACTATAATTGAGATGATGATGTTATATATAATCTTCATTGTATATGAATACTTCTTTGGAATTCCATATTATACTTCAAAAAATATTACAAAATCTCATAAAAGACAAACACCATTTGAAAATTCCTTGAAAATTATTTAATAAGAATAAAATTATATCAACATCGCTAAAAAATTATTATGTATACCCTTTCCAAAAAATTATTTTAGCTAATACCAATTGGTTAATAATTTTTTAAAAATCATTCATATTATTTCAATTATTAAACAAAACATTCAACAACCGAAGCCCATAAACACAGCATGAAAACCCATTTTCAAAATATCTTTTAAATTATAGTTATTTATTTCAATAATGTATATATGAATTTTTAAAAAAATAACCAAAAACCCTTTATATTAATTACCAATATGTTTTTTGTTACCCAAAATATAAAAATCCATGTGAAGCCTCATTTAAATTATATTCTATATCATTTAAATTCTGATAACATCAATTAAAACCATCAACAGTTTAAGAAAAACTAAATTAAGTAATAATAAACATCAATTTTTGGCACTCAATCCACCATTTAACTTTTCCAACATAGTGATCTGATTATATCATCATATATTCTCACTCAATGAATAGTTAAAATCATTATACTTGCATTAAATTACTTTTCAATAATTTTATTGCTGTATATTATTAATTTGATCCAAATTCAATCAATTAAAAAAATTATTATATTAAATTTAATTATAATAAAACTTGGATTATAAAGGTTTAAAATCACACAAGGAATCAACATATCACAATTAAATAATTCAATTTAAATCATGTGTATTATTGAGGACACCTACATGATATCAAATAAATATACCAAACAATAAATATGATTTTTATTCCACATGAATAAATATATTTTCTGAAATTCGATTGAATAAGAATAAGGTATTTGAATTTAGATGAAAGATTCCAAAAAGATATAGTAAAATTTTAAACTATGGAATTTTCATTTATCTTACATTCAAGAATCAAACCCACCTGAAAAGTAATAAATATTTCAATAAATGATATGTATGAGGACAAGGATGTTCAAAAATTGAGATAATTATATGGTTTATACTCTATGTCCATAATTTAAATTAATTTACATATACATTTAACCAAAATCCCAATTTAAAAATGATCAATAAAAACCTATTAAAATATAGATTGATAAATCCCATCAAGTACATGTGCGTAAACCACCACATACCTAATGGATGAGTAAAAACATCACCATCACCCCCAAAGCATCAACCGAGTATCCATAAAATTCTATTTGGTACTTGATACAATCACATGCTACAAAACAAAACATTTCATTCACCCAAAATATCTATAACTATATTACTAAAATTACATAATTCCAATATAAATTAAAAACACAATTCATAAAAAATAGTTAATAAATTCAAAGAATACATAATAAAAGCAAGATTTGTTAGACCATTATTAATCGTCAAGTTCTATATAAGTGCTCGATAATTAGTAACGATACAACCCAAATTCATTTCAACACCCTGAATAAGATGACTCAACCATCACACACTAACACACACACACACACACATATATATATATCAAATCATTTTACATAAATATTCATTTCATATCATAATAAATAACCCCCAAAACCTATAAAATTATATACATTACAGATTACATGCATAAAAAATTTAGAAACATTATTTAACATCACCAATATATAATATTTTCATGTGATACCATTCTATACACATCACACATAATAATCTTCTTTATTAACTAATGAATGGAAACATAAGAAAGGGAGATATAAAAGTATTTGTAAGGTTTAATCATATTGAAATCAATTAGTGATCATAAGTGAGCATATGATAAACATATGGGTATAATAAAATAATAAAGGTGCATTAAACTAACATAATGGGTAAATTAAATAAATTAAGGATCATAAATCAGAATCATGATATAATGCCTTTGTCATAATATATTAAATGAGCCATAAAAATGTGGAATATTGAGGAAATTATCATAATACATAAAAAAGTAATTTAACATAACATTGAAATATCAAATTAGAATGTCGAACATACATTATTACAAAAAATAATTTCTTATATAAAGACTTACTATGAAGACCATCATCACATTGTGGATAGAGTCACATAGTGGATTAGGTTCAACCCCCATTCCCATAAATATAATGGATTTGGTTTACTCTCTAATATCATAATTCTCATGTCATAATATATATATATATTTACCTAATTCATTAGAGGGATATATTATTTTGGGCCCACCCATTATAATGTCAAAAACCAAATACATGTGTTTCTTATGAACATGAAAACTTTCATAATTCATATATATTATAATTAACCCATGAGAATGAAATGGTTTTATGAAGATTAATCACAAGGAATTGAAAGGAATCATCCAGAGAAATAAAGTGATCAATTCCATTAAAATTTATTCCCAATTAAATGTAATAACACTTAAAGGATATTGCTATATATTAAAATAAATTTATTTGAAAATTATAATGTTTATTTAAAAAACAAGAAGAAATAATATATATATTTTATTAAATTTATACTAAAAGGAAACATTTAATAAAATAATATAATTTTTAGAAATATTGGAAATATAAATAAAATTATTTTGGATGATTATGTAAACAAGAAAAGTATGTTTCTAAAGAAAACCAAATAAAACGGTGGATAAGTGTTAAAAAATGATTCCTTTAGTGATTTTTTATAAAAATGTCAAATTTAACAAAAAAAATTACTTAATAAATCATAAATATAGGGATAATTGTGTCCCAAAATGACATAAAAATGTGGATATAGAGGAGATATATTATTTCATAAAAACAATATATAAATTCGAATCCACTTATAAGAATAATTTATAGAAAATTACAAACCAATGGGAAGGGAAATTATAAAAAGAGTTGTAAAACTAATAAATAGTGAATGGGGAATAAAATCAGTGGTGTTTTTTTATAAAAACTACATATAATAATAACATAATGAAATTTGGAAATAGACAATATTGATTTCAGTGTGATATTGGAAAAGAAACCCTAAAAACTTTGGTAATAAATGAATCAAAATTGCAAGAAAGATAGATCATCCCATAGATTTAGAAATATCATGAAACAAAAGATATTTATTAAAAAATAATAAAATATGGTACTGTGTATATCATTTAAAAGGATTTAGGTGTTAAATATGAATTATATCTCACGGAATGGAAATAGAGACCAAGACACCATACCTTTACTCCTGACATCCATGAAAGTTATTTATCCTCCAAAATATTAAACACAAACATCTTAATCACTTATTTGAAAGACTTATTCATATATATTACCTTTATACTCTTTAATTATAATAACTAACACTAATATATTAGTTATCAGTGTTTTTATTTTCATCATCAATGTTATTAATTTTTATTTTTCCCATACATGTTTTCTTGTGGTTATGTCATTACTAGTTGATTGTTAACAATTTAAACATTCAAATATTAATAATGGTAGTGCAATAAATTCATTCAAACTGTTTATATAATTCCATGATAATTTGAAAGAAGGTATTTGTGTGGTTTTGGAGAATATAATCTATGATGAACATTTTAGGATAATGTAATTATAAAAATGAGTTAATTTATTAAGATCATTCATTGTTAAAGAACCCTTATAGAACCATATTCATTAAATTAATTAATATTTAAAAAAATATATTTCTATTATTAATGTCTTGATACTCAGTCATGAAGGATATTTTGTTGTTGTTGTAACATCATTCAAGTAGGTAGTTTAACTAGCTCAATCAGAAACATGTTATACTAATAAATGTGTATGATTTTATAGTTATATAATCCAAATATATTTTCATATAAGAATATTTATTTAAATATAAAATTATTATATCATAGAATGATAATTTAAAATATTTATGGTGATATGTAATTTGAAAAATTTATATACGAACTACATACTTACTTTGATGGAATTAGTCCTTCTCAAAATGGGTTCCTTAGGAATAAAGGATTAATTCACCCTTCTTGGTACTTGAAACTATTGAACATGTACGATCACTAAAGGATAGGGTATTTTGGTGGGAATATAAGAGAAAAAAATATTGAATTTGTTTGGAGTAGGTAGAAGAGATCCCCTTTTATAAGTTATTGTGAGAGACATTTATTTGGAAACATGAGTTAGGTGGGGTTTTAAGAAGGAATCATGTTGTATTTTTGGGAGTTTGGTAAGGAAATATTGGTGAGAAATTTAGTATTTATTCCCACTCTTAAAAAGAATCCTTCTTGAATTATTTTATTTCATTTTTATTGTAAAAATTTTATCCATGTCATTTTTACCCATTTTCTCTCTGTTTACCATGTTTAATTAATAGCACAATTATTTTTTCAATAAAAAAACTGATGACCTCATTTACACTTATCCAATTAAATACGATAAATTTAAATTTTAAATAAAGACATAAAATTTCAAAAAGGACAATTTTTATATAAAATTTTGTTTTAATCAATAAGTGTTTTTATTATTATTTCTTATCAATTACTAATTTAATTTGTATTAATCAACTTTTTTATATAAATGATTCAATTTTTAGAATAATATTTTAATAGAGATTGATTTTATTTACTATGATAAAAATAAATAACACATAGGAAAATAATTCTTTAAAAATAACCCAAATATTCAACAATTGTAATGAAATCAATATATTTATCTTATAAACATTATGTTTTATTTTTCTAAAGGTATTATAAGATTTTAATAATTAAAAAACAAAAAGTTAATTCTTTAATTTAAATTATTTAGAATAATAATAAAAAAATCAATAAAAATAAAAAGAAAAATAATATTGGAAAACATTTTGGGTCTAATAACCTTTATTAAAAAAATAATGATAAGAAAAGGATGGGTAAAACATTATAAGGAAGCGTCTTTAGTGCCAAGACTCAAGAGAAAAAAACCAAAGCAACATCTTTCACGAGTCAACCAAATTTTCAAAATAATAATCCTAAGAGGGAAGGTTAATAATAAATTATGTGATTCGATCTCCTTATCCATATATATAATGTCCTTATCTCAAAGATTCTACAATCTTTAAAGGCATATTACAATGTCCCATTCGGTGTGGGGTAAAAAGGGTTTCAAATTTACTTTTGTATGTTTAAATAAACTTAAGAACAACTAAAAAATTTAAAACACTTTTCAGGGAACGTTACTCACACTGAGGTCTCTTATCTATATTGGACGATTCCTAGGATAATACCTCCGATACCAGTTTGTTGGCTATACAAGCCAAAAATGTGAGAAATAAGAAATAGAAGACAACACAAAAAAGCCTTCAATATTTCATTTTAAAATAATCATATAGACTACATTTAAACCATTTTATAGACTCTTCGCAAACAATATGAAAATACACATCATTAATTGAGAGACAAAAAATAAAATCATTAAATCAATTGAATAGGGAAATAAAATAGATTCATGGAAAGATAAAAATTCATAGAGAATATGAGCCACATGGGAAAGATGCACCACATGGGATAACACATTGTTTTTAATTTCCAACACTCCCTATTTATAGAAAAATAAGCTTCATTCCAAGAATAATTCTTAATTGATTGAATGCATTTTTCAGTAATGCCTTTGAAAATATCAACCATTTGTTCCATAGTATTAAAATATTCTAATTTTATCATTTTATTTTTCATTTGATCTCTTAAAAAATGATGTTGGGTATCAATTTGTTTTCATCATCTAGGTTGTAATGGATTTTTGCTAGTTTGATTACAAACTTATTATCAACATATATGAATGTTGATCCATCCCTGAGATGCTTCAGCTCC
Organism: Viscum album; assembly: GCA_963277665.1. Taxonomy (NCBI): domain Eukaryota; kingdom Viridiplantae; phylum Streptophyta; class Magnoliopsida; order Santalales; family Viscaceae; genus Viscum; species Viscum album. The sequence continues at coordinate 353,370,077 of OY728162.1, forward strand.
TTTATTAGGTTTCTCAACCAAATTATTTTATAAATAATTGATGAAGGTACTACAAACTCTACGTCACATGTGTATAAGGTGACCTAGCTCTACTTCATTGGATTCCATGTGAAATCAGTCAATAAAAAAAATACATGTCCAATGGTGATTTTTCGTTTATATTGGGAACCTCCCTAATCCCTATTTGAGTATACATATAGAGTTTCTTCATGATATTATTGACAGAGAAGACTAAATTCTATTATTCCTTGGACATACATGAGGATTATTTTTGCGGCTAGACAGTGAGAATATTTTGGTGCTTCAGTGTACCTACATATAATCCCAAAACTGTACATAATATCAAGCCTTGTTATTTAGAGGTACCTTAGGATTCCAATCAGACTCCTCGACAATGTCGACTCAACACTTCTTCCTTATCCATATTTTTTCTATTTTAAGCTCGTTGCTATAGAGTTTTTACAACATTGCAATTGGCCATCTATAATTTTAAAATCAATTCCATAGAATACTTCTTCGGAGATATATATATATATGCCATCATGTTGTTGCTTCACATTTATGCCCTAGATAAAATACATGATACCACAGTCATTCATCTTAAACTCCTTTAACATGGCCTTCTTGAATTCATCGAAAATCATTTGGTTTTTACCTATAAACATAAAATCATCAATATACAATCTTTCTATAAGTATATTTCCATGATCATTCTTCATGAGGTAAACTGTATGGTCATATGGACATTGGGTGAATCCGTTCTCTTGAAGATAATTGTGGAGGCATGCATTCCAAGAACGTGGATCTTGAATTAACCCATAGAGAAATTTATTTTTTTGATACACCATATCTTCCTATACATTCATTACAAAGCCTAAGGACATTCTACATAGAGATATTATTCTATAATTAAATTCAAGAATTAATATTCCATTTCCAGTTGTAACAGACCAGTCTTCCACGATACGCTTCTCTTTCAATAATGCAATAGCTTTCATTGTACGCAAGTTCGAGATTCTAACACACCGCGACCAGTCAAAGTAGCCGTTATGAATAGTAATAGCAAAGTTTTGAAATTATATAAATTTTATATTTCATAATGGACTTCATTTTTGATTGGGAATATCGAAATTAGCATATATTAAAATTTTGGAATTTTTCTGAGATCTTCCAATTTTTCGATGAATAGTAAAAAAATACTAAAAAATAAATTTTTTAATAAAAATAATTTATTGTGATAAATTATACTATTGAGTGGTTTTAAAGTATAATTATAATATATTTTTACCATTTTATCCAATGGTGGTCATTATAATTACTCTCACATTGAAATTGGACATAAACAATTGTCAATCTTTTGATATATATTGTTTCTTAAAAACATGCTATTTGTTGTGATAGTGGGAATTAACTATTAAATTAATTAATTCAACTTATATTTTTTGAATTTGGTAAAATATAAATCATTTTTTAATTAGGAATATCAAATATAGATTAGGGTGAATTTTTGGTATTTTTTTGAAAAACATCAATTTTTGATGAATAGTGAAACCACTAAGTAGTAGTTAAAAAACTACGTTTTCATTTAAATGTAACTTTACCGCTTTTGGGAATTGAATATAAAAAATATGAAATAAATAATTGTCATTATGATGTAAAAGTTGGTTCAATGGGATTAAAATATTTTCTGGTGAATAGTAACTTTTAAGTTCTATTAATCGCGATTAAAGGTAATTAGTGTAGTTTAAGGTAAATATAATGTTATAAAAATATGAAATTACCATTACACTTGTCCTACCCTTATTGGATGAGTCATGTACGACCAAGAAAATCAATGGGTCAACTTGGGGACCCCATGGAGCCACTTGGGTAAGAAAATGATATTAATAACTTTTTATTTAAAGTTAAAATATAAATGCCACAAACATGTATTGTTTTACTAAAACAATTTTTAGAAGGGGTTATACAAGTCATATTTTTTACTATAAATATTAATTATAAAGATAAAAATATTTCCTAAAGAATGGTATTTTTTTAAAATTTTTTGAAATTAAAAAAATAAATTTATTTATGACATCATGATGATGCAGCGATTACCTCATTAATTAACGATTTAAATAAAATGAAAATATATTGTAAAATATAAGGACTAAACTTGTCAAAAACCTATTGTATGAGTATATTTAGAGTCCTTATCACCTTATCCCTTAAATATATAATTTGGGGATTTTTGAAATATGAAAATAACTTCATAATAATGTAACATTTCATGACTATCCATGAGTGCCCTTCCTCTCCTCTTATAAAAGGCCCCCACCTATTACACCTTATTCACACCATCAAATACATTTTTCTCGGCCAAACTCTGCCCAAATACTCTCTCAACTTCCCTCTCTTACTTTTAGAAGCCTCACATTGGACAGAAGTCTTCCGATGAATGCATTTGGCTCAATTTCAAAAGGGTTACCAGATTTTAAGGTAATGTATTCTCTTATGTTCTTTTGTATTATTTTGCTTCTCCAACCCCTTAAACTATTTCTATTCCATTATTTTGTAACAAAAAAAGTATCTTAAATATACCAGGATTATTTTAATATAATTAGTTTATTTACACTTACACACACCTTCGTCTAATGGTTAAATAACATACTGTTTCTGTTGGTGGCGAATTACTGCCTCACGAAACGATGATTGTTAAATCATCTTTTAACACCTTTCATGGTGGCCATTAAGATGTCACTATAATTATTTATGATATATATTATGTTTATTTTTTCCTTATGATTCTGTATTTTTCATTTATTGCATGCCATTATGATTTCCATTACGGGTAAATGTGATAATTTCATTTTAGGAAGTGCGAACTACTGCCCCCTCAAAGTGATTTGAATCGTTAATGCCATATATGGGACATGTAAATGATGGATTAAATGATATTATATATGATATTATACTGGAATTATAATACACCTTTATATCATTATGATTTCATTCCATTAAATACGAAATATAAATTAAAGTAGCGTTCATGAGTACGTATGGCTTACCGTCTCCACGAACGGTGCATTTCGTTTCTTACCTCTAAATGTTATGTAATATTATAAATTCATATATATACAGGATATATATGATATATATGATATCTAGATCATGAATATAATTCTAGATAGAATGTATATTTTACTACATGAACAACTTGTAATTATAAGAAGTTTATTTTTGACTCAAGTACCAAATATCGACAAAACAACTATTATTAACTTAAATAATTAAATAATGTTCATAACATGGTAATAAGTGATATAAAAGGAATAATGAACTTGAAAAAGTTTCCTAAGAAATTAGAAATTAACTCCAATTTATTATTCAGGAGGCTAAAGAATGTTCAAATCAAATCAGACACGAGGTAAGGGACTTTTTATTAATCTCTTTTCATTGAGGCATATTTTGTTTTATACAGAACTGTTTTTTATACGGTGTATAAAACCCCTTTTAATTTTACTTTTATTCAAAATTAATCTTTTATACGAAGCGTTTTTACTAAATGACAAAAGGAATTTTTTTTTGTACGTATACGGCGACAATGACTTCTCTGCTGCCGTGACCATTATTAGAGTTTCGGCTTCCTCTACTAGCCATAACTTTTTTTAAATGAAAAATAAATATCATGTTTTACTTTTCCTTTATTTTTGTATTGAAAATGGTTTCGATAATTTTTTTATTATATTAATTTTTTGTATTTATATCTTGTGATTGAAATATGGAAATGGTTTGTTTCATTTATGCATGTTTTATGAGATATAATTATGTAATGGTTTATGATATGTTTAAACCTTTTCATATAAGGAATGCATTGGACTTAATATATGATGGGTGGAGCATGCTATACATCCTCGATGCATCGACAGTTCTCATGAGATAAACTAGTGACTTGGAACGAGGCCTTGACAAAATATTATTTTTAGTCATGGCTCGAGGCCTTGGCTATGTGGTTATGATATTCTAGCATTATGCATTCCATCATTATGAAAGTGGTTATTGATATTGCATGTGATTATTCGACCCGTATAATATCAATGTGACAAGTAAATGGATTTGTTTTATTTTATCTTTTCCATATTATGTTGAACTTCAAGTCTAAAAGGCTTTTGTTTTAGTTATACATTGCCTTAAATGTTTATGTTTATTTATGAAAGCTTCTCCTATATTGTTCTCCTTACTGAGAATTTGAGCTCACCCCTTTCTATGTTTTATTTTTCCTAGGATGTGAAGAAATATTTTATTACTGACCTATAGGGATAGTCTGAAAGGGATATGAGTGTGGAATATGGAGACTATGTTATTTTAGGTTTTCACTTTATGATGTAATGAAACATTTATGAATGTATCTAGTGTATCCAAGGCTACTAAACTAATCGGTCTTTCGAGACTTGATATTTTGTGATCATGAAAATGTTACGTGATAATGAATTGACTCTGGGTAACTTGGGTCAGGGCATTACAGTTGGTATCAGAGGCAGTTTAATACTAAACTTGGAAGCTATATTTAGATAAACTCTGATTAGAACACATAGCCCTAAGAATGACTTTGAAAATTAGTATAGAGGAACTTCCCTGAATTTTGGAATTATAGAGAATTTGTGAGTTTTATGAGAAATACATCCCTGTCTGGATTCGAGCAGTTAGAGGCGGCTCTGGCACAGATGTACCTAGGGGTAAAACCCGAAAACACCGATTTGAGCTAGACTCGAACGGGAACTGGTGAATGACAACGGTTCTTTCTGAACTCTTGGTTACGACACTCTCATGGTATATGCTTAGGATAATTCTATTTTTCTTTAAAACCCATTATGAAGGGTTTATGAGTATATACTTCCTCAAAGAAAACATTTCTTTTATATGATTATGGATTATATCCATAAATAGTTCAATTTATGTTAAGTGTTTTACAAGTATAGAATTATGTATTTCGATTCATAAACTAATCTAGTTTATGACATTGTTTAGAAATGGAGCCTAGTAGAAGGAATGGAAACTGTGTCAATGCATGCACTCTCTGTAGGGATTTCCCTCCTGCTCAAGATAATTATAATGGAGCTGGTGATACAACTGGTGTTGATCATCTTATCACCATACAGAGACAACTCACTCAGGTTATGAATAATAATCGTACTCGTATGAAGAACCCTGATCCACAACGTAGAGGATCAATGTTAGACGGCTTCATGAGGAAACAACCACAAACATTCAATGTGAGTAAAAATACCTTAGTAGCTGAGCAATGGATAAATTCCATAGAGAAAATATTTCATGCCTTGGGGAGTACTGAAAGGTAAAATGTCACGACCCGACCCTACCCGGGCTCGAGCCTCAACTACCCCAATCCCGCCTCCATAGGCCAGGGGCTGGCGACCAGTGCCGAAGGCACAACAACTCGGGGAGGCCTTTGCCTAAGTACCTGTACACACACACACACGCATCATACTCAATGCCAAAGTGCACAGTAAAAAGAAAAGAAAAGTACCAACTGCTATAAATAAACCAAAAATGTGCATCGACCTCTAAAAAGTACAATGTAATAGCTAAAAGGAAAAGGGAAAAACATGCGCCCATCCAGAAAAGGTGCCACAACCCGGAAACAGGTAAACAAAAAGAAACAGCTGAAAAGATTCCCACCTAGAACCCAGCTACAACCACCGCACGCGGTCCAAGCTCTCAAGCTCCTATGCTCCACTGAAGTCACGCTCTGCCTGTCCGTCGTCTGCAAGGGCACACCAAGTGCAGGAAAAGCCCAAGAAGGGGTAAGTATAAAAATACTTAGTAGGATACCCCGAAGGCTCGAGTGAGCAACAAATGAGGTACTGAAGGATGAGAAGTAGAGCGAATAGGGAAAAGTAAAGGAGTACACCGAAATTTAAGTAAAGAGTACATCTCAACCCAACAAGAGAAAGGTAGAAGACTCGTCCTTACACAAGGAGCTAGGAACAGTGAGAAGTTGATCTTCTCATCGAGCTTTCGCAGCCTATAGTAGAAGATTAGACTCATCCAACCATGAGAAGATAGATGTGGAAAGCACGTGGCATACTCCACACGTCTTCACCTCTCTTAGAAGGAGAGAAACCAAACCCAAGGAGTGGGTACCGGGACATGGTATATATAAATCCATATGCTCTATCAAGAAGCTCGAACAAGACCGTAAGGGGATCTACATCCCATAGATCAGCCCAAGAAAATGAGTAGCCAACAGTCCCATAAGTAAACTCCATTGATACCCATCATCCTGCACGTCTGCACCGAACTACATGTCAAGGGCTTAAACCACCACACCTCGACACTATCTGCTTTGGGCGGCACTGACTTGCCCGCACGGTTTTAGGTCGCGTCACAAGGACGCGTCTCAGTGGGTGAAAAGCTCCTCTTACTTGAGAGTTCTGTGGGAACGTCAACCACAACTTGTCACTACCCCGAAGTCGAGAGGTCTGCTCAAAGTCGATAGGCGACCCCCTGCCCAGCCCCGCTGGAGGGTCCCTAGAAGTCAACGGGTTCCCACTAAAGGGTGACCCAGAAATTTGATGAGTGACACACTACCTAGTCCTGTAAAAGGGTATTACATTGGAGGGTGACCCGTCTAAAGTCTGAGATGGGACCACTGCCCATCCCAACTATAGGTAACCCGGCATCGGGGGCCACTTCCCAGCCCACCTGGATGTAAGCCCGACATCAGGGACCACTGACCAGCCCAGTTGGAGGTAAGGCCAGCATCGGGGACAACTGCCCAGCCCAGATGGAAGTATGTCCGGCATCGAGGACCCCTGCCCAGCCCCGTAGGAGGTAATCCCGACACTGATCCGGTCATCCCTTTTGGATGGTACTTCTCGGTGAACATTGTTGTACTGGCCATCCTTGCTGGATGGTAACCCACTGGCGAGCCCTGCTTGAAACAACCTCAGCCCTGCTGGAAACAACCTTAGCCCTGCTGGTAACAACCTCATCCCTGTTGGAAACAACCTCAGCCATGCTGGTAACAACCTCATCCCTGCTGGTAACAACCTCAGCCCCGCTGGAAACAACCTCAGCCCTGCTGGTAACAACATCAGCCCTGCTAGTAACAACCTCAGCCCCACTGGAAGAAACCTCAGCCCTGCTGGTAACAACCTCAGCCCCGCTGGTAACAACCTTAGCCCTGTTGGAAACAACCTCAGCCCTGCTGGTAACAACCTCCTGGGTAGTGGTTCAGTGCCCACATAAAGTGTCGGTCAGACCAAATCCACAAGAACTCTATCAGGGGTCACGAAAGAACCGGAGAAACTCCCCAGGCCTCACAAGGCGATCCCGCATTAATCCACTGAGTCACTGTCGAAGCGGACTGAGACAACTCATCCCAAAAAGTGTGGAAACCATCCACACTATATGATCACACGTAGTTGTAAATTGTGCCATAGTCCGGTGGAAGGGCACCGTACTGAAATCACTCATAGCTGAAGGAACATAGAAACAAACCATCTCAGTCGGCCAAACCATCGAGAAGAGGACCAGGGGAAAACACAACCCTGCTAGTCAACAAACGAGAACAAAGGGACCCTCTAAGTCACGAGAGGTCAAAATTATGCAAAGCTAATCATGACACGCACGTGGGGCCCACACAACGTGTTGCGCCTAGTCAACCCCAACCGAGCGCACAAACGTTCTATGGTACAAACAACCACACGTACCTCCAAGCGCTCCCGTATACTCCCGGAGTATACCTCGTAAAAGTCCAAAGGCTATCGTGCACACGACACCCAGCGTCAATGTAGATGTGTGACATAACAACTCCACCCTCAAAGGACCAGGTAGGTCCAACCACATATTTTGAATCATTTATATCACTCTCCCAAGAGTGTGCGATCACATTCCAAGGGTCCGCTACAAACAAGGTAGAACGTACCACTACTATAGCACCTTTCATGATCCACATTTAATAAGATTGTGAAATATGCTCCACATAGTCAAACAGATCGTACCGTTATAATCCTCGCGAAAAAACACGCGAGATCGACTACTTACTTGCCTTAAACGGATACCCGACGGAAAAGTCACCATCACCGCCTCACGCCCGAATGGCGTCCCGTGATCCCGAGCCTCGGCCCTGAAAATAGTCCGGCGCATCGCACCATTGCGATCCCCTCGGGAAAAAACGTCAAAAGAACTAGTGCAATGGATATCCAGGGAAAAAGGTGTATTTCAGCACACCGCACACGAGCGGTGCTTCGTGGGACCCACATCCTGGTCATGAAAGACAATGAACGGATTGCACCGGTGTGATCCTCTCAAAAAAGCACACAATATGGACTAATCAGTTGTCCAAAACGGACACCCAGTGATAAAGTTGGTAATCACTGTCAACTCCCGAAACGGCCCTCACAGGGCCTACACCATCTTGCTGAATTAGAGCAGGCAAATTGAACCATTGCAATCCCCTCAGAAAAACATCCCGAAACGACTGGTCGCATGCCCCGAACGGACATCTGATGAGAAAGTCGCTAAACGCTACCCGCAGCTCAAAAGATGGGCTGTGGGGCCCATGCCTCAACTATGACTTCAACGCCCAAAACCACCCTAGAATTCTTTTCCCCGACGTCAGGGTCCCAACACCGCTGGCGGCGCTTGAAACGGATGTCGGACTCATCCGCACCGTCCAAAACAAGATTCCTGGATAAACGCCCGTCCACTTAACAGTCATGTCATGCCCCCAAGCCCCTCATTTCGGGAATCAAAATTCCCCAATATCAACTCAAAATATTCCTCTCATTCTGAGGCACACGACGCCACATAAGGTTCGTGAAACCGACTACCAGTTTATGATTTATCTAAAAATAACAATAATAATAATAATAATGTTATTATTATTTTAAACTTATATTTTATTTCCAATTTCCCCTTTTTTTCAAACCCGCAGCCCCCTTTTTTTCCTTCCTTCTTTCCTTTTTTTTCTCTGTCTCCTGAGTCCAGCCGACCAGAGGGCCAGGTATCCTACGTCGCACACACCCAGTTGGCACCGCCAACGACCCCCATGACCATGTGCTCGCTGGCACCGCTGCTCCCTGCTCGCGCCGACGACCCCGAACCCAGCCACCCCTGCCGCTCACTCGCGCTATAGACCGCCGCCCCGCTTGCCACGACCTCGCCTGGCCTCTGCCACCTTCGACCGGCCGACACCACCCGCTACCGAGCCACCGCTCTGAGCCGCCTCCAACGCCCGATTTCTGCCACAATGAACCGGCCAGAAACCTCCTTCAACACCCGATATTCGACAATCTACCGCGGTTCACTCGGAACACGGATTTTGAATCATTAAACAGTGATGGAAAGCTCGTAAATTATACTACGCACCTAGGGGATTTTCTTGAAAATAAACCAGTAATTTTATGGTGCGATTCGAGCTCCAAGTAGGGGTTTTGAAATTATAAACAAAATGATAAACTCCCACCGAAAACCCGCAATTTTCGGCAGACAGTTGCGGTTAGCTCGAGACTCGGATTTCGAATCCCAAAATTGCAATGGGGAGTAATAAATTTGAACTAGGAAGTTATGGGATTTTAAGTGATTTTGTCAGGGTTCCAATGCCATAAAAAGTAAACGAATGGTTGCGGGAATTGAAACAAAGAGGACAAGATCCTACCTCGCGGGACTTCGTCCGAAGCTTCATGACGATCCGCCGGCCACCACGCCATGCCGAAGGGGAGGAGGAGAAGAAGAGATTCTACTCCTTGGTTGAGTACTTCTTCCAGGGTAAAGGGGAAGGAGAGGGGTGGGGTTAGGGTTTAAATATGGAATAAATTATTTAATATTTAATTAATTTAACCCCCAATTTATCCCGCGCCCAAAACTCTCCACAGGGTCGAGGTTGAGCCTCCCCTAGGGTAAACACCACCTCCTAATCACAACGGAGGTCTCAAAATTTTAATCCAAGACCCTGTTCAATAGTTATTAATCTTAGCGCCTGAGGCCGCAAAATTACAAAAACGCCCCTGGGGACATTTTCCACAAATGGGCCGCGCCCAGAAAACATACACCCCTCCTAGGGTAAATGGGACACTTTGGACTGAACAGTACCCTTGGTTTTCCAATCCAAGCCACCTTTTAAGAGATACTTGTGTTTCAACATTAAAGGAATTAATTAATTAATTAATTTATCCGTTTAACGTTCTGAAAGCGAGCGAGGGTCTAAACGTCCCGCACCGACTTGTTTTATGTCGTTTCTAGGGTAAACACCCCATTCCGGTCCCATTCGTACACTCGAATCCCTGATTCAGATCATCATTTAGTAGTTATCGCATTTATTTGGCGTTTCTAGTGTGAACTCACTGAAAATTTAATTCTGGCCACTCCGAGGCTCAGAATTGCATTCCGTCTGAAGGCGCTGCTCTGGAATAACATCAAGAATATTCCAAAGTCCTTCGCAGAAGAAACCGGGTTCTTACTTCATTACCTCCTTCAAGATTTTCATCCCCGAAAAGCAAAACTACTGAGCAACACATGGTATTAAGCCCACACCTGGCTTTCCCATACCCAGAAGAACCCTCGCACAGTTCTGCGCCACCGCACACAAACCAAAGGATTGATCCATTCACGTGAGGTCGGCCCTTGCTAATTTCGTGCATAGGAACACGCACACTTCTTCTCAGGTGAGTCACGTGGGAGACGTCACGCACCCAAACAAGCCTTTTTGGGTTCGAGAAAGGCGGTAGGGAACCTCTCCATCCCTCTTCACGGTCTCAATTGGTCCGAAGGACCTCGGGGGTAGCTCACCTCCCCAATCGAACCCTTACGTCTCACGCTGTGACTGGAATCACCGCCTGCACCTAGAACAAGGCCCGGTTATTCCCACCTTCAGAATATCCATATGGTGAAACACCCAAGGATATCTGGTCACACAAGATTTCACAGTCGATGTCTCGCATCCAAGACTCTCTTACACGCTCGGAGAGCGAAGGAGTCAACACCACTGACTAAAGAAAAAAAGGTCCTATGCCTTTTTTTTATACCAACACAGGGTTACACCGACGCCCCGCGCCACCCTGGTAACACCTCAAGAAAGGACAAAGGAGGAAATATTTCCACACACATAGTCTAACAATTCTGACGCAAGAAGTAGAAGAGCTGTAGAGTGTACCTATTATCACCTCATGCTCTGCAGGATCGTAGAAAATCAAAGCTCACATCTGTCTGGGGTCCCAAAAGTCAGCTCATAGAGTCTGACGTGGACCACCTAGTGGTGATGGGAAGACCTCGTAAGGTCATCTCCCACTACTAGCTCTTCCCGCTCCTCTGCTAGCACCACCTCTCTAGGTTCTACTCCGATCATGGCGCTCCCTCCATCGTGGTGGTGCACCTGCCGCCACCACCAACTCTAGAATTTGATAGGAAGCACTCTGTCACCAGTGTCTGCTCTAGCACCCCAGCATATGTGGAAATTCCCAAGGGTACTATGATAGCACGAATCTCTCGGAAGAGACCATGCTCAAACTTCCGTGCTCGAGTGTTGTCTTCATGGACCATGTCCGGGTAAAAGCATGCATTGTCTGCAAAACTAGCCGCATACTCGGCCACTGTCATCCCTCCATGCTGAAACTGCAGGAGCTCTTGAATCCGAACAGAGAGCAAGTAGGAGGGAAAAATTCCTCATGGAACAACAACTAAAAGTCTCCCCCCAAAAGCGACGACTCGTCATGAAGCTGAGTCACCAGACTCCACCAACGCCAAGTTGCTCCACGAAAAAGGTTGGCTGCCAAGGCCACTCCCTGATATGTTGGCGTCTTCACAAACTTGAAAAATCGAACCACTGACTCTAGCCAAACCTCTTCTACCTGAGGGTCTGGCTCACCACTGAACCTCAGCAGTCTATACTGCTGGAACTCACGGAGCGCGCTCAACTTGTGCTCAAGCTCAGCCTGCTCTGTTGAAACTGCCTGCTGCTCAACAGGTGGGGGTGCTGCTACCGGCCCACCCGGAGAAAGGGGCTCGCATGATGAGTACTGGACTGTGGCCTTGTAGCTCACAAGGTCGTCGTCACGAACCAAATCTGGTATCCTGGCTGGCTGTCTTCGCGGAGACATCCTGAATATTATCAAGGAGTGTCACGGTCAGATGAGCATATATGTATATACCAATGACAACAATGATGGGGAGATGACTCAATAAGGACAGTCAAAGACTCAATCTTATGTGATGCACAAACAAATTTTCCCTTCAACAAGTGTCTCAGCATTCCAAGTCGACAAGTGGGTTATCAAGGTCCTGGTGAATGGATACGTCAGCCGCCGCACCATCACTGGACTCCCTTTCCTGAGAGCCACTCTCGAGACACGTTAACACTGTTGCCCTAAATCCCAACCAATTGCTCTTTTATTTTAAAGACATCTGAATAGCTTCCGAAGGAATGAACCAGCTCTGATACAACTTTTGTCACGACCCGACCCTACCCTGGGCTCGAGCCGCAACTACCCCAAGCCGGCCTCCGTAGGCCAGGGGCTGGCGACCAATGCCGAAGTCACAACAACTCAGGGAGGCCTTTTCTTATGTACCTGTACACACACACACACACACGCAGCACACTCAATGAAAAAGTTCAGAGTAAAAAAGAAATGAAAAGTACCAACTGCTATAAACAAATCACAAATGTGCATCGACCTCTAAACAGTACAAAGTAATAGCTGAAAGGAAAAGGGAAAAACACATGCCCATCCAGAAAAGGGGCCACAACCCGGAAACAGGTAAATAAAAAGAAATAGCTGACGAGTATCCCACCTGGAACTTGGCTACAACCACCGCATGCGGTCCAAGCTCCCAACATCCTATGCTCCACTGAAGTCACGATCCACCTGTCCGTCATCTGCAAGGGCACACCAAGTGTGGGCAAAGCCCAAGCAGGGGTGAGTATAAAAATACTCAGTAGGATACCCCGAAGGCTCGAGGGAGCAACAAAGGAGGTACCAATGGTTGAGCAGTAGAGTGAACAGTGAAAAGTAAAGGAGTAAACTGAAAGTGAAGTAAAGAGTACAGCTTAACCCAACAAGAGAAAGGTAGAAGACTCATCCTTACACAAGGAGCTAGGAATGGTGAGAAGATGAAATTCTCATCGAGATTTTTCTGCCTATAGCAGGAGAGTAGACTCATCCAACCACGAGAAACTAGGCGCAGAAAGCACGTGGCATACCCTGCGCGTCTTCGCCTCTCTTGGAAGGAGAGTAACCAAACCCAAGGAGTGGGTACCGAGACATGGTATATATAAATCCATATGCTCTGTCAAGAAGCCTGAACAAGACCATAAGGGGATCTCCATCCCATAGCTCAGCCCATGAAAACGAGCACCCAACAGTCCCAGAAGTAAACTCCATCGATGCCCAGCATCCCGCACGTCTGCCCCGAACTACAAGTCAAGGGCTTAAACCACCACACCTCAACACTATCCTCTTTGGGCGGCACTAACGTGCCTGCACGGTTTTGGGGTCACGTCACAAGGGCACGTCTCGGTGGGTGAAAAGTTCCTCGTACTTGAGAGTTCTGGGGGAACGTCAACCACAACTCGTCACTGCCCCGCAGTTGAGTGGTATGCTCAATGTCGACAGGCGACCCCTGCCCAGCCCTGCTGGAGGTTCTGTGGAAGTCAACGGGTTCCCACTACAGTGTGACCCGAAAAGTCGACGGGTGCCACAATGCCCAGTCCCGTAACAGGGTAATCCACTAGAGGGAGACCCGGCTAAAGTCAGTGACGGGACCACTGCCCAGCCCAGCTGGAGGTAACCCGGCATCGGGGACCATTGCCCAGCCCATCTGGAGGTAAGCCCGGCATCGGGGACCACTGCCCAGCACAGTTGGAGGTAAGCCCAGCATCGGGGACCACTTCCCAGCCCATATGGAGGTAAGCCTGACATCGGGGACCACTACCCATCCCCGCTGGAGGTAAGCCCGACACTGCTCTGGCCATCCCTATTGGATGGTACTTCTCAGTGAACACCGTTGTACTGGCCATCCCTACTAGTTGGTAACCCACTGGCAAGCCTTGCTCGAAACAACCTCAGCCCTGCTGGAAACAACCTCATCCCTACTGGTACCAACCTCAGCCCTGTTGGAAACAACCTCAGCCATGCTGGTGACAACCTCATCCCTGCTGGTAACAACCCCAGGCTAGCTGGAAACAACCTCAGCCCTGCTGGTAACAACCTCAGCACTGCTGGTAACAACCTCAGCCCCGTTGGAAACAACCTCAGCCCTGCTGGTAACAACCTCATCCCTACTGGTTACAACCTCAGCCTTGCTGAAAACAACCTCCTGGGTAGAGGTTCGGTGCCCGTGTAAAGTGTTGGTCACACCGAATCCACAAGAACTATAGCAGGGTCATGAAAGAATGGGAGAAACTCCCCAGGCCTCACAAGGAAATCCCGCTCCAATCTGCTGAGTCACTGTCGAAACGGATCGAGACAACTCATCCCAGAAAGTGGGGAAAACATCCACACTATACGATCACCCGTAGTCGTAAAAGGTGATGTAGTTCGGTGGAAGGGCACGGTACTGAAATCCCTCAGAGCTGAAGGAACAGAGAAACAAACCATCTCTATCGGCCAAACCATTGAGAAGAGGACCAGTGGAAAACTCAACCCTGATGGTCAACAAACGAGAACAAAGGGACCCTCTACATCACGATAGGACAAAAGTACGCAATGTAGATCATGACATGCACGTGGGTCCCACATGACATGTGGCCCCAAGTCAACCCCAACAGAGTGCACAAACGTTCTCAGGTAAAAACAACCACACGTACCTCCAAGCGCTCCCTTATACTCCCAGTTTTTACCTCGTTCTAGTCTAAAGGCTATCGTGCACACGACACCCAGCATCAACGCGAAGGCGTGACATAACAACTCCAACCTCAAAGGCCCAGGCATGACCAAACACATCTTGTGAATCATTTATATCACTCTCCCAAGAGTGCGCGATCACATGCCAAAGGTCTACTACAAACAAGGTAGGACGTACAACCACCAGAGCTCCTTTCATGCTATACATTTAATAATATTACGCAAGATGCCCCGCATAGTCAAATGGATCATACCATTGTAATCCTCGCAGAAAAACACGCGAGTTCGACTACCTACTCGCCTCAAATGGATACCCGACAGAAAAGTCACCATCACCACCTCACGCCTGAACGACATCCTGTGATCTCGAGCCTTGGCCCCGAAAACAGTCGGGCGCATCGCACCATTGTGATCACCTCGGGAAACACGTCAAAAGCACTACTCACGTGAGTGCAACGGATATCCGGAAAAAAGGTTCATTTCAGCACACCGCACATGAGCGGTACTTCGTGGGACCCTCATCCCAGTCCCAAAACACAATGAACCGATCTCACCATTGAGATCCTCTCGAAAAAGCGCACAAGATTGATTAATCACTTGTCCAAAATGGACACCCGGTGATAATGCTGGAAATCACCATCAACTCCCGAAACGGCCCTTGCAGGCCCCGCACCATCATGCTAAATTTGAGCGGGCGGATTGCACCATTGCAATCCCCTTGGAAAAACATACAGAAACGACTACTCTCATGCCCCGAATGGACGTCCGATGAGAAAGTCACTAAACGTTGCACACAACTCAAAAGACGTGCCTTGGGGCCCACGCCTCAACTCTGACTTCAACGCCCGACACCACCATGGAAATATTCGCCCTGGTGCCAGGGTCCCAATGCCATTGACGGCACATTAAATGGACATCGGACGCGTCCGTGCTGTCCAAAACAAAATTCCTGGATAATCGCTCGTCCACAAAACGTTAATGCCGCGCCCCCGAGCCCCTCATTTTGGCAATTAAAATTCCCCGAAATCATTTCAAAATATTCCTCTCATTCTGAGGCATGCGCCGCCGCAGACAGAATGTGAAACCAACTTCCGGAGTATGATTTATCTAAAAATAACAATAATAATAATATTATTATTATTATTTTAAACTTATATTTTATTTTTAATTTCTTTTTTTTCAAACCCGTGACCCCTTTTTTCCATCCTTCTTTCTTTTTTTTTCTCTATCTCCTGAGTCCACCCGACCAGAGGGCTGGGTCTCCTGCGTCACGCGCCCCCAGCTGGCACCGCCGAAGACCCCCGTGACCCGGTGCTCACCGGCACCGCTGCTCCCTGCTCGCGCCGAAGGCCCCGACCCCGGCCACCCCGGCCACTCGCTCTCACTACCGACCACTGCCCAGCTCGCCGCGCGCTCGCCTGGTCTCCACCCCCTTTGACCGGACGACCCCACCCACTGCTGAGCCACCGCTCCAAGCCGCCTCCGACGCCTGGGTTCTTCCACCGTGAACCGGCCAGAAACCTCCTTCAACACCCGGTATTCGACAATCGACTTCGGTTCGCTCGGAACTCGGATTTTGAATCCGTAAACACCGATGGAAAGCTCATAAATTATACTACGCACCTAGGGGATTTTATTGAATATCAACCAGCAATGCGAAGGTTCTATTAGAGCTCAATGTATGGGTTTTGAAATTATAAACAAAACGATGAACTCCCATCAATAACCCGCAATTTTCGGCGGACGTTTGCTGTTAGATCGGGACTGGGATTTCGAATCTGAAAATTGCAACGGGAAGTAAAAAATACGAACTAGGTAGATATGGGATTTTCAAGGGATTTGTTCAGGGTTCCAATGCCATAAAATGTAAACGAACAGTTGTAGGAATTGAAACAAAGAGGACAAGATCCTATCTCGCGGGGCTTCTCCTGAAGCTTTACGATGATCCGCCAGCCGCCACGCCTTGCCGGAGGGGAGGAGGAGAGGAGGAGCTTCTCCTCCTTGGTTGAGCGCTTCTTCCAGGGGAAAGGGGAAGGAGAGGGGTGGGGTTAGGGTTTAACTAAGGAATAAATTAATTATAATTTAATTAATTTAACCGCGAATTTATCTCATGCCCGAAACTCTCGACAGGCTCGAGGTTGAGCCTCCCCTAGGTTGAACACCACCTCCCTAGCGCTTGAGACCGCCAAAATATGAAAACTCCCCTGGGGACATTTTTCACAGAAGGGCCGCACCCACAAAACTTACACCCCTCCTAGGGTAAACGGTACACTCTGGACTCAACGGTTCCCATGGTTTTACAATCTGAGCCACCGTTTAAGAGATACTTGCGTTTCAACATTAAAAAAATAAATAAATTAATTAATTTATCCGTTTAACGTTCCGAAAGTGAGAGAGGGGTCCAAACATCCCACGTCGACATGTTTTATGTCTTTCCTAGGGTAAACACCGCATTTCGGACGCATCCGTATACTCAGATCGCTGATCCGGATCACCGTTTTGGAGTTATCGAATTTATTTGGCGTTTCTAGTGTGAATGCACTGAAAATTTAATTCCGGCCACTCTGGGGCTCGGAATCGCTCGCCGTTTGAAGGCGATGCTCTGGAATAACATCAAGAATAATCTAAAGTCCATCGCAGAAAAAACCAGGTTCTTATAGAAAAGGTTATCGTGCCAGTTTACCACCTCACTGGAGATGCTGATCAATGGTGGTCATTGATTCAAAATACAAAGGAAGATAAAGAATTATCAAGTATGGAATGGAGAGAGTTCAATGTGATTTTCTTCGAAATATACATTCCTCGTGACCATCGAGTGGATATAGAAAGGCAATTTCTGAGTCTGAGGGAAAAGGAGGATAAGAATGTCACAGAGTATGAGTCTAACATTACAAGGTCAGCGAGCCATACTGCAGATTATATATGTAACCCAAGAAGTAAGATTGATCGTTTGTTTGATGGGATAAAACGATTTATCCGTAGATCTTTTGTATGAAAATATTTCCAACGTATGAAGATATAGTCTCATGTTTTCTCAAGGCAGAAAAGGAGTTCTCTAAATCTTAAGAAAATAAAGTAAAGTAAGAGAAGTAGAGAATGGTAGAATACAAGACAGATAAAGGGAAAAAGGGAAAGAAGGATTTTCTATTATGCGATAATTTTGGGAAGAATCACCCTGGTACTTGCCAAAAAGGAATGAGAGTTTGTTATAAATGTTGATAAAAAGGTCACCAGGCTGGTGATTGCAAGGGAAAGAAAGAGGCTGCCAATATTGAATGCTATAATTGTAGAGAAATGGGGAGTTATGCAAATGAATGTCCTAAATGTCAGGGAAACATACCGAATAAGTGGCCAAGGGATTGAGGCCAATCTGATGTTGTTACTATAGTTGAAGTGGAATAATTAATGTATTGGTGCTTTTGGACTCAAGGATTATATTCTGGTTATAAGAATAATGTGATATATATAAGTGTTGTACTAAAATACTTATTGTCCACTTTAAGGTTTTAATATGACTAAGGTAATCATATTTCCAGTATGTGACAATAATATAATCTTTACTTTGTTTAAGGAATCTGATGTCACAATTACTTTTAGAATTAAGAGCCCTTTTAGAGAGAGTCTGGACAGAGGTATTTTGGATAGCTATAAGGGTTGTAATGGATTATGTTGATCTTTTAATAGTATTATTTAAGGTTAAAATATTTCCTATGATTATTTTTTGAATATTAAAATACCATGGTTTTAGGAAAAGTACAACCTGTAGGTTGGGGGATAACCCGTCACATCAGAAAAACTAGACTATAAATATTCCTTATAAAGCCAAAAATATTTCCTACATAATTGTATTTTATTTATATATTTTATAAATTAAATAATTTATTTTATTTATGACACAATGATGATGTAGTAATTACCATATTAATGAATGATTAAAATAATTGATATTATAAATATCTAAATAAATGTATTTTGAGACTTTTTATGAATTTAAATAATTTTCTTGGTTAATATGAAATATTAGGGTTAGTAAGATGAATTGTTTTCAAATTAATAGTACTGTTATGAATTCATCAAAAAAAATACCAAATAGTGTCCAAATTGAGATAAAAGAATTTTTAAAACAAATACTATATTATTAATTGATATTCTATTCCTAAAAATCTATGGTTCGGAAAAAATACTTATATAATGATTTTTTATCATTAATGAACCACTTGGGGTTCTCTTGGAAGTATATAGTATGTTTATTAACCATATAACATAAAGACACAAAGAGACATGGTAAATTTCAAACTATTTAACTTAGAGTTAGATCTAAAAGGTAAGGTTAATATTGTGACCCAAACCTGTCTAAAACCTATTGGATGATTGGTTTATGACCTATACCTACCTTATCATTTAAATAATTCCATTTTTATCCATTAGAAACTGAAAAGGATTTTATTATAAAATAATATTTCTAGATATTCCTAAGGTGCCCCTCACCCCTCTTATAAAATGGACCACTCCCTTTTCTCTAATTCACCCCTTGAAAGCATTTTGGATCAGCCATACTCTGCGAAAATACACTCTCAACTATCCTCCCATCATCGTAGAGGCCTTCCTTTATTCCTAAAGCCAAACTATGGATCCCTTTTGATGAAATCAAAAAAGAAGAACCCAAAGAAGGGGTAAATATTTCATCACCTCTTTCAAGATCCTTTCTTCTTCCACTTACTCTTTATTTGTTTTTCCATTCTAAAATAACAAATACAGTATCTTATGTATAATATAATGTTATTATAAATATTTTATAACTAAATTCATTATTCTATCCATCCTTTTAATAACATGTCACCATATGTGTGTATGTACGGCTTACCGTCACCATGTCGTGGTGTAATTGTTATTTGATACATTATTATTTGGATGTGTATAATAATGATGTGTAATTGATGTAAATAATAAATATAACTTGTTAATGATTCTGTATATATGATATATCATCCAATTTTTTATTATTTTAATATCAAAATAATGATATTGTCGCTCGTACAGAGTACCGTCTCCACAAACGCGATGAGATTCATTCCCCATCGTATCCATTTAAGACTAATTTTCATTATATGATTAATTTTTTTTATGACTTAATATCAATCTGAATATGAATAAGATACATCCTATCCATAACAAACATAACTTACATATCAAAGCATATAAAGGAAAACAAATCAGTTAACACCAAAAATGACGATAATACTAAGATATTATTAACAGAGAAGTATTAAAAGATCATATATGATATCATATTAATGTATATGATTATTGTATAATTTAATAACAATTATTTTACTATTATAAAAAAGTTTAACCTACCATCTACCAATAAAAAGTACAAGGTAAAGGTTAATTTCACAATCTCTTCATTATTTAAGGTTGTTTATACGTAATTATCTACTATGACATCTTTATCATCCACATCCATGTTTCTTAAAAATGTATTTCAAAACAAATTACTATTTACTAAAAAATGGTTAAAGTGATTTATACCCATATTCCACCTTATATGTTTTTTAAATTAATCTTTTCTTCGTTTTCCAAATAAGGTACTTTATGACCTTTTCGAAAAAATTAATGTAAGAATGTTTTTTAACTTATATAGAGGGTGTGGATACTTTACTCCATTATAACATTGTCGAAGCTTCCCTTACAAGTTTATAAGAATATTTTAAAAATAAATTTATTCTTTATAATTATTTGACTCTTAAATTATTTTAAAATAGAAAAATATATTTCTAAAAAAGGTTTTGATTTCATTTATGTCAACATCGTTTGATGGATTTTATGCTCATTTGAAGTTGATTTACTATGGTACAACACATCCATATTGTATTTAAGGTTTTTTGATATGTTTGGATATGGATGTGAAATTTTTACATGATTCATGGTTTATGGATATAGTACTGACATTTCATATTCCAGTTTTAATATGAATGTTTATGATATGTTTTAACCTTTTCATGTGAGGAATTCGTTGGACTTAGTAAGTGATGGGTGGATCCTGCAATAGCTCCACGAAGCATCAGTAGGTCTGATGAGACAAACTAGTATCTTGGCATAAGGCCTTGACCAAAAATTATTTGTAGTTTTGTCACAATGCCTTGACTATGTGGTTTTGAATGTCTGGAATTCTACATTCCATCATTATGAAAGTGGATATTGATATTGCATGTGCTGTTGTAAACCCATTTCCAGGGTGTGGATCAAAAGTTTATTTATATAAATAGCTTGGTGGTAGGTGATCAAAAAGTGGAGAGGATTAAGAATCTACTAGAGACTGAACCTCTTGTTTACATAATTGTTCCAATCTTCAATTACTCTATTATGTTTTATCCACTAATTAAATTTTTTAAAGACAGAAAACTATTTTTACATTAACTCTGATAGTTAGTTTTGGTTAGTGTGTATTCTTTCTTAGTTAAGTAAACCTATTTTAAAAGTTGAATTAGTGATTACATTGATTAAAATGATGACTAATCAACCTTAGTGGGACTTGTTGAGCAATTAACAATTTATATCACTACTTCCTTAACTGACTGGGCCATTTCAAATGGGAGGATTTTTATCATAAGGTTTTTAACAGAAATTTTAATTGGAACTTAATTCACCCCCTTCTTGAGTTTCCACTCCGACCAACACTATGTATAGTTTTTGTTAATATATTTAGTCCCTTATAAAAAACATAATTTATTATGTAATAGTATACCATAATTATATAAAACATTTTTTATCTGATTTGTTATTGTATGTATAACAATATATAATATTTATTTAATGAGAAATACATAGTAAAATTATGTGGTGTTATAATAAATGTGATTAAATTCAATAAAATTGAATATGATTCATTAATTTATATAAATAAATTTAAAATAATAAAATAATAAAAACCAATAAATATCATGTTCTTTAGACGTATGAAAAATGAGACAACCATACAATATAATGTAAGAACCAAGTATTTGATAGTGTGTATTACACGCAACACCAAGCGCATAAGGTAATTTAATATTTTGGATACATTATAATATATTTTTTAATTTAAAATATATTCTATATATTTCAATGCATGTCGCACTGAGTTAAAGAGCATTACATGCAAGAGCAATAGTCCATTATTGCATTTGTTACACAGAATAGAGACCATCCTCAATATATTGCGCTATACGCAAAATCAAGTTTCACTAAATAACATTGTATTATATAAATATTATTATTTATTACAATATGATATAACAAAGATGTAATGTTAGAGGGTATAAATAGTATTAGATAAATTAAATTATGGTTCATACAAATATATAATTAATTAACAAGTTACAAATTAATTAGAAATGAATATAAGAAGCAGTAGAATATAAAGTGATTATTTTTATAAAAATTGTTTTTTATACTCAAAATTTTTTATTGCACAAATAGATGAAATTAATTACAAATTTTTAGTGATATTAATGTAATATATATATATATATATTATTCAACCTAATATTTTTGATATTCATCTATTAGGTTTGATGTGCATAAGGTATGAACAAATTATACTTTACACATAAAACCAATATTTTTATAAAGACAATTTTACCGCCTATTAATAGAGAACGAATTTTTAATAAGATTTTCGCCAAATTTATTTTTTCAATATTTCAAAATAAAAATCACCTTTGATAGATAATCATAATAATTAGTTTAGTGTGAATTTTTTATATTTGTCTAAAACATTTCATTTTTAATGACTAGTTAAGAAAACGGGATTTTAGTTCAAAACTAATTGTTTAGCTAACTTATTTATATAGTTAAATTTAATTTTGTTTTGTTTTAAAGTTTAATTAGATATTATTTTTATAAATTAATCCAATTTAGTTTATTATAATCAATATTAATTTGAAATTGACAATAAAAACATAGAAATGTTTTGGACATTTTTACTTTAAAAACTCGTGTTGTCATCCCGCTTACGAGATGAATTTTAAATTATTTTTTCCACTTATAATATTAGAATTTGGGAAAATAGAATAAATATTTTACATCAGTATAATTTATAACTTCTAATAATGTCAAATAAGTTTTTGAAAAAAAATATTAGTGAAAGTAATTAAAATTCATTTTAGTTAGTAAGGAAAAATTATGCTTAATGAATGACTAAACCTTTTACGTAAGGACTCAAATGACATATAAACATGCCGAAACCCATTGGTTGTCTTTAATTTATCCAAAATCCTTCCATTATTATGTTTTATTTAGGTTTTTTATGAATTTTATTAGGTATGAAAATGTGTGTATCGAACATGATTCTAAAAACTCCAAGTGAGTCATTTTCCTTCCCTATAAATGGACAAAGCCTTTTCTCATTCATCACACCTGTGAAACCTCTTCTCTAGAAACATGATCTTATGATATATCTTTACAATACACATCCCATAATTCATGAATCATCCCTTTGTGAAAATATCTTTCAAAGGAATCCTTTTGGTTAAAACCAAATTTTGTTACCCGATTAAGAGGTAAGGAGTTCTCTCCATCTTTCTAATTTTATTTTAAATATCCACCCTTCCAAATATCATTAATATGTAATTATATTGAAAAAGAAATTATCCTAAATATATTAGTATTTACTTATTTAAATTTTTATTCTTAAACATGTGCACACTTCCATCTAATGTGTAATGAATATATTGTTTCTCTATATGGTGAACTACTGCCTCCCAAAACGGTGATTGTTAATTTTTCCCTTAATACCTATCATCGTGGGCATTATGATGGAGGATCTATTTATATATAACATATATTATATTTATTATTTATTTATACATATTTAATCATTTTTTTGCCCACAACTTTAATACCATCAAGTTCACGTTAATACAACAACATTGTTTGAGATACTATGGACTACCGCCCCATCGAATCGTTGGGTTTAATTCACACTAAACATTGAACATATAAAGGATGGTTTTAATTAAAAATATATGACCTAAAAGCCTATATATTATATTCATGACATAATTACCTCTATGTAAATATACTATATATATATATCATTTTTTTGTTACTTTTCACACACTTAAAAAGTGACAATGTCGTTCGTGGATGTGTGAACTACCACCTCCTTGACATGATGTGATTACTTTTACTTGAAAATAATTATTTTTAAAAGTATGTATGATTATATAACATGTTATTTGTTATATAATGATCATTCTATAATTATATGGTGTTACATGACTTCTTTCCATAACGATTATGGAAAAATGGGAACGTTACTCATCCATACGTACGACCAACCCTCTCCATGATTGTAACGTTGATTCATTTTTTATAACCATATTTAATTATTGTTTTTAAAATTATAACTGATGTATAATGATGATAATTATTTCATGATTATTGTTTTGGATATATTATATAAATTCCCTCTTAGATCATAGTAGACCAACCAAAGTTGATTTTGACACATAAATCAAATTTGGTCAAAACACCCGACATAAAATTAATTGTTTAAGTAGTTGTATACCACATAATAATAAGTGAAATAAAAGTAATGAAAAACATGAAGACGTTTTTTATATAATTAAAAAATTAACATAAGTTTATTATACAGTATGTTAAATGATGTTCATCCAAAAGGAAACTCAAGGTAAGAGATTCTCATCTCACATCTACATCTATGAGATAAATGTCATTTTAACCACGTACAACTCTTGTGTGGTGTATCTACTGTTAGTTCGGATTAATAAAAATTAACATAATTGAGGGGGGTTGAATTGTGTGTTTTCAATGATCTTCACCAATTCTTTATTTTGTCACCCTTTTTGAATTATGCCGATATGAAGTGTTTTATTATTTGTGAAATATAAGCAGTAGATAAATAAAAATAAAGAACACATCAATTTAGATTGGTTCGGGGAACAAAAATCCACTAGTCCTTTCCACTGATTCACAATCTACGAGATTGATAAATTTGACTAGAAATTTCCTCTTATCACGGGACAAAAATCCAAAATTGAGCATAAGAAGTTGACACCTTTACAATAAGGATAAACAGATAATTCTGTTTCTTTTGAAAAGAACCAATTATCCATAGCTTAGCTTAAGAAGCTGACACTCCACCAAAATTGATTACAAGCAGATGATACTCCAATAAATCAAAAATTTAAAATTTAAGATTCAAATTGAACTTTATAGTTAGAGTTGCAGCAACTAACAGTAGATGGGCCTTCTTTTTCAGAAACAAATTCCTCAAGAAAGAATAATTATAAAGTGATCTTGGTTGCAAATGATCTGTAAATGAAATTAGCTATGAACACTAGAAAAAATCGTACACCAATACGAGGTAAAACACATATGCCTCCAAAGTGTATCCTCCTGTGAAGAAAAGAGAGTCGATAGATTATTGAAGAAGATCTGTAAAAATATCGTCACTAGAATGCAATCATATATGAAAATATGTGAAATGTAAAATCCCATTTTTTTAAAACAATACACTGTTAGAATATAGAGAGTAAATTTTTTTCTTTAGTATTATAGATCCAATAAAATCACTTGATATAATGAAGAAATTAAAATTCGAATTAGTCATGGTGGTAATAAATTCTTTTAAGAATATGAGTAATTTTATCCATTGAATATAATTATTTGAATCAATCATAACGAGATTTGAATCAATTTGATATTCTTCCAATACTGTTGCATGAAACACTGATAAAGTCTCAATTTTAAAACTCCACTGTTGACTTGAAATACATAGGATTGAACCCCATTGTGTGGGGTTCCTTTGTGTATCATAGGGTTCCTTATATATAATTTCATCTGTGCATAATGTAGGGATGATGATCAATATGTTCATCCTTTTCAGAATAAAATTCCTAACATAGAATTGATTAACCATACGTTTAATTTTCCCAAGAATAGGGTATGATCAATTATTCTAGATTCCAATGTACGGTTGATATTCCTTGCGTTTGATGATTCTGAACATAGTGTTGATATTCTATAAGTTCAATATCAAGCGTTGGGAATCCACTTCATATGAAAACTATTTAGCGTGGCATGGGGATTATGATTCATACATTTAATTACTGAATATAGGGTTTTAATATTGTTTCCATAACACATCCAGTATCCCAGATTCCATAAAAAAACTATAAATAAAAACATGATATATTTTCCTGAAACATTCTTAATGTAACTTCAATAGAAAACAAACAAGGTTATTTTTTATCATTAAAATTATCATATAGAACAGAGTATTATTTATACAACACATTCTCAACAATCTCCCCCTTTATTATTATCACAAAACCTATTAAATAACTAACATAATATATAGGATTTGTAAACACATTTAATGAAAATATTATAGTATTAAAATCATTAGTATTTCACATAACTATTTTGGTTGAAAAGGTTTCTCATAGAAATATGTGTTTATCAAATATTCTGCCCCATTTGTGATTTCAAAAATAATGTTTGAAGTAGAAAAAGAGATAAACCATAGTTAATATAGCACTGAAATGCAAATGAATGTTATTGGATATTGTTGGAAAAATAAGATATGTGATATGGCAGTGTAACTATCAAAATAACACAACAATAAAAGCACTGAACAATATAAAATGAATAAATTATAAAATTAATGTAAACTACATATCAAATTATTAAAAGGCTATTAGTACATCCCAACATCCATATAAGAGGTCTCAAAAAACTGGTGCTCATGTTGGAAGCATTATCTTGATCATAATCTCTATGGGTAGTTCCTAGATGAAAAAAAATGATTGGACAACACAATGAATCAAAAGAATCATTAATAATAGGCTATAGAAATGGTTGTTGAAAACATCCTTCCAATTCTATAGGACCTTTAGTGAATATTTTTTGGTCTTTAAGAATTATAATAGATTCACCATAATTAACTCATTTCTACTCTCTTCTAAATGATCAAATTTTGTAAATGTATATTTTACTTGATGAATGTATGGTATTAAATAGGATTCATTAGGGGTCATCTAGATGATTAAATGTCTCTGATTATCTATAAGAACATTCAAGCGAGCATTATCACACTAGAGAGTTCAGATTATTGTTGAATTCATCCATAATAGTAGTTAGTGCTTAAAATTTCCTTGTCAAGTTAGGAGAAGTTGATTGAGGTGTAGAGGACAAACATTGATGATTATCATTGATAGATTGAAATTAACTTCCCAATTTAAGCTTCACCTCATCAAAGTCAGACTTCTTTATAGATTAATTTTTCAATGATTTGAAATCTATTCCAAAATGAATGATTTACTCTTCAAAGTCATCAAAGTCAGACTTCTAGATTTCTAAATGCATGCACTTTCGAATAAATTATTCATCATAAGAGTTAGTAGACTATAGATTAATGTGACTTGAAGGTTACCTGCCTTCTAAAATATCCAAAGATGGCTCTCCATGACCTTATGACCTATTTCTCAATATATATCCCTATATAGAAACACAAGCCGGCGTAGTAATAGAAAGGTTTGTATGGGTAGGAACATATTCCCTGTGAACTTCTTGACTATGAGCCTATATTTCAACAACCTCATTCACTCAAATTTCATACTCAACTACATTTTTAGTTTCCTCTAGAAGTTATAGAAAGTTGATTATTTTTATTCATCTTTGAAAAAGATGACCCTATTTAGGTCTAGATTCGGCCTCTTCATCAAAGCTTTGTCTTATAGAACCAACGAATTGAATCATCATATGATCTTCTTAAGCATCTTCCATTAGCTTTTGTTGTTGTTCATCTCAGAAAAGTAAAAGACTATTGCAGGAGTTACTCCAAACATATCCCAATTACTTAACCATACCACCATTAAGAATGTTGGCATGATGGAATATATATATGAGAGTCACATTTAGGATTCCTCCTTTTCTAAGCTAAAAAAGGAAAGGATTCTTCCATAGGGATATTAACTCATAATTTCTTGTGTGTGATAGTAATGACTTATATAAAATATCATAAAATGAGGAAAATTGATCTTATTGGGGTTCAAAAATAGAAACAGAACATACATATCTTGGTATAGAACATTTTCTAGCTCAGTTTTTCTAGACAAAATTCCAGGTTGAATAAACATCATAATGAGTTTCCTATCAGGAGTAAGGTCTATGTTCATCACTTTCTTGATGGTTCATGTTCCAAACAAAGAAAACATAATTTCCTATAACTTATATTATTCATCACAAATATTCCTCAAGTTAAAATAGAAACCCCCTTATAGGGATAGTGCTAATTCTTAGCTATGTCCACCGAATAGAGAGAAAATTCAGTATCATGAATCATAGACGGCATAGTGTCTTCATCGATTTGAAAAATGAACTAGGAATTCCTAATGAACTCTTTTACCTCTAGTCAAACATCAGAGGATTATTTTCATAACCAAAGGAAAAATATAGCCCTTGATATTTAATCAAATCCTTTAATGAAATATTTTTTTCTATATAAATACTCAAAATCAATCACCTTACCTTGAGGAACATTGTGATACTTTGTAGGTGGGTACATAGACACACCCAAATAAACACCTTTAGGTCTTCTTGGTAGTTCCATTTCTAAAGTTTTTCTGATTGATGTTTTGTAGGTTTAGTGTTTCAGAAAAATGCAATGATAGAGGCTCTGTAAACTAAAATGAAAAGAAAGAGATGAGTTGGAGAAGGCTGATGATTTTCTCTCTCTAATTGAGATTGTACTAATTATTTTTTAATTTGAAAAGAATAATAAAAAGAAATCACAACAACATTATTTATAAAACAAATTAATGTGTAGTCAAATAAAACAAAGAGAAAAAAATAAATAAATACATTTATATATATTATTTAAGATAAAAGTATAGATTAAGAATAAAATAAATTACTGAAATTTATTTGAAATTAATTAATCGAAACTCCACCTTCATAAAATAAAAACATTCATTGGGAAGATGTTTAGTGAAAATATCAGCTAATTGATATTCAAGATTAAAAAATTGTAGAGATATATCTATTTTAAGAACATGATCTCTGAGAAAAGTATTACATATATCAATATTCATAATCTTCGAATGACTTATAGGATTTTTTGTAATATTTATTTCCCTGGTATTATCACATGAAATAGGTACACTATTAAAATTTAGTCCAAATTTCCATCGTGTGTTTTCATCCACAATACTTATGCAAAACAAAAATGAGTTGAAATATATCCGGCCTCTGTTGTTGATAGGGCAACTGATTATTATTATTTACTCGACCATGATACTAAATATTCTCTTAAATAGTGACAGGTTCCAGATATTATTTTTCTATCTTATCTACAACATCAAAAGATGTTATCTAAATATGAAATTAAATTAATATCATAATTTTTAGGGTAAATAAAATATTGAAAAATTGTTCCTTTTAAATATATGAAAATTATTTTAACAGTAGTAAAATGGGATTCTATTGGATTTTTCTGAAATATAACACATAAAAATACAAAAAACATAATATTTGATCCGATATTAGTAATATATAACATAATAACAATCATAAATCTATTAACATTTTATCAAATGGTTTTCCAACTTTATCCAAATCAAGTTTTATATTGGTACACAAAAGTGTTGTGTAAGTATTACTATTTTCAAACACAAAATATTTCAATAAATCAATAATATATTTACTTGGATTTTAATCATTTCCATATTCTTTTTGATATATTTTTAATAATAAAACGATATTTTACTCACATATCATACACATTACAAAAAAAATTGTATTAATTTTGAAAAATAATTACATAAATATTTATTTGGTGAACCAAAAATTAAATCATCAAAATAAATTTGTACTAATAAAATATTTGAACAATCATTTTTCTTCAAAAATGTTGGTTATTTTAATCCAATAGTAAATCCATTTGTCGAAATAGAATATCTTATTCTTTTATACCAATCTCTAGGTGCTTGTTTAAGACTATAGAGAGCATTAGTTTGTTTAAATATAGAATTTGGTTTTTGAGGATTTTCAAAACCAGGGGGTTGTTCAACATAAACTTCCTCTATTAAATATCCATTTATAAAGGAATATATAACTTCCATCTGATATAATTTATAATTATTATGAGATGAATATGATAAAAGGATTATAATAGCTTATAATCTCGATACAGGTGAATAGTTTCACATTAATATTTTCCATCTTCCTGATTATATCTTTTAGGTACTATTCTAGATTTATTTTTGGATATGATTCTTTGATCATCCGATTTATTTTAAATGACCCACTTAGTTCCTTTGACTGGATAATTTAATGGTATTTCTAAAAGTTCCCAAACTGAATTACTTTGGAATTGTTTTAGTTCATCTTGCATTACTAATATCCAACTCTCATATTCTAAGGATTCTTCAACAGACATAGTTTCTAACTATGATATAAATGAATAAAATTCAACTATGTTTCCTACATTTATTCTAGTTATAATTCTTATTTCGAGGTATTGTATAATAGTTTCTAAAGGATGGTTCTTTAAAGTTATAGACTATATTGTAAATACACTTTCCGGTTCATCAGTTTCATGTTTTTCTAAACTAGACTAAAAATTATTAATATCATTTTCAAAAACATAATTTAGAGTTTCAAGTCTCATGTTATCAAAAAAATTAGTAACTTCATCTGCTTGATATTTCTCTTTAGAAAAAGGGTCAGTTCCATCAAACTTTACATGGGTTGATTCTTCAACAATCCTTTAATTTTTATTAAACACTCTATAAGTTTTTGAAGTATCAAAAGTTACTAAAAATATTTATTCACTATATTTTGGATCAAACTTAACAAGGTTTTCCTTAGTGTCCAAGAAAAAACCTTTCATTCAAAAAACAATAAAGTACTTTACATTAGGTTTTATGTTATTCTAATGTTCATAGAGAGTCCTTTTAAAAATAGGCCATATTAAAACTCTATTCATGTTATAGTAGGCTGTGTTTATAGCTTCTTCCCAAAAGTAGGTAGGAATAATGCATTCATTCAACATATTTCATTCCATTTCTTTAATAGTTATATTTCTTCAGTCAACAATTCCTTTTTGAGGTGTTCCTGGTGTGTAGAAGGTGTGTTTAGTACCTATATTTTAGAAAAAAATAATTTAATTCTTGATTCTAAAATTCGCCATCATTATCAATTCTCAATTAATTTATATTAATAGCTTTTCCATTTTGAAAAAATTTAAAAAAAATCATAAATAGTGAAAACTTCGCTTTGGTGTTTTAGAAAATATACCCAGGTAAATCAGGAATAATTATCAACTAAAACATAAAAATATAATTTACCAGCCAAATCTGCTACATTAGAAGGTCTAAACAAATCCATGTGGATTAGTTCTAATGGGATAGATGGATAAATTTAATTAATAGATTTAAATGAATACTTGTGTTGTTTTTCAATTTTCTATGCATCATAGAATACATCACTATTAAATTTAAGTATAGGAAAATCAGAATATAATTGTTTATTAGTTAAATTATGTAATGTATAAATGTTGAAATATCTAAGTATTCTATTCTAAATAAATGAATCATTTTTCTTAGAAGTAAAACAATTCACTATCTGTTTACACAATGAATTTAAATATAAATTATTAGAATTTTCGATTCTTGGATCTCTAAATTTATGTAGTTTATCTTTAAACACAGAGAAAAAATTGTTAGAAAAACAAACATAAAAACCATCTTATAAAATTTGAGAAATACTTATCAGTTAGTTCAATAGACATTACACTTATAGTACTTTTTTAATGAGATAGTATTTAGATCTCCAAGAGTTCCAACTCCCACAATCTTTCCTTTTGTATTGTCACCAAAAGTGATTATGCATCATTCTATTTTACTTAGTATATAAACATTTGATGAATCTCCACTCATGTGTCAGGAACAACCACTATACATATACGATATAGCGTGTCTATTCATGTGGAAAATTTTCTGAAAAATTAAATAAACATATATTCTTTTGGTATCTATATTTTGTTGGATCTTTTAGTGTTTGGGAGAAATGACATAGGAATCCAGAATCTCTTAATTTTACCACAATTTAAATCATTTAATTCATAAAAAATTATAGAAATATTTTTTCAATAATAATAGTTTTGGAATTTCTAAAATAACAGTTATTAGCGACAAAACTGTGTATTCCACAATAATAATAGACAACACTTTTTGAATTAGACACAAAATAATTCTTATAAAGTTTTTATTTTTCACCCTTGATTCCTATTCCAAAATTTTCTCTTTTAATAACATTGTTACCATAAATCTCATTTAAGACCTTTTATCCTTTCATAAATATAAAATAAGTACTTCTATAAGAATATACTTCATCCTGCAATTCAATAATTATTTTTTCATGATCAATACAATTTGTGGCAGAAAAATTGAATTTTTTAACTAAATCTTGATGCTTTTTTAGAATAGTATATCTTTCTCCTATATAATCATTATGAATATTTTTCCATGATTTATTCTTATTTAATAAATAATTATATATTTATTATAATATATAATAATTGTTAGCTAATTTATCCTTTGAGAAACTATGAGTACAAGAATCAGAAGAGTAAGAAATTTGTATTTTTTTTATTCAGCCATAAAACACATGTTGGATTTGAGATTTGATGGCTATTTTTCTAAAATAGATTTTGAGGAGATACTGAAGTCTTTATATACACTCCAAATATCTTTAATATATCTTTTTTCTTTTATTCTCATAATCAAAATTTTTGTGATATATTTGTTCTGACCACTTTCTTTCATCTTTCAGTTGAGGAAACAAAGTTCTGATGTGACCCAATTTTTTCATTCATAAAATCTAACATCTATAGGTTTCTTATCATCCCTCTTGAAGAATTTTCTAAAGGCTATTTTCTTCTTGAATTTTTTTTGAACATTCTAATTAGCTGAGTCAGTTCCATTTCAGAATCTGAGGAATATGAATTTTTCTCTGTTTGGACTTCTAGTTTTGTTTTTCTACTATGATTTTGAGATATTACTTTTAGGGTTGTATATTCCCTTTTCACTAAAATATCATGATCTTAATATTCAGCTTTCATTTCTACTTCATTAATCATTAGTGTTCCAATCAATTATTTCTTTGGAAATTTTTTTTATAGGTGATGATTGAAAAATAACAATAGATATTCCATTCCATTTTGAGGGTATTACTCTTAGTAATTTCATTTTTTGATTATATTAAATAATGGGATATCACATGGGAGAAATATTTTTAACAATATCTATTAATATTCTATTCATACGAGTGATTATTTCACCATGAAACATTGTAAAGGTTTCAAACATTAGCATAGATGTATCATATCTCATCTGTTTCATATTAACTATTCCTTCATCAGTAACTATAATAGTCTTCCACAATACATAGGTAGTAAATAATTATGATACTTGATTAAACTCATCAAGACCATGTCCATGTAAGAGTTGGTTTCATAGAACCAACTTTTTGTACATTCATTACATGAATATTTAATATATTTAAATATTAAACATCTTATAACATATTGTTTATTGTTCATCATAAATATAGTGTAATAATATTCTAGATTATTTATCGCATTGAAAAGGTCATATAAGTTCACCTCTATGATGATAACCTGGAAGTGATGTGACAATAATCTTAAATATATTTCTTTAGATAGTTGACATACTATGATGGGATACATAGAATATAGACCGTCAGGTACGAGTACTCGTTAGTAGATGAGACTTCCTCTAATGAATTTCACACATGGTAATCTTCAAGACATGAGATTATAAGAACAAACCCACCCATTATAATTCTATATGTTGTGGTTTCATCAGATATTTCTATATGAAATCATGTTTAATGATCCTTAAACATTAATATTATCATTAATACGTGTCATGACTCGCGTAATTTGTTTTACTGACGATAATTGTCATGCAGAGAGTAGGCGAGAATTAGGGTACATTGGGCGCATCATGAGTGGAATTTTATAAATGGATAAGTCGAGGAAGGATCTGTCCCTTCCATTTATGGAAGTTGATATCTTGAAAATCTTATTTAAATTGACCTTTCACACGAAATTCCATGACTATGGTGTGATGACGAGTTTATTTTAGGTTGTCAAAGGATAACATATCAAGCACAAAGGTTGATGAAACTATCAAAAAACCTAATTGATGACATAGTGAGACAAAGGGATTATATTACATATTTAGTGTCCAAATGTGGATTTCGTTGTTGTGGCTTTATATTATTTCTCTTTGGTGCCTTGAACCATTGTAAGATAGTGCTCTTGGATTTTAGGCAAGCCTACATAAGGCCGACAAGAAAGAATCCTTGAGGGCCTCACACTAAGTGTTTCTGGTGGCCTCAGTTAAATTCTATTTGAATTTAATTAATAAAATTCTTCCAAAGATAGTGTAATAGTTTTATTCATATTTAAAAAATTTCATAAATTAAATAAATATTTATTCACCAGATTGTGGATAAAATTTATTTATTTATTTTATTGAACATTTAATAAATATTTATTAACTAGTTTTTAAATAAAATATTTATTTAATAGAATAAAATTTTTATTTATTTATCTGGGTGTTCAATAAATTGAAGTGGAGTTAGAGCGGGCCATGGCTGGTCTCGTAGAAAGTTAATTATTTGCAAGACATGGAATAAATATTTAACTTTTTGGCACAAATTAAAGTAATAATAACGCTGCTATTATTTTGTGATGTGGAATTTTTTTATTCTATTTTGTGAATGTTGGTGCCCAATAAATAATGATGCAGTATTATTATTAAAATCATGGGTGTTCTCTACAGTTATGAATGTAATTAATTTCTGTTATGAATTTAAATATTGTAACTGAAGCCCCATGTCAATAAATATACACATACGTCTATTGTTACATTAACCAAACTAAACGATCTGTGAATTGAAAATTTTTGAGATAAAAAAATTTCTCTCTCGAATCCTCTTCCCTCCTCTCTTTGGAATGAGATATATTCTTCAATGCTGAAGGTCAATCAATCAAGAACAACCGATAGAAGACACTCATTTCACTGTGCTATCACATAGAGGAAGATAGGTGTCATTGAGAGGCCATCAGAGCACATGTTGATCACTGCTAAAGTGATTCTAGTTTGGATCCTTGCAATCACAACGAGATAATCTAAAAGGGTCATTTCAAACAATCAATATCTTAAACGAAGAAAATTTATAAGAACCAATTTCTTTATGAAATTAATTAAATTACTTTTAAACCTGATGTGAAAGATCCTCTCTAAAGGTTTCAATCCACTTCCTTCATTATCTAAATCATTGATTCTATTCCATGGAGATTGTTGTTCATCTTCATATTGATCCTATAATAATCATTGATCATGGTTAAAAAAATGTTGGGTGATGTCCCAACCGTGCTTCTAGTGCACCATGAACATACATGTGGTATCATATGGGTTACAATGTAAATTATATTTATTTAAATAATTCAGTGATGATTTATGATTTAATAATTTAGTTTTTCAATTCACATTATTCATTCTGAAAATTAAAATCCAAAGATCTATTCCTCCTATTTCGTTTCTTTTTCACCATACATAAGTGATATTTTAATATTAATTTTGATTAAAAATATAGAGGATATCATCCGAAGGTGTAAAAGGTTCCTAGCCATAAAACACCAGAAAAAAAGGTGTGTAGTAGGATTCACACACTATGTATCAAGGTTCAATGCATCAAGACTAGCCCAAAAAACCAACTCATGTCATTAGAGTTTTTCTATGTATTAAAGACTTCGTTTGTTGTCCAGGAATATGTGGTACATAGTGTTCGGATTACACACTGTGTGACCCACTAGAAATGGTATGTATTCCCTTAGTTTTTGGGTTGGATAGTGTAACCCATACACTATTTTCCCTTCTAGAGACTATGTATTACAGATACTACATGGCATGGGTCCCATTGAACCCATCATGAACTCATAGGATTTCTGATGTACATAGACACATTGTATCCCCGGGTGCGTACTTTGGATTGATGGTGAATGATAGTACACACCATGTAGTAGGAACTACATGCTGTGTACTCATCAAAATTACGTAGATTTATTAATATTTATTTTTATAATATACAAACCCTTCATACATGTACCATGGTGCAGGCGTAAAGCAAGGCCACAACACGTGATAGGTGTTATATATATATATATATTTATTTAATTAATTTAACATCTGTGTAATGTCCATTCTTACCAATTAGGTAGTTGTGAATTGGAATTCACTGGGTTTCTCCATGGTACAAGTTACAAAAAATTACAATTTTTTATAATTTTTTTGTTTAAAATTATGATGGACGAGAACCTTATTGAAATTAAGAAAATGGGTATATGATAAAAGGATTGATTAATTAAATATAATAATTAAGTGATTTAAGCGTGATTTATCTTAAACAAGAATGATTATATAATTGAATACTAGCTTTATTAAATACGTAACTCATTGCATGTATGTGGGTGATCATGAGATTGACCAAGATCTTTTTATGTCACTGGTTTCCTTTTAATTTAATTATTAAATTAATTATTGGCTTGTGAGTTATCTCTCCTCATTAATATGTAGGGTCAACATGCCCGTGATTTATTTTATGTAACCCCCCTTAAACTCACCTCTGTTTGAGTTAAAAAAGGCACATGTAATGGATGGAACTCTTAATCAAGAGAAGCTAGCTCAAGCTGGAGCTGAGACAAAACCAATCCCAAGAGATTCATAGGTGGATAGAGGGAATGTTGTAAACAAAAACCCAAAAGGTTCAAAGTGTTCCTCCCCTTGGTTAGGGTTAGTTTATTACCCTTTAGATAAAGTATCCATTATAAAAACTCATGATCATGCCCTTTTATTTATTTTATTCTTCTTAGTTTCAAGTTTTATCATTATGGATCTGTTTTCACTATCACATAATTGTTGAATTAAACAAGAATGCAAGATAGAACTAAAATGAACTAGGATTATGCGTAAATATTATCAGGACATGGTTAATCACTTAAATAGGTTCCACTTAATATTAAAAATCATGTGATAATTGTAATAATCAATCCACACCTAAGAGATTAAAATACCTCAAATAAAATATTATGTCAGACAAAGCCTTTATTTACATGATTAAGGGAAAAAATCAATAAAACTATGTGTTGGACCAACCCTTGTTGGGACACTAACTTTTATCAAAGAAGCCCAAATAAAAGGTTTCAGGTTTGATTAACTATATTACATCAAGAGGAGTATCCCTTTCTCTATTAGGTGTAATATTAGAGGCAGGAGTTGAGGAAATCCAAATTCAGGATTTCCGGATTGGGTAGTCCACTCAAAAGATCAAGGAGATGTAGGCCTACATTTGGAAAATACTTCCTTACCTAAATAACATCAAATAGATTGACCAACGCTTTTTGGGTTATTTGAAGGGGAATATAGGTCTTTTCCACTAGAGTGTCATGGAAACTGAACATACTGAGTACAATGGTGAGGGCTATAGGGACTTGATAGAATAGTGGGAGACTTAATAAAATTAATTTATTATCTCTCAAAAATTGTTATCAAGAAAGTACTAATGATCTTCTATTTTAATTGTAGAATAAAAATGAAAAGCTTCTCAACCACACTATCCCTACGGTCAATTCCTAATAAGGACAAAATCCACACCAGTAGTAAATTCCTGGAATGGTATAGACGATTTCAGGTTATCCTATGCCATGAACAGAATTCTTACATGTTGGAGTCAGCATTACCTAATTCTCCTACCAAAGAGGTAAGTGATGAGGATTTCTTGTTCAATGATAAATATTTTAATGACATGGTCTATGTTAATTGTTTGATGTTATCATCAATATCTAGTGAGCTGATGCTATCTCATGAAAACAAGAATGTTTATATCATGCTCAAGAACCTCTGTGGTCTTTACCTAGAGAGACCAAGATATTAAAGGTTTTAGATATCCAAGGCATTATTTTAGAGTAATCTTAGAGAGGGTACCCCATCTGGGCCTCATGTAGTCAAGCTCAATGGCTACATTGAGTTTCTGGAGGTTCTAGGGTTTAATCTT
Organism: Viscum album; assembly: GCA_963277665.1. Taxonomy (NCBI): domain Eukaryota; kingdom Viridiplantae; phylum Streptophyta; class Magnoliopsida; order Santalales; family Viscaceae; genus Viscum; species Viscum album. Next base: position 353,408,074 of record OY728162.1, read on the forward strand.
TCTGAAGAACAAGGCAAGAATCTCATTCTCACATCACTCCCTCTGAGCTTCTCTATCTTTGTTTTTAATCTTATTATGAACTACATTGAGAAGTCTCTATCTGATCTTACCATGCCCATTTTTCAAGAGGAAAAGCATATGAAGTTTGACAAGACAACTATCCTTTTGGAGAATTAGATGAATGGTAAGGAAAAGAGCTTTTATCCCAAAGAATCTTCATGTCCTTCCTAGAAAAGGACGATCAAAGGTAAGGCAAGGGATCATGAAGCTATTTCTTTCACATGTGGCAAGAAGGGCCACTGGATGAAGAATTGCACCCATCCTAAGAAGCTAGGGGATGCTTCATGTGAATTTGTTATCGAATGTAATCTATCTGTTTCTATAATTTGGGTATCAGATACATCTTGTGGTTCTCACATATGTATCCAAATATAGTATCCATGTAGATTTAGAAATATTGACAGAGGGGAGATATAACTAAGAGTTTCCAACGGAGAAAGACTCACTACTATAGTTTTTAGGAACTACAACCTCACATTTCAAACTAGGATGATCATGGTGTTAAAGGGTTGTTATTTTGTGCCATATGTTACTAAAATCATTATTTATCTATCCATATTAAATATAGATGGATTGGTTTTCTGGTTTGTAAATGAATATTTCTTCTTTTACAAAGATATCATTTGTTTTGGTGGAGAACATTTATACAATGATATTTACGTGATGGATTACACAAACCATGTAATGGAAATCGATAACAAAGATAATTCACATGACTCATACCACCAAAAAAATTGGAATCACTGGCTAGGTCATATTATTGAGAAACACTTGAAAAAGGTACATCAATATGGATATTTATATTCTTTCAAACTAAAACCACATGGCATATGTCATGCATGTTTATAAGGAAAAATGGCCAAATCCCCATTTAGTGGGATAGGTGAATGGGATAAATATATTCTTTAATTGGTCCATACCGATGTGTGTGGACTATTTATAGTTGAAGCAAGAGGAGGGTACTAATACATCATAAATTTTATTGATGATTTTAGTAAATATGGATATTTCTACATAATATGGTATATGTCTAATTCTTTTGAAAAGTTCAAAGAATACAAGAATGAGTTTGAGAAGCATCTTGGTAATAATATTAAGAAACTCCACTCATGCTATGGTATAGAATATATTAATCAAGACTACATTGATTACTTATGGGAGTTTTGGATCAATTCCCAACTCACTCCTCTTTACATGCCCCAGTGGAATGGTGTGAGCAATAGGAGAAACAACACCTTGTTGGACATGGTAAAATCAATGATGAGTCAGGTGATTCTTCCATTACCCTATTGGGGATATGAATTAAAAACAGTGGCACACATAATAAACCTATTACCAAATAGATCGATAAATTGTATTCAATATGAGTTATACAGTGGAAGGAAATCCATGTTATCAAATTTACATGTTTGGGGAAGTGATGCGTTTGTTAAGGCATCTTCACGTAACAAACATGCACCCGATGGCACAAAGTGTACCTTTATAGGATACCCCAAAGAAACAAGGCGATATTACTTATACTACCCTCATACAAAAATGTTATAGTGTCATGTCACACCATATTACTTGAGACGAAGCACATCTCCAAAAGATATAGTGGGAGTGAGATATACTTGTTTGAAATCGAGACTCAAGGTATACAAGATTTAAAATAGGAATAGATTCCACAAAGACCCGTGGAAGAAATAACTCTTCTAGAGAAACAAGAACTGTGTAGGAGTACAAGAGATATTAGAGAACAAGAACGGTATGGTTTTCTAGTTATCGAGGATCGTGTCTCATTATTAGTAGATAATATTTATCCCGTAACCTACAAGGATGAAATAAGTGGGTTATATGATTCCATGTGGCAAGAATTAATGAATTCTAAAATGGATTCCATATACCAAAACCAAGTTTTTATTTTGGTAGATCATCCAGTTTATGTAAGGACTTTTGTTTTTGATGGATATTCAAGATGAAAATTGACATTAAAGGACAAGTCAATACCTATAAGGCACGACTGGTTGCAAAATGCTTCAAGTAGCATCAATGTGTTGACTACAATGAAACCTTTTCAACAGTTTTAATGTTTAAATCCCTCTGAATTCTATTGGCCATTGCAGCTTACCATGACTATGAGATTTGGAAAATGGATTTCAAAATAGCTTTCCTTAACGAGAACCTTCAGGATGATTTCTACATGAAACAAACTAAAGGGTTTATAAATTATAAGAATGCCAATAAGGTATGCATGTTTCAAAATTCCATTTATGGGTTTATGTAAGCATCCAGGTCATGGAACATTCATTTGGAAGAATCCATAATGAAATTTGATTTTACCTAGAATGAATGTGATCATTGTGTATAGAAATAGTTTTGTGGGAGTGCAGTCATTTACCTAATAGTATATGTTGATGACATATTATTTATTGTAAATGAGATACCAGTTTTACAGTCTGTTAAGGAATGGTTGAATCAATTCTTCCTCATGAAGGACATGGGAGAGGAAGCATATATTCTTGGGATCAAGATCCATTGTGATAGGTCCAAGTTATTTCTAGGCCTATGTCAAATTACATACTTTGATAAGATACTAAAGGGATTTATTATAGAACAATCATCGAGGGGATTGTTGCCAGCATCAAATGAAATTCATCATACAACGAAAATGTGTCCTCAATCACATGGAGAAATATAGATAATGTAAAGGACTCGATATACATCAACGATTGGGTAAGTCATGTATGCTATGCTATGTACTAGGCTGGATGTCTCCCACACATTAAGTGTGGTAGGATGATATCAAGATGACCCAGGTGACCACCATTGGATGTCAATCAAGACTATTCTATAGTATTTGAGGCATACTAAGGATATATTCCTAGATTACAGTGGAGATGATGAACTAGTCATCAGAGGATATGCATATTCTAGTTTCTAAACTGATCAAGATGACATGAAGTCCCAAACGGGATACATATTCACCTTGAATGGAGGTGTAGTGAGCTAAAAGAGATCAAAGTAGAGTATAGTCATAGATTCTATTGTAGTGTCGGAGTATATTGAATCTTTTAAAGAAACTATAGAAAAATTTTGGAGGTGAAACGTCATCTAGGATATGTATGTGATACCTAGCAGTAATGACCCCATCACATTGTATTGTGATAATACTACAACATTGGATCTCACAAAAGAGACAAGGTCACATCAGTGAATGAAGCACATACTTTGAAAGTATCTTCTCTTGAGTGATTTTTCTCAGAGAGGTGATGTTTTAGTGAGCAGTATTTCCATGGAAGACAACATGGTGGACCCCTTGATTAAAGACTTTACTCAGTAGAAATGTGATCCTCATGTGAGGTCTAGCGGACTGAAAGTCATAGGCAGCTGGCTCTAGTATAGGTGTAAGTTTGTAAGATTTGGTGTCATAGAACCAACTGGTTGTACTTGTATTACATGAATATTTATAATATTAAAATATTTAATATCTTATTACGTATTGTTCATTATTCTTCATGACTATAGTGTAATAATGTCTTGGAATATTTGTCGCATTGACATGGTCATAATAGTTCGATTCCATGATGAGAAAGTTGAAGTGATATGAAAATGTTCTTAAATATAGTTTTGTGGTTGGATGAAATACTATGATGGGACACATAGCATACATACCATCAGGTGCGAGTACTTGTAAGAAGATGAGACTTCCTCTCGTAATATTCTCATTTGGTAATCTCTAAGATATGATATTGTGATACAGACCCTCTAGTAGGAAATCCACATGTTTTAATTCAATCGAATATTTCAATCTGTGAGCATGTGTAAGGATTCTTACACTTTAAGATTACCATCAATTCATGTAACGACTCGTGAAATTTTATTTACGGATGAAAAATTTCACAGAAATAGTGGGCGGGAACTGGGGTACGTTGGGTGCATCATGAGTGACATATTATTAATGGATATGTCAAGGAAGGATTTGTACCATCAATTTATGGATGTTTACATCTCAAATATTTTATTGAAATATAACCATCAAGGAAAATTCCAGGGCCATGGTGTAATGACGAGTTTATTTTATGTAGTCAAAGAGCAACATATGAAGCAGAATAGTTGATGACACTATCATGAAACCTGATTGATTATATATTTATAGAAAGAGATTATATTACAGAGTGAGCATTCATATGTGTATGTCATTGTTGAAACTTTATGTTCATTCACATGGGTGCCTTGACCTATTACTAGATAGGACTATGGGACTTTAGGCAAGCCCACTTAATTCCAACATGAAATAATCCTAGAGGGTCACACACTATGTGTTTCTAGTGGTCTCGGTTAAATTCAATTTGAATTTAATTAATAAATATTATTCTCAAAACAGTGAAATAATTTTATTCCAGTTCAAATGATTTCAAAAAATAAATACATATTTATTCACTGGATTTTGGGTAAAATATATTTATTTAATTTATTGAACATTTAATTAATATTTATTTACTAGTTTGTAAATAAAATATTTATTTAAGAGAATAAATTATTTATTTATTTATTCATGTGTTCAGTAAATGGAAGTGGAAATTGAGGTTACCAAGGACAGTCTGGTAGGGAAATAATTATTTTCAAGACGGTGAATAATTTTTTTAAATATTGGGAACAAATTAAAATAATAATAACACTACTATTATTTTTGTAAGCGGAATTTTATTTACTCCATTTTTCACAAGTCAGCACACCATAAATAATGATGTGGTATTATTAATAAAATAATGGATATTCTCTAAGGTTATTAATGTATTTAATTGTTGTTATACAATTAAATATTGTAACTGAATCCCCATGTCGATAAATAGACCCATACGTCTATTGTTCTATGTACCAAACTGCACACCAAGTCAATTGAGAATTATTGAGCTAATAAATTTCTCTCTTGAATCCTCTTACCACTTTTCTCTAGAAGGAGAGACATTATTCAAGGTCGAAGAAAAAGTGATCAATAATGACCAACACAATACACTCGCTTCGTCGTGCTAGCACCCGAAGAACGAGAGGTGTCGATCAGAGGCCATCAAAGCACATGTATATCACTAAAACAGGGATTCTAGTTTGAATCCTCACAAGTGAAATGAGATAATACATAAAGGTCATTCTGAAAAATCAACATCATCAACGATGAAAATAATGAAGATCTAGGACTTCTTTTATTTATAAAATTAATTAAATTAATTATAAATATGATGTGAAATATTCTCTCTAATGTTTTCAGGCCTCTTCCTTCTTTATCAAAATCTATGATTATATTCTGTGGAGACTGGCATTCACCATTATATTGATCCTGAAATAATCATTGATCATGGTAAAAATTAGAGTTGGATTCTGGCCCAACCACACATCCAATGCGCCTGGAACATACAGTCCATAGATAGTAGCATTAATTTATTTTTTTTAAAAGGTATGGACTGAAGACTCATTTATTACTAAATCAAAGAAAATTCTTATTTCAACTGGGTAGAGGGAGACCCATTACATATCCCAAAGGCCTAGTGTGCATTTATCCATTTACATGTCCTGTAATCCCATTTTTTTGGCCGAAGTCCCATTTTGTGAATAGTACTGCTACAGTCCCCATACTACTATAGTGTTGTACAGTACCTGCCGCTACTACAGTACTCTTCCATTCCTACAGTGACCCGCCACTACTACAGTGCCTACCGCTGCTACAGTGCCTCCACTGCTATAGTGCCAGTGCTGCTATAGGATTCTACAGTACTGATATAGTACCTTGCGCCTAATGGGTTTTGAACCCCCATTTTTCATGTAGAATTAATGGGTGCCTACCACCAAGCACAACCCCAACTATAGTAGCATTAATTATTTTTTGAATTTATGTTATATTGTTCTTTTGTTTTACTAGTCTAGGTCTCTAGTTTCTCAAGAATCAAAAAAAAGATTACTAATTTTAGAATATTCTTTCAATCCTAGATTTTCAAAATATATAATCATTAACGATTTCCAATATCAATAATGTTCACCATTAAAGAATAGATCATGAACCATAAAATACCCATATTTCTGACTATCCATTAACATATGATTTGTATAAACCCTATATTTTTCATCTTGTTATAACTTTTTCTCAATATATTTCCATTGATTCCAATTGTTAGCTCAAAATAAGAAAAAGTAACACAAGAAGGGGGTGAATTGTTTTTTTAATAATCTTCACTGATTCATTATTTTGTGTCCTTTTGTGAATTATGCAGATATACATAGTTTTCTTTTGTGTAAAATATAAGAAGCAGATAAATAGAAATAAAGAACACAAATTTTTTTAGTTTTTCAGGGCACAAAGATCCCCTATTTTACTCCACCAATGCTCTCAATGTGATCTTGGTGAATTTCACTAGAAAATTAATCTTATCCTAAGACCAAAAATACAAAAATTTTTGAAGAAAATCGACACCTTTATAATAAACCTAAATAGATCCTTATTGTTCTTTTACAAGGAACCAGTTATCCAGAACTTATATTGAGATGCTGATACTCCACCATAACTTTGTACGAGTATTTGATACACCAATAAATCAAAAGATTTTGATTTTATGGTTCCTGTTGAACTTCATAGTTGTTGTGGTAATAAATGAATGTAGATGAATATTCATATTCAGAAATGAAATTCATCAAGAGTGAGTAATTATGAAGGGATCCTAGTTTCAAATGATCTAAAAATCAAAGACGCAATGAATAAAAACATCAATCTTATAATAATAGGAGAAACAACATGTCGGTCTCTAATGTGTAGCCTCTTGTGCAGTAAATAGAGTCAACCTATTGTTGAATTAGATCTGTAATAATATTTTGACCATAATGAAATTGTATATGAGAATATTCGATTTGTAAAAACATGTCTCTTGAACAAATACATTGGTTTAATATAGAGAGCATAAGGCTTTAGTTGGTTTTCTCTATCTAAGAAATTGGCCTGATAGAATTTAGAAATTAAAATTAAAATTAACCGGGGAATTCATAATATCCCTTAATAATATGTGTGATTTTATAAATTAAATGTGTTTATTTTAATCAATCATAACAAGATTTGAATCATCCTAATATTATTCTAAGAACATTTCATGAAAATCAGAGAAATTTTCAGTTTTCAAACAACACTATTGAGTATACAAAAACGGATTGAACCACATAGCATAGAGTTCGTTTGCGTAGAGTAGGGTTCCTTTCAACATATGGTTCATTATCCTTATATTCATCTACACATTAGATATGGATCAAAGTGACATGGGGATGATGGTCTATATGTTCATCCTTTATAGTATAAAATTTCAAATGTAGCACTGATTAACCATACGTTAAATTTCTTTATTATAGGGTATGAACAAGAATTATATACTCTAACATAGGGTTTATATTCCATACATTCATTGATTTCTGATCATATGGTTGGTATTTCATACATTCAATATCCATTGTAGGGTTGCCTCAATATATGAACACTTTTCAATGTAGCGTAGGGATTATGATCCTTATGTTCATTTACTGAATATAAGGTTTGGATTGAGTTTCTATGACACACCCAATAGCTCTAATTCATTAAAAAATATAAATATAATCATGATATATATTCTTGAAAAATTATTAGTTTAACTTTGTTAGAAACTAAACAAGGGTATTTGTGAGAATCCAAATCGACAAAAAATATGAAGTATTGTTGAGATAATACATGCACAAGATCTACTACCCATTTTTATATACTATATCATGAAATCATTTATCTTCACAATATTCAAGGATTTAATTTAATATTATTCATTGACATGTTATATGATTTAAAATGTTTCAATGTGGTATGGAAAAATTTGGAATGTTTAAATAGTATTTTCCTCAACAATAACATTAATGATCATTCAAGGATATTTTTACTCAATTAAATTATATTAAAAATGTTCAATAAACCCTTTAAATTAATCTCCTTTAGTAATTCATGAAAATTTTCAAGTATGAGTACCTTTTTACCACTATTTCATAATCAAAGGGTTTAAAAAATGATTTTAAGAAAACCTGACTTCATTTCTATCTTTTGTCGGAGAAACTGTTTTCTTCTAAAAACCATGTTTTATTAAAATCATTTCATGTATGTTTTTAAAATTATTGGGAATAGAAAATTTTACCCTTTATTTCATTTTTCAATTTTTTCAATGGAGTCTTCTTTTCACTTTCTCTACAAAGATTTTTTCTAACCCATTTTCCTAGAAAAATAAATGTTTCCTGTTACCTTATATGACATGTACAGATTTATCATCCTTATTTTCTATAAAGATTCCCTAGAAATTTTAAAGGCTTATTTTTAATGAAGTTTTAAAATGAATTTTAAAAACAAATGTATTTAAAATGGGTTTTCAAATCAAAAAGATATTTTCCTTAATAATTTTTAAAAGATATTTTTATAATATTTCCATTCATAAAAAATAAAACCCTTTTATTTTACTCCACTTTGGGTATGTTTTATTGATACCACCATTAATCATCCTATGAACGGTTTATAACTTATTTATCCAAGGATAATATTCACTTTCACATCCTTGATTTATTTTTCCCCTTCAAATATTAAATCTCCTTTGATCATTGAATTTTACTTAGTTATGCAAATCATTTATCATGGATACTACTATTTCATAAACCATATACCATTTTACATATGGTGTGTACTCTGATGGTTATTTAATTATTAGTGGAAGTATTTATAATTACATATTCTTTATTGAATATGGTTATTTGATAAGGCACATTGTTAAATCTATTATTTGATATATGTAGAATGTTTTGGATTGGTATGACATGGGGGGGCCTAGTTATTGATAGGCCCTTGATGCATCAATAATTTCATGAGATGAAATAGTTGGATAGACACTTTAGATGGGTTTCTACTAAATTTATAAACCATCATGTGAATGTATTGATAGTATTGGTTCCATGTACCTTAGAAACACATCGTACAATAGTTAAGAAGTTCCCTCATTTAGTTTCATTTATTATTCATCCATGATATTTTTCATCGAAATATCTATGGATACATTTCATTTTTAGTTATATAGATGTCATGTTTTTCAGTTTATTAATTTTTTATATTTATTTTTCCTTATACAGTTATTTGAATGGTATGTGTTTCCATTTATTACCTTCCCATTTTTTAGGCACTTACATTGAGTTTATAGTTTGCATGGTATTTGTCTTCCATTATATACCTTTCCGTATTGAATATTATTGTATAATATTATTTTCTTCTTCTATATTTTTCCTTTTTTGTGTATTGGAGCTCAATTTTATTATGCTTCATTCCCCAGGAATCCATGAATAATTCTATGAAAGATATTCTGGGATTTAATAGATGGATTAAAGCAATCCCCAATGTTATTTATTAATAAATAAGAAAAAAATATGTGGTAATTAGTGTATTCATTTGTAATAAAATGCTCATTTATTTATTTGGTTTACCAAGACTACTAAACTATTTGGTCCATCAAGGATTGATTCGTTGTAATCATGCCAATGTAATTAGTAGCAGTCTATGGCTCCAGGCTATATGAGTTTGGGTCTCTGCAGTTGGTATAAGTGGAAGTTTAGTAGAATCCTTGGGAACTGGATTTAGGAAAACATAGATTAGAGAACAAAAACCTATGGTAGAACGTGAGGATAAGTATAGAAGAACAACCTATAAATTTTGTTAATGTAGAGATTATGTGGGTATTCTTAGAAATACATTTGTGTCTGAATACTACAGGTGGGCATGGTTCTATCACAGATGTACCTAGGAGTAAATACTCTGATAAGGTGTTATGGGCCTAACTTGGGGTAACCTAGTCCACGATAACATGACTTACTATTTACCTGGTTTTACACTCCTTGGTGAAATGATTTGGATAAATACATTTTTAAAAAAACTCTTGTGAAGAATTTGAATGGATAATGATAGTGAATAACCTAGGTTAAACCTATGGTGTTTTTGATTGAATATATGGTTTCATGATTTAGAACTCCTAGATACGATATTCTAGATAATACTAGACCAAGGAAGGAACTATGTAAAAATAAATGAATGAAGTATTTATGTATTTTAATTGCATTAAAAACCATAATTGAAAAGATATTTAGTTATTAACCTAATTTAATGGATTAAAATCATAGTTATTTTAGAAATTATATTAATATGGTTTTAGAAAAGGAAAATGTGTAAGTCTGGTGATAACCAATAAAATTTTGTAGGTTCACGGGTCTTGAACATGTGACCAAAGGACGATAAGGGTTTCATCCCAACCACTGACCTATGCAATGTAATGGTTAATTTTTCAATGTTTTTAGTTAAATAATTTAATGAATAAATATTAATGATGAACTAATAGTATAACTTTGGAGGATTATATATAAATCTATAAACCATATTAGTTTTGGAAGATAATAAGAGATAAATATTGAGACTTGTAACACTTTTATTGTCCTCATGATCCTTTAAAATTTTTTTAGTGCATCTGGCATAAAATTTTTATTTTTGGTAATTAATTTCTTGGAGTAGAGGGATAAATTATAATTTGATCGAAGTACATCCAAAAGTTAGAAATGTTCACTTGAAATTGAATCATATCATGTAATAATATTTCACAATACATTTATTTGGTAAAATAAATACCCAACATTATTAAAATGACTTAGAAATAAAATGTTGTCATAATACATTAATTTCACTAGAACCGATGGTCTATGAAATCATCATAGATTTATGGATTTGAGGCCCATTACTCTTTTTTGATCATTCATTTATTTTTTATTGAGGATCTCATTCACTCGCTATAAATATTTGTGATTTGCCTCCATGTAAGTATCTCTTCTTTACACTGATGTTCTTCTACATAGAGACCTATTTACATGGTATTCCATGTGACCATTGTACTTTATAATATATCTTTTATAGTGGATGAATTATGAACCATTCTCATGATGTAGGATTTAAAACATAGGAACTATCAAAAAATATATCACCATGATTGATTTTACATTGTGAGTATTGAATTTGAATAAGGAGGGGAGATGTGATGCCCCGAAAATCTAAAGAAAGAACATTGTATTCGATATCGTGTATGACATGTGACCCCAAAAGTGCAAGGTAATATAATTTCTATATACATTATAATATATTTACTATTTATAATATATTCTATATATTTCAATGAACGCAACACAAAGTTAGTGAGAGTTACAGGCAAGAGAGACCTTCCTTGATAGCATGTGTTACATGCAAGAGCAACCTTCCTTGATAGATTTCATTATACACAAGATCAATTTTAATCAAACAACAATGTATTACTAAAATATTGTTATTTAATATAATATCAAATAAAGTAGTTGTTATGTAGCTGTTATGAATAATTTTAACTAACTTATGAAAATTATAGTTTATAAGAGGATAGAATTAATTAATTGGTTAAAGATTAATTTGAAATTAATATAAGAAGAAATTTAATATAAAGTGATTATTTTTATAGAAAACTATTTTTGTTCTCAAAAAGTTATTTTACGATGAAAATTTAAATTAATAACATATAGTGAGTGATATTAATGTAATATATATATATATATTATTCAACCAAATGTTTTTTATATTCATACATTAGTTTTGATTTACATAATATAATAAGAAACCCTACTTTACACATAAAAACTAAATTTTTTAAAAGGCAATTTTACCACCTTTTAATTGAGAACCCTTTTTAAATATTAATTTAGACACTTTTATTGATTCAATATTTAAAACTAAACTTCATATTTTATATATAAACATAAGAATTAAGTTAGGGATAATTTTTAATATTTTTCTGAAACAATTCATTTTTGAATGAATATGTAAGAATACTAAATTTTAGTTCAAAATTGTTTTTTCATGTAATTTATTTATAAGGTTAATTTTTAATTTTAATTGGTTTTAGAGTTTAATTATATAATATTTTTATTAATTAAATAAAATTTTGTTATTATAATCAATTTTAATTTGAAATTGACTATAAAAACATAGCAATGTTTTGGACATGTTTTCTTTAAAAACTCGTGTTGTCGTCCTGCTTACGAGATGAATTTTGAATTAATTTCTGTTACATTTGTGATTTGAATTTGGAAAAATGGATTCCATAGTTTGAATCAAAATAATTTATAATTTCTAATTAGTTCAAATTAGTTTTTGACCAAAAACACCAGTGAAAGTAATTAAAATTAATTACAATTATTAAGGCAAAATAAATCTTAATAAAGGACTAAACCTTTAACTTAAGGTCCCAAATTACCCATCCAATTGTAAAAAAAATACTTTTTATGTTCATAATTCAGTAATTAAAATTAATATTTTTTTTGGAAGGAATATTGTTATGTAAGAACATGTGTACACCAAACATGATTCCAAAAATTCCAATTGAGTCATTTTCCTTCCCTATAAAATGCCACCACATATAGCCATTCCTCACACCTCTCCAACCACTTAGGTTCAGAAAATATATTCCCATAGATCATTGGAAAATTCATTCCCCCAACCATTAATCCTCCATTTTTTAAAAACTGTTATATGGGATCCATTTGGTTCAAACTAAAATTAGTTACACGATTAAGAGGTAACACCTTCTGTCAATCTTTTGAATTTTATTTCTATTATCCACCCCCTCAAAAATCGTTATAGAATTAATATATCCAAAAAAATGTATCATAAATACACAATGATGTTGTTATTTAATTTATTCCAACAAAATATACACAAACATCCACGTAATGGGTAACAAATATACTTTTTCTTTGTACAATGAACTACTACCTCACAAAACGATTATTGTTAATTTTTCCATTTCCATCTCTCATGGTGACCATTTTGATGTAAAATATGTTTATATATGATATATATGATATTTATTATGTTTTTATACATCTTTAATAATTTTATTACACATAAATTTAATACTTTCCATTTTATGTTAATATGATAACATCGTTTGAGGGTGTATGGACTATCGTTCCCTCGAAGTGTTGTGATTTGTTCACAATAAACATGGAAAGTATAAAGGATGGTTTTAATTAAACTCATATGAAATAAAAAACCACTATATTATATTAATTACATCATTAAATTTCTTTAAATATACTATATATATCATTTTCTTTATTAACCTTTCCCACACTTAAAAAGAAAAAATGTTGTTAATAAACAAGTGGACTATGGCCTCCTTGACATGATGTGATTCATTTTACATCAGAATGATTTTATATATAATTGTAAATGATTAAATAAAATTTTATTTATTATATAATTATGATTTTATATGGATAAAATTTTACTTACCTTCTTTCCATAACTATCATTGAAAATTGAGAACATTACTCATTCGTACATACGCGCTACCGTCTCCATGATTATAACATTAGTTAATTTTTCATAACCATATTTTATTATTCTTTTTAAAAGTTTAATATATGTAGAAAAATTTTAATTATTTCATAATTATTATTTATTTTATATTATATAATGTCCCCTTTGACCATAGTTGACCAACAGAAGATGATTTTGAAACATAAATCAAATTTAGTCAAAACACCTGATGTAAACATAAATGTTTAAGTACTTGTAGACAACATAATAATATGTGAAATAAAAGTAATGATAAAAATGGAAAAGGTTTCCAAGAATGTATAATATTAACAAAAGTTTATTATACATGATTTTAAAGGAAGTTCACCTGAAAGGAAACTCAAGGTAAAGAATTCTCATCTCACTTTCTACATACATGAGATAAATGTTATGTTCACCACTTGCATATTTTGTGTGATATATCGAATTCCCATATTTATATATTATATAATTATTTCCTTTATCTTATTATTTTTAAGGCTTTTATTTAATATTATTTATTCATGATGTATATGATTTAAAATGTTTCGAAGTGGTATGGGATAATTTGGAATTATTAAAGATTACATTCCTCAACAATAAAATTAATGATCATTAAATGGTATTTCAATTCGAGGAAATTAAATTACCATTGTTTAATGAACCCTTCTATTTTTCTTTCTTCTAGTAATTCAAGACATTTTTCATGTACTAGTACCATTTCCACTGTATAGAACTTAGAGTGTTTTAAAATGAATTTAATATAACCTTAATTCATTTCTCTCTTTAGTCGGAGAGCCTATTTTATTCTAAAAACCATGTTTTGTTAAAAAAAATTTAAAATTAGTTGTTAAATAATGTTTTACCCTTTTTTCTTTCTCTAATGTTTTCAAAGGAATCTTCTTGTCAAATTTCAAATAAGGAATTTTTAACCCTTTTTTCCCTGAAAAATGAATGTTTCTTTTTAGCTCATTCAACATGTACAGATTTATCTATCATCATTTCTCTAAATATTTTCTAGAAGATCTATGGAAGGTTTACTTTTAGGAAATTATTTTTAAAAAGGGATTTAAAAAACAAATTTACTTTTTAATGGTTTTAAAAAAATCACATTTTCCTCAATAATGTTTTAAAATATCTTTTTATAATATTTCCATTCATTTATGACAAAAAGAATTTATTTTACTTTATATGGGTTATGTTGTATTTATACCATCTTTAATCTTTATATGGATGGTTTAGGACTAATATTTCCAATTATGGTATTCAAATTCACTACCTTGATTTATTATATCCCCTTGAAATATTAAATCTCCTATGATAGTTGAATTTTACTAATTTATCTATATCATTTATCATGGATATTACTATTACATAAATCATATACCATTTTACATAAGTTGTTTACTTTGACATTTTTTTAATTATTTGGGGAAATATTGATAATTACATATTATTTATTCAATACAGTAATTTGATAAGGCACATTGTAAAATCTATTATTCAATATATGAGGAATGTTTTGGACTTGTATGCATAGGCAGGGCCCAGTTATAGATATCCCCTTGATGCATCAGTATTATTATGAGATGAAGTAGTTGGATAGACACATTAGATGGGGTTTAACTAGATAACTAAGCTATCTTGTGAAAGGTCTTGTTAGTACTAGTTTCATGTACCTTGAAAACATGGTGTCCAACAATTAATAATTTCCCTCATTCAGTTTAAGTGATTATTCATCCCTGGGATTTTATGCCAAAATATCTATTGATAAATTTCGTATTCGTGTATATAGATGGCATGTGTTTCCGTTTCTTACCTAACCATATTTATTTCACTTTATCTAGTTAATTTAATTTCATGTGTTTCGAGTTGTTACCTATCTATATTTTTTATTCACTTTAATTCAGTTTATTGGGTACATATCTTATGTGTTAAACTATTTAATTTTCCATATTGACTATTCTAATTTATTATCTACTTATTCTACTATATTTGTTTTCTTACTGAGCATTTGATATCACCCTTATTGTGTTTCTTTCTCTAGGAATCCAAGAAGCATACTATGAATGATTTTCGTGGATATACTAGATTGATTTGAGTTATCCTAAAAGTTATTTATTTAGAAAGATTAAAAAATATGTCTTAATTAGTGTATCCATTTGTAATAAAATACCTATTTATGTATCTAGTGAACCGACACTACTAAACTCTACAGTGCTTCAGGGCATGATTCTTTGTAATCAGGCCAATGTAATTAGTAAAACACACCACATCTGAGCTTTCTATATTCGGGTCACTACAAAAATTATATAACAAACAAATATTAATACAAAACATGATGAATCAATGTTCATGAAGTTTGATATCCTTGAGTATAGATACTTTGATATGATCATTACATGCCATAAATAGCTATAATAATTTATATTTTCTCAAAATATTTTAGAATCTGTAATGAAAACATAAATTTAGTAATTAACATGTAAAAAATTAAATAAAAGGCTTCTAATAACCATTATATGCACTAAGAGCCACATGTATCTTTTTTTATCTAAAAACACATCATTAAACACCCGACTGAACCATAAATTCAAAAAAATCAATTTTTATTTTAGTAAATGGATTTTAATAGGAAACCCACAATCCCACTATTTTATTTGTTTAAAAATATTTAGATATTGTATTAGTATTTTAAATAATATTTACATTCATAGTTTTAATTTATAAAATGTTATTTATGATTATTTAATTCTTTTATTCATGAGATATTGAAAAATTCATGATTCATTTCTACATTCGTAAATCTAGAATAAATATAATAAATTTATCTTTATTAAAACATATTAATTTTGATAATTTATTTATTTAACAATTTTTAATTAAATAATGGTTACTTTTTATGGAAAATAGGAGGAAAATAGATTTTTATTTTTTCTTATCATGGGTTTATAACATGGTTTGTAAGGGATATTAAATCAAACATTGAGGGTATAATTGAATTATAAATTGGAAATAATTATTGAGTTTGGGTTTTTAATGTTAGAATTATAACTAATTTGATTTGTTGGTTTAGGGATTAGGATTTATTAAATCTTTAAAAAATTAAATGAACTATGATTTATAAAGGAATAGGGGTTATTGATGGAATATTTATGTAAATTCTCAAAAATTTAATGTTGTTTAGTTGTCTGTGACAATATTCATATTTAGTCTTAGTATTTACCAAAAATAATACATTTATACTTACCCAAACTAGTGATACATTCATATTTTGGTCAAATGATTAAAAAATAATATATAATAACTACAATAACATTAAAATTTATTTATTGTCTTATTTTTTAATAATATTCTCACTTTTATCCCCCACCTCATCTGTGTAAAATTGATTGAATTAGAGTGAAGGTTCCAATTTTTCACTTTATCCTCCCTTAAATGAAAAAGAAAATATTATTTTATCCTTGGATGATCATCAATAAGTCACTAGTTACGACCTCAAGAACTTCTATTCTTACATCTTTTATATTTTTCGATTTGAAAATCTAAATTTTTATGGATTTGAGAGGATATTTTGATGATTTGTTTCTCAAATTGTAGGTTTTTCACTCAAATATTCTTGTGAAGAATAATATATAATATACATATTTTATCTAGTAAATAATTACTTCCAAATAACATACATAGAGAGTTAATGGCGGTTTAGTGAAAATTTAGTGAATTAATTGGATATTTAGTAAATTATTTCACGGTTTTTGATAGGTTATGTCCCCTAGAGCTAGGATTTATGGGAAATGTTATCATCACAAGGGAATTAGATCAATGTGATATGTTTAGGGAGGGTGGTATCAAAATTCATAAAATGAATATGAAATATATAATAAATGTTTGTTTTTTGTTTATATTATTATAATTTTAAAAAAATACATGATTTGTATGAAAGGCTAATAATGGGGTTTTTATATTGGAAATTTTTTTAAATGAGTTCAATAAGGTAATTTATTTTAAAATTAGAAAAGTTATGATATATTAAAGATAAATTTTTGGATTCCATCATTATATTAATGAATATTCATTTTGTTAATGGGTTGATTATTTTATAGTTTTTTATAATATACCATAGGATCATGATAGAATAACTTATTCGTGACTCCATTTATAATTGTTGAATTTTTTTGTCAAAAATGTTTTCCATTTACAATTGATTGGGAGGAATTTTGTGGTATTTAAGGAAAAAAAAATTTAAAAAATGAATTGGAACTATCGTAAAAAATACACATTATAAAATCTTTTAAAGGTGGATTAGATGAAACATTTTTAAATTAGTAACAGGTCTTTACATTTTCAATGAACCAAAATTTTAAAAATAATATTCCATTTTGAATGAGTAAATTCATGTTTATGGAATGTATTTATAGAAAACCCATGGACTATATTACATTTGTTATTTTGGAAAATTTTAATATATTGATTGTTAGCGTTAAATAACAGTTAACCATCACTACCATATAAAATATAATTTTTCTATAGTTTACATTAAGAATATTTTATATTACGAATATTGATAATATCTAATTTACACCAAAGGAAGGTTTGTCGACCTCAACCTGTAGCCTCATACCCTTTGAATCCCATTTATTTGAAGTTATGGGGGAGATGACAAAAGTAAACTATAACCATTATCAAGACCAAGTCAATATTCAACATATTATACTTGATCAATTTATTTTTTGTGGTAAGTTACATCTTGTCATAATCATGGATCAAACTATATTCATTGAACTACCCAATGAAGGTACCATAATCACAAACCTTAAAATTAGGGCGTACACTAGTGTAATAAGGGGTTATGTATCTAGACCCCAGTAATATGAATTTATATATTTTATTATTAATTTTATAATTATTATATTTTTTTCCATTTCGTTATTAATTAATTTATATATATACATGATTTTATAGTGAATTTGAAAAAAATTATATTTTGATGTGAAGGAAAAATTGTATTGGTTGAAATAGTTAGTTTCAATTAAAATTCTTATTTGTAGTAAAATTTAGAATTTTAAATTAGATTATTTTTTGATGAAACAGTCAAATTAAATAATATTAATTTAAATATAAATGAAAATATAATTTAATGAATCCCCATGTAAATTTATAAGGTTTTGAATGTTTTTTCTATCTTGAAAACAAGTACTTTTCAATAAATAATGATTTTTTATTTAAATGTGGACATTCGTATATTCTGACATTAAATTTGTTAAAATGAATATCATTTTTTAAATAATCATTTCAAAATTATCCAGTGGACAACTTTTCATAATTTTTTGTGACAGTTGATTATTTGGATAAAAATAAAATACATTATAAATATACGGTATGTATTATGAAATCATAGTAGAAAATATGTGGTGTAATGAATAATATGAAAGTTATTCGTGAAAAATAGATTTACCCATAAAAATAATTTATGTTATTTAATTAATTTTAAAAACCTATAATGAATCCTCTAAAACCAATATTACATTTTATGGTTTTAAAAACTATTCTTTACGAACATGACTCACTTTTGTACCATGAATTATATTATATTAAGGATTTATATTCTTTGACAAATAAAATATTGAAGGAAACTTTTTTTTGGTTAAAGGCATGGGGAATAACCATGGGGTGGTTTTTGGATTTCTATATTTTGTTACTTATATTCCAAAACAAATGATTATAAATTAATAAAGAATTCCACAATATTGTTGTAAAAATACCCACAAAACTTTCATTAATCTTAATTAAAAACCAATTTTGTAAATATTTCCTCTCTATATACCTCAATAATGTCCTTCCAAGTTTTTTAAAATCTTATAAGAAGCATATTACAATCATTTAGATGCACCCTATCAAGGTAGAAAATTCTCTTACTCTTCCTTTTAATTCAAATAACTTATTTGAATAAAGAATTTCGATATCCAATTTATCCTATTTCAATGTGTCTTACAAATCCAATGACTATTATTATTATTATTATATAATTGTCTATGAAATTTCACTCTTATTAAACCCTTAGGTGATTCTTTATGTACAATTGTTATAATTTTGAAATTATCTCATCATTTTATGTGCCAAAATTTTGTGTCATGAATACTATAGTATTCAACTAGATATAACTATATTTAGTTTAATAGAGAATTATATATTTTTAACCCACATTATTTAACCATGGTATTATATGCAATGAAATATGTACTCTTGTTGTATAATCTATAAACAACACAAATACATATCAATAATATGAATGTGATGAATGAGACTAGAACTATATATCCCTCTAACAGGTTGGATAAGTATTTTTTCTAACGAGATTCAATATATGGTGCTGAGGAAATTATCCTAAGAAAAATTTGTTATGATGTCTCTATGGTTATCCTTAACTTATTCTTATGATTCCATGAATTATGTTGTTTACATAGTCCTTTAATACATTTATTTTATAATCTAATTTCATTATTTGATTATTCTATTACTAGGATTTACAACTCACCAAATTATTATGTATGTCCTCATGTTATCTTATGTAGTATTAGAAGATTCATAGAATCTAAGGGAATGTTATATAGTTTTTATGTAATGTTTTTCTATCCCACTTCTAAGATAATATTCTATATATCTAATTTCCAAAATACACTAGGCTTCTTGAACATATTGTATTGTATTTTGTGTATCTTTATTCAATAAATCATGTAATAATATACATAAAAAACTTGGGTTGTCCTAAATTTAATACTTTATTTTCCAAAAAACTCATATTAAAAATTTCTAATCAACAAGAAAAATAATAATGTCTCTAAAGGATTCCACCACCCATGTAAATCATTAAACTCTTATTGAATGATTTATCACCACTCTATCATATTATAGTATCATATACTAATGGATAAATAGAATATGAAAACATCAAGATTTATTGAATTGGATGTTAAATTCAAACATTATCTCATAGCTTGAATCCCCTTATATAGGAATTCAAAGATTCTCTAAGGATTTCCTTAAATATGAATTTCACAAATTCTTTACAGTTTTTTTCATTTTTGACATATAATTAATTACTCATATAATGCCTAACGAATGACATTTAACATTTAAACATTCATTATGATGTATTATCATTCCTTTTAAAATTATATATTGATGTTTAAATTGTACATCTGATAACATAGATTGATGAAATGATGTATCAATATAAAATAATACAAATCTTAATCCAATTCATTCATATATATCTAAGTGATATACCAATTTCATACCTCTATATTTCATATTGAAATATTTCTCTATCACAGTTTGGTATATAGTTTCAATGTACATACATATTTCATTCTCTAACATTCACTAAATCCCCATAGACTTTATACACATTTATAAGATTGTAATAACTTATGTATTGACTTATTAAGCCATATCCAAAACTCCATTGGATCCCTACAAGTATAGGATACTAATCAAATCCCATTGGTTTTTATAAAAATTTTATATATTAATAAATACTAACTTACACAACCTGTTATGTTACTCTAATGGAATTAATTCATAGATAATGATTATGAAATATTAATTCATAATAATAAGTAAAGTGAAACCTCTATAAAATCTTGTAATAAACATAAAATAGAATGTTCTATAAAATGATCTCCCCAAACACTTGTATCTCTACACAAATGGACACCATTTGTATCTTTTCCATAAAGAATAATCATATAAGACATTTATATATGACATAAATCATAATCATGAGACATGGAATATATCAATCTAATATAGAAAAACTAATATATTCTAAATTCTCATAGTAAATACTAATCAATATTGATTAATAAATCCCATGTCATTCACTTAAATGAAAAAATCAATTTATATTTATCTATGTAGAGAAGTAAATCAGATGTCACTCTAAAATGTTTGGTCACACACAACCTAAAATTTTTTCATCTAAGGATTATGCATCACATATGTCATATATGGGGAGAGATTCATTATTTGTTGGAAAAAAACTCCCCTAGATCAACAATATATTTCACTCACCACTATTTATATCAACATCAAGGATGAAATAAGAATAATTTAAATGTATTAAGGTTCACATGATGGGTAGCTTGTTAACATAGTGTAATGGGGATCACTATGTAACATTCACCCAAAACATACCCTTGGTAATTTGTATGTCATTCCATTGGGAATACTCATGTGATCAGATCCATTTAGTAAGTTAGAATTATATCTTTGTTAGTGAAAAATCTATGTCCATAAAATTTCTTAAAAAAATGATCATAATTTTATTTCACAACCCATGCAATTTCATAAACACTATCTATTAAGAATAACTCATTTTATATATATAAGAGAATATTTATCATTCCAATCTCATGTTATAAATAAAAAACACATGAATGAATTTTTATGTGTTCATTAATTTATAATTTATAAAATATATATATATTTAAAAATTATTTTAATAATGTAATGGGAAATATATATACATAAGAGTTAAGGTATCCACATCCTAATATATAAGGACATATAATAACCATATGTTTGATGAACATTATCTATTTTATCAATAACTTTTAGATGATCATGAATTTCAAACATTATAATCCTGAAACTATTTTACACATAACTCTATACCCAACAACAAAACAAATCATCATATTGAACCTATTAGTGAGATAACATAGTTGAACCGTAAATTTTTTGATAATGGTGAGATTAAAATTATTAATCATTATAATTAACACCTGAAAATTTGATCAACATAATTTTTCTTCATCCTATACAATATTTTGATGTATTTATTTTTTTCAATAAATGGATCGAAATTATAACTCTATTATGAATTTCAACATTATTGTCAACTTTTTTGTACTTTTTATTGAAGAAATAAAAATTATATTATTTGTAAATAAATTTGTATGGAATATAATTTACATAGTTACAATCGTATTTACATAAAATATTTCCTAAATACTTACCAATTTTTTTGGATATTTATCTTTTTGATATTCACATGGATTAATATTTTATATAATAAATCACTTAATCATTTTGATTTATCAATTTATTTATTTAAATTTTAACTTCACAATGTTCAATATTAAATCCCTCTGGTGTCCTAGAAATTTTTTTTTCTCAAGATATATAATTCTAATATAGGTACATGGGTTCCTCTCCAGACATGACATGTCTTTGTTTTGGGTTTCGTGACATAAATCCCTCTAGAGGGGTATAATTATATATTTACATAATAAATGATCGTATAAAAATGTGTTGATCAAAATTTTGATCTTATAATATAGTGTTTATACTTTGGATATGACTACATAATATTTGTTCCAATCAAATTTTATGTCTTACTTATTTATTATTTAAATAAATATTTATGTAGTGCAATTGAATGGTGATATGACCTAAAAAGAATCTCATATTAAAATTCTAACATCACAATTTTTTTCATAAATAAGAGTTAGTGCTAGGGTATTTTTTATCATTGTATAATATTTTGGGCCTCAAATAGATCATGTTTTGGGTCATTAATTAAAAAATTATTTACTCTCCATTTTTTTAATTAATCGATCTTTTATTATTAATATGTGTGGATTTCATTTTAGATATAAGATATAAAAATTAATTGAATTTATCCAATAACAAAAATAATATTTTAGTTCATCAACAAAAAACATTAAATATCTAAAATATATAAACATAAAATTTTTAAATTTTAAAAGGATAACAAAAACAAGTAAACGACATATACTGTGTTTGATGATATAGTGTATCTTGGTCTTTTAAAATTATCAAATATGTGAAAAACAAATTAAAAGGAAAATAATCTATTAAAAAAATGGAATTTTATAAATGAAATATAAAGAACATTGATATAAAATTGAGTGAATTAAGTGTTATGGAAATAATAGGTATTTATAGAGTCTTTAAAATTATATAACTATTAGAAACATTTCCATTACAATTTAAAGAGAGTGTTAGAATTGTAACATTGTTATTAAAATAGATACCTGACCATTGGAATAATAAAAGAGAAATTATCATAAATGATATATTAAACATATGAATAATGTTTACCATCATCTAAATAATTAAATATAAGTATTAATATACCATGAAATAATTACCCAATTAATGAAACATAATGTAAGTTTAAGTGTTTATATTTTGTTAAAAATATTTACCTTATTTAATAAATATAAATTCAAATACTAAATAAAATATTAAAATTACATAATTTATAAAAGTATTTGGAGAAATAGATTTCATTTTTGGGACCAAAATGTTGAAATTAGCTAAGAGTAAATTTTTGGTTCTTTTCATGAAGAATAAAATACATTGGCGAATATAAATTACTATATAAATATTTTATTTTAAAGTTATGATGTATATAGATTTTATTTATTGAAGCTATAAGGATATTATAATTCCCAATTAACTATTAACAAAAAATCCGTCAGTATTGAATCAAAATATTGATCACTATTTAGGAAAATTATATTATATTATAACATTTTTTCAAAAAAAATCATCTTTTCTACTTATAAATACAATACCTCACCTCCCCACTTCTCCTCACACCGTAAGTCTCCTGTCCTACAAATTCTCATCCTAATTCTATCCCTGAAAATCTTTATCCATGTTCTAGGTGTTTTAGTCTTATCAAAATGCCACATTGTAAAGGCATAAGTCAATTAGAAAAGTCATAATCCCAAAGAGTATTGTAAAAAAGTCTAGCCACACTATTTATATTACATTACTTTATTTTTTTCCTCCCCCTTACTATATATGATAACTAAGTTTCATATCATAAAATAAAATATACCAGTTTTTGTAATATGAGTGGAAAAAATCATAAAATGGAAATAATAGTTCAATTTAATAGACATCTATTCATAATTTGTATAACCTCCTAAAATGATATTTTTTAAACAAATATCAATAACTTCATGGATGGATATAATAAAAAATTTATTTATGAATATAAATTTAACAATTATATTATAATGTGATTCAAAAAATTTAAATTATAAATAATCATGTAATAAAATAAAATAAAATTAAACTCATCTTGCCACTAAAACTCATAAATGAGAACATAATTAAGTGGTAACAATGATGAAAATTAAATCATGAAACCATGGGAAATTATTTTGATATTAAATATAATTTGAACATTATATAAAAAAATTAACTCTATATACTTATTCTTTTATGTATATAGTGTATTTTTACATGAACTATAGCCGTTACTAATATATTGAAGTAACCTTGGAACTGTGAAACACAGATCCATAGGATGATGGAAATGAGCTGTGAATTATAATAGAATATGTATGAATGAACATAAAATATAGAAAAAATTAAATAACCATGAATATGATTTTAAAATTATTATTTAATAAATATTATTTTATTATTCTTTATGTTAATCATCTTAACAAGCCGAGTCAGGACTCAAGGTAAGGGGTTCAATTTAGTTACCATTTTTCTTATTGGTTATTCTATCTCCCTATATCTCTTTCTATCTCCTTATCCATATCTTATAGATATTATTATTTTTTGTTTTTTGTTTTTTCTTCTTTCATGTATACCTTGTTTATTTTACTATTAATTCTAGGGAATAGACAATTTTTTCATGTCCCCTTTCTAAAATATTTAAAAAATAATACCTGATAAAAAGGGATATTTGCGTTTTCATTATCTTCTTGAGGTATCACACTTACAACTGATAATATTTAGAAAAATTATTTATTTAAAATAAATTTATGAAATTGAAATTATAATTTTGATGAAAATACAATAATTTTATCTCTTTTAGGGGTTCTTTACCCATTTCGTGAAATATTGATAATGTATCTCATTTTTATAACTAGTTCTGTACCGTTTATTAATATTTTTCATGATATGAGCTATATATTTTTGACCTATTTTTATTAAATTGATTAAAAACATACAAAAATGAATTAATTATTTTCTTTTATTTGAATGTTTTTTATATATCATTTTATATGATTTGTGGCATGATTAAATAACCCATTTCCTTCTCACTGGTTATTATCAATATTATATCTTATATATGATTTTTTTACTATATAGAACACATATGGATTTCCTATCTTGATGTGATTAATGGGACTACAATTATGACCCACTAATTTTGTGTTAAATTTTTATATCTCATGAGATATTATATACGGTTCATGGGAAGTAAACCATATGACTTTTGTTTTGATATCTCTGTGGTCAATCTCAACATATATTATAATGAAATTTTTATAATTATGAAATATTCTACTATTGTGGTTCATGATTAACTTACTACCATGCTTCCATGTACATGTCACTATGAATGACGACTTCCATTTATATTTTATTTTTATATCTAATAACTATCTCACCTTATGATATGATTTTATGGTATGCTTTATCGATCCATTAGTTATGGTTCAAGATTATTTATGATTTTTTAAACCTTACTAAAATGTAGGTGCCACCCTTTTTTGTATTCCACATAGATATAATACATATTGAGAAATGATTAATGGGGTTTATGAGGATATTATAGAGATCAAAATAAATAATTGTATAGATTACTTTTGAAATGATGTATTTCATAACTAATCTCCCAAAAAAACATGTTATTTTGATTTTTAATTTTTTTAAGGATAATATATGTTAAATATGAGGTAATATTAAGTATTTGAGATGTGGGTTATTATAAGGTTCCTGATATGAATTCATCGTTAATTATTATTCCCAAGGGAAAGCAATCATTAATTCAAAATGAACTTCAAATAGAGAGGGAATTGAGAGGGGTGATTTGTTTCTTCCTGTAATATCAGGAAATGACATTGAATTTATGATTAAAATGATGAAAATATATTCACATGATAAAAATTTGACCATAATGTTTGTGATCATTATTTCAAATGTTTACTTAATTATTCATTAAATTATGATTTCAGTTCCATTCATATTCCATGATGGTTATCTGATGAATAATTCTTTATAGTTTGTTCTAATTTTTGGAATTATCATATGTATATTTTCCTGATCATTATTTTACATACATAGACATGTAAATAAATTAAAAAATGAATCCTTATAATAATACCATGTGTTTGGAATAAAACCATTCACTAAATCACTTTTATCTCAATATATCATTCAACCCCACTTTTATTTTCCAAGATATGAATTTATCACCATCTTTTATAATGGCTAACATTTTGTCATTGGAAACCTGATTGAGGGTTTAACTTTACATGAATCCTGAAAACAGAGATGTATTGGTGTGGAAGTGGTGGTGTGGATGGATGTCAATGGTGGATGGACCATCTTTTTTATGATAATTCTTAGAGAGGTAATTAGGGTTTGTGATCTATGAGGTTATTTCATGTCTCTAGACAGATATAATAGAGAAGATTTATAGTGGTATAAAAATAATGAATTGAGTATCATGAAGGAACCTTGGTAGTTCCACGATATGGTATAATATGGATTATTCATATGAAATGAATGTATTATTTCATTTGGGTCAATGATATTATACAATTATTGGAGGATATTTGGTGATGAAACCCTGACAACATGGAATTTCATCTCTAAAAAACAAACAATGTTTAGGCATCACTATTAGAAAATAGGGTTTTAGAGACCCCTTATAAGGGGGACCGCTCAAAACAATATATGGTTCCCCCTCCCCCTGATCCCAAACTCAAACCATACACCTGAACCCCCCCCTGTAGCCTCCCATCCCCTCCATTGCCACACCTACACCAGTTCCCCTGCACCTCCTCCCCTCCCACGTTGCACCGGCGACGCCACACCACTGACATCGCATCGGCTCCGCCTCTAGTTTCTACCGACGTCATTGGCCATCCCCTCCCTCACCGCACCACTCATCCCCTCCCTCGCTACACCAGTTCCACCTCACCACATCCTCCCCCGAATCCCCGCCATCACCGTTTCCCATCCCCTCCCTTGCCACACAGCCTCCAACTCGGGCTTCACTCCACTTCTCCTCCTCTCTCTCACATCACCACCTTCATCTCCCCTTAGTTCTGAATTTTTCACGCAATAATGTATGCCCTAATTTGAATTTTCAGGTTTTAATTTTGGGAAATTTACAGCATAAATTTTACATGCATGAAGATTATATGAATATAGTCTGTGAATAAAAAGTGTGGAAATAAAATTTCATGTGTATATAGGTTTTTGTGTAAGAAGAATTATATAACAATGTGTGTTGATAGTGTGTGAATGAGAAGACTTCACACTTTACTTGAAGTTGGAAGTTACATACAATTCAGTTTTCATGCATATGTTGATTGAATTGATATTATTTGTTGTGTTGTTATTTGATTTATACCATTCCTTAGATTATCACATGTCTCTATGTGTGTGCATGTATCCCATGAGAAACTATTTGAGGTTTGACCAAATGTGTGGGATTGTATAGCTCGTGAGATCCATGTTTGAGTTTAATCACATGTGTTTTGATAATAATGGTTATTATTAATATTATATGATGTGTCATTATATGATATTAATCCATGTTTCAATGTGACTTACTGTCTATATTCTAGATGATGAATTGAGATTGAATTTAGAGTGATGTGCTAATATTTTTTCACATTCTTTTTATTTACGACACTTTTATTAACCTAACACTATGGGGGTATTTGGGTTTTTACTATATGAGTTGATATACCTACCATGGATTAATAATTTTTATTTTTTCTTGACTCTATTATTTTATTTTTTATCCTTTTCATTATTGATACCAAGGGAATATTTTTTGCACTGATGACATTCAGACCATTACTACTAGTAACAAACATCTTACATAAAAGGATACTTGGTTGAGGGCACGAGGAACACTATATTGGACCCTATGAACCAGCATGGAGAATCACATTCTTTTTCCCACATATTCCATATTGATAACATAGGTGAAGAGATATTGGTTTTTTGTTTTGTAATTGTATATATTTGATGTTATCCTAGATATAGATTAGTTAGTTTTCTTTAAATTAGAGATTTATTGCAATATTTGGTGGTTAATCATTACTGTATCTTATCGAAAAAAGGTAGTGTGAATCCAAGAGGCAGTGATAAATTATTTTTACAATGATACAATTTCTCTATGTTTGGGAAGACAGTTCATCTCTAATTGATTTTGGGCACTTTTATCACAAATTATATTTGTTGATTTATTGGTAGGAATTAACTTAGTAACTAAGGCTGAAATTTCATGATTGGTATTTGATGAATTTATTCATATACCACAAACACATGCAAGTTATAATATTTTTTTCTTGATAAATGTTCACTCTATGGAATTATAGGGAAAATTCATTCTTAATATAGTTTCGTGAATATAGAATCATCATTATATTTACCATACAATCATGGTGGCAATGACATGGGATTTCACATCCATTCAATTATCTATTCTCTTTTTATTATTCAGAGATATGAATTTTTTATTTTATCAATGGTGCATATGTAATTGGACAATCTTTATTTTAAATATATTTTTTATGAAAAATGTGTGGAATATGAAGTCTTGTGTAAATAATTGTTATATAGATATTATTATGGATAAGAGTTTGATTAACCTTCCAAATCAACCATCTAGAAAATATTTCAATGGAATTATGCATTTTATTGAGTTCACTGGAGGATTTAAAAGTGACTTTATTAGTTGTACATTTAGAAAATGTGAAAAAAGTTATTAATTCACATGATATACCATGAGGGAGTACCTATTCTTGAATGGATTTCTGAAAAATTATAAGAGTTGGACTCGTCAGGGAGAAGAATATATTCATCATCAAAATACAGATGTTGTTTAGATGGATTTTTATTCATGGATGAATGATCCAATGCATGAAATGCTTACAGAAATGGTACCTGGGATTTCTCTTGAAGGCATTGACATCTAGAATGTTGAGACCGGTGAGATAAATATGTGCTCGGGTGAAGATAATGATTCAAGGAGGTTTTATTAAGTACTTGATGATACAAAAATGGAATTATATCTCGGATGTACTGCTTATAATAAATTTTCATTCATCATGGAGTTGTTTCATTTGAAGACTTTGAATTAGTAGGCAGAAACATCGTTTGAAATGTTGTTGGTGTTATTGAAAAAGGTTCTTCCTATCGATGCTATGATTCTTGAAACATATTACCATGCTCAAAAGATGATAGGGAACATAGGTTTTACATATGATACCATAGATGTATGTGCAAACAACTGTATGTTGTTTAGAAAAGAAACTTCCCATTTGGATATTGTTTTGGCCTGTGGGACTTCCTTGTGGAAAGAGTACAGGAGAAATTAGACTCATCAAAGTCATACTCTGAAATAGGGAAAACTGATTGTGTACAAGAAATGCGTTACTTTACCCTAAATCCGAGGATAAATAGATTTTTATGTCATCTATGGTTTTCAATTTAATGAGATGGAATACCAAACTAATTCTAGAAAGTGATATGTTAACCCACCCAAAAAACTCTCATGCATGGAAGGATTTATATAATAGACACCTTAACTTTGCTAAAGATTTTCATAATGTCCGATTGGGGTTGGCAGCAGATGGTTTCAATCCATTCATGTCTATTGTTTGTGCAACCCATAGCACATGGTCTGTGCTATTAGTTCCATATAATATTCCTCAATGGATTTGTATAAAGCAACAATTTATATTACTTTCCACTCTTGTTGATGGACCTAGAAGTCTGGGGGATAAGATTGATGTTTACCTTTATCCATTTATTGACGAGTTGAATGAATTTTGCGGGGATGGAGTGATGACTTATGACAGTGAAATGAATGAAATGTTAAAACTGCAAGCTGTTTTATTGTGGACAATTAATGACTTCCCTGCTTATGAAAATTTATCAAGCCGGAGTACAAAATGGTAATTTTCATTCCCTTATTTTAATAAAAGTAAAAAATATATATGGGTTAAACATTGTATAAAATGGGCATACATGGGTCACATATATTTTCTTCCCCCTCAACACAGCTTCATAAAGGAAAGAGTGACATTTTATAGTTCTAGAGAGTTTAACCTAGCACCAAATATCATGATAGGAGTCGAAATGTTATCATATCTTGAGGAAGAAATCATTTGCACAGTATATGATTTTCAGGATTTGGTGGCTCATCCATTACCCTAAATATTCGTGGTGTGACTAGATAGAGCAGTCACAATTGGGAAAAGAAATTTATTTTTTACAATCTTCCCTATTGGAAAAATAATATTCTAAGTCATAATTTGGATGTCATGCACAATGGAAAAAAATGTTTGTGATAGTATATTGTGGTCCATTTTAGGTGTCAGTGGAAAATCAGACGACCATGTTAATGCTTGTTGTGATTTGGAAGAAATGGGTTTAAGGAAGCCATTGCATTTATAGTTCGTTGAGGGAAACAAAGAATATAAACCTTCTGTACAGTATATGATGAATAAAAAGGTGAAAGAGATATTTAATTCCATTTCGATGATTCTCAAGGGGAGATATGGTTACTTTTCTAATATTTTAAGGTGTGTGAATCTTACAAGCATGACATTTCAAGGGTTGAAAAGTCATGAAAATCACATACTACTTCAGCAGTTGATTCTAATCCCAAATTTTGATTGTTTATCCCCCAATGTTGTTCAACCATTGATTGAGTTGAGTAATTTTTTTAGACCAATTTGTCTATGAAATAAACTATTGAGTGATTTACAACCCTTGTAGGACGAAATTATACTAAATATTTGTCACTTTGAGAAAATCTTTTCCCCCTTATTTTTTGATGTTATGGTTCACTTGGAATTGCACCTAACTGATGAAGTAATGGCTGCTGGTCCAGTGCAATTCAGGTGGATGGATCATATTTAGTAGTATTTGAAAATATTGATACGATTTTTACCCAACAGTGCTCATCTGAAGGCATCAATAGCCAATGGTTATTTGATGGATGAGTGTAAAAATTTTTGTACATAATATTTTATGGATGTTGAAACAAAATTATATAATCCATCTCAAATTCCTGATAGTCTAGTTGGAGAAGGAACCATATTTGATATGGACAACATCGAGTGGATAGAACCACATAGATATATCTTATTCAATACTCCATCAGTTGCACCATTAATGCAGTAAGTGTCTTATCACTTTTATTGTTCAAATTTTACATGTTTTGTTTTCATAAGATTATCATTCAAACATTGCGTTATCATTAGCAAGAAGCACATTATTGATCTAAAATAAGAGATGTCTCATGCGACTAGGTATCAAATTCAATAATCTCATTATGCATCGTTTCATGATTGGTTCAAGTATTTTGTATGTATAAATTGACTTTCATTACGAGTAAAGTACTATACTAATTTTTTTTCTAAATAAATCACTTTTGAATTCTGTGAATTATGTAGTTTCATAAACTGAGGGATTTAGGTGACCCCATGCTAACTAAAGAAATTTTCCAACAATCTGAGGGTCCATATATAATGTATCGTCATTATAAATCTATAGATTCTAATGTTTTTCAATTTTGCATTAAAGATGTTGAAGATAAATGAGAAACAAAAAACAGTGGTATTGGTGGTCCATTCATTGATTCTGGTTATTACTATAGTCAATTGATAGACATCATTGAAGTTGAATATGCACATGGGTTGAAGTACATATTGTTAAAGTGTAATTGGGTTGAACCAGTGTGTGGAAGTAAAGTCGATCAATATCAGTTTACATTAGTGAATTTTAACTATATGTTATACAGAAATGAATGATTTGAAATTGAAACTTTCATTTTGACATCACAAGCAGAACAAGTATTATTCATTACTTTGCCTTCGAATCCATGTTGTCAAGTTGTTATGAAAATATCCCGGTGAAGAGTGTTTTTATTTGAAGAAGATGAACTAGAGACTATTCCCTTTGTTTCCCAACATCTTGATAAACATACCATAGTTCAATTTGAAGAATATATCTACGGGTTAGAGTAGTTTTTGAAGGAGAAACGGTCCATTTTCAGGTTTAATGAAAGGTATAATTTGTTTCCTGCTCTTAAGTTAAAAGCCTTTTTTTAATTTTTTTAAAACAACCGAAAACTAATTTGGTATAGAAGAATTTTTATTTATTATTAGTCATAATTAACCCTATGTTCGATAATTCTTGATGGATTCCCTTTTGGGCATGTTTGATCCAAGATTCTGGTATTTGGTTCCATCTCTAGAATTCATTGGATGAACAATATTTCATTAGTTTTATAAAAAAAATTTCTAGATCAAATTGAAGAGGATGATTACATTGAGTAAAATCATTTTTTAAATATGTTTATTTCACCATAGTTATGGGTAATGTAAAGAGATGGTTTTTTCAAAGTATTGAAATGTTTTGAGACTGTGGTGATTCGATTTTAATTTCCCCCTCTCCTTTTCCATATCCTTTCAATCCATGTTGTAATTTTTAATCATATTGATAATTTTTTATGGGATGATGATTCTAATTTGAGATTGAATGATCCATATTTTTCACACATATGTGTATATATATATATAATATCCCCCCTGGACAGGCCCACCCCCTCCCCTCAGATAGCACCACTCCCACCTAGAACCCCCCCCCCCCCCCGGATAGCCACCAGCCCCTACCCTACCCTCTTCCCTACAACAGCCAGCCCCCCAACCCCACTCCCCCGAACCCCACTCCCCCCATACAACCCCACACATTCATGAGCAGCCCCTCCACTCCCCCCTGAACAGCCCCACCCCACTCCCTACTACCCCATTCACCACTCGCTGCACCCAGTCCACCCAACTCCACCTGGACACCCCCACCCCCCTCCCTCCAAAAAACCCCACCCCTACCTGCATTGTCCCTCCACCTGGACTGCCCCCTCCCCCTTGGATATTCCCCCTCACCCCACTCCTACCAGACAACCCCACCCCCACCTGTACATCCCCTCCTCCTGGACAACATCCCCCCTTGAACAACCGCCCCAGACAGCCCCCCCCCCACGCAGACAACCCACGCTCCAAAACACCTCCCAGACAGCCCCCCATTCCCACCACCTAGACAACCCCACCCCACTCCCTCAGACCCCCCCCCCCCCCAAAGAGCCCCCCCTCCCCCTGCATTGCACCGGTCCTTCCCCTACCCCATACCCTACACCAGCCAGCCCAGCCCACAACCCACTCCCCCCAGACAGCCCCACCCCTACCTGCACAACCCCACCACCTGGACACCCCCCCCTGGGAAATCCCCCTTATCGGACATCCCCCCAACCCCTACCCCTCTTAACAGCCCCCCACCCTCGACATCCCCATCACAATCCCTCATAGGAAACCCCACAACACCGCATAACCCCTTCCCACTCCCATCCCCCCTCCCGAATATCTCACACCTCATAAATCCTCCCAAACATCCCCACCACACCCCTAGCCCCACCCTACTCTCAACCCCCATCCCGAACATCCCACCCCCAAATCACTTCCAGTTAAGAGAACCCTCCAAAAACAAGACTTTTTTGTACTTAATTTTATTTCCTTTCTGTTAAGTTTATGATTTTTTAAAATCCTATACCTTTTTGTTTTATTAACAAATTTAGAAGTTTTATTTTTTGAAAAACAATCCAACATTTCCTTTTTACACTTTGGACGGTCCCCTTACTAAATTTTTCTATAATAGCAGACATGTCTGAAGAACAAGCAACACATCCACATCATCCATACGAGCCATCTATGTATCAGATCCGAGGTATGATTGAATGTAATTATGTTTTATTTTATTATGTAATTACTATATATATATATATTATCATCTGTAAAATTATGTATAATTGTTTTTCAACAGGATCAGACTCACACGCTTCTTCCTCTCGCATGAGAGGCCCTGGACATTGCATTTCATTATGGAATTTCGACATGACCATTGATGTTTCACTTGATGAGAGATTTCATCCTGTGGGCTGACTACACCTAAATTTATAAATTAGCTAGTTTATATCATACACCACCCACATATTTTTCCATTGACCACATGTGACTGGGTTTCGATCCTTTAGGATATATTAGATCGAATTTGGAGGTAAGTTCATATAAGAAGACCATTTTAGATTCTTTCCTATGTTCAAAAAATATTAACATGTGTGATTTTTTTCTTAAATAGAATAATCTAAAAGTGATCTCCGATGAGTTTTGGCTTGTTTTTATGGGAAAATGTCATAAGATGTGGAAATATTTTAAAGGCAAAATCAAGAGGGAACACTGGGTACCAAACGTGGGTGCCCCAAACATTCAGAAAAAAGTCCTGAGAGGTCTTCTCCCATCTTAGTGGCATGAATTATTTACATATTTGTATACAAAGGCCACTAAAGTTAGTATATTTATTGTAATATATATATATATATATTCATGAATGTGTGACATTATATTTGTTTGAAATTTGAATTAATTGAATGATGGAGATGTCAACACGCCATTCAAAGAATTGATCGTTGTAGGGACAACCTCACTGGCTCGGGACTTGTCACGTGTCTCAGATCTGACATGATGTATTTATTATTCATTTTTTAATTTATTATTTAATATGGTTTTGTGTTATATTTTTATATTTTATTAGTATACGGTTACCGGAGCAATGTGCACTGATTGATAAAATGTCTGTGTGGATGAGAACTCGTGATTGAAATGATCCAGAGGCTGCATATCATATAGTAAGTGCTTCAAATCATTACCAATACTTACATGCATAAGTATATAATCAAATATATGTATAGGTATTAAAATATTTCACAGGCTCAGCTTGATGTTGAGTTATAACAGCTTCTAGAGGACCAGAGATAGCTTCCCATGCGAAGGGACAAGATATTCCATCACATTATTGGTCGCGACGGGCAAAGATATAGTTTGAAAAATGGAACGAGGATTCATCATTCTATAGTATTACGTACTGAGGATGTCAGTCCTACTGTTGCTTGGATGACATAGTAGCTGTCAGATTTCGAGGCACGGTTGTGCACTTCCGAGGAGGTAAATGCACAACCGGTTGCTGAGGTTAAAACACTGCGGGAATATGTTTGTTGGGGTGATGATGTAGTGGATCATATGATGTAGGTTTATAATAAAGTTATTTATTTTCTTTCTATTATTTTTGTTATTAAAATCATTATAATTTTTATTTGTTGTTGGCCCTTATCACACCAGAAGGAGGTACCAGCCATGACCACACATGATGCATCATATTCACGTGGTGTGTTTCTTTTATATTTATTATTGAATTAATGTTATATATTTATTTAGACTTTAAATGAATAATTGGTTGAGATTAAAACAATTTATGTTTTTAAAAACTCCATTTTATTTAATTTTAAAAGTATGATCAGTAATTGGATACAGTATTGTGATAGATAATTTCTTAGAATCCCCATTGGAGGATAGGAATTAGGCTAGGTGGCCTAATGTAATAATGACCCAATGGCCCAATGGCCCAATGGCTCAATGGCCTATCGGAATAAGGGTTGAATGGACCACTCGATCTCATGGTAATTTCAAAGGACATGAACTTCTCTCACTTATGATTTCTCTTATATTGTAATTGTTAGAGTTCATCTTTTATCTTTGTCTTGTGAATACCCTAGTATAGATACCTCTTTTAAAATATTATACAATTGAAATTAATAATGAATACATGTAGGAATTGTTCCATTTCATTTATTTTTAATAATGATTTTATTTTTATTTACTTCTATTTTTAATGATTTTTGGTTGGCATGTTCTCCCTCCACTTCACTTACTGCTTATCATGTTATGCTAGACCCCATATCAGTTGGGTATAAATGCATTTTTCATGGATTTTGACGGTGTTGGGGGATAAATTCAGAATATATAGTGCAACTCGATTGGTCTAGTTCCCTGTAATGATTTCTAGTTGTTGTAGTGGTGGCATGTGATGTGTTTTTGTGTCCATCCTATTATGGATTTTTCCTTGTTGATGTTCTTCTGTTGGGGGGTGGGCTGTCTGAGGTGAGTGGGGGGGGGGGATGTCCAGGGTGAGTTGGGGTGGGGGATATCCGGGGGGATTGGGGGATATCTGGAGGTAGGGGCTCTCTGGGGGGAGTATTTGGGGGTGGCTGTCTGGGGGCGGGGGAGTTTGGGGGGGGGGGGGGGCACGTGAGTGGCTACCCAGGGTGAGTGGGGGGAGGCTAAAGGGGTGGGGCTGCCCAGGGTGAGTTGGGGGGGGGGGGGTATCCGAGGGGAGTGGGGGTTATCCATGGGACGTTTGGGGGGGTGGCTATCTGGGTGGGGGCACGTGAGGGGTTGTTTGGGGTGAGTGTGTGTGTGTGTCTGGGGGGGTCCGAGTAGACATGGGGGGGAGGGGGGTTGTCTGGGGTGAGTAGTGGGGGGGGTGCGGTCTGGGGGGGGGCTGTTCGGGAGGAGAATTTTTTTGGGGGGGGGGGGGGTTGTTCAAGGTGAGTGGGGAGGTGTCTAGGGTGAGTGTGGGGTCTGTTCATGAGGGGGGGGGGGTCTGACGGTGGGGGGGCTTTTTAGAGGTGTGGGGGATGAGGTTATGAAGGGTTTGGAGGGGGGGCTATTCAGGGTGGGATTTGTCCGGGGGAGTGGGGCTATCTGGGGGATGTCCTGGCGGTGTTTGGGGGGAGCAGGGTGGCTGACTGGGGGTGGGGGGCACGTGAGGGTCTGTCTGGGGTGACTGTGGGGGGGGGGGGGGGTCTGAGGGGGATTCTGGTGTGGGGTGGGGGGTTATCCAATGGTGGGGGTGCTATCTGAAGGTGGGGGGATGGGGGTGTGTACGTAGTGTAGGGGGGGAGCTGTTCATGGTGGGGGTTGTCTGAGGGAGTGGGGGCTATCTGGGGGTGGAGGGCTGTCCCGGGGGAGTTTTTGGAGGGGGGTGGCGGACCGGGGGGAGAGCACATGAGGGGATATCTGGGGTGATTGTGTGTGGGTGTGGGGGGGGGGGGGGTGTTTGGGGGGGTGGGGGGCTGTCCCGGGGGAGTTTGGGGGAGGGGTAGTTCACGGAGAGTTTTTTTTAGGGGTTGGGGGTGGGGCTATCCGAGATGAGTGGGGGTGCTACCCGAGGGGTGAAATTTGTCCTTTGTGAATTTGGACAATTATCCATGTCTCCATTTAGCCTATTGTCCTAATGACCAAATAACCTAATTCCATATTAGACTATTGGCATAATGGCCTGTTGGATAAATGGAGACATGGCCAATTGATAAAATTCACAAATGACCAAACACTGTCACACCCTATCTCTCTTACGCCCTAACTCCCTAATGGCCTAACTACCTAATGAACCAATGGACAAACAACATCCCAATGGCCCAATGTCTCAATAACTACCCAATGGCTAAACAATGGCCCAACGACTAAATAATGTCCCAATGGCCGAACAATGACCGAACGGCCAAACAACGGTCCAACGACCTAATAACGACCCAACAACCCAACAACAACTTAGAAACGACCTAACAATGACCCCACAACCTAACAACGGCCCAACGACCTAACAACATCCCAACGACCTAACAATAATTGAAGGACCTAATGGAAAATTATCCTAATCACCTAATGTCCTATTGTCCTAATGACCTATTAGGCTATTGGCATAATGGCATATTAGCCTATTGGCCTAATGACCAAATAGCCAATTGGCATACTAGCGTATTGGCCTAATGGAAATTTGGCTAAATAAAGACTCACCAATTGGCCATATTCTCAAATTCCTGAATGACCTAATGTCCTAATGTTATTATTATATATATATATATATATATATATATTTGAAAACAAAATAAATCATTCCAATTTTTATTTTCATGGTTTTGTTGTTTATTTGGTATCTTATTATGGATTTATTAAAGCAGAAGATTGGAATGGATTGGAGTTGTTTGGATCACCAAATATGAAGAAGGTTGTCTTTCATTTATTGGTTTTGAGGATCCTCATGTTTCTGCTATTTTGAATTGCTTTTTTTCGATTTTCACTTTTTTTTCTACTGTTTTCTGCTTTTTGAGAAGCGCAGCTATAATTTTGTTTAAAAAAATTATGAATTTTGCGACCTCCATTGGCAGTCTCTATTGGGTCCATTTTATTCCAAGGCCCAGCAACCACAAACGGAGGCCTTTGTAGGTTGTCCAAATAGCAACCACTATTCGGAGAAGCCTTAGGTCACCTACAACAACAGCCATTGGCCATCGGTGTTTCCCTACAATTACGGGCCTAATGCAACCACCATTGGCGGTTTCTATTGATTTCATTTCTAGTAGTGCATGGTTTTATCCACAGGGTTTACTTGTAATGGAAACAATCAAAAAACATATTTTTATGCATAACACACTATATACCACCATTTATTAGTTTTTAGGGGTTCACAAGGGTGTTAAATATCACATGGGGTGTATTACTAAACTAAACATCATGTTTGAAAAGTTACATGACTTTCGGTGTAGTAGATTATATGTCTAATTTCACCATTTTTCATTCATGGAACATAGTGGAAAGTAGACACCACATTCATACCATATATTATATTGTGGGATGTAGTATATGCCCAATGTAACACCTATGATGTAATCATACGGTATTTAATTTTGTAATTATTAGTTTTGAATTTTGATATGATTTTTGGGTTAACAATTTGAATTTTTGAAGGATTTTACGGTTTTAAAGGAAGGATACACACTCAAGCATGTTTCTGTGAATTTTAATAGTGTGTATGGTTTTTCATTTTTTGGTAATAGGTTTCATAGGTATCCTTCATTGGACCCTATACAAGTTACCCATAAAAATTTAAAACCCATATATTTTTATGATTTTATAATTTTAATTTTAAACAACTCCTCCAATTTTCTCATTGACATTTGGTAATATCTATATATATATATTTAGGGTTCTCCTATCCTTCTCCATAGTGGGTCTCTATCATATGTAGTTATTTCTCCATGTAAGTCCACTATAATCACTTTCACTCTTATCCCGTCACCATATTCCGACCACTTTACTCCTATTTTTATTTCCCTATTGATATAGTGGTTAGATTATTTTGTTATGTTGATTTTAATTAGGGGTTATTATTATTCTTGTTTAAAATAATTATCCCACATTTTTCATTACTTATTATTGAATTATTGTGTCTTTCATACTGATTTTACTCAAAATGCTGCTGGTGGAACCATCAACGTGCTTTGAATTTTATGCAATACGCTTTTGTTTATTTTGAACCATAATTTTTAAATAAAATAAAATATATTATAGGTTTTTTATGATGTTGATATTTATTTATATGTTTTTTCCATATTTTCCTTTATTTCAATTAGAGTTTCCATTTCAAGAATACATTAGTCTTCTTATATGAAATTCATATATATAAAGTATTTTTTTAAATTATAACCATGTATTTTCATTAATTAGTAAATTTATATTTATTTATTAATTTCTTTAGAATTATAATTACTTTACATAATTATTTTAAAAAAGATTTTAAAGGTTAATGACTCATTAACATACTTTTTAATTGAGTTATTTATATAGAATCATTTTATACTCGTGATAAATTTCATGATTTCAAAATGATTTCATTAGTTTTAAATAGAAAAATTCATGTTATTAATTATTTTAAACTAAATTTGATACTTTTTAAGTAATGTTTTAAAAGTATTATTGAATCATGATTATTGATCATCATTGAAGCAATCCCCTTTGTATCATTTTTATTAATTATATTTATATTATGACATGATAAGTGGTTATATTTTTAGAAAATTATTATATTTATATATCATTGATGTTGTCATTAACTGGGGTTTCTTTTATAAAGGGAGATCAGAGATGAGTTTGGGTATTAGTTTCTATAAATTATTGTTATAATGATACTTATAATGGTGTTATACTCTATTGATCACATACATTTATATGTTACCTATGGGGGTAATTTAGGTATGAGTTTTCCACTAGCCATGATCAAAATCTGATTAGTATCCATAAGTCAAAACTATTATCTAATTATGGTAGTTTACCACTCGGTCACATGATGAATGGTTAAAATATGTATTTTGAAGTTAGATTGCCTAAGGGAGTTTAATTAGATGCATATGACTATTTTCATGATATTTTTCAGGTGATCTTATGTGTTCCCATTATTGTTGATGTGTTATTGTATTTATTAGTTATGGTTTTAGTTATCAAATTATCATTTCTTCTCTCATTGTAATTCTTATAATCTTTTATTTGCATTGAATGCTCATTTTTTATTTATATTACATAATAGTATGGATTAAAGGATTTCCAAAAGTAAATTTTATTCCCATTAAATGGAAAAATTGATTTTTTAATGAAATGGTTGGTTCTTGATGGGTAGAGGTTAATTTCATTAATGCTTTTAACTATGATTATTTATAGTCGAAAGAAAAAATCAATTTTATTTTTTTATTAAATAATTTATTATATAATTGAATTTTTTTTCTCTAACTTTTCTATCAATATATATATTCCAAAAGTTCTATTCAATGGTTTTAAAATATAACCAAGATAATATTTTTCTAAAAAAATATAATGTGTATGTTATACAAGAAAATCAACTAGTCTACCATTGAATAATATATTTCATTTTATCCTCTCAAATTAAATGTTTTGAAAACTTAATGGGATATTTTCATTTTTTAATTTAAAAAAATAATGAAATATATTTGTTTTCAAAAATTATTCATGGGGAATGGGGATAAAACATATTGGGTTATTTACTTAAACCATTAATACAAACCAAGTTTATTTATTGGAACCATATGATTCTGTGATGTAGGTTGAGGTTATATACCAATTTCTCTTACTAGGATGGTCATGAAATATTATTTTGGGTATTTTAAAGGTGAGAAGGGAATATCATTCACATGAAATAGAGAGATGGGTTCTTTGTAATTTCTTTTTGGGTCATGTTTGGTTATGTATTTTGATTTTTTTCTTTTGTATCATTCCACTATAGAGTTTTATTTATATTTTATTATTATGGTTATGTTTTTATTTATACTATAGTTTTTAATGTATTTCTTATTATTCATGTTTATAGTTATTTGTAATGTTAATGGAATGTTACATTTGTGTTCATTTTTTGGACTCATTTGTTATGATTTGATGTCACAAATAATTATGGTAAATATATGATTTTTTATTATATTGGGAGTTTATGTCATAATTTTGGGTGGGATTACTTAATTTTTTTTTTTCATTGGGTGAAAACAATCATTGTGGTGTATTTTGATGCCCTTACACAAGTTTTTTCGCCTGTGGTGATTGGGAATATGATTCAGTCCATATGAATGACCATATCATTTTATATTGTATGTTGAAGAAATTTAGTTCCTTATAGAATTGTATAAGATATTTTTATTTTTATATTGTTTGTGATTTCATGGTGGAAATGATATTGGATCATCAAAAATATATAGTTAGGTATGGTAGGTTGTTTAACAAAAACATTTATTACAGATCCTTGAGTTACTGTGGTATGTCATGGTGAGTCATTATGGTTACTAATTCAATTTATTACTCTTTTGGGGGAAATTGTTTCAAAGATGAGGGATAGAATAGATACTAGTGAGAAACATGTTTAGTGTTCATTGGATTATGACCATTCAAAAATTTATTGATACTTTGGAATGTGTAGTTTTGTGGGTTTTTTCTCATCCAATGGATATTTATGATTCCTATTAATCATTATGAATTGTTTATTATAGGAATTGATGATTTTTTTTATGATTTCGAAATTATTTTACCATATTTTATTCTCAACTTGAGATGATTTATATGGGATACCATAATTATTCAATTAAACTGAGTTGTGTTGTTATTTTGATATTTAATTGTTTGGATTAATTTTTAAAAGTTAATTTTTTCAATAAAATGTTATTTATAAATTTTTTCCTATTCAAAAGTGGGGTTGTGATTTTTGGGTAATAATAATGGTTGATTTTTTCAATATAGAACTATTATAATTTGGTCCTTATATAGACATAAATTATATTATAAAATTAGTTTGGAAATAATTTTAATGTTAGTTGTTTCAAAGTTTTAGATTTTAAGAATTATTTTACATATTATTCATGATGATTTTACAATGGGATTATATAAATTTTTTTGGGTAAAAGGATACTTTATTAAGAGTTTTTTTAAATATAACTAAGTATATTTAAAAGGTACCCAATGTTGTTTTCTAAAAAAATAATTGTTTTTTAAATGATTACTTATAGGAAAAAATGGGAATTTCATTTCATATCAAATGGTTTTAATTTGTTGTATTTTTTTAATTGTATATTGTTACTAATAAATGATGGAATTTATAGGCAAAGGAGATAATAATGGTGTTTGAAATGGTTTCATTTATTTATTCATTTTTGTATAATTTTAAATCAGGAAGTGTATTCTGATTATATTTTTTATTTTTGTAATATTTTATTTTATTTCCAACTAGATAAGTCTTATTGAATTTTTAATAGGTAACTATATAGGGTTTAACAAAATTTATTCCTATATTTGACCAAAATATCCTTGATTTATTTATGTCACTTTATCATGTTTTTTATTATATATTTCTTCAAACCTATCTTATAATTAAAACTGTGTATAGGGGTTTAAAATTTTTAATCATCATACCTTTTAAGGGGTGTATGTTTCCCATAAAGAAGAAGAGTGTCCCTAGAAGATGAATGGGATCTTTGATCTTCTTAAAATATCAGATTCTCTTAATCTAAAATTGACCAAGTTCGCCCTCAAATGACTTGGATGGAGCTGGTTATTCTCTAGTGTTTAGACTAATACACTAGAGGACTATACGTGGGGATGTTTTCAAGTTATTTTTAAAAAATGTATTATATTAAAATTTAAAAAGTTTCTTATTCAATATTATTTTATTTCATAGAGCCTAAGGATTGAACAATATTGGAATATTATTGGTATATTGTTGAGATGGTACCCTATATATCATGTTAGTATCAAATGAAAATTTATAATCTAGTTGTTTTGAAGTATTAATATTTATCTTTATCATGGGATATCTCTTTTGGTTTGATATATTATGTGTAAGTAGTGAACAAAGACATTAATGTTTAAGTGGTTATGGAAATAGTTCCTGAGATGGGTGATTTTTACTTTTTAAATAAAAGTGGTTCATGGAATTCTAGTGGTGGAAATAGAAAGACTATGGGGTTTAAAAATCTTATTGGTGGAATAAAGAGACCATAAATTATCTTGTATTTTTCTTCTTCTAAGATAAAATAGATTTCATTCCATCTGTGGGGAAATATAGGGAATATAAACTATTAT
Source organism: Viscum album (assembly GCA_963277665.1). Classification (NCBI taxonomy): domain Eukaryota; kingdom Viridiplantae; phylum Streptophyta; class Magnoliopsida; order Santalales; family Viscaceae; genus Viscum; species Viscum album. The sequence continues at coordinate 353,451,937 of OY728162.1, forward strand.
GATAGGAAAATCATGTGACCTTCCATAGTTGGGTCTGGTTGGGTTATTTTGAATGGTTATATAGTGAATCATTATGTAATAAAGATGAAAGTAGATATTATAAATCTTTTGATCCTTGGATTTAACCAATGGAACTTGATACCAGTGTGGTAAAATATTGACATATTCCATTCAATATTTAATATTTTTCATAATTTTGTGTTATAGTTATTCCATGTATGGTTTTTTAAACAGTACCTTACATTTAAAGTGATGTGTTCTATTTTTAATGGTAATTATGTGACTTTAAATTTATTGGGTTATCTCAACCTAATGTTTCAAAATCCCTACAACTGTTTTAAATATATCCTTTAGAAGGTTTCCACTTAGGTAGTGAAAGAACCTAGAAATTGGTTACAACAATGAAACCCTTATGTATCATATTGATCCTTTGGGATCAACCCTTTTTATTAATGAATATATATACATATAGGTAAATACATGTAGGATGAATAACACTACATAATGTCCATTTTCTTTAATTATTTTCATATAGAAAAGGGTTTCTTCCCCAAAAATAATATTACTAATAAGAAAATTAGTGGTTCAATTAAACAAAATAATATTATTATTAGGATTATTTATGGAATAAATATTTTCATTGGTTATTTAGTAGAAAAACCTCATATATTGATTTTTCATAAAGGGGTCATGTTACATATTATGCCCCCAATATTTTTTCGTATAATATATATTTTGATCTTATCCCCGAAAATTGGGTATTTTATAGGTGACATTAGACTTTGGATATTCAATTCCGAATAGTCAATACCTATAGTTGTTTAGGGGAACTATTTGGATTTAAAATTAGTTTATATAATCCCCATCCTTTTATTTATAAATCACCTTTATATTGACATTAATTGGGAATAAATTGAAATGGTGGGGATAACTATTACACCCATGATTATATAATGAGTTATTCATTTGTATTTATTAACTCAGGGTTTTGATTTTTTTGTTGATTCAAAATTTCATGTTCTAAGATGGGTTTTCTTAGTTTTATTGGTTGCGTGCATTACCATGTATGATTCCATCCATTTAATATTTGAAAGTGGGTATTATTTTGGGGAAGTAGCTTGAATGATTATCCTAAATGGGAATTAACTCATAAAACATACCAATGAAAATTTAAAAACCAAATATTTTTTATTTAATTTTTCTGCCAATTTTTTGGTGAACTCATTCTATTTTATCCACACACATCGAAGCCTTCCTCAAGAAACTACCCAAGGCTTTCATCCCCTTCTCTAAAGTGGTTATTGTAATACCCCAACTCTAATATCTCGTATCTAGTGTTAATATTACTATATTAGAAACTGATACAACAAAGTGCATCCCAATAGATCAAACAGTTTAATAGTATTGGGAGAATAGATACATATAGTATTCTCACATTAAATTTGAAAGCATGAAATAAAACATAAAATTCTTATGATGAAATTATTATTTATTCTATTATATCCCAAAATCATTCATATATATATTCTTATATCATATGAAAAATAAACCTTAATAAACTGTGAACTCAAATTCTCAATAAGGGAAGGAATAAAATATAGGCTATCATAGAATAAATAAATCTTGAATAATATTTAATACATGAAAAATAATAAAATATTCCATAAAAAATACCATAAATGGGTAATACATACATATATTGCATAACCCCAAAAAAATCAATTGGATAAAAATAACTAGTTTCATAATGATAATATCTTTAATCGTGAATATAAGAATCAAATTGTCAATGCCTCATGTTATGGAATCATATATAAAATTGAAAGGCATACATGAGATACCAAAACTAGAGAGACCCATTGATTAATCTTGGTGATATAATGGTCCCCTTAAATCATTTATAAGTACAATAAATTCGTCATATTAATTAAATTAATATTAATTTATTACATAATCAACATAAAAAATCATATTTAAAATACTAACATATGAAATGTTAATATTTTCCCCTATAAATAAATATAACACCGTGATTATAATACATCCATAAAAATAAGGGGGATGAAATCATTATATTATATCCATATTAATCCATAATAATCATCAATGTATGTTGGAATTGATGAAAATACATTCTAAATAACATTTAAGTCTTTATTTGCGAACATGAAAAAATATCATTTTATTTTAAGACTTTTTCTTTAAATGTAAAGGATATTGATAAAATGAATTTATTTGAAAATAACCATGGATATTTTTAATTGAATCTTAAAATAAAATGATTGTTGTTACAATAATAAAATCGATTCATTTGGTAAATATAAAAATAATGTTTTCTTTCACACATTTGGTAAAATTAAAAGGTATCTCATTAGGGAAATTAAAAGAATATTACATTTAAAATCATCGAAAATATAATAAATTATTTTTGAAATTGACCTTAGATAATAATTTGAGCCTAGAAAAGAAAATTCTATAAAATATTTTAAAAAACATGGATATTTAAGAATCATTTTGACTACTAAAGAGGAAAAAGGGTTGGCTTTTATTTAAAAACATTTTCTCAGTCTTATTAAGTGTCAAAAGATAGGAAAATTAATGGGAAAAAATTTAAACTCCACATATAACTATAATAGAATAAATATAATGGATTTTAAATGAGATGATGCTTAAAATTTATTTCAATTGATTTTAAAACCTAAATAATCTTGAATAAAAAAGATTATAGAATAAACATGTACCTTAATGTTGAATTTCCACGTACATACTTTAAATGAAATATAATAAACATATATTAATTTTACACATGCATAAAAAACATTTTATAAACTATTACCTTTTCACAATCTCTTTTATTTCATTTATTATCGCATATTCTATAGTTAGTAAATTAGTTATGTTGACATTAGATATTTTTGATTCTTTATTTTAAAACCTCAAAATAACAACTATGTGTTGGACATGGTTAAATTGGTCATGTTTCCATTATATAAAAAAATATACATCATTAGTTAATTAATATTTTTTACATTAAATAGAATTTTATAGTAATCAGTGAACTATTAACATAAAAAATGAACCCCATCACTTTGGGGAGGTGGTAGTCCACAGAAACACACAATGGGTGTTTTCAAAATTGTAATGGGTTAAAGGGTAAGAAATTTAATGATTTATTATATTTTAATAATAATAATTAAGTTATAAATATATTATATTTTCATTATTTCTATCATTATAATCATCTAAGAAACGTAGTGATGGAAAATGAATTGCACTGTTACGTGGAGGTGGTATGTCGTACGTACGTACAAGTAATGATTTTATTTTCCATAGGATTGAAAAAGAGATGATAAAGGGTTTTGACATCAACCTAAATATCATTAAATATATATAATATATTTATGTTATAATATAATCATGGTTATAAAGTACTTCAAGGATTTGGAAGAATAATAAACATGAAAACACTCAGTTAATACTTATATCTCTATATTGAGAAATTTCAATTAGCATACACATTAATCCTTGTTAAAGTGGCCTTTTTCTGAGAACATGAACTGTTTTAGGAGTGTATGTATTTTGAGAATGTATTTGGGGAGATATTTGTTGATTTAAGTGGGTCAAGTAGTATTAAGAAGATAGGGTATGGGGTTCACTTTTAGAAGTGAGGTGTGGGGAAAAATGTAATTATTATTAACTAATTAATATTGTAAGTGTTTTACTCATGGATAAGTGTAATCTAAAAAAATAAAATATTGATGATAAGGTGATAAGGATCTAAATAACCTATAAAATAATAATTAATGTGACTATTTATGACCTTATCAGAATGTTTTAACCATAAATAATCCATTCTACCCATATACCATTGTGGAAACATTTTTGACAGTGTTACTATTAAAACTAACAAAAAATGAAATTAACCTCATTAATAAATTTAAAAAACATGGTTCCTAATATGGGATAAGTTATTTATTAATAAATTTATATAATTTTTTCAATTTTTTTTAATATAAGTGCATAGAACACAATGATAAATATTTTTTAGGGAAATGAGTTCTAAGCATCAAAATAATCTTATAACAAAATGAAATATAGTGATGATTACCATAAAATTAATTATATTATGTTTAATCAAAGGGCTATTATGTTAATTTAAAAAAACTACTAAACATAAACGTATTTTTAAATTAAATTCATTAATGAAAATAAATTAAAGTTTTCAGAAAATTAGCCTTTTTCACTATTCACACAAAAATTCAATATAAGATAAATTCAACCTTATAAATGTATAAATGATAACCATTTCATCTAATTAAATTTATGAAATTTATAAATTTATTCATTAAATATCACCATGAACATTTTCTATTATAATTATTAAATAATAGGATATTTATTAGGAAATCGTCTAGGGATGTAATGTTTACCAAAAATAAGAAAATATCTGATATTATATTATCCCCCAAAAATAAATTTCCAATGAATTTTTGATAAAATTATATTAATAAATAAATCTGGGAAATCCTTCCTTGTATATTCTTTAGGACCCCTTATTTCCCCTTCCATTTGATGATTTCTCTAGAGAACCATCACCGGTCGAGTTTCCCAATTGTGAATCACATTCTCTATAGTGTCAAGATTGTGGAAGGGCTTGTCGCGAGCCAACCCTACCTGGGGCTCCAACATAAACAACCCCAAGCCTGCCTACATAGGCCTAGGGGTGGTGAAAAGCACCGAAAGTCATTTCCTAAGTGGGAGGAATTTTTCTAATGTACCTATACTCAAACAAATGACCATATCAATGATTAAGTACATATGAACAACAATAAAAAGATTCAAAAAATATAAATTAATCCATGAATTAAAAATATCTAGGATTTATAAGAGTACGATCTTGAAAAATGAAAAGTAACCCAACCAAAAATATGTCCCAACCTAATAAAAAGAATGGACACTACTGAGAGAACATGAATCCTAATCTCAAACCTATAAAAAACATACATGATCGAAAGCACCCAATATCTCTAAGCTCCATTGAAGTCACCATCGACCTATCCGTCATCTGAATAAGACATGTCACAAGCTATAAAATACCATGCAAGGGTTAGTATATACATACCCCGTAAGATGGCTTGAAATTAGAACAAAAAATTATTAACAGACAGGATATGAAAAGATAGATTGTGGATAGTAAAAAAGGACGTAGTTCAACCCAAATCAAGAAAATAGTATCCTCTTCCAAGCATAAGGGTCTCAACACGATGTGTAGTGGAACTAGACATCGAGTCTTTATCACTGATAGAAAGAGAGTTACTTCGTCCAACCATAAGAATCCCATCATGGAATTGATATAGTATACCCTCTGAGTTTTCACAACCAATTATAGAAGAGTAACCAAATACAAAGGTACAGATACATAAGTATTTAAAATTATTAGGAAAATAATCCCCAATAAGAGAGTAAGGGGATATCCATCTCACATCTCATCCTAGAAAAAGAGTCAATTTGTTCTTCAATTCCATAAATGATGTACATCACCTCACACATCTTCCCAGAAGTAGCTGTGGGAAAGGACATGCATCTCCATTATGAAACATAGTCTAGGGGGCACAATCCCTAAGTAAAGGACCCATGCCCTAGTGCATCGATGTGGTTCCACTCTATAAGTATCTGAAAAAGGAATCATGCCCTAATGCATTTGGTGGGTTAAACTCTAAAGGTCGAGGAACCGTTCCATGACAAGACAAGGTGGAGGGGGTGGGGGTTCTACTCTACTGTCACAATGATGAGCTCCATATCTGGTAACGAGGTTCCACTTGGTAGATAGAGGACTTGTGCCCAAGATAATTAGGGGTTCTCTTATGAATATTGAGTACCCACACGCTGTTGTGATAGGGTGGATTCCTGTCTACTTTCATGAGGGTATGTTCTTTATCTTATAGGGGGTTCCACTTTGTAGATAGAGGATCCATGCCCAAGATGATTAGGGGGTAAATCTATATGTTGAGTAACCATTCCCTAGTACTATACGGGGATTCCACTCTGGTCATCAATAACCCACCACGTATCTGGTAGGGGGTTCCACTTGGTTGGAAGAGGACCTTCTTGTAAGATGATGGAGGGGGGGTTCCACTCTATAGGTCTCTGGTGATCATCTTCCCAATTACATTAATCTTCAGGAGACACCCCATTAATCATCACACTCATAACATCTCTCATGGTATGAAAAATTCCATAAATTAGGGAACCATCTCATTTTACGTGGGAAAAAAAACACAGGATAGGCTACTTGTAGGCCAAATTATGGGTCCAAACACGGGAGATACAAAAATGTAAAGATTTCAAAAAAGAAACCATGTGGTACATAGGAAGTTGGGGACCCAAAAAATGTGTGTTTCAACTCTTTCGTCTGGTCGTTTTCGTGGACATCACATGGATCCTAGACCATATTTAAGTAAATTCCATGCAAGTGGACTAAACCGAATGTACAATATATATGGAATTAGGAAATTTCCTCCAGTACGTGTCTATATTCTTTACCCAGTGTCTGTGTACATCAGTACATGGTGTGTTCATGGAAGATTCCGTGTAATTCGGTTCACAATGAGCATAGTCGTGCCCAAGCCCATGTACTCTTGGAGTACACTTCGAGTTCCCTAGTATATGGTCACATGATGTGTGGGGGGGGAGGCTCTTGCATGAATTGTGATACTCATAAATCACTAAAACCATATCTTCTATATCAACGTACCAATGATCCATGTGTTCTTTAAACTAAATATCATGTAGTCAATATTTTTCTATATTATTAGATCCATTATCCATGCACCAGATCTGGTCCTCCTACGTTCTAATCCAGCCTTTTTCTTTATAAAAACAAAGGCTCTCACAACCATTTTCCATTTCTGGACATCTATTGGCCAAAAAATTATTTATGTTGAATTAGTCGAAGTATCCATAGACCATTTTCATCCCTCATGTAAACCATGTCATGCCTACTCCAATCCATCTCTCAATCATCTAATCCATTACATGTAACTCTCAAATAACCCAAATCTATCTTTGATTGGGTATTACATTAATCACATACAAATTCTTCACTATTTATTTAGGTTTCATCGAGCTTGTTGTCACCAAAAAATGTAGAATAGGGACCATGAGGTCCTTTAGTGAAGAACGAAAATAATCGAGGAAGAAAATCACAAAAAAGGTTTAACTGATTTTTTCCAAGTGTTCATGGACAACAATCATGAAAGGGGATATCTTAGGTTATAAAAATATCATAAAAACGTAGATTTAAATTATTAGGTGCATGAAAAGGCAACAATTAGTACACATAAATGGTAATAAATTTATCATGATCAATCAATATAATCAAAAAGGGCATAATCCACAATTTGAAGAGCCCAATCAAGATATTGGATCATTCTCTATTGAAGAACACAACCACCAACTAATGGAAAAATTTATTGCATTTATTACATTCTAATATTCTTTGATTTAGAAATTTGTTGTCATTCGAAGTCGATTAACCAATGGAAGGAGGAAGGATAATCTCTCAGTTAACCCATGTAAAATTAGAATAATGTGGAATTTTTTATATTGATATAGGTATTGAAGTTTGTAATAGGATAATTTAATTAAAATAAATAAACATAATTATTTATAATAACTAAAATAATATTCTAATGGTATTTATTTCTGATTTCCATGTTTCAACCTATTTTATATTCCACATAGGGTAAATGTTATGTTTAGGACTCAACTATGGTGTAATATTTCTGATCTGAGCATCCATTTAATATTGATCTATGTTTCCTTATGAAAATTTGGGCATGTAGTATAAAATATATTTAATATTTTAAAAAAATTAATTCTAGGAACACCAAGCCTTTGAACCACTGTCTATATTAGAATTTGGCTCTAAAAACATATTGGGACATATTTAAAAGTCTTACAAGGAAAAAGGGTCTCTACATCAGTTCCTCCTTCAATTGTTTTATCCCCAAAAAGGAAAAACTATACAAAAAACCTAGGATACTGAGCACCAATTTTTCTCTCCCACTCCAATGAGCTATCCCACATGCTCCGTTATTTATATAAAATATGAAGAAAGGGTGTTATCCATCCATATATGGTCCCTCTTATTGATCCTTGATCTCCATTGGGTGATCTGTAAATTCGGAACCATCTTCAATGTCCATCTCCCCCCAGTCAATGACGTGGAAAGGGTTACACATATATCTCATCAACAATGAAGTGTTGAAGTCTTCATGCATCATATCTGGCTATGGGAATAGATTGATACTGTAATAAACCTTTCCATCCCTCTCTATCATCTCAAATAGACCATTGAACCTATAGGACAACTTACCTCCTCAAGTGAATCTCCAAAATTCTCATCATGTGGTGAATCTACAGAAAATTTGGTCTCCCTAATTGAAATCCAAAGACCTACAATGATGATCGACATAAGATTTATTCCTAATATGGGCCATCCTCATTAGCCCATAGAAAACCGAGATCTTCTACGTAGTTTCCTACACTATCTTTGGACCCACTAGAGATGCCACACATATCTCTATTCTTTATAAGCGTGAACTATAGGTCATATCGTACAAGGCATACAAGGTTTCCATGATGATGGTAGAGTTGTAGATGTTCTTGTATGTAATCACTACAAAGGGAAGTTTATCTGAACAACCATAGCTAAAATCTACCAAGTAATCCTGCAATATATCATCCATCACCAAGATAGTGCGCTTAGTTTTTTTCATTTTTCTGGGGGTGAGAGGTTGTACTCATCCTCATCTTGGTCCTTAATACATCCTACAGGCCTCTTCATAATCATGATTTCAACTGTGAATCAAGATTAGAGAAAATACTACAGAGAAAGACATGGAGATGAATAATCATCTATACATACATCGACCGGAAAATTTCAATTGAACTCTACTTCTTAATAGAATGGAAGAGTTATGAATTAGTGAGTTAGTCAACTATCACCCAAATGGAATTATGGTCCGTCTCTATCTGAAAAATTATTGTAAAAATTTCAATGGACAATTTATACCACTTCCGATCAGGGATCTTAAGGGGTCATAGCAAACCTTTTGAAACCTAGTGATTATTCTTAACATGATGATATGTGAGGAAAAGATAGACAAAATCATCTATAATACTCATTTCAAACCATAAAAATACTACATAAGGTCTCTATACATCTTCTCCACACTAGGATGTATTGCCTGAGGAGAATTGTGGAACAGTTGCATCACCTCCTCTCGCATCATGACTAGAACCACGATTCTTCCCTGAAAATAGATGATGTTATTAAATCCATAATAATATAACTATGTTGATTCCCCTCTGAATATCTATTCACACCAGACCTCACAATTGATGTCCCCCCTACTGGGAATCTCTCACATTTTCAAGAATCAGAGGAGTCAACACCATTAACAATAGAAACGGTGTACCCTCCTCTTCCACCAGGTCAGCTGCAGGTAAGCCAACTACTCAAAATCCACTTACACCTAGAGAAGCAGGGACATAAAGATATGGGAATATTTTACTATGTTTTCCTTCCTTTGAGTATATATTATCTTTATTTCATATTCAAGAAGGAACTCCAATTAGTTTGATTGTCTTATGTTCGAATATCTATGTATGAATACATACATGAGACTTAGATGGTATGAGTAAACCATGGAGCACTCTCCTAAATGATAGTTCCACCACAACCTCATGGTGAAGACTACCACTACCTTATATAGTTCATGATTCACATAGTTCTACTCATGGGGTGTCAATATCCTCAACCCATATATAAAAACTGCCAGCCTCAACATAAAAATGTAGATGTGCCTAAATCCATAGGTTTTGTAATGTAATAAATAATCCACGCCCTCCTCTAATAGTCCCAACATAGTATAACTCATTAGACTCAACCCAAATTCCTCAATGGACCTCTGGCACTGCTCACCCCAAGTAAACAACCACACTTTTTGAGTTAGGGCAATCAATGGGGATTCAAGTATAGAGAAGACTTTAAAAAACATCTTATAGTGGCCCACCAATCAATAAAAAAGATAAGCCCCTCAGGAAGGATCTTGGGTGGATCCCAAGAAAGCTCTATATCAATCACCAATGGTTCCATAGCTAAAAAATGATCAGAAATTACATTCCCCAATAAGTGAACCTTGTGTATTTAGAACTAGAATTATGAGTGCTTACCATAAATCGGGTTCCCCAGAAGAATGTCTGAGATCATCAATAATTACTTTTTTTATTCTTCTTTATTGAAAAGTATATCAGTATGTTGTTGATGAAGACAGTCTCAAAATTTTCCAAGTAAAGTTAGAAAACCTAGATCATCAAATCCATAAAAATTGATGTGGGATTAATAACACCATAGAGAATCACCAATAAATCATAATTTCCATTGGAACATCAAAATTCTAGCTTTAGAATATTAGACATAGGAAGCCTCAACAGGTGGTATTCAGACTTGAGATATATCTTTGAGAAAAACCTGACACCGTAGAACTGGTCAAAGTGGTCATCAATCCTTGGTAAGGGGTACTTTGTTTTTGTCATGGAATGGTTTAGTTAACGATAATATATTATAATTCTCAATCTCCCATCCACCTTTTTCATGAAAAATAATAGAGTTATCAAGGAAGACACTAAGCATAATGAATCCTTTCTCTCAAAGGTCCTCTAACATAAACTGCATCTTCAAAAGCTCAGTAGGGGCCATTATATATTTCATAGAAGATATTAGAGTGGTTCATGAATAAAAGTTGATAAAATACATTATATACCACCTCAAAGGTAGTCCCAAAACATTCTTGGGTGCGACGCCCAGGAAAATCCTCCCCAACTCAGAAATCCAGATGCCTAAATGAAATTATTCACCGAGGGATATACTCTACAACTTATGGTTGATGGGATGCATCCCCCTGCTTGTGGAACCCACTCATCCCACCCAGATATCTCTCTCCCCCATAAAGGTGAATCTCATCCCATATATGCGAACTCATCTAACCCACCAAAAATTATAGTCAATTTGGGATCTAGACATGGACAACCAATCCATACCCAAGACGATGCCAAATGGTTCCACAATCTCGACCAAAAGGTCCCAAAGGAATCTCTATGCACCAAATGTTTTCTCAGACTACTGGAAGATAAAAGATACAGAAAACATTTTCCCTATAGTAACCTCAACATGATACTATTGGGATAACACATCAACTGGGAGCTCTAGTTTCAAGCACTAGGATTATAGAGATGATGTAATGACTTGAACTCAGATCTACTAATATTGAATTAATAGTATTAAATAAAAATATTGTACCCATGATCATATTTTTCACAATATGGTCATAAGCCTCTAAAGATTACAGTTTTACATAGCCCCAACATCCATGTCCCTAATCATTATATGGGAAAATTCTTGGTAGAGGTGGAAGGATATCATAGTGTTTTTACCCTACATATCTCCTACTACTCCTATACTAGATCTTCCTCCTTAGGGGATACCCTTCCCTCACTTGGGTGATCCTTGATCACAGTGTTTTCCTTTCTGTGGTAGTCCATTAGCAACCTACCCATGCTCCTCAACACATTTAGTTGGGAAGGCACATGTTATGTGACCTAACCCATCACAATAATCACACTTACCCTCTTCGAGATTCCCCTGTCCTCTTTTCTTCCTCTAACCATGTGCTTGATTATAATCAAAGGGGGGTCTCCTAGGTTGAGATCACGTCGAATGATTCCAGATAGCTACTAAAGATGACTCCACCTTGTAACGTCCATTTCAAGCACAATCTATCGAGAATCCCTCTGACAAGAATCTTAATATCACAAGTCCCATCCCCAACTCACCGACATAGGTGGGGAAGCACATGGGATTCATTTTGGCACAAATCTCTCAATGAAATTCGTGCTCACACTCCCATACATTGATGTAGCCATCACATATCACGTCGACGGAGAATAGGTTAAGGTTTGAAAACCTCACTACATACTCAACCACTGTTATCCTTCTTTACTTTAGGTCCATAAGCTTCTAAATCTGAATCGAACACAAATATGATGGGTAGTACTCCTCATGGAACAATGGCTACAATTCGTGTGATGATAGAGTCAAATAATCATAAATTTAGGTATCAAGACCCCACTAGCACCCAATATCTCCATGGAAAAGGCTAGATACTTATGAAACCACTGGATCCTACAATGTTTTCATAAGTATAAATATATGGACGACCAACTATAGGAAATACTCTACTACCTTTGGATCTAACTCTCTATAGAACCATAAAATCCTTTTTAACTGGAACTTGTAGAGTGTGGTAATCATTTTCACACCCACATCTTATTTGGATATTATATATTTCTTCTCAATAAGTGTCGGTGATACTTCCTATCCATAGAGAGGAAGAATCTCACATGATAGAACATGCACTCATTCATCATCACTCATCTGATCTTCGTCACGATCCAGAATTTGTTTCCTGGGAGGATTTCAACCTAGAGGCATCTAAAAATTTTAATGAAGATGTACCACAATCAAATGAGAATATATATATATATATATATATGGGGATGTGACTTGAGAAGGATAGTAAATGACTCAATACTATATGATGCCTCTACTATTGTTACATATAACCAATGTCTTGGTATGTCGAGTTGACAAGAAGGTAGTCGATATCTTGGTGGATGGATACATTGGATACCTATACCATTACAAGATTCCACATCTTGGGAGCCACAATAAAAAAACAATGACATTGTATCCATAATTACTAACTGAAATCCTTGTAACAGGACTAAACCAGACAACTACCTAATGAATGAATTTCTATGATACAAATCTTCACAACCCGAACCTAACTGGGGCTCAAGCTGTAACTACCCCAAGCCCACCTATATAATATGTGGGGTGTCGAGAAGTGCCGAAAGGAATATACTAAATGGGTGACATTTTCCTAATGTACTAGTATGAACAGACTTGACAATCTCAATGAATAATTGTAGAGGGATAATAATATAAATATGTAAAAACTAGAAAGTAAAGAAATAAAGAAAAAAATCTAGGATCTACAAGAGTACCACTGTAAAAACTAAAAAGTAAAGTGAAAAAATACACTCCTAACAAAAAATATGTCCCAACCTGAAAAAACTAGAATGAAACCCGTTGAAAGAGCCTGGTTTATGATCTCTAAGCTATAAACACTATTCATGGGCCCAAGAACCCTATATCCCAAAGTTCCTTTGATGTCACCACCGGTATTTCTATCTTCTTCATAAGTCATTATACATGCAGAAAAATCCCATTTAGGGGTTAGTATATACATACTATGTAAGATGCCCCAAAAGATAAGGGGGGGATTAAGTGACACAATTGAAGATGAATGATGGTAGATATTTAACTAGATGTAGATCAACCATAAGAAAGATAAAGTGTAATCTCATCCAATCATAATAGGATCATAATGGTGTGTAGATGGACTACACCTTAAGTCTTTTCCACTCTTAGTAGGATAGTAACCTAATAGAACCATGAGAATGTAAACACAGAAAGCACATGGCATACCTTGTGCATCCTCACATCACATATTAGGGGAGTAACCAAATCCAAAGGTATGGATACAGAAGTATATATATATATTCTCAGTAAATAAAGCATGAATGAGAGAATAAGGGGATATCCCTCTCATATATACACCTAGAAAAGGAGTTATAAATAGTTCTCTACGTCCATAAATGATGTGAATCCTCTCACACACTTACTAGAAGTAGTTGTGTGATGGACCATGCCTCACCACTACACCACATTGTTAAGGGGGAGCAATCTCAAAGTATAGGACCCATGGCCTAATTCATCAAGGGGTCCAAAATATAATTATCCATAGAGGACCTGTGCCCTGATTCATCGTGGGGTTAAACTTTGATGTTTGAAGACTCACACCATAATTCAACAAGGAAGGGATTCTACTCCAGTTTTATGAGGATCTGTGCCATATTATATAGGGGGTTTCACTCAGTAGATAGAGGAACTGATCCCAAGATGATGGGGGGTTCTACTATAAATTTTGAGGACCCACACCCTGATAATATAATGGGTTCCAATCCAATGTCATGAGGACATATTCCCTATTTGATAGGGGAATTCCACTCTGTAGATAAAGGAACCCCACCCAAGATGATTGTGGGGGTCCACTCTATATGAAAGGGAACCACACCCTGGGGTGATGGGGGTGGGGGGGGGGTAGCTCATCTATGGTCATCGAGGACCCTCTCCCTATCTAATATGGATTTCTAGTCGATAGGTAGAGGACCCACACCCATGATTATGGGGGTTCCACTCTATTGGTCACGGGTGATTCTACATCTGATTACTATTGTAATGGGGAATCATATCAATAAGGAATCTTTCATAGATTACATCACACCAAATCCTAAAATCCAAAACTAAGGGCACAGTCAGACATTATGTGGAGAAAAAACCAAGGATAGGAAACTTGTGGGCCAATATCCAAGACCAAACAAAGGATACACGAGAGTTTGATGTTTCTTAAAAAGGAACCATGGTGTACCCGACATGTAGTGGACCCAAACAAAAAGTAGTCCCATTTATTTTTCTATCCAAGTCTCAGACTAGAAGATGGTTCGTAGTCCATATATATTTACACAATATATATGAGGATTACATAGAATTTAAAATCTACTATGGATCAGTTTGTGTCCTTCAGGATGTGAATGTGTTCTTTACATTGTGTGTATGTACTTTAGTACATTATGTACGTCTAGTTGTGCTTGTGTACTTCATTACACAACATGCATTCCCTTTACCATGTTGATGTACTCCTAGAGTACATTCCAAGTCTTCCTATGTAAGGTCACGTGGTGTGTGAAACATATTAATCAATTTAACCCTAGCTACCATGACGAGGGCCTCTGACACCGAGTGTTCTTATAACTATAGGGTGGGTACTGTGGATTTTTCCGTAATCTATAATCCATTATCTAAACATAATAACTGGTCATCCTGCATTCAATAATGGCCATTTTTCTTCCAAAAATCAAATGAACCTTCCAACATTTCCAATTTCCATCCATAAAGAGCCCAAAAAACCAATTTCCATTAAATAAGTTGATGTCCTAATGAACAACCATAACCCCAAACATAAAACATGGTGCGCCTCCAATGATCTAGTTCCTGGTCATCTAATCAATCACCGAAAATTAGCAAACAACTGAGATTTAGGCCTAATTTAGTATTTCATTATTTGTAGACAAACTCTTCATGATTATAAGGGTTCAATCAGGCTTGGTGCCACTCAATAATGTCGAAACGGGACCACATGGTCCAATCATTGAATAAAATGAAGAATAAAGGGAGAAAAGAACCCAAAAAATGGATTAAATAGTCATTTATAATAGATATTGGCTAACAATTAGGAATGTGAATATGTGGGTTTAGAAAACAAAAAAAAACAAGTAGATTTCAATTCATTATCACATGAAATGGACATAATTGGTGGAGACCAAAGGTAAGAAGTCGATCTTGATCAATCAATTTATTAAAAAAATGGAATAAAATTTAGTTTGATGAGTCTAACTAGTATATTGGATCATTCTATAGTGAATAATGTTCTAAATAAATAAGGGAAAAGTCATTGTGTTCATTAAATCTAGGTTTACTCTGACCAAGAGATTCATCATCATTGGAAGTCAGTTCCCCAATGGAATGAGGAAGAAGAACTCTTAATTATCATAGGTGTATGAGGATAAATACAAAGAATTTTCTATAATTATGTATTTATAGACGTTTAGAATATGTTAATTTAAATAAAATAAAAAAATTATTTATTTATTTTATCTAAATGCATCGGCCAATAGTCGACATATATGAATGCCCTATACCAACCGATTAAGTCACACATAGGGTAAAATTCACATTCCAAACTCAACTATGATCGTAGATTTATGATATGATATTTAGTTTAAGAGTAATCCTTTTTTAAGAAATTTTATGTGTGTAATATAAAATATTTTTAATATTTTTATAATATTAATTGAAGGTGCACCGGGCCATGTAATTACACACCGTCTAAGCGCATGCCTCCAAAAATATATATATAAATATTTAAATGTATTACAAGGAAGAAACAATGTTTCTAAAAGAATATTCACATTTGGATAAATCATGGTCCAATTATATTTCCGCATAAGTAGTCATAGGAATTAGTTCTTGCATATGCTTCTTCAATAATGAGATATTGAACATATAATCTACCTTAAAGAGGATATATGGCATTAAAAAAAGGCAATCCATAGATCATTTTATTTACTAAATGAAAAAAGGCCCAATGTACCTAGGTTATATTTTTTGTTTCTTATTAAAAATTATAATTCCCTTAGATATAAATATATGAAAGCATGATCCCATCATGAAATTAGAAATCCTTCATTTGGTTATCAACATATATTTTATTATCTATTTTGATCATGTATAATATAATTCATAATAGTATTCACTTTCACCATTGCCTATTCCATGAGGGATAGGCCTCCATGATTCCTTTCACCAATATTATACAAAAAATTTAGAGTATGAGGCCTTTTTACATACAATGCCTCATATGATTTCCTTTTATTGCATGAATTAATGCTATTATTATATTAAAATCCTACCAAAGGTAAAAACTGGTCATATATACCATGAAAGAAAATTGGAAATATTTTAAACATATCTTATAATGTTTGAATTTCTCTTTCAAACTGCCTATTAGTTTGAGGATGATTGGAAGTGTAACATCCTACCATAACTCATTAAATTCACAGGAGGTAGAGATTCCACTTGCCTTTGGTGACATCCTTCAGACACCAAAGGATGAAAATAAATCCCAGCGGATTATAAAACCTTTTGGGGATGATTTTCCCTATAATATAAAACAACCCGACAATATAAGCCTGAAAGATAGAGAAAAAATATGATGAATTCATATAAAAATACAACTCAATCATATACCCAGCATAAAAGTGATATCGTTGTTACAACAGAAACAAGAGTGGATAACATCAATATATAACATGACTCAAAGGAACTAATATTTCATCTCCACATGTATCGCCCAAACCATCCCAATTCTCTAGTCCCAACTATCATGTCCTTACAAATAATCAAGAAAAATAAGATATCTTCCATTTCCTTATGTCTTCATATATAAAATCTATAAACACTAGTGTTCCCAAGAAGTGGGTGAGTATAAATTCAATAGGTATTCCACAAAGACTTATTTACACACAATAGTAGGACATGAACACGTTAGAAGAATTTATATGAAACATTTGGAAGAAAAGAATATATTTTTTATAATTTTATAAGTAAAACCCATGTGAGAAACCAAAAAAACTATTTCCATCAATTCATGTTTGGAATAAACTTTTACAAGTTTAGACACACACACCCTTCCATATAAAAAACAAGACAATCAAGATTGGTGTTAACATTAACCGTGTTTGTAACGCCCCAAACCCAATTACCCAGAGCCGATGCATTATTTTAATACATTGACACAATTACAAGGAATCAAGTCCCGATGTGCTGATTAGTTTAGCAGTTTTGGAAAATAGATTACATACATTAACTTTACATTACAATTTGAAACATAAAACACAGCATATATAGTAATTTGAGAATTCCATTTTTCCATTTAGCTTAGCCCTATATATTAATCATAATATACTTCATGGAATCCTGGGAAAATAAAACAAAAGAAAGGGGTGAGCTTAGATGCTCAGTAAAGGTAAATAATTTAGCGGAAGCTATAAAATTTTAAGGCAAGATGTATAATAAAAACAAAATCCTTTGAAACATACACATGAACATAATATGGTAAAAATAAATGGATCATTACCATATAAACATGAACATGGGTATTCTACTAGTCGAATAATCACATGTAATCACTAATTCAAAATGAAGGAATGCCTATTACCGGTCATCATTACCACATAGTCACGTCCTCGTGCCAAGACTACTGATAAAAGTTTTGTCAAGGCGTTGTTCCAAGAAACTATTTTGTCTCAAGAGACCTACCGATGCATCGAGGATCTATAGTGGGCTCCACATGTCACATACTATGTCCACTGCATTCCTCATAGGAATAGTTGAAACATAACAATAACATTCTTATTAAAACTAGCATACATAATGTCAATACATTAACCATAAACAATGAATGGTATAAAAATATAATCTCTACAGTCAAACATATCATAACTCATTCAATACAATATGGAATATTGTATTATATTAAATCAACCTCAATCAAAAAAAATATCTATTAAAGGATGATGACATAGTTGAAAATGATGAGTAAAATTTTTTGAGTGAAATTTCCTTTTTGTAAAATCATTTAAAAGTCACACATTTATAAAGGAAGTAATTTAAAAGATACTTTTGAATCAAAGTGTCACATACCACATTTAAACTTTTGAAATGAAATACCATTTCAAAACATTCATGCCCATATAAATAAATCCTTAAAATCATTTTGAAAACATGGACATTAATTAAAAAGTTTTTGAAAGATAAATCTTTAAAACATTTAATATTCTGATCTTGGTAAAGCTTACCATTAAAAAATCCTTAAAATATTCATTTTGAAATAATTTTTATGAAACATTGACATGGATGATAAAAATGTCCCAGTAAATACTTACACATAAACAATCTCGGATAATAATGAGATTGATGAATTAATCCATACAATTTGGTAACTTACGAAACATACACCCCATGAAAGAGGCATCATACAATGAATATGTAAATACACATAAATTAAATTGTATTACACAAAGAATACAATTAAGGACAGTAAATACACCACACAAAAGGTAATAGTGGGAATATGGCATGAATCTCATGGGAATAAGGAGTGAGATGAAAACCCCTTACCTTGGGATTTCCATTAGTCAAGGGTACATTTAACCTCCTGTATGAAGACCGTAGTATGTTACTAAATTATACCAGAAGCATTTTAATATTTATGATATCATACATTATTCATTTATGACTTTTTACATCCAATTTAATAATAATTTCCATGTTAAATTAACATTTTGAGTAATAATCACTTTCTTTATCATACGTGTTTTAACTTGTTAATCTTGATTGTATCACTTAGATCATTATTTAAATACTTACAGAATATAAAACATTATTTATATATCATATATATTTAGAATATAATTATGTATAATAGATATATAAGTGAAATGGAAAACACCATTTATAGAGACGGTAGTCCGTACGTACCCATAAATGTTGTTTCTATTTTCATAACGTATTGAAGGGAAGTAAGTGAATAAGATATATGTAAGTAAATAAATACTTATATAGATATATATATATATATCAAATATCATTATTATTTCATATATTACATACTAATTAGAAATATATATTTTTATAACTGTTGATGAATGGTGAACTTGGAAGTGAATCTCATCGTGTCATGGAGACGGTAATCTGTACGCACACACGAGCGAAAATATCATTATTGTGATATTAAAATAATATATAATTGGATGGTATATCATATATACAGAATACTTATCATGTTATATCTATTATTTACAATAAATACAGATCATTATTATACCCATTCAAATAATATTGTATTGAATAACAATTACACCACGACGTGGAGATGGTAAACCGTATGTATGCATATATGGTGACTTGTCATTCAAAGGGTGGATAGAATAATGAATTTAGTTGTAAAAAAATTATAATAACATCACAGTATATAGAATTTACTGGATTTATTATTTTATAATGGAAACAACAAATAAAAAGGAAGTGGAAGAAGAAAGGAACTTCAAAGAGGGTGGTGAAATCATTACCTCTTCTTCGGGTTCTCCCTTTTGATTTCATCAAAAGGGCTCTTTAGGTTGGATTTATGATCAAACTAAGGCCTATATGTTGAAGGGAGGATTGTTGATATGGTAATTGGGTAGGTATTGGCTGAGAAAAATGGCTTTGAAGGTGTGAATTAGAGTAATGGGGAAGTTCCCTTTTATAAGAGGGGTGAGGGGAACCTTAGGAAAAACTTAATATAATATATTATAATAAATTCATATTCGGTTTATAATGTCTTAATATTGATTTATTTCGAGGATATGGTGGGGATAGGTTGAAAGCAACTCAACCAATAGGTGTTATATAGGTTTGGGTCACTTTATTAACCTTATCTTCTAGTTTTAACACTTAGTTAATTAGTTTGACATTTACCATCTCTCTTTGTATTTTTATATTATATGGTCAATAAACATACTATAAACTTCCAATATACCCCCAAGTGATTCATTAATGATACAAATATCATTATATATATCTTTTGGATTAACCACATATTTTTAGGAATATAATATCAATTAATAATATAATATTTGTTTTTGAAAACTCTTCTATGTCAATTTTGACACTATTGGGTATTTTGTTCTTGATAAATTCATAAAAGCACTATTACTTCGATAAAAAATCATATAACCAATAATAATATGTCATCTTAACCTCTAAAATTATTTTAATTCATAAAAAGTCTCAAATTACATTTATTTGGTTTTTTCTAATATCAGTTATTTTAATCATTCATTAATACGGGAATTACTGCATCATCATTGTGTCACAAATAAATTAAAATATTTAATGTCTAAAAATTATAAATAAAATACCATTATGTATGTACTCATTTTATCTTTCTAATGAATATTTATAATATAAAATATATTATGTATAACCCTATATTAAAAATGTTTTATTTATTAAACATTGATTTTAAATATTTTAAGTAATCTTTGAATTAAATAATAATAAATGTCATAATCTAATCCAAGTGGACTTAAATGATACTATTTTATTCCTAAGGTTGTTTTTGGTTGACATAAACTTGTTTAATATAATTAGGACATGTGTTAGGATAATATTAATATCATTTTTACCCTTAATTACCCAATTTACTTTTAATTGTGGTAAATAAAAGTAAGAAGTTACTATTCACCAAAAATTATTTTTATCTTATTGAACCACATTTTACACCTTGATATTAACTGTGTCTCTCGGATTTTCAAAATTCAACTCACAAAATAGGTAAAATTATGTTTTATGTGAATTTATAAATTATCCTAGGAGATTGGTAAACGACGGTGAAAAGTTCAATAAAATTTTAATATATCTAAAATTATTATAAACTGACTCAAATGAATTACATTGAATTCATATAGGTATTATGTTTCTATTTTTACCTAAAATAAATTTAAATAAAATAAATAATTATTTAAAAAAATTTGGTTTTAAATGATAACTCAGTGTTCTTTCACTGTTCATCAAAAATTGAAAGTTTTCAGAAAAAAACCAAAACATCACCCTAGGTTAATTTAGATATTCCAAATCCAAAAATGAAGTCTATTTTACCAAATTCAAAATATAGAAGTTGAAATTTTTAATTTAAAAATAATTCTTGTTGTTAAAATAAATAGCGTGTTTTTAAGAAACAATAACTATCAAAAGATTGACACTTGATTATGTATAATTTCAAAGTGAAATTAATTTCAATGAAAAAAATTGTATTAAAGAGTAAAAATATAATCTAATTATACTTCCAAAACATTAAAATGTAAAATTCAACACTATAAATTATTTTGATTAAAATAGTTGTTTTAAGTTAAAATATATTATTTTTTACTATTCACCCAAATATGAACGTTATTAGAATAACACCTAAAATTTATTGAAACTAAAATCTTATGTCCCAATTATAAAGAATAAGTTTATTTTTTCAAATTGAATATAAAAATGTTTCAAATATTGGATTTTAAAAAGGTTCACCGTTAAAAGGCGGTAAAATTTCATTTTTTTGAAAAATAATTCATTTATCTAAAAAATATTATTTGTTCTTAAATTATGTCTAAGAAACTATAATTTGGATTCTAAAATTATAAGGATTTTATAAAGATAAAAATTCAGTTAATACTATTCATAACTACTTTTTAACTTCTAGTTTCGTAAGTTGTGGTGCGCTTGAACTCGGTGCTGTTTATAGTGCATGTTATTGAATTACTTTGAAAATAATAACATACTTTGAAATCATGGGGTGTTTCATTCTTCCCTCCTTCAAATAATTGTGTCCTTTCTATTTGAAATTGTTCTTAAAAAATAAAAGGTTGAAAATAGAATATACCTTTGTGGGAAAACCCACATAAGAAATTGGGTTAATAAAATTTAGTCTTAATAAAAGGAAAAGGGGAATCAAAAAGTCACCACCAAATTTTGATCTCGATTAGGGGAACATTGGTGGAAATTAAAGGCATATAGTTGGCATAAAAAAATAAATAATTATAGGTAGTGATTGAGTTCATCAATCACATACAAGTGTAAAATTGAGGGCCTTAAATTCATCAATCTATGATGATTTAAAATACCATCGGTTCAACAAAACATATGGTATTAGGATAACACATTTTTGGTTTTAAGATCCCTTTACTAAAGTATAGGAATTAATTTAGTCATATAATGATAGTAGAAGTAAAATATATACATGAAATGTAGAGTCCCATCCTTTAACTAATTTCTACCACAAACTCATCTTGCACTCTAAAAGATAATAGAACGTAAAATAATATTCTATTTATCCTATTTGTATCGGGTTCCAAAAAAAATTCATTCATCTACGAGACCCTTTAAAAGATTACATTATTCAATCCAGGACATCATGTGGGTCAGTGGTATGTGATACACCCTTGTCGACCTTCGGTTGCGGGTTCAAGTCTCGCGGCCTTGTTGGATGCGACGGGTTGCCGCCCGACCTTCGGGTTGTCCTTTTTATTGCAATCCAAAAATAACCATAACAATAGTATCCAATTTCAATCATAATCCATTCCAGCATTTAGAATTATCCAAAATACTTATATCCAATATCTCATTCCAAAATTTATGAGGAAGTTAAACATAATGAGGATCCTTTTTTCTAGGTAATAACATGTGAACGCCTTCATCGTGTATTCTTTTACAACACCGCAACATTCTGAATTACCAATGTCAACTATATCGTATTCCCAAATCACTACCTCATTATCATGACCATATTAAAGATTAACTTTCCTTAAACCATGTATTTTCCAAAAATTATATCTTACTATTAAGACACTTTTCTTAGAACCATATAATCTCAAATCCTTAATAAAATAGTACTGTAGTAAAATCCTTATTTATCATCATAATTCAGGTAACCAGTATACTATTGATACTCAAATAAAATAATTCTATAATAACAACATAAGAACACTTGTCATTACTCTTCATTTGAGTTAGTATCATAAATTTATAATTATACAATGACATCATTTGCAGTATAGTATTATGAATGGGACATTGATTCATATAGTGTCTCAACGCCTTGCAGATGAAGCATTTTACATTTGAAAACTTTTTCTTACCCTTGAAATCACGTACTTGGTGTCATTTTTCGCTACAATTATAAAAAACTTCCATTCCCCTCAATCATTTACCAAGGTGATTCATTCCACATTTATCACATATTGGAAAATCCTTCTTTTCCCTCTTCCCTTTATCCATATTTCTCGCTTCCATAATTTTTTATTTGGCTTCCCTTCAAAGCCATAGGACTCAAAGAATTCTTTACTTTTCTTATTAACACACGATACTATTTCTTATATGTTGAGAATACATGTTAGACTATTAACCTTCAAATTGTTGGCTTAATACTGTGAAATATATTATCCTTCTTACTCGTTGGATCATACGTATTGTTGGAGTTCACATTCCTTCAACTGGGAACCATCTCTATACAATGGCATATACTAGGTCAGTTTATGAATTGCAATGAATAATTCCAAACTTGTAAAATACCTAACATAAATTGAACCGTTTAAGTATATAATCCATAAAAATACTTTCTTTGAGGAGATATATAGTTGTAAATCATTCATAATGATTTGTAATGAAAATGAGAATTATCCAAAGCATATCCCCTGGGAGTGTCGTAACCAAGAGTGCAGCAAGGCCCGTTGTCATGCACCAGTTCCCGTTCGAGTCTAGCTCAAAGCGGTGTTTTCAGGTTTTACCCCTAGGTACATCTGTGCCAGAGCTGCCTCTACCTGCTCGAATCCAGATAGGGATGTATTTTCTTGGAAAACTCACAAAATCTCTACATTACCAAAATTCTAGGAAGTTCTTCTACACTTATCATGAAATTTTATCTTAGGGTAATGTGATCTAATCAGAGTTTATCTAAATCTCGTTTCCAAGGATATTTATAAATTTCCTCTGATACCAACTATAACGCCCTGACCCCAGTTACCCAGATCCAGTGCATTATCTTAATACATTGGCACAATTACAAGGAATCAAGTCCCAGAGGACCGATTAGTTTACCAGTATTGGAAAATAGATTACATACATTAAGTTTACGTTAAAATTTAATACATAAAACACATCATAGATATTTCTTTGAGAATTTCATTTTTCCCTTTACCATAAAGCTACATATCAAGAATAATACACTTCTTGGAATTCTGGGAAAATATAACATAAAAAATGGGTGATCATAGATGCTCACTAAGGGTAAATAATTTAGGGGAAGCTATAAAATTTTAAGGAAAGATTTGTAATAAAAACAAAAGCCTTTGAAACATAAACTTGAACATAATATGGTAAAAATAAATGAAACATTACCATATAAACATGAACATGGGTATTCTACTAGCACTACTGGAAAAACGACCTATACCCATGGTTCAAAACCGTGGGTATAGCCCCCAAAACCGCGGGTATAGGCTATACCCACGGTTTGGGGAACCGTGGGGCTGAGTGGCATCGGTATAGGGGTCTCACCCTATACCCACGGTTTAGCAGAACCGTGCGTATAGCCTTTTCAAAGGGAGGGACACACTGCTCCAGCGTGGCACACACCAATCCCCATGGTTTCCAAACCGTGGGGTATTAAAAATCAGAAATGGGGTGCAGCAGGAATTCGAACCTGCAACCCAGCCAAGCCTCACTGCCGCGCCTCACCACAAGACCAACTCACCTATAATTTCTATTTGTTATATATGCATATATCTAGAAATATATATTAATATAATCCATGGATTTCAAACGAAAGGAAATAAATTCAAAAAACGCGCTTGGGAGGATTTGAACCCGCGCCTCACGCGGTAGCTACAGCGGAATACGGAACTCGTGACCAACTCGGCTAATATAATTTTATAAACATTTCAATCTGGTTGTTTACTTATATTAAAAATAATCGAATATCCAAAAAATAAAAAGATACCGAGATTCGAACACCAGTCTTTCATATACGAGACAGAGAGCTGAACCAACTAACCCAGCGAAATCATTGAACTAAAATCTTCACTCCATATAATTATATTAATTTGAAATCATGTTCCCGCCAAAACAAAATTCACTCCCACGGGAATTCCCCCCCCCCCCCCCCCCCCGCCATAACAACGAAAAGCTATACCCACGGTTTTGGAAAACCGTGGGTATAGGTCTTGTAAAAAAAACCCCATATCCCTACGGTTTTTCAGAACCTTGGGCATAGGTCTTTATAATAATCCCTATACCCACGGTTTTACCAAAACCGTGGGTATAGGTCTTCAAAAATAACAAATAGCCACGGTTTTTCCAAGAACCGTGGGTATAGGTCCCCTATACCCACGGTTTCCAAAACCGTGGGTATAGGTTTCTATACTAACCCTATACCAACGGTTTTGTGAAACCGTGGGTATATGGGTGTCCTATACCCACGGTTTTTTGAAAAACCGTGGGTATAGACCCATTTTGCAGTAGTGTAGTCAAATAATCACATGTAATATCTAATTTCACAATGAGGGAATGCCGAATACCAGACATCATTACCACATAGTCAAGGCCTCGTGTCAAGACTACAAATAGAATTTTTGTCAAGGCCTTGTGCCAGGACACTAGTTTGACTCATGAGACCTACCGATGCATCGAGGAGCTATAGAGGGCTCCATCCATCACATACTAAGTCCACTGCATTCCTCATATGAATAGTTGAAACATAACATTAATATTCTTATTAAAACTAGCGTACGAAATTTCAATACATTAACCATAAACCATGAATGGTATAAATATAGAAGATTCCCAGTCAAACATATCATCACTCATTCAATACAATATGGAATATTGTATTATTATAAATCAACCTCAATCAAAAATAATATCCAGTAAAGGATGCTGACATAGTTGAAAATGATGTGTAAAATTGGTTGAGAGAAATATCCATTTTGTAAAATCATTTAAATGTCACACATTTATAAAGGAAGTAATTGAAAGGAGATTTTTGATTCAAAGTGTCCCATACCACATTGAAACTTTTGAAATGAATTATCATTTCAAAACATTCATGTCCATATAAATAAATCCTTAAAATAATTTTGAAAACATGGACATTAATTAAAAAGATTTTGAAAGATAAATATTAAAAACATTAAAAATTATGATCTTGATAAAGAGTACCTTTCAAAAATACTTAAAATGATCAGTTTGAAATCATTTTTATGAAAAATGGGCATGGATGATAAAAATGTCCTAGTAAATACTTACACATAAACAATCTCGGATAATAATTAGATTGATGAATTATTCCTTACAAGTTGGTAACTTACGAAACATACACCCCATGAAAGAGGTATCATAAAATGATTATGTAAATTCACATAAATTAAATTTTATAACACAAATAATACAATTATGTACAGTAAATACACCACACAAAAGTCAATAGTGTCAATATGGCATGAATCTCATGAGAATAAGGAGTGAGAAGAAAACCCCTTACCTTTCACTTTCCTTTAGTGGAAGGTATGTTTATACATATGTATAAAGACTGTAGTATGTTATTAAATTATACCAGAACCATATTAATATTTATGATATCATACATTATTCATTTATGACTTTTTACTACCCATTTAATAATAATTTCTATGTTAAATTAACATTTCGGGTAATAATCGCTTTATTTATAGTGTGTGTTTTAACTTGTTACTCTTGATTGTATCACATAGATAATTATTTAAATACTTACAGAATATAAAACATGATTTATATATCATATATATTTAGAATATAATTATGTATAATAGATATATAAGTGAAATGGAAATCACCGTTTATGGAGACGGTAGTCCGTACGTACGCATAAACGATGTTTCTGTTTTTATAACGTATTGAACGAAAGTTAGAGAATAAGATATATGTAAATACATAAATACCTATATATTTAAATTTATATATCTCCAGTATCATTATTGTTTCATATATTACATATGTATTAGAAATATATATTTTTATAATCGTTGATGAATAGTGAACTTGGAAATGAATCTCATCGCACCGTGGAGACGGTAATATGTATGTATGCGTGAGAAAAAATATCATTCTCTTGATATTAAAATAATATATAATTGGTGTAGGACCTCGGGACACCCTGAGAGGGGAGGGGTGAATCAGGGTGTCAACTTTTTCTTTTAAAAACAAGGACTTTGTTCCCCTATTGGTAGGAACTAGTTAAACCTTTATGATGAATATGATCAGCAATGAAACATTCACACGCAAAGAGATGACACAACAATTTTTACTTGGTTCACCGCTAAGGGCTACATCCAAGGAGCATACGCTGACAAGTTTTCGGTCGTACCAAATTCCACTAATCTTCACTAGTTGTGGATTATAAAGGTTCGGGAACAGTCACTTTGTCCCCAGCTCACTTCCTTTACAAAAGTTTAGGGATAGCTCACTATGTCCCTCGGGTCACTCCTGTTGACTCCCCCTGGCTTACTGTCGTTGGTGAAGTCCCACTCAGTTTATAGACGTGAAGTTCTCGTCATCATTGCTCAATGAATGCATCCTCTGCATTATGTGGATGATCTATTGAAGTCCCACTATCACCCGTGAACTAATCTACAACCTTTGTGCAACATCAAGACAACTGGAAAGCCCCAACAACACCTGGCGCGCAACTCCAAGGTGGCACACAACTTTCAAGGATGGCGCACAAGTTATAACTGTCGTGCAAGTCCACCTTCAACACTTGCACGATTCAGTCTTCATTAAATCCAAACTTGCACGACACAACTTCTTTTCAACTCAATCCAATTTTTATTCCTAATGGATACCTATCGCACAACTCAACTCTGGAACAAAAGTATCACCAAATCACTTGCGCGACTAGTGGACGGACAACAAAAAACTCTGGCGCTGCTCCACCTTGCGCTACCCACCAACACATGCACGACTTTAACACCTTTGCGATGGGAGCTCTGAATTTCTTCAAGTCCAAAGTTATATTTGAATGAGGAGGGGTGGTACTCTATTTATAGGCATTCGGATACCCTGCGTGGCACACATGCAAGTCTTCCCTCAGTGCGCAAGTCTCGTGGCACAACCCTTCTGTCATCCTAGACACTTGCGCGACCAACTTCCAATCTTGGGTGCCCCTATTTTTTTTCCATATTTTGAGGATAAAAACACGATGGTCAAATGGAACGCAAATATAAATTCCTCTACGGTACCTACGCTCAAGTCCTTTCACGGCGTGCAAGACACTTGCGCGATCAAACCAATACTTTTGAGAACCTCTTTCCTTTACCATGTTTTCATGTTCTCGTTCTGAAAAACAACAGGCGCGCAAGTTTCCAAGCCTCCAAGGCCTTGGCGCACAAGTCTCTTTTCCAAAAACACATTTCTCCATATTTCAAGTTTTGAGGCCCAAAAATTTGGCAAACACTAGGAAATGGCGCCATCTTCAATACCGTTGTCTACTTGAACTATATGATCACTTTGCTAGTACACGTTCTGAACTTCCACTGAGGACTGACAACAAACACAAACCATACTCCAATTCATGCACAAAACATCCATGGTTCCAAAAATTGGGTGGTATACCATATAAAAATATCTTTATCATGTTGTATTTATTATTTACATCAAATACACATCATTATTATACCCATCCAAATAATAATGTATTGAATAACAATTACCCCACGATGTGGAGATTGTAAACCGTACGTACACACGTATGGTTACTTGTCATTCAAAGGGTTGATAGAATAATGAATTTGGTTGTAAAAAAATTATAATAACATAAAAGTATATAGAATATACTAGAGTTATTATTTTAGAATGGAAACAACAAAGAAAAAGGAAGTTGAAGAAGAAAGGAACTTAGAAGAGGGTGGTGAAATCATTACCTCTTCTTGGGGTTCTTCCTTTTGATTTGATCAAAAGGGCTCCAAAGATTGGCTTTATCATCAAACTAAGGACTCTAGGTTGAATGGAAGATAGATGAGAGGGTATTTGAGAAGGTCATGGTCGAGAAAAATGGCATTGAATGTGTGAATTATAGTGAAGGGGATGTTCCCTTTTATAAGAGGGGTGAGTGGCACCTTAGAAAAAACTTAAAATATTATTTTATAATAAATACATATTTGGGTTATAATGGCTCCAAATTGATTTATTTCGAGGATAAGGTGGGTATGTGTAGAAATAAACTCAACCAAAAGGTGTTATACAGGTTTGGTTCACTTTATTAACCATATCTTTTAGTTTTAACTCTTAGTTAATTAGTTTGACATTTACCACCTCTCTTTGTATTTTTATATTATATTGTTAATAAACATACTATAAACTTCCAATCTACCCCCAAGTGGTCCATTAATTATACAAAAATCATGATATATGTCCTTTGGCCGAACCTTATATTTTTTGAAATAGAATATCAATTAATAATATAATATTTGTTTTAAAAACTCTTTTATGTCAATTTTGACAATATTGGGTATTTTGTTTTTGATAAATTCATAAAAGCATTATTACTTCCAAAATAAATCATATAACCAATACTAATATGTGATATTAACCTATAAAATTATGTTAATTCATAAAAAGTCTCAAATTACATTTATTTGGGTATTTCAAACATCATTTATCTTAATCTTTCGTTAATACTATAATTACTACATCATCATTATGTCACAAATAAATAAAATTATTTAATGTCTAAAAATTATAAATAAAATACCATTATGTCGGAAATCATTTAATATTTCTAATGAATATTTATAATCAAATTTATATTATGTATAACCCTATATTAAAAATATTTTAGTTATTAAACTTTCATTCTAAATCTTTTAACTTTTCGTTGAAATAAATAATAATAAATGTCCTAATCTAATGTAGGTGGACCTAAATGACAATATTTTATTCCTAAGTTTTTTTTGGGTCATGATAAACTTGTCCAATAGAATTAGGACATGTTTTAGGGTAATATTAATATCATTTTTACCCTTAATTACCCAATTTACTTTTAACCATGGTAAATAAAAGTACCAAGTTACTATTCACCAAAAATTATTTTTATCTTATTGAACAACATTTTACTCCTCGATATTAATCATGTATATATAATTTTTTTAATTCCACTCACAGAAGCAGTAAAATTATATTTTATGTGAATTTTCAAATTATCTTAGGAGATGGGTAAAAGAGGGTTAAAGTTCAATAAAATTTTTATATATCTAAAATTATTATAAACTGAGTCCAAAGAATTACATTGAATTTATATAGGTATTATGTTTCTATTTTGACATAAAATAAATTTAAATAAAATAAAAAATTATTTAAATAAAAATTCGTTTTTAAATGACAACTCAATGTTTTTTCACTATTCATAAAAAATTGAACGTTTTTAGAAAAATAATAAAACTTCACCCTAGGATAATTTAGATATTCAAAATCCAAAAATGAAGTCTATTTTACCAAATTCAAAACATAAATGTTTCATTTATCAATTTAATATTAATTCTCGTTGCCAAAACAAATAGCGTGTTTTTAAGAAACAGTAATTATCAAAAGATTGACACTTCATTATGTATAATTTCAAAGTGAAATTAATTTCAATGACCAAAATTAGATTAAAGGGTAAAAATATAATCCAATTATACCTCCAAAACATTAAAATGAATAATTAAATACAATAAATTATTTTTATTAAATAACTTGTTTTCAGTTAAAATATAGCATTTTTCACTATTCATCCAAATATGAAAGTTATTAGAAAAATACCTAAAATTTATTGAAACTAAATTATTATGTCCCTATTATAAAAAGAAGTTTATTTTGTAAAATTGAATATATAAAAGATTAAAATATTTAATTTAAAAAAGGTTCTCCATTAAAGGGATTTAAATTTGCATTTTTTTTGAAAAATAATTCTCTTATATGAAAAAATGTATTTGTTCTTGCATTATGTCTAAGAAACTAATAATATGGATTCTAAAATTATAAGGATTATATAAAGTTCAAAATTCAGATAATACTATTCATAACTACTTTTAAACGACTAGTTTGGTTTGTTGTGGTGCACTTGAACTCGGTGTTGCATGTAGTGAAAGTTATTGAATTACTTCAAAGAAATAACGTACTGTGAAATCTTGGGGTGTTACAATGTTTCTTCGTAACCATAACACATCTATCCTTGATAGAGGAACCTCTGGCCTTAACTATCCACTTGAAACACACACCAACAAAATTATACCAACTTATATGCTAAAACCATTAAATTAAACTATTATTATAATAAAATAATTTCATCAAACAATTATCATGAATCTAAAACCATTCCCAGACATTAAAATTATAAATTTTAAATTATTAGCAAAAACATGGTTTTCTAAAATAATGAAATTTTGAAATTTTTCAAAACAGAAAGAAATGGGTTCCCTTTTAAAAAATCACACTATGTTCCATATAAAATACAAGAATATTTTTTAGTAAAACAATGCCTTCATGTTCTTTTAGTAATAAATATGAGAGAGAAACCACCTACATCTCAACAGATAGAGAAAACAAAGAATGAAACATAAAACATATAGATCCAAGTTCGCAAAACCATCCCATAAATTATTTTCCACAATATGTCATAAATATTAAAATCCTAGAACATTTCTCTATCTATAACATAATAGATCTATGTCCTTGAGAGAGAGAGAGAGGATAAGTGTTTATCTAAGAATAATGTGGAAAGAGAAGAAGTTACTGATGATTCTGTGTATCCAACACAATTTCATTCAGCCAAAATATGTTTCATGATAGCAAAGAATCACCTTGAGAGATTAAGAAGGGATATGATGTCAATATACCAAAAAAATTGGGAGAAATAGGGTTTTAGGTTGTCAATCTGAATTAATGAGTAAAAAGGTCTTGGTTGTGAAACATCACACCACAACACAACTCATATAACTATGTCATGGTCCCCATATACAAAAGAAAAGTCCCCAAATACCATCATGAAACCACTATAGTGAAGAACATATGAAAAACACGGTGTAGGATACACTATAGATCCAATTTTCAGGAAAAGGGGCCATGAAGTAGCCTATACACCTCAATAAAGGTACCTTGAAAATAGTTGTCTCACCCCCAGAATACCATAAATGATACCAAACCATAACCATGTATCTATGACACAAAACATAAAATTTCTATTCTACAAACCATTTCATGGATATAGTTATAGAGAAAACATTAGTAGATCCACTGATCCATCTATATTGCAGCCACATCCTATACACTACTCCCTTTAGCGCCTATGTCGCAGCCTATGCTTCATGTTGTTTCCTCCAAAAGAATGATAGATTTACCTCCCAAATGTAATCAAAACTGATCAAGATTCCGGAAACTAATCCCAAGGATTAGATAATCTTAAAATAAATAAAACAAGTTTAATATACCTAAAATTGGGGTTGTTTCATTTTCCCCACCAGTTGTCTTTCTTTTTTCAAAAAGCGGAAAAACATAGTGTCTTTGAAAGATCGTGGGATACTATTCAAACATATCCTTTTCACATTCTCATGTATCTTTAAAAATCATTAAATGTTTCCATAAGACATATAACAAACTGATTCATTTACCATGTAATATATTATTGTGCCTATCCATAATTCATACTAGAACATAAATCAATGTATCATCCAGTTCAAGATAAAAATGGTCCCATTGAATAAAATGGTCAAGATCAAGATGGTAATTTATTAATTGAGTTATATGATAAAAATTGGGAAAATAACTGAACATTAGCGGTAAGGGTAACATATAATCCCCATCTCCCAATTTTTTATGTATCTCAAAATCAGAAATGCACCTTTGAGAAAAAATGACTTTTTTATAAAGTAGTAATTCCATAACTGTAGAGATATTATCAAGTAACATGATTGGATAAATTAAATAATAATGGTAATCCATGGTGATACACATATAATTAATGATGGCACAAAACCATCACCATTTATTTTTGGTCATATTATTATTCTCTATTTTATCATGCACTAGTCTTGGTATGATATGTGAATTATCACCCTCCTCAACCCAAAACAAGTGGATAATAACATGGATAGCTATAAAACTCTTCGATATGATCCATATGTATCAAGGCAAGACAATTGTTATAGTTTGATACCTACAAAAATTTTATATGTTCCTCCCATGGGCATCCAAAATCCATTACACAAGCCCTCATCATGCCTTCCACCTTTTGGATTTTCTATCCATATTTTCATTCCTTTCGAGGATTATATGTTATACTCATTACCAATAGGGTTCTGAGGGCTTGTGGAAAGTGCATCAAAAATTGAGATATAAAACTAGGGTCCCTATGAGGCATGATTGAAATATTAATTCCTTGAATCTTCACAACATAATGAATATATAGTTTGGACAAATATTCTGCTATATTTGACTCAAAAATAGGGACAATGTGAGATGAATTCATGATTCAATCCACAATCACCAATATAGTATCAGTTTCTCCAACCATTCCTGGTAAACTTGTTATAAAATCCATAGTTATTTTCCTGGTAAACTTGTTATAAAATCTATAGTTATTTTATCTTATTTCTTCATGGGAATTAATATGGAAAGAAACATATCTGCAGGCCATTAGCGCACCTCCGTAACTTACTAACTTGTGAGGCATCTAATGAAAAATTCATCCGCTGTTCTACTTATCCCAACCCACCAAAACTCTGATGTTAGTTATCTATAAATCTTTTGGATACCTAGATGAACATCCCTTCTCGAATGGTGTAAGGATGAAATAATTTGTTCCTGATAGGCCAGAGGGATCATAATCCAATCTCTTAATCACATCATAAATCTCTTATATATCCTCTATACATCAATGGTATCCCCAACACTGTGTTTTGACCACAATGTCAAACATGATAGATCAGACATATGATCATATTTAACATATTCAAAAAAATCATGAATAACGAAAACCGTAAAGAGAACTACGTCATTACCTTGATCCATGTAGCCCAAAAACACATCATCTATAACTGATATTATCTACTGTAGATATAATTCCTCTTTATCCAATTGATTATATAAATTCATACTCAACGCATCAGCTGAATAATCTCCTTTCCCCAGTGTATACATTAATTAAAAGTCAAAACTTTTCTAGTATTCCATATATCTATATTTCCTTAAATTCAAATCAATTGGTATGAAACTATTCTTTAATATTTTATGATCTATAAACACTATAAATTTCTCACTAAAATTATTATGATTTCATGTATTTAAATAAGAGACTACATTATCCATTTAAAAATCATGTGTTGTGTTGTTTTTTCCAAGATCATATCTTTTTCACCATCCATACATGACAACATGATCTCCCTGCATTAGAATACAACCAAACGATGATCCTGAGGCATCACAATAGCACACACACCCCTATCCTGAATCTGACGATATGATGGTAGGTTATGATGTATGTATGATATTAATATCTTGGAAATATTTCTATCACTCATAATTCCAATGAAAAGGAACAAATTTCCTTCCCAAAGTCGTCATTAGTGAGGAAATATGTGAAAAAACACATATGAAGAAGTGGTAGTATCTTACAAAACCAAGGAAACTGTGTATCTCAAAGTCATTCCATAGTGGTTTCCAAGAGATAACAATTTCTAATTTTTTTTTGTATTTATAGAAACTATACTTTTGAAAATAACATGACCAAGGGGAAATTTTTATTATAATAAAAAATTCAATTTGAGAGCATAGTATAAAGAAGATGTACCTAAAAGGTACACAATACTATAGCCAAGGATTTCTCATGATTTGATTTTTCTCAAGAATACACCATAATCTCATCAATGAAATCCACTACAAAGGAATCAAGGTACCAATGAAAAAAGTGATTCACTAATTCCATAAACATTGATGGTGCATTCATAAGTCCAAAACTACATATCCACATACTCATAGTGGTCACAACGACTACAAAAATATGTTTTTGGAATATCCTCCTTCCAAACTCAAAGTTGGTGATACCCTGATCAAAAATCAATCCTAGAGAACCATGTTGCTTCCCTCAATTGATTTAATATGTCATGAATTTGTGGATGAGTATTCTTATTATTTATCATAACATGGTTGATTTTATGATAATACACACAAATACTAAGAGTTCCATCTACCTTTTTCACAAATAGAACCGGTGATTCCCACAAAGATCACTACTAAAAAGAAAAGAATTAACAATTTTGGCTTTTATCAGTGCTTGAAAAAATCCTGTTAAAGGCCACCTTTATCATCACTAAAAAGAGCACTGATAAAGGATCCCTTTTATCATTTCTAAAAAAATCACTGGCAAAAGATACCCATTATCAGTGTTGCTTTTAGCACTGATAAATGATATCATTTATTAGCACTTTTATATAGCACTATCAAATATTACCCTTTATCAGTGAATTATTTTTTTCTCTGATAAAGGGTAGTCTTTATCAATGACTTTTTGCACTGATAAAGCACAATATAAAATGGGATAATTAAACAAATGTTTTTTTATAAATATTAACAATTTTATTAACTAAATAATTATTGATAAAAATGAAAAAAAATGAATATACATATATATAAATTAAATATAATAATAAATGGTATGTATTAAATATGTATATATATAATGAGTAAAATAAATAAAAAAATTAAATAATTTAAAAGGGATTATTATGATAAATATTAAACATTTTATTTCATAAATAATTATTAATATAAATGAAAAATTTAACATAAATATAAATATTTATATTTATATACTGTAAATATTAATCAATAGTATATATTAAATATAGCTATATAAATTTAATAATTAGTAATTATTGATGAAAAAATAAAAAATGAATAAATTTTAAAAGTATTTAAAATTTTACTAATGAAACAACTATTAATAAAAATGAATAAGTATAATATATATATATATTAAATAAAATTAGTAATTAGTAATACATATTAAATTTAAAAATATATAAAATAATTAAAATGTAATAATTGAAATCATATTAATTCATTATTCATTTTTTTGTTTGATTTTTCAATTAAACATATATGAAACGTGTGTTACATTTATTTTACACACATATATGTAATTAATGCATTTTTATATACATGAAACATACACACACATATTTATGAAATTAAGGAAATATTATATAGATACACATACACCTAATAATAATTTAATTTATTCAAATTATTGTATATTTTAGAGTTTCATTATAAGATGATACATTTTATATATTATTTTTTAACCATTCAATTTTAGATATTTATTTTTAATATTATTATAGTTATATATCACTCATTCATTTTTAATATTTTTATTTTTTTTTTTATTTTTTTTTTGAATTTAATCATTCCCAATTATTTATTTATAAATATTTATTTTCTGTGTATTCATATTTTTAATATGTATTCATCTTTACTTAAATATATATATATCCGTATTTTAAATATTTTTTATTTACTTAATAAAACCTATAAAGTTTATATATATTTTTAAATTGTTGTCGTTTTTATTTATTCAATGTCACTCATTTTTTAAATGCTTGTATTTAAGATTATATATTCATTAATAATGTTAAAAATATATTTGTAAATAAATATTTGTAAGTAGATAAACAAATATGTATATGTACTATATTTATAAATTAATATATTAATAATTATTATAAATAAGTAAATATAAATTTTTTAAAAAAGTATTTATTTAATTATAAATAAATAATTATATATATTTAAATAATTAAAAAATTATAAAAGATTTATTTAAATTATAAATAAACTATATTTATATTTATATTTATATTTATAATATATATATATATATATAAGCTGAGATTAAAGCCTCAGTCTATTCAGGGAAAGGGGATATATTACAAAGAAAACCGGACAACAAATAACGCATGGATGTAATTTTTGAGACATGAACATGATACCTCACCAAGAATTCAAGGGGAAGCTACCACTGAGCTGTACTTTAAGGGTTATATAAATAAATAAATAAATAAATATATATATATATAATGTTTTTTTGAAAATAATTATTTATATATTTAGAAATAAATAATTAATAAATAATAAAAAATATATTTAAAAAGTGAAAATATTTACAATATTTATATTTATATATATTTATTAATATATATATATATATTTAATTATATAAATATATATAATGATATAAATATATTTATAATTATAAATAAAACATTATAAAACATTATTTTAAAAAATGATATTAAATAAATAATAATGAATACATAATTATAAATAAATAATACTAATAAAATAATTATAAATGAAGAATTATAAATACATTTATTGTTGTATGTTTACTAAATTTATGAAATTATATATTAATTATTATAAATAATTTTTTATAGGTGATAATGAAATTATAAATGAATTTTTATATATTTAAATAATTATACAATTATAATAAAATATATATAATTATATAAATATTTTTACAATGTTTTATTCATAATTATAATTATAAGTCTCTTATCATCTCAAAAGTTTTAGCACGGATACATGTTCATTCCATTAGTGCTTTTAAGCACTGAAAAAGCGCGGCCTTTATTAGTACTAAAAATGTACTCATAAAGATTCCTTTTATCGGTGCTTATCAATTTGGTGCTGATAAAAGGGCTGTTTATCATCCCTTTTTTAGTACTGATAAAATTGTACCATAACTATTTAAAAAACCCAAGCCATTCTCATTCAGTCTTGATTCACAAGCTCTCACGAAACTGCCTTAATGTTGAAGCTACCCATCTACATTCACTCATATTAATCAAGGCTAAAATCCATGGTATGTGAATTTATCGTTTTCGTCTCTCATTATTTGATTTTTTGGGTCCCTCGATTAGTGTTTTTTCTTGCGGTTCTTGACCATATGGAAAACTACATCTCATCTCTCAATCTCTATCACTTACCTATACCTACACAATACCACCACTACTTTATAATCTCATTCCAGCTTCATACAATACCACAACGAACTACATCTCCATATGTTGTTGCAACTATTGGTTATTTCCATGATGTTTCGGTCGTATTATTTCTTACATACTTGTATATATTGTGGATTGTCATCATTTGAATATTTTTTTCCATTGTATCCAATTCACATGAAGATGAAAAAAATTAAGAAAATTATAAGAATCATGGATATATGTGTATATATTAAGAATATCGTCTTGAAAATTTTTATTGAATGATAGGTGCATAATTTTCCTTAATTAATATTGGATGATTAGTGTTTTATATGGGGTGTAATTGAATGAATAATTTATGTGTGTTACTTTTTCATAAATTGAATTAATTTTATGGTGGTTCTAGTATATTTTCATTCGTTTGACTATTTTTTGTTGTTAATACAAAATTTGAATATAAATCTTAAAATAATATCATATGCTGAATATTTTATTGAATAACGAGATGATGATATACCACATGCAAGAAATATTAAATATTTTAATTTAAACATGTCATGAAAATTTACATATTTTAGTAATTCATAACATTATTATATAATAATTACAATTGTAGTAAATTTTACTGTAAATGAATTGATAAATTCAATCTCATTAAATGAAAAATTGTTTTCTAGGATTGAATTGTGGTTGGTGGTTTGTTGTGATGGAAATTGAATTATATTTTTGATGGAGGTGATACAACCTTTTCAATTTTAGTAACAATGATGTGAAATTTGATATTATTCTTTGATTTTGATTATGGATCAAGAATTCAAAATCATTGTTAATACTTTAATACTCCAGTACAACTAACCATCAATAAATTTATTTAATCCACCCCAAAACCTTTATTTTATTCCATCTCTTGACGATGGATTAGATTTCCTCTTTCAAACAGACTTTCCTCCCATCATTGTGTTTCCAAAGTTCCTTGATGACATACCTTCAGCTCTGATTGTATTTATTAATCTTTTTCAAGGCCACTACCATGACTTGGAATAATCCATCTCCCAATCCATTCATCAAATCTTTTATACTTTCATCCTCCTCATTTAATAATTTTGAGAACAAAAAAATTACCCCTAAAAATTAATCAAATCATAATGAATTAACATTTTGGGTTTCTTCATATGCATTTTCCTATATGACTCACTCAGTTACATTTAACAACACATCACCAATAATTACTTCTAATTTGGGTGCAATCACATTGGATCATATTAGAACTATGTAGTTTGGAATACATGATTGATAAAGTACTATTATGTGTAACCTCTTTAAAATACTCATGTTGCACATTGTTTATCAAAAAAAAACATGCCAAACACACCTTTTTATTCTCTCCCTCTTCAACCTTGATAAATTTAAAAGGATTCCAATATGACTCTGGATGGTTTTCCTCCAATTGTGATCAAATATCTTCG
Organism: Viscum album; assembly: GCA_963277665.1. NCBI lineage: Eukaryota > Viridiplantae > Streptophyta > Magnoliopsida > Santalales > Viscaceae > Viscum > Viscum album. Next base: position 353,491,848 of record OY728162.1, read on the forward strand.
GCCCTAATTTCGTCTTCATCATTATTTCTATTGGAATCTTCGGAGAAAAATAAATCTCAATACATTTTCATCAGATTTATTAAGCTCCAAAGATTAAAATTATAGTGAATAGGGTTACTATAAAGGCTAATAGAAGTTATAATTTAGGCTATAATTGGGGATAGATTAGGTATTTAGAAAACTGAATGGATTAGGGAATAACCATGTTTATATATTAATGGAATAATAATTTTTTTTATTTTTTTTATTTTTAATTCCTTCATATTTTAAATATAATATGTTATAAGACATAATTCAAAATCACATTAGGATTATTTAGGAATATAAGTGGGTTTAGAGTATACATGGGAAAAACATATTTGTTAAAAATAATAATTTCTAGGTTTCATGTGAATGATTGTTGTGGTATGTTATAATGTGATTTACTATAAACATTTTAGTGACTCATTCAGGGCTAGGGAGTGGGTGATGTGACATTTGTATCGTTTTTTTACGGGTTTCCAGAAGTTAGGTTTAACTAATGTTTTGTGGCACACATTGTGTGGTTCATTCCTAAGGGAACCAATTAATGAAATTATTTGAATATTAGGGAAAAATAGTGTCTAAGCAAATGTTATTATTAGTATAATTGACTAGTATGAATTAGAGATAGTAAATTTGATTATCATGGTGTTCAGGTTAGTACATAATGACTTGACATCCTTGTGTATTTTGAGTGTTACTACTTTAAACATATATTGAAATATATGTATTGTATATTTTAGGATCCCGGTTAGTATTTACTTTTTATTTTTATACACACACTATATACATGAACCTAATAAGATATAAATCTCTTATATTTGAGTTATAGGTAATGTAAAAGGACTAGTAACATAGATTAGATTCAATGCAGTGTAATGGGGATGAGTTGATGTCTTCCTGATAGTGTTAGGGACTTTTTTAATTTTGAGATGATATTTGAAATTTTAAATTCAGATTTGGTAATTTAAAAAGTTTTAAGGATACATCTATCATCCTCTCTAGCTTCATCTCCCGAACAATTGTTATTTCATTTTTTTTCTTCAGACTCGTCCCCATCTCTTCTGTTCAGTTTGAACAACTTTATGAAGTAGTCACCCAAAATGATCTCCATTACCCTGTTTGGTATGAATTTTGGTTATATTAGTTCAATAAAAATAGGTGGATGTCTACAAGTTATATAATATGAATATAAATAATAAAAATTTAATAATTAATGTTTGAGTTATGAAGCTGATAAAGATGACAATTGTCTATAAATTTCAACGTTGAATGAATATAGAGGATAACACCTACCATAGTGAGGTACAAATTTTCTTAAATTTAATAACCAATTAACTTCAAAATTTAGTCATGATAATCATTTAAAAAAATAGTATGAATAGAGTTAAAATGTTCATTAATTCGGTAATAGAGAATTCATGTGACCCTTCTCAAATACTTTCTGGGTGTTTATGTTTTTTTATTGATGAAAAATTAAATTTTTGACTAATTATGTAGATAATGTCTAATGATCATGATGATTTAAAAAATATCAAGGAAGAACATACTATTGACGATTAAATTAAAGAATTATTAGGGGATCAATTGAATGTTCATGAAAAAAATAAATGATCGATCATCACAATATTGAATAAAACTATCAAAGGAAAAAAGTCAGGGTGTGAAATTTTATGTTGGATGGAATAAATGTGTCCAACCTATTAAACCTAACAAGTAAATGTTCATTTGTTATCTTATTATCATAATAAGGATGAATGTTACAATTGAAATTGATTCATGGATCCATATCCAATTTGTAATGATGTAAATCCTTTGGAAAGATATAACAATAATGTTAAAATATACTTTCTCTATTTTACTGATAAATTATATAATGAAATGTTAATTTAATTTTCATTTATTATTTTAGAGTTCATTTATTTTATAATATTTATGGATGAAATTTTCATTAATTTATAATAGAAAAGATGAAAGAGGCTTTTATACTCTTCCTATAAAGTTACATCTTATAGATGATCAGGGTAATGTAAAGCCCCACCCAACAATTAGTTATTCACACATTACAAATCAGAAACATGGACTACTTTCAATAATCATCACAATTAGAAATTATTTTTGGGGAATTACTATCAAAAAATATATTATTATAAATTATTTATTTTATCCAACTTGATTCATATTTTTTAAATTTATGAAACAACAAAAGAGTGTTGAAAATAATGAAAGTGATTCAAAACCAATGTACCCCTATCATAAAGTAAGGATGTGGTATGCTTAATTATAGATGAAATTGGTATGTATTTTAAATAAAAATTAAAAGATTAATAAAGTAAAATTAAAAATTATATGTTCCTTTTTTATATGTAGATCGATAAATTAAAATCTGAATCCACTTCCGTCCCATGTCATGTGCTATGGAAGGAGGCTCGTGTAAATAAGAAGGGTAAATTATTTGAGGAAAAAAATAGGTAAAAACATTATGGGAAACATGTGTAAGTATGAAAAAAAGATAATTCATTATGATTTATAATTATATTACATAAAAATATATATTTATATTTGTATGTTTTAATATTTTTTGGACAGAAGAATTAGTAATGACTATTCTAGAAGAGAAGATACTTTCAGTAGCTTTGAAGGGGATGGAACAATATGGCTACGTTAGAGGATTGGTTTTTTGGTGTCACTCAATAAATATATTTCAATATTATAAATGAACATGAAGATAAATATAAATCTATGAGATAGTTTCATACACAAACAGACTCTCTGAATGATATTATTGGTTGGTCTGGTATGGCAGAGCAATGTATGAAAAATGATCAATGAAAATCGATGGTGGAAAAAATATCCACACATGATCCAAATGATCCCAAAAGATTTCAGTATACTCATTCCCACCAACTTCATAGCTTACCTGAGGTAAAAAAATTTATCATTACTCGTTCTTCTAAATGTGAATCAAACACGTTCTGATAACATTATATTACTAAAATTATTTAGGATACAATTGTATGTGATTTGTATTATTCAACACCCACACACATTTGTATTGGTATGTGTACAATGTATAATATCTATGGATATAAGATACACCATAAAGAACTCCCAAAATATCACATGAGTGTGGGGATTAAGGAAACTCATGATCTTGCCATTAATTAGGCTATTCCACTTGATGATTTGGATATTTCTATGGTCTATTATTCAATTGTAGAATTCATATCGTGGCCATATAATCTTATAAAGATATATTAGGTATGACTTTACCAAATTTTATTGTATGAAAATCCTATAAAAGTTTATTATAAATGGTATTAAGTGAGGTATGATAATATAGTTGGATAAAGAGGTGGGGAAAAATAAGGCAAATTTAGAAAATCCAGTGAACCGACCAAGAAATCAAAATGATATTTTGAGAGTACCTTCTCCCCACCAGTTCCAGAGAAACATTTATTATCATTAAAATTTCATAAAGTGATCACATTTAATGATAAAAACATTTATTACATTCCATATGAAGATGAAATATATTTATGTTCAATGAAATATATAATTAGTGTCGAGACTATAACTTCGATTAGCAGGCATGGATTGTTGGGCATATCAATTTTGAATACATACAGAAGTTATATTTTCATAAAACATCTATTCAAATAATGTGCTAATAAGATTAATAAAGTTAATAAATATTTGTGTTTTAAACATGCATTTATATTAAAACATTATAAATGGAATATCATGTGAAGCATGATTTGGATTCATTAATCCTAACAACATATCAACTGTAGAACTTACATTGGATAATGAAGAAATTAAGAAGAAAAAATGAGTTACTTGAAGAATTTGATAAAAAATTATCATACAACAATATCATTTTTATTCCTATAATAAAAAACTAAAAAACTATAATCTAATCCATCTAAATAAATTTTTAATTTTTTCATTTCTTATTGGATTGGGTTTTTTTGTAGCATACTGGATACTGATCGCAGTGAATATGGAAAGCCCAAATATTTATTTTTTGGATCCAATGAATGAATTTTTAACCAACCAACCACAAATGATGTGTATTGTGAATATGTAATACACTAAAATCAACCTTTTTTATATTAACTTTGAATTATATGTGTTAGTATGTCTTTTAATAATAATTTTGATATGATAGGGTGGTCAGTAAATATAAGGTAAATTATGGAATAAAGTTAGTGTCTGAAGAGATAAAGCCAAGGGATTACTAAAATTGTAATCAAATTAGCGTATATATAGAAGTATTTAACTGTTTAAATATTTAAAAACAATTTACTTATTTTTTCACTATTTTTATAGTGTTTGAAGAAAGAAAATGGCATCGATTGTAGATATTATGTTTGCAGATTCATGAGAGTTATTAAAATCTTGAAAAGTCTTGAATCCCCCAAAAGGTAATTTATAATGTTAATTATAGTTTCATTATATATATTTCATAATAAATTATTTGTCTATATTCTCTTAGTACTATCATGATTTCTGAGAACCTTCATACTTATAAGAATAAATAAATTTGTTTAGAGATGAGTAAGCATTATAAATTTTATCAGAATGTATGCTGACAATAACATCAAGTGATTACCTGCTATGTTTTTCATCCAGTACAATTTGTGACCATATAAATATACTTGCGATCTGAATAATTAGTGCAAAAATACTTATATATTATTTTTTTTCTCTTTCACAAAGAGAATTATAATAGGAGGAATCATTGTTTTGAAGTACTAACTTAAAAAGAATAAAATGGTTAGAAAAAGGAGGTGGTGAAGTAGGAGGTATATATAGATGTGTAGGTAGTGTATGAGGTGTATTTTGAATCGTAGACTGATTTGTAGGAGGAGGTTGAGGCAGAGACTGAATTAGAGACCAAGGAAGTTGAGGAGATGAAGTACTAGCTTAAAAACAATAAAAATATCAGTAAATGAAAATGAATTAGGATTAGACCAATATTTTGTTTAAGAAAAATTATTGAAATGTGTCCACAACACTTTTCAATTAATATAAGAGCCGTTGTGAAAGTGTTTCATGTGGCTTATTGAAAACAAATCACCACTTTTTCAAGAGACTTTATATATGATGGTAATCCATATATAAGATGATTATAAAAAGCATCATGATATTCCTCAGTCAATGAATGAGCTAATATATGCTGATGACTCTTGACTTCATTGAATGACTTCAACATCATTAATAAAGAAAAAAATAGTATCATGCCAATCCCACACACAATGCGACCTGTATGACTCAAAGTGTTTTTTCCAGTTTAAAATGAAATTTCAGTAAAAACACAAGTTGCATACTCAAAACCAAGGAAGAACGTTTTTATTTTTTTATAAATTAGGAAAATGATATATATGTCATTTGAGGTATGTAGGAATCAGCCACACCTCAATCTGACTCACGATGTGAACACTATGACTCTACGTTACTATTTATATTCAAAATTGACATTATTTTTTGTAAAAAACAACTAAAATAATAAAAAATATAGAAAACCCAATCAAATTGTTTTTCTAATTTAGTACAATGACCCATAAGTCATTTTTATGTATAGAAATCTGCCTCACCTCAATATTACACACAGTGTGACCAGTATGACTCAAAGTTTCTGTTATCCATTAAAAATTATCATTTTAATACAAAATAGTCTCTCACAAAAAACCACGAAAACAAGCTCATATTTTCTTGATAATTTAGGAAAATGATCCTTAATTCATTTTGTACATGTAATTATTAGTATCGTTCCAAACCCAAACACAGTGTGACATATATTACTCAATGTTTGTATTTCCAATTTAAAATGACATTGTACTAAAAAACAAGTGGAATAATACAAACAGAGGAAACACATTCATATTGGTTTTAAAATTTAGAACAAAAATCCATAAGTCATTTGGGAAATGTTGGAATTATTTGTACTTAAATCTAACTCACTATGTGACTGTTATGAATTTTAGTGTATCTTTTTATTCAAAATTAACATTAATTTTAGTAAAGAAACAACTGATATTATCAAAACCAAGAAAAATCCTTTGGATTATTTTGGCACTTTAGTAAAATGTTCCTTAAGAAATTTTTTTCATTTAAGAATCAATCACACCTCATTTTGGCACATCGTGAGACCAGTTTGACTCAAAGTGTTTGTTCTCTATTTAAAATTTATATTTTAATACAAAAAAGTTTCACCCACTGAAAACCAAGAAAACATGCTCATATTATCTTGATAATTTAGTAAAATGATTCATAATTCATTTTGAGCTCTATGAATCAATCTCATGTCAACTCTACAAACGATGTGACAATTATGAGTCAAAGTATGTGTTTCCTATTTAAAATAAAATTTTAGTTAAAAAAATGGAATATTAAAAAACAAGGAAACTCATTAATATTATTTTGAAGCTTTAGGAAAATGATCTATATATAATTTGGGACATGTAGAAATAATTTCTAATTCAATATGATGCATGATGAGACCAATATTACTCCAAGTGCATCATTTTATTAAAAATGGATATAAATTTAGTCAAAAAACTGACGGACTCCGAAATTAGAAAGTGAATAGGATTGGTTTGTTAATTTAGAAAAATGATCCATAAGTCATTTGTGACATGTAGGAATCAACTGTACCTCAATCCGACATATTGTGTGACCGGTATAACATAAATTTTACGTTATCCATTTAAAATTGATATTTTATTTCATAAAGTGTCACTCAAGGAGAACAAATAAAAATCACTTGGATTGTATGATAATTTAAGAAGATGATTCTTAATTAATTTATGATGTTTATGACTCATTCTCATGTCAAAACCACACATGATGTGACATGTATGACCCAAAGTGTGTGTTTCTAGTTTAAAATGAAGTTTTATTAAAAAACACAAGGTACATACTCAAAATCGATTAAACAAATTTGGAATGTTTTTAAAATTTTGGAAAATTATACATTTGGCATTTTAGATGTGTAAGAATCAGATGAACCTAAATCTGTTGCACTGTGTGATGGCTATGACTCTAAGTGTGTATTTTATTCCAAATTAACATTACTTTTATTAAAAAATAAAGGACATACTCAAACAAAGAAAATGCATTCAGACTGTTTTGGTACTTTAGGAAAATGTTCCATTGTTCATTTTTTGACATATAGCAATCAACCACACCTCAATATGATATACGGTGTGACTTCAATGATTGAAGTTTATTTCATCCATTTAAAATTGAATTTTTTATACAAAAAAGTTTCACTCATTAAAAATTTAGAATACATATTTGTATTGTCTTGATAATTTAAGATAAAGATTCATAATTTATTTTTGATGTGTATGAATGAATCTCATGGCAATCCCAAAAAATGAAACATTTATGACTCAATGTTTGTGTTACCTGTTTAAAATGTCATTTTAGTAAAAAACACAAGTTGCATACTAAAATCTAATGAAATTAATTCATATTGTTTTTATAATTTATTACAATGATCCATAATTCATTTTAAACATGTCAGGATTAGCCAAACCTCAATCCAATGGACGGTGTGACTGCTATGAATCGAAGATCATCTTTATAATAAAATTTGCAATTAATTTAAAAAACAACTAACAATATAAAGAAAACGAAAAAACATTTGGATTATTTTGGAACTTTTAATATATGATACTTAAGTCATTTCTGACATGTAGGAATTGGACACACCTAAATACGATGCAAGGTGGGACCGTTATTACTCCAATTGCATCTTTTTATTCAAAATTGACATTAATTGAAATGTAATATGATACAAAATGTTATTTTATCACTCAAAGTTTAGTTTAAACTCACACATCATATTTAATTAATTAATTTATATTATTACAAATATAATAATTGTTTTTTATATAGTTTTGTTCATTTTCTTGATCATATGTGGCTTTTTATTTTATATAGAAGTGTTATTTTTCTCTATGATAGTGTTTTTTCTTTTATTTATGTTGAAATTTTTATTTCATTTAAATTGTGTATTTGTATATGCTTTTTCTAATTTCTAGGGCTGTTTATGGTACATCTGTCTTTTGTTACAACACAATGCATGCCATGTTCTTGGTGTTATAGTGTATTGTAACATCAAAATGTAGTATTCCCTTTTATTAGTGTTACTAAATTCATTGATTAAGGATTCCATTATCAGATCTTCTAGAAGCACTGATAAATGGTCCCTTTATAATCACTTTTGTGAGCACTGATAAATAATTCTTTTACCAGGGCTTTTAATTAAATCTTTTGGAAGCACTGATAAATGATTCCTTTATCATTGTATTTACTACTACTGATAAAATTATCTTTTATTAGACATAAATATTATCATAGATAATTGATTTCTATTATCTGTTCTCCAAAAATAATCAATAATTAGTTGATTTATCAACACTTTTTTATCAATGAGAAAGCACCCCTTTGTCAGTTATTTTCTAGAGCTGATAAAAGCCTAGGCCTTTAAACTGTGCCTTGGTAGTATATGCCTTTATAGCACTGATAAAGGCATATTCTAGTGTTTTTAATGGTCTCTTCTATATTAGTGGATTTTATTATTCAAATAAACCCTTTTCCTTCCTTATATCCCAATTTGAATTTGAATTCCCAAAATTATATCCATTTCAACTTTAATATATATCTGAATTAATATTATTCCTTTTTGGAGATCAATTAAAAAATCTGCTTATTTTTTTTGTGGAAAACTGAGAGAAATTTTCATGGAAGAAATTTGGAAATTATTCAATGATGGTTAAAAAGTAATTATATCCAGTTTCATAAATGAAAGACAATGTAATTTCTACCAACTGATAAGATATGGTCACAATCACTGAATCCCAAGGTCCTTTTCTTCATACATTAATATCAAAATTTCCACTAAAGATATGTTAAACACCATAATATGATGATAAACCAACCTAACATACAGAAAAGTTGATATGGTCTTTTATGGTTGTAAAACAACCCATCCCATGAATCATGTAAAAAATACCAATTTCCAAAATCCCATAAATCCTAAGCTAATTCAACCCCAGGGATAGTTAATGCACATGATGGAAGCCTAAAATCATAACAATATCATTTCCCTAGATGTATTTAATGTTTTATATTAGAATGTATCCTCTCAACATGTAATCCCACATGGTCCATTACATGGTAAGTAATAAAAGAGTTGAAAGAACCCATATTATAAAAATTAGGTAATATAGTATAATTTAGAAGAATCATACATCGTACTATAGAAGTACTTGATTGATCATCCATGCTCATCATATTGGTACTACAAAGAATATTAATTTCTATTACCTGATCCTTTTTTTTTCTATTGAGATTCCATACCATAAGGAGTCTTGTAGTTCATAGAACCATCATGGATTGCTCATTTTTGCAGGAGAGGGTTATTCTGACAAGATCAACCCATTCAAGCATATGATGTCTATGAAACATGTGTTGCATATCCCACATAAATATTTGGAGTACTACCACAATAAAAATAGAGATTTCCAATCTGGTTACTATTGTGAAATTCTCAAGGTTGTGGCATACAATATCACTTATTATTTGAGGTATAACCACATTGGAAATAACAAAGCATTATATTCAGTTATAGATGAGAGTTTACTATTCCTCTTATCTGATTTTGAGAATCTCTACTACCTTGAAAATATGTGACCCTCTTTCACTTATTCCTATAATTTTAATTCCCACCAATTCCCATGGTGAAAAAATAATCCCTTTTTTCAGATTTCTAGAAATATCACTTTTTTCACTATTTATCTTTTAAGCATTTCTGTATAATACAGAATTAAAAAATATACATCATGGAGTGAATATCCTATCATAACATAGACTCAATGATGTGTTCCTTCAATGGTACAATAGTAGAAAATTATATAGATAATTAGACTAGGTTTATATACTATGTGACATACACTAACACAAAAATAATTTATTTCTCCATGTTAAAGAAGTTAGTTTCTCTTGCGGTCTTGAATGTATGAGGATAAAATTGTTATTTAACAATTTCGCATCTTCCACCAATGTAATTACATGATCAACATAAACATGGAAAGATAAATCCCACCATTTACATACAATATCTTCCATCATATAGGTCACAAAATAGACTATCATCTCAAATAGTGTTCCTAATAACTGAAATATTTGATTCATTTGATCAATACATTTTTCCAGTTTTTTGGGCTCAAGATTCCCCCTTAATGATGGTTGAATTATTCTTCTCAAACTAGACAGAGTTCATCACTTCTTGGGGATCTTTTTTCTTATTTCCTCTATCTAGGGCTACAAAATCATAAATGATGCACTAGGAAAACTATTAAATCATATATGGCTAAAGAGCAAAAAATATTTTCAACACGATGAATCTTGGAATAGCTACCTTGTGACACTATCTAAAACTAGAATAAACATTAATTTAGTCGTCACTCTTTAGAATATAAAGGCTTATTATGTTTATATATCATCATAATTGACAAACATAACAACCAACAATTCCATAATCCATGATGTCACTCATTTTCATAAATTATCAAACTAAAAATAAATAATGTTTTCCTTTTAAGAAAACTCTCTAATAATGCATCCCATGAATCACTCATTGAATATACTCATACTAATGATATTATAATACACCAAGAAGCTTTTTAGAAACCTTTTTATCTGAAAACCTTTGTAACTTGAAGTTCATCATAAAAAGTCTAGATACAACTTTTTAAGAAATATATTTCAACTTCCAACATTCATATATAATTTCTACCATCCAAAGTGAAAACAGAATGACAAAGGCTGATACAATTTTTAACATCCTACCCACAACATTTTATTGTTGGGTGGAAGATATGTTTCCAGCCATAAGTGAAATCTTTAAGAAACCAAAGGCTATAAATAAATTACAATGTCTTAGGAAACATTTGGTGGATGTTTTTTCCTTTCAAATACAACAACATAACAACATACGCAAGAATAATAAAACCCTAATATGATATATGAATAAAATAATAAACTCAAACATATATAAAATTGAAAAAAATAATAGAGACCATGTAAATAAGAGTAAATAATCTCAAAAGAAAACATATCTCTTGGACAACAATGTGGCATCACTCCAAGTACAACCAAAATCATCTCCATGCTCAAGCCCCACTTTCCATGGCCACAAAATTAAGTTTAGTCACTAGAGAAATAAGATATCTCTTGTTTACTTATGTTTATAAATATGAATTCTATAAATGTGAAAAAGTGACCATGTAGGGGATGCGTATAAATTAAGCATAAATTCCTTGAAACATTCCAAAACATTATACTGGGAAAAGAATGTGTTCGCATAATTTATATTAATATTTGTAAAACAAGAAAATAGTGTATATAAATCCATAGGATAAAGCCCATGTGAGAAACCATGAACACTATTATTTCCATCATTTCATTTTTGACATAAAATTATCCATTTTCACACTCACACACCCATCCATACACAAAACCATACACTGAAGTATGTTGTTTGAATTTACATTGGTAATCCATGACCATAACCTATTCAACCTTGATGGAGACACATTTGACATTACCCGTCCACTTGAAACCCACACCATCTCAATTATGACAACTTTCATCCAAAAACCATTCCATTAAAAAAAATTTACATTAAAATAATTACATAAAAATTTTTAATTCATCCTAAATAGTTCCTTAAATTTTAAATCGTAATTTATAAGTTATAGTCCCAAACTTGTTTTTTAAAAAAATTACTTTTTCCAAAATTTCAGAACAAAATGTAATTGGATCTCTTTCAAGAAATGACACAATGTTTCCATATAAAATACAAGTAAACCCATATATAAAAACTAATCCTTCATGTTTTGTAATAATATAATATTGGATAAGATCCAACGTACTCTCAACGAATGGAGAAAATGAAGAGTGACACTTATAACATCTAAATCTAGGCCCACAATACCATCTATTAAATTGTATTAACATGATGTCATCATGATCCAAATCCTATTACATAGATCTATATATAATATAATAGTCATATGGATATGATACAGAGATATAATGAGAAATATAGATAGGGGATAAGTTTATATCTAAGAAGAATAAGTAATGAAAAGGAGTTACTGATGATTATGGATCTCCAACACAATTTGATATGCTCAAAATGTGTTTCTAAATCAAATGGAATCACCTTGGAAGCTTGTGAGAGAATAAGAATATGACACATTAGAAGAATAGAGGAGAAAATATAGTGTCAGATCATTAAAATTAATTATTAAATAAAATAGGTAAATATGAGAAACATCAAAGAACAATATAGACCACATCACTATAACATAGTCCCCTTAAACCACAATGCAATCCCCCAAAACTATGTTGAGAGATTTCCAGGGAAACTCATCCCAAAATTATGTTGAAACCTACACTGTATATCCCCCTTTTTAGGAAATGGTATATGGAGCCCCCACCCCAACACCATGGTTTAGGTACCTCAGAAAAGGCATTAAAATCTTTAAAACTCCACAAAGGACCCCACACTGTAGCCAAGTCTCCATAGTGTTGAACCCACCAGCACTATACCACAAACAAGCTACATGATGTATCTAGGATGAAAAAGGAAATTTTTCATCTTGGACCCCTATGTTACAACCACCAACTCCAAGTTATACCGTCAATGATCAATGTCACACACACTACTCCACGGTGTGGCCTCCTTAACAATGGAATCCATACCTCAAAAATCACATCAAAACCCACTATAACCCCTAAAACTAAATACAAGAAATAAATAATCTCAAAATACTTAAAACAGTGGAAAAGTAAATAAAACCATGGTCTTACAAGATGTTCTCAAATTTATCGCAATGTCTAGATTCTAATAAATAATCCACTATAATTTCAATGAAAACCATAAACCATGATCCGATACAATTGAAAATTGTTCACTGTGAGTTGTCAAAACATTGTCAATACAAATACTTATGGGGAACTCAAGTGGTGTATCTTATATTATAAAGAAGAAATTTTTGGACATAGTAAAAAGATAAATAATAAACCATATAGAATTATTCATTTGAGGATACTTGCAATTCAGTGACACAGTCAATAGTAATATCATCACATTTAAACACTTGAATAGGTAGAGGTTACATGAATCATTCAGGAAATTTTCCAGTATCCATAACAAATAAAAAAACCTATTGATACGTGTTCTACAATTCCCCATTTCATATTATCCCACCAATAATGTTCTTTAAAATCCCAACACATTTTGGGGCTACAATGGTGTTTAGATAAATATGATCTTTGAGATAAATCTAAAAAATATCTATTCATATTAGGGACAGAGGGAATGCATAGAATAAATTAGATGTTTCATATAACAAAATCATAGAATAAGTATACCAACTTACCATCATCTTTGGCATCTATTTCCTTGTTAATATTCTTATCATCAAGATGAGACCTCTTTTTTTTCTCTAATAAAGATGGCTTTGAAATCATTTTTAATAGATGTGATTTTTCCCCATCCTTAATATTTATAATAACCATCATTAACAAATCTGATAATATTGGATCTTTTTCAATCCCAATTTCAATCAAAACCCCCTGATCATTCCTTGTCAACAAATTAGCCACCTTATTATTTCCATTTTTGGAAATATATTAAGCAATCATAATAATTTCATAGTTATGACCATCACCATTACCTCATGTTGATAAATTTATTTGATAAAAATTGTTCCAATCATTTTTTATAAATATATATTTCCCATCATTCACCATAATGGTAATTTCCCCTTATCATCAATGAAAAGGTTATGGATTCAAAATCAAGATCACATGATGGATAATTATATCCATGAATGTTTAACTACCTGGATGCATAGTCAAATAATATATTATTATTTATATGGATACATCGATGTACCTGCTTTTATAAATCTATATATATCAAAAATACAATTAGATTTAATGATAAATACATTATTGGGTCATTGAAAATTCTTCCCATTATTTTTGAAAATATTATTTACATACTTATAGACATATAAAATTAAATTGTTAACATGTCAATTGGGTGAACATGTTAGTTAAATGAGAAAAATTAAGGACTTATTGTCGATAGTAACCCATGCATCCAAGGAAACAACCTACATCAGTTTTATTCGTTGGTGTTGTCTATTCCATCACAACCTTTTTCTTTGAAGGACCAATTTATAGTCCATTCTTAGAGATAATATGTTCAATATAAGTAACTTCATGAATCTTGGATTTACATTGGATTAGTTTTCAATATAACTAATTTCTCTCATAATCTAATGAATGATTCTCAAATTACTTTTATGATTATGATTGATTATATAGTATACTATGATATTATAAATAAATAACACATTCAAATTTTTTAGATTATCCATAAATTCATTGTTCATCAAATCCATAAAAATAAATTGTTCATTAGTCAATCCCAATGGTATTATTTTAAATTTTGGATGCTCATACCTCATATGAAATACCATAATTTGAATATTTTCCTCAATTACTCAATGTAGATAAATAGAAAAAAAATAAATCCATGAAAAATATTTATCTCCTTGAATTTAATCAACCATTCCATCAATAAGGGTGTATGCTACTTTTATATTATAGTAATGGAATTTATTTCCTTATACTTTATGCATAACCACATATACCCATAATTCATATTAAGAAAAATAATACGACCTTCATATAGTGAAACTCTAGGGAGTATAAATCACATAAATTTTAACACCTATAGTTGTTTCTTTAGTTCCAATAATTATACTATGGCCATAATTTAGAGTATCTTAGATATATTATTTCCACTAGGGATGATATTAATGTAAGACTCAACATTACACTCATATGTATATATGAGAATTTCCTCTAGAAATATATTAATTTATTCCAACAAAATAGATACATCATCTATTAGAAGGATAAATTTTCAATTAATAGGTTAAGTCAGATCTTATTCTCCAATAATTTCATTTTGAAGATCTATTGTATGTTTTTTTAGATATTATTTAGATGATGTATTCTCCACATTAAAAACAAGGTATTCCATATCTCTATCATGAATCAAAATCTCGTTCTATTGAAAATAAATTTTCATGTTATAATTTAAAATCCAATGTATACAAAATATTATATCAATGTAACCAATAGGTATAATAATAAAGATTACAAATAGGATAATTTCGTTTTTCCTAATGGTTACTGATTTACATTTTTTCCTGTAGAAATATGATTTCTACTTGGATTCCTAATTGAAAACTCCAATATTAAGGTGTTAAGGAAATATTTTATATTCATTGAAATCATGGAATATAAAATTGAGTATGTATATATAGAATAAACAAATCATTAGAAACATTTTAGGTCTTGATTAATGTACCTAACACCATATCTTTATAAAAATCAAATTTGTCTATAGTGATCTCATATGAATGTACTTTATCCCTTCTTTTTTTGAGGAAAATTCCATTAATTCATGAGTCACATATTTATATAGAACCCAATGACTATATATTTTTAACACTAGGCATTGGTGGATTATTTATTCCATTTGAAATGATGAGATTGATAGCCTTTCTCTCTAAAATGGATAAAAATCCAATTTCTATCAAACATAATCCATGTTTTTTGATTCCACAATTATTACATGATGGAAATTCAACCCTTAACTTATTCCCTATAATAATATTTCTTTTTTCAGAGTATTCTATATTTGATAATTTATGATATTCTAGTTTCCATTGAAATAAAGGGTCTTTCCCATAAATCAATCAATTGATCTTACCTTATAAATTACATAAATAATATGTTTCATGAGTATTTAGCCTTAAGATTTTATCATTATATTCTAATTTTTTTTCAATTTATCATTTCCTTATGTTGAGTAATTTCCACTCAATATCAATAGGTTGTTTGAGAAAAAATTATTTTTCAAATAATATATCCAGTAATGTTGTGATGTATAATATCCATTTAATCAGACTACATAGATCTCTGGATCAATAACCACCACTGATCAACATCTTATTTAAGATGACAAACATCCATGATAGTATTCTCTCTTTCACTACTCTCTGATGTTTGAAATATCTTTTCAAGGGACTTGATATATTTCCCATATATAAATGGATTTGGGGTTACATTCCATGATGGAGTTTTCCCTAACATGAATTAGTCCAAAATTGGTTCACTATGTTGGGGATCAGTATGTTACTCCATACAAGCAAGATTTTTGTTCATGAATTGGGTCAAATTACCCTATATAATTATAATTTTATTAGCCTGAAATCGAGCTTCATTGTTTTTCCAGGGATTGTGGCCTATAAAAATATGATGTTCATTGACATTTCTTCCTTTATTTATTTTAGGAACCATTTGAAAATAATTCTATATGATAAATTATCTCATAACATTTTGAAATTTATAGAATTGTGTATTTTTCAAAATCATGTTTAAAAATTCACATAAATTGAAAATTTATATATATATATATAATCTCTTAATCATAAGAATAGTATTTTTGGAGCATATTCAAATCATAAAAATATTTTCAAATTATTAAAAATGGTTTTTCAAGGGAATGTGAATCAACAATGAATATACCTAGGAGTGTTTATCCTGGCATGCAATATTAGGCCCACTAATCATACATCCTGTAAAGTCCAAGTTGATAGTCAACTATAATTTTATATTGTTTACCCCTATGTGCATATATTCCATATCTATATCCACTTTCTAGTATCTATATTGGGATTTCATTGCTGGAAAACAACACATTCTATACCTTTATAGATAATCATGATATTATCCTATATTTGGATTTTCCATCGAGACTGTCATAATGTTGTTTTCATGAAAATATGTTTTCCTAATTATTGTTCACAAGGTTTATAATAAAATCATTCAGATACCTGTAATAACACCCTTAATCTAACTTCCTGAAGCTAGAGGATATATTACTACATTGTCACAATATACAAGAGATCACATCTCAAATGATTGAATAGTTTAGTAGTTTTTGGAGGCTGAATACATACACCATTCTCACATTACATTTCAAAATAAGAAATTATGCTTAAAAGTCTAGGGATAAATTTATTATTTCCTCTACTATATACCTGAAATAATTTATATATATATTATAAGTATCCTAGAGAAATGAAAACACAATAACGAGTGATCTCAAACTCTCAATAAGTAAAACCATACAACTAAATCTATCGTAAATGAAAAAAATGTATGAATAATATGATAAAGATTAAAAATAATAAAAAATTACATATAAATAAAATCACATAAAGGGGGACATATCCATAGAATAACTAAAGAACTAAATAATTACATGGGTAATAAAAAGTAGTTTCATAGTGATATAATATAGAATTATGGACATCATAATCTTACATTCAAGGCCTCAAGCCAAGATATCATGCATAAATAGTAAGTTGTACACAAAATACCAGAACTATTTTTTTCAATAGTCCTACTAATAAATTATAAGGATATAACTAGTCCTCCCAATAACATAATAAGTCTAATTCATTCATTATATGAGACAAATGAATAAAAATCTAATAAAAAATGAATATAAGTAATTGTATTGAAAGGGCTAGCACCCGAATTGTTAATATTTTTTAATAGTAAATAAATATAATAAAATTATAAGAATCTATCTAGAAAAATAATTTTTTTGTTATCATTGATTTATATCTCCAGAAAATCATAATAATAATCAAAATATGTTTATAAAGATGAAAATACACTAAAGGAACATATAATATTTTATTTGAA
This sequence comes from Viscum album, assembly GCA_963277665.1. Lineage (NCBI taxonomy): Eukaryota > Viridiplantae > Streptophyta > Magnoliopsida > Santalales > Viscaceae > Viscum > Viscum album. The sequence goes on from OY728162.1 coordinate 353,509,755, forward strand.
AACATGAATAAATATGCTTTCTTTTTTATAAAATTTTAATAAAAATTCCCACAATATTGAAATATTGATTTCCACTAAAAATAAAAATGGAATCTTTTATATTAATCTTGAGAACAAGGAATAGTTATTACAAGGGGAAGATTCATATATTGGGTAAACATACACAAAATATTTATTTCACATTCTTGGTACAAAGTACAAAAGTCCCTCATTTAGAAAAATAAATGAACATTCAATTTAAAACAATGAAACTAAATTAAACTATTAATTAAAATTAGTTTGAATAATTAGTTTATTATAGTAAATAACATCCTTGAAAATAAATTAATAAAAAATGGGCATGGAAGAAAAATTTCATCGACCAAAGAAGAAATAATGATTAATTTTCATTGAGAGCATTTTATCAATCACATTTTGTACCAAATCGATGAAAAATAAACAAAAAAATTTAAAATACATATAAAAATATAACATAATAAAATATATGCGGGTTAAAAAAAATATTACTTCATTCAATTTATATTTTATAATAAACAATCCATTAGAAAGCATGAAATTGTAGAATAAACACTTACCTAGAGTCCAACATTCATTCTATATAATTTAACAACTATATAATAAAATAATATTAATTTTATACATTATTAATTACATATAACAGGTTTATTACATTTTTATAATTCATTTTTTTAATTTATTATCATGTATTATATAGTTAGTAGTTGGTAAATTTCACATTGGACATGTTGGTGTCCTTCAATCTATAACATCAAAAAACATAGCTATTTTGACCATGGTCTAAGGGGTATTGGTTCCATTATCTCCCTAATAACATTCATGAAATAATTTTCATGTTTATATATTGAAAAAAATTTATTACCTTCAATGAAATGTGTATATTAAAAAAGTATCACATCACTTCGTGGAGGTGGTAGTCCACATGTATACATGTGCGACCCTATCATTTGTTAATGTGTGGATGGTTAATTAGGTTGATGATATATTAAATTTATAGAATAAATATTATTTCCTTAATATCCTAAATTTTAATTATTTAAATATATAAAACAATATATGTAACATGTAAATACAAAATGATTTACACCACTTCATTGGGACGGAAGGACGTACACATGTTCGAGTAATGTTTACATTTTCCATAAGATGGAAAAGGTTATGACAAAATATTGTTACATAACCATAATTTTTTTATTATATGTATGATAATGGGTTTAACATATCATCATGGTTATAGATGATTTTAATGAGGCTAAATATTAAACAAAAATAAATAACCGTCAGTTAAGTGTTCAACCTCTTCTTTGAGAAACCTCATTTGGATCAAATCATAAGCCCTATTGATGTTATAAATTGGTGAGACCAAGACCACTATGAATTGGGGTGGGATTTTGAAAAGGTATTTGGGAGGATATTTTTTAATATATATGGATCAATTAGTGACTGAAAATTATCTTTTTTATTATCAAAATACTTTTGAGGATAAATTGAGAAACAACGTGATCCAAAATTACTATATAATAAAACCATAAAAAAGGATAACCCATATCAAGACTACATGATATGACCCTCCTCAGAGATTACACCTTGGTGCCATGCCTCCACCATCGCATGACCTCTCGGCTAGCAGTACCATGTGGAAGCCTGGGCATGGTACCGATGGCAGAGCCATACCCTCTCAAACTTCCAAATCCAAATGGACTGCGCATGTGAAAACTTCTTGCTCTGAACCAAATATGGAGCACAATCATGTATAAATCAATTGAGGACACCTCAAAACTTCACAGAAAAATCAAAAAGAAACATCCATAAAGAGAGTCTCTGAACCAAAAGTCAAAAAACACAAAAATTCTCCACAAGATCTCAAATTAATCCAAAACACCACAGAAGCACAGTTTTCCATATACAACATCACATAGGTGACAAGACGATCACTTGGTGTGTAGAACAAACCAACATAAAATCTAAATCAACATGAGAAATAAAATCCTCAAAATCTTCCAAAATTTTACCTACAAACCGAAGAAGACCAACGAGCGCAACAGTATTCACCATATTCGACAAGGAAGAAAATAGATCTACAGTGTGAATCTTATTAACACCCACATTCAACTCGACTGATCCAAATTTAGTTTGGAAGAGAATATACTGAAAATGGATGAGCTTCAAGCTATATCATTCACCACCAATTTCCCCCAACTAATAACCCATACGCCAATAATCCATCATAGGTCGCTAGAAACATAGATGGAACCCATCATCTTAATGAAGATTCTACCAAAAAAGAGAAAAGACCAACACATGAATAACAGATCCATTCTGATCTAAGAAAAATGGAAAAAATCAATGAACAAGTAACCATCACCTTATCGATGTCCACCCAGACTCAATGTCTCACCTAATCCTACCACAATCCATCTCCCAAATCCCATCACCGCTATCCACAATGACTCAAGGACCACAAATGACCACCCTACACACTCACGAGAGACGAGGAAGCAACCCACTGATGTGGTTACTGGGTTTCGCCCGCTGTACAATCACTACAACACCTTTGGAATCCTAATCCATCAAAGGTGGACTAAGGCAAGAAGAAGGCCATAAAAGGTGAGAAAGACTGAGTCGATCGATCCCACGAGGTCACACGATGCCACCACAGAAGGAAGACTATGCCAAGAGCTCACCGATCAAGCATCGAGGAGGGTCAAGCCAACCCAAGATAGAAGGGAGGATGGCGGCGATTGGGAAACCCTAGCTATGGAGCACCCCTTATAGGCTCATTAAGTGATTAGAATAAGTAGTGAGTTGAAGAGATGAGTGGGTGTTCCCTTTTTATAATTTAGGTGACTGGAATACATGTAATTATTTTAAACTATTATATATTATAAGTTTTTTACTCATAGATGAGTGGAAGTAAAAAATTAAAAATTTAAATATAATATGATAAGGGTTAAATTACTATAATCCAATAAAAATTAAGATGAGATTTTATGTCCATGTCTCTAGGATTTAACCTTAATTATCCAATTTAACCCCTTTAACGCAGTGAAAAATTTTCTTTATCAATATTACAATTCATTATGAAAAAACATAAATTAAATTCATTAATAAGTTTTACCACATGATTATAAATATGAGATCCATTTTCAAGATTTAATTTTTATAAGTTGTGGAAATTTATATTATTAAACGTTCATAAAACACAATGAAAAATGGTTTTTTAGAAAAATGTGTTTTATGCATAACAAAATATGATACGAAAGCCAAATAAATATTTATTCATATATAATTAACTAGATTATGTTAAATGAAATTTATATTATGTTACTTTAATAAAAATAAAAATAATGACACTTTTAAATTACCATATTTAAAAGAAAATAAATGATCGTTTTGTGAGAATCCAAAATTTCCAAAATTCTTCAAAAAAATATCTTTTTGGGAAATTCTTTAAAAAAAACCTTAAGATATATTCAATATTATAAAATAAATAATTATTTCCCTTATTTCTAATTAAATTTATAAAATTTACATAATTTTGATTTTAAATATAATTATTAACTATTTAAATTATAATGATAAAATAATATTATATGTTTTGGGTAATAGTCTAGGAATGTAAAATTTACCAAATATAAAATTATTATTGGTGTTATATAACCCAATAAAATTTTTTATTTCAACATTTAATTCCACAAAAATATATTTCTATCTTTCCCTACCATTTCCTTTTACCTATTTCTTCTCATTCTTATTTCCCTATATCCATGGACACTACAGATTCATCATGGATCCATTATAATTGGTGGTTTAATACTTTATGGGTTTCATATATTTTTTCTACTGTTTAATTCAAATATGGAAGCTGTATCCATAAATTTCAGTTGAGGTTGACACCATGAATTCTTATATATTTTAAATAAATGTTTTTTATTAAAATAAATTTTATTATAATTTTTCTTGAATGTTATACAAATGTCAAGTTATTTCTATCGAGTTTTACTTGATATAAAAAAGGTATTCCATGTATAAAATGTATTAGTATTCTTATAAAAAGTTAATTGATAATAATCCTTTGTTCGAATTAAAACCTTTGATCATGAATTATTCAATGATTTTATAATTTATTTATTATGAATTATAATGACATATTATGATTCATTTTCCAAGGATTTCTATGAATACTGAAGGATTTGAATAAATTTTAATTTACATATTTCATTATAGTGACTTACTTCATGATGTAAAAATGTACTGGTTATGTTTTAAATGGAATAATTTCAGGATAATTCTTATCATGTAAGATTTTATATTCCATTAAAGCCTGGTTTTAAATTTTTTTCAGGGTTCATATTTTTCTGAATCCTTTAAAGTGATCCCTTTGTATTCATTTTTGATAATAAGAAAGTGTTTTATGAAATGATAAATGTATGAATTTATATAATATGTTTATGTTAAAATATTCTTGATTTTTTCCGCATATCATGTTTATTTTATAAAGGATAATCAAATTGAAGGATGATTTATATTTTTTATTGAAAATTTATATATATATATATATAAATTTTGGTTTGTATTTCACCTCTCAATTTTTATGCCATAGAAAACCTTTTTCACTTGAGATAAATATGGGTATGAGTGCTCCACGTCCAATTAAGATCCACTAATTAATATCCCCATTTTAAAACCATTCTCTATAGTGGAGAGTTTTCCTCTCTATCAGTTTAAAAACGTTAAAACTGAGTGTTAGGTTGAAAAATTGAATCATGAATTCCAATTAGATGAATTCCACTTTTAAATTTTCATAGTTTGTCTTTAGGGTTTGTAGGTTTTCCCAGGATTATTGATACATGATTATACTAACAGGTTATTTTATTTTTATTCTGATTTCAATTTTTTCTACATTATACATCTTACAATGTCTAATATATTCTTATTATTCAAATTATCCTTCATATTACATGAATGTATGTTTTAAGTGTGGATTGAAAGTCACTTTTAATTAGTTTAAATGAAATGAGTTATTTCTTAATGAAATGGTTTGTTCTTTATAAGTATAAATTATTTTTATTAATGATTTAAACTATGATTGAGTAAATCCTAAAGTAAAATCAGTTTTATTTGAACCTTTGTTAATAATTTTTTCTATTATTTAAATCATACTTTTCATCTACCATTTCCATAAATATGGGTACTTAATAGTGTGACTCATGGTCATTCTAAATATAAAGAATGTAAATATATCATTATAAATATAAAGGTTATTTCATATAATATACAAAAATATTTTTTTTTTAAAAATAGTATGTTTTATTTTATTATCTCATGCTACATAATAGATATATGAAAAATAATATTTTCATAGTTATATTAAAACTATCTTTATATTAATTTAATTTCAAAGGTTATGTATTCTGAATTTGTAGGATACCTATTGAGATTTTTCTTCACATCATACGTAGATTCCCAATGTCTGTATATAGCCCTTATTTTTTAATATAGGTGAAGGTTAAGTATTTCTAGTTTGGTTGGGATGATATGATATTATAATTCAATTATTTTCAAGGTAGAAAGTAAAGATCATTCTCTTGGGACATTGAGATATGTATTTCAGGATTTATTTTCTATTTTTTCTAGTTTTGTATTTCTAATTTATCTTGTGTATAATTCCACTCCACACATCTATTTCAAATGTTGTTATTCTAGGTATATTTTTATTTATGTTAATGTTTTATTTTTTGGTAAAATGGTTATGGTAATTTATGTTATTTATATAATGTTGATTTTAAATTGTTATTTTTAAACCTTTATTAGTATGAATCGATTTCATATTTACATATTTTGAATGTACGATTCTCTGAGATATGAGATGTTTTTATAGAATTATGGGTGGGAGTTATCTTGTTGTTTTTATTTTATCAGGATTAATTATTAACAATGAAGTATATTTTCACACATTGACACTAGTTCATAGCTCATGGTGCTCGAGAAAGTGAATAGGGGCTTGTGAAAGGTCGACTCAAGAGATGTGGTAGGTTAACCTGGCTTGGTTCATTACATTTAGGGCATCACACTTGATCTGAATTCTTATTAAACATTAAGACACTCCGGATAATATGGTACTACATTACTTTAGATACATGAGATACATGGTTAAATGTCTCATAAGCCCCACACATCATATACCCTAGGACATGCTGTGTAGGTTGAATAAACATGATAAAATGATGGATTTACATTTCTAACCACTATCTAGGATCCAATTCCATTTCCAAAAGATTACATTTCATGTATTTTTTCATCTTCACTATTTTACTTTTCCTCCTACCCAGGTGTCATAATATGGGAATTAAGTAGACCATTATTACCATTTTTTAACATAGTGTGTGATGTTAAACCCCAATTTTCCATTACAATCTATTAATGAATAACATTTATTAGGTCAACTAACATACTGATCTGTAGAGGTGATGAATGGGTTTGTTTGATATTTTTACAGTAGGAACAAGGTTGTTACACTATTACAAAATTATAATGATACAGAGTAGTTCCCACACATGTATCATGGAGTGCTACTGTATTAGTATGAGGTGTTAGTCCTCCATATATGAAATTTCAGGTATTAGGTTAGTACTCCCTCAATCCCAATGATGCACAAGTCCCCAATTGTAATAGACAGGCTCAGGTTGACCTAAGATGTCACACAATACATATTTACATAAGGAATCAAGCATGCATCTTTGAATTATAAAGGATTTTGACTAGTGATTAGGATCTTAAATATATAACGGTGAGACTATAACCTCGGTCAAATTACCATAAAAGTGAAAATAAAAAGAAAATTCCATGAAAAAACACCAAAGTATAGAATATAAATAATTAAAATAGAAGTATGATATAATAAAATGGAATTCGGAATAAAGTAACAAATACAAAATAATGAAAAAATAACAACCAATCAGCCACTGGGAATATAATATATACACGTAGTAAATTATAAAATCAAAGTACAAATTCATAACTTCTAACTTCGAGCCAAGACTCATATGCATTCTCCAACTATCAATTTGCTCCACCCCAATCATCAAAATCCACTCGAGGGGTACAATTTAATCATTAATCACTCTAACTTATACCCATCCATAGGGAAACATGTGATCCAAATTAATTTAAATATAACGGTCTTCATGAACACCAAGGTTCACATGGAGGTTGTGATAAATAAATCATAGACGGATACCTAAATAGTGAACCTAGGATTAACTAATGTAAAAAGTTTATAAAACATGTGATATGACTAAACTAGTTGAAATTTTATGAAAAATAGAATAAAATAAATAGTATGGGCATAAATAGAGATGAAATTATAAAATAGGCTACCATGAGAATTAGTTTGACACCTAATCTATTTCTATACCTGCTCTGAACCACTCAAAAGTATTTATAGAAAATGAATCACCCAACCAAATGACATTAGGCATGTATATTATATCCACATAAGATATCCTAGAAATCTTAAAATTAAATGGGTATGATATTCATAACCTAAGGCTTAACAATAGGTTTACATGTGAAACATTCTACTCTACTAGACTGTAGGACTCGAATGGCTTGATACAAATAAGTGATAGGATGTATAAGATCACTAAGATAACATATCAAAATAATTAAAGTCCTTAATAACTAATTGACTCATAAAAAATAAATTCATGAAACCAAGGTACATCTAAATATCTGAGACCATGGAAATGGAACCATTTGTTAGGGTCTGATATCTGTTGTACCAGGGGAGGGTTGGATTCCAAATCATATATTATCATCCTATTTCAATTTAAAAATAACCATAAAATAGATCAGAGAACCATATAATATCTCAAGTAAAAATCATAGTAAAAAGATATACCAATGGTCTCTTTGTATTCTAAGATCCCCAGCATGAACTTTCGTAAACATTATGCACAAAGAAAAACAAATAATGGGTTAATTAGCACTCGAACCCATCATCTAAACTGATAAATCATCAGAAAAAACAATATAAAGTCAAAAAATCTTAGGGAACCCTTTTCCCACATAGAAACTAATAAGGCCACTATTAGATTTAAAAACATTACTTCTAGCTTATTAATGAACACTCAATGTCATAAACACAAAGAAAGAACATACCCCTCACAAGGTCAACCAAATGTATATGTCTCCCATGGATCCCTAGATCACATTCATCTCAAAACATGTTCAAGACTTAATGCAATAACATTCTCAATCAATGACTCAACACCCAACCAAAACCATACAGACACTTCCGCCAATGAAATCCAGAAAAATATAACATGAAGTCCTATGAGAGTCTCTAATATTGTATACAGACAAAGGGAAAATCCCAACATGTGAAACATCTCCAAGTGACCCTCAATGGCCAGCCGCTAATCTTCAACCAACAACATGACTAAAAGGGAATCCAAAAGATCTAGAATTCTCATTTGGGGAATCCTCAAGAGTCCCTTGGACTCTACTCATTCCATAGTTCAGTGACACACATCATAATCTGACATATGATGGTATCAACCTAGCCCAAGGGATCCAACAAAACAAATTATCAAACATAAGATATAAAAAAACTAACAACCATTCTAGAACCCTTACCACTCAAACCTAAAGTAACTATGCCTAAAAAACATCGATGATATCCCTAGGTCCCATCATCGGAAACTATCCAAAATAATATCAAATATATTTCCTTGGAATACTCAATCTAGGTTGATCACCAAGATGATCACCCATACCTATTGGAAGATAAAACCAAAACCTCTAGGGAAACCACCTGTATAACCTCAATTAACCCAAAAAAAACATTGTGGCCTCGAACCACACACAAGACCCATCATCACATATGATACTGGAGTCATGGATCGAAAGGGTATATAATTAGACTCTATAATGGTTAGAAGAAGAGTAGGAAATCTATGTTCCTCCCACAATCTACCTCTACACTTCTCCACCACACACATTTGATGTGTTCCTGATAGACATTCTAGGAAAGAGTTCGTTTTTGAACAAAACCCCCTTTATGAGGCTCCCAAAACCCATTACCTTCTTATTAAACAACAAAAAATTTCCTAAAGATATCTCAATAGGCCAAACATATTTAAAAATAATTATACAATTATAGGGTAGGATAATGGTTGAAAAACATCCTTGGCCAATATTAAGGCGTAACCATTGATGCTTTATTGTAACGCCTTGACCCTACTTACCTAGATTCGATGCATTATTTTAATACATTCAAATGATTATAAAGAATAATGTCCTGAAAGACTAATCAGTTTAGCAGTCTTGGGATATAGAATAATTACATGAACGTTAAATTAGACATTTTAAAAAAAACACAACATAAATGATCCTTTTAGAACACCATTAATCACCTAGCATAACCCTAATTATCAATCATAATACACTTCTTGGAATCCTGGGAAAATAAAACATAAGAAAGGGGGATCTCAAATGCTTAGTAAGGATAACAATATAGAGTAAACTTTCAAAAATAAGCATAAACATTTAAGGCAATGTATATAACTAAAGAAAAATCATTTTAAACTTATACTTCAGCTTAATATAGAAAAGATAAGTCAAATAATTCCATTAACATATTCACATATATATTATACAAGTCGAATAATCACATGTAATATCAATATATAATTTCATAATGATGAAATTCATAATTCCAGACATAATAACCACATAGTCAAGGCCTTGTGGCAAGACTAAAAATAAATTTTTTTCAAGGCCTTGTGACAAGACATTATTTTGTCTCATGAGACCTACTGATTCATCGAGGAGCTATAGTGGGCTCCACCCGTCACTTACTAAGTCTAATGAATTCCTCGTATGAAAAGGTTTGAACATAACATATAAATTTTTATTAAGAGTAGCATATGAAATGTCAATACTTTATCCATATTCCGTGAATGGTATTAAAATAAAACATCTACAGTCAGACATATCTCAAAACCTTCAATACAATATGGAAGATTTATATCATAATAAATCAACCTCAGTCATGAATAATATCCTATAAAGGATGTTGACATAGTTGAAAATAATCAGTAAAAATATTTGAGGGAAATATCATTTTTTCCTAAAATCATTTAAAATTCACTTTACTTATAAAGTAATTCATTTAAAAGAATGCTTTGACTCAAAGTTTCCCATACCAATTTGAAACTTTATAAAATAATTAACAATTTAAAACATTCATGTCCATATAAATAAATCCTTAAAATCATTTTGAAAAAATGACATTAATGAGAATGGTTTAGAAGAATAAATCTTTAAAACATTTAAAATGATGTTTTAGTAAAAAATTACATTAAAAAGAATCGCTTTGAAAATGAATATATGAAACATGGTTATGGATAATAAATATGTCCTAGTAGATGCTTACGTAAAAACAACCTTGGATAAGTAAAGAGATTGTAGAATTAACCCTTACCTTTCACTTTCCTTTGGTCAAAGGTACGTTTACGCTCTTGTATAATGACCATAGTATGTTATTAAATTATAAAAAAACCATATTCATATTTATTATATCATACAGGATTCATTTATGACTTTATACAACCCATTTAATAATAATTTCCATTTTAAATTAACATTTCGGGTAATAATCACTTTCGTTATCGTACATTTTCTAACTTTTTATTCTTGATCGTATCATTTAGATCATGATCTAGATACTCCCAGAATATAACAAATTATTTATATATCATATATATTTAGAATATAAATATGTATAGTTGAAAGATATATGAAATGGAAAACACCGTTTATGGAAATGGTAGGTCGTACGTACGCATAAACACTGTTTCTGTTTTCATATCGTATTAAATGAATGTAAGTGAATATGATATATGTTAGTACATATATATATATATAGTAGCATTATTATGTCATATATTACATACTTATTAATAATATATATTTTTATAATCATCTTTGAATGGTGAATGTTGAAATGAATCTCACCGCATCATGGAGACGGTAAGTCGTACATACACACGAGCGACGATTTCATTTCCATAATGATTAAAAGGTGTGGAATTGGATGGTATATTATTTTTTAAGAGACATTAGCATGTTATTTTCATTATTTATATACACATTAATCATCATTATATCCATCCAAATAACATAATGTTGATTAACACATTACACCACGGCGTGGAGACGGTAAGACGTACGTACACACGCATGGTGACATTATCATTCATAGGATGGATAGAATAATGAATATAGTTGTAACATATTTAAAATAAAATCATAGTATGTATAAGGTAATGTATTTTTTATTTTTGGTATGGAGACAACAAAGAAAGAGGAAGTGGAAGAAGAAATGAACTTGAAAGAGGGACGTGAAATTATTATCTCTTCTTCAGGTGTTTTCTTTTGAGTAGATAAAAAGGGCTTCATAGGTTGGATTTATGATCAAATTGAGGACTCTAAGTTTATGTGAGGGAAGTTTGGAGGATATTTGGATTGGGTTTTTCTAAGCTAGATGGCTTTGGAGGTGTGATTTTGAGAGAAGGGGAAGTGTCGTTTTATAAGATGGGTGAGGGTAACTTTAGGAAAATATAAAAATATTAATTTATTATAGAATAATGTTAGGTTTATAATGGATCCAAATGAATTTATTTCAATCCTTAGGTGTATGTGGGTCGAAATACTCTTATCTAATATATTTTAGGCAAGTTTAAGTTACCATGTTAACCTTGTCCTTTAGATTCAACAATTATTAAACATATTAATTATTGCTGTGTCTTCTTGTATTCTTACACTATATGGTAAATAAATATACTCTAAACATCCAATAGAACCTCAAGTGGGTCATTAAAGACATATATAATATTATTTAATCCCTTTTGTGAACCATAGATTTTTAGGAATATTTTATAATTTAATAATATTTTATTTTATTTAAAAACTCATTTATGTCAATTTAGACACTATTTAGTATTTGGTTTTTGTAAAAGTAATCACGAATTTATTACTTAGAAAATGATACATTGAATCTACCATAACATGTCATATTCACCTATAAAATTTCAGTATGTCATAAAACCGTTAAAATTATATTTATTTTAATATTTATAATACCATTTGTTTTATTCATTCATTAATAAGGTAATTACTACATCATCATTGTGTTATAAATACATTTAAATATATTGTCTAAAAATTATAAATAAAATACCATTATTTAGGAATTTTTTTAGCTTTTTGATGAATTTTTATAGCAGAATATATCTTATATATTACCCTATATTAAAAATAGTTTAGTTATTAAACTTTGAATTTAACAATTTTAACTCTTGCTTAAATAAAATAATACTGAATGTCATAATCTAATCCAACTAGGAATAAAGGGTAATATTTTATTCCTAAGGTTTTTTTGGTTGAATTATATTTACCCAATAGAATTAGGACATTAGTTAGGGTAATTATAATATCATTTTTACCTTTAATTGCCCTATTTACTTTTAACCGTGGTAAACAAAAGTCAAAAGTTACTATTCACCAAAGATTATTTTAGTCTTATTGATCCATATTTTTTACCTACTGATTTCAACCATGTCTCTTGGATTTTTAAATTCATCTCATAGAAGTGTTAAAATTATGTTTTATGAAAATTTGCAAATGCTCATTAAAGGTGGGTAAAAAACGTTAAAAAGTTCAATACAATTTTATATATCTAATTTTATTATAAAAACACTCCAACTAAATACATAGAAATTATATAGGTGTTATATATATATTTTTACTTAAAATTTATTTAAGTAAAATAAAGAAGTGTATAAATAAAAATTTGTTTTTAAATAATAACGCAGTGTTTTTCACTATTCATCAAAAATTGAATGTTTCCAAAAAAATACCAAAATTTCACCCTAATATAATTTTGAGATTTTGAATTAAAAAATGAATTCAATTTTACCAAATTCAAAACATATAAGTTTCATCTATTAATTTAAAATTAATTCCCGTTGTCAAAACCAAAAAGTGGGTTTTATAAAAAAGTAAAATCTATCAAAAGATTGACATGTGTTTATGTAAAATTTAAATGTGAAATTACTTATAATGACCTAAATTGTATTAAATGATAAAAAATAAAATCTAATTATACTTAAAAATCATTCAAATGAAAATTTTAACACTATAAATTATTTTTATTAAAAAATTTGTTTTTAGTTAAAACATAGTATTTTTCACTATTCATCAAAATATCAAAGTTATCAGAAAAGTACCAAAAAATTTTAAAAACTAAATTTTTATTTACCTCTTAAAAATAATATTTTAATGTCATTAAATTGAATATATAAAAGTGTCAAATATTGGATTGAAAAAGGTTTCTCCGTTAAAAGTCAGTAAAATTGCATTTTTTTAAAAAAATACTTCTTTTATCTGAAAAAATGAATTTGTTCTTTTATTATGTCTAAGAAAAACATAATATGGATGTTAAAATTATATAGAGTATATAAGATTCAAAATTTAGTAAATACTATTCATAACAACTTTTTGAACAGCTAGTTTGGTAAGTTGTGTTGTGCTAGAACTCGGTGTTTTGTGTAGCGCAAGCTATTTAATTACTCTAATGAGATAACGTACAATGAAATCATGATGTGTTACATTCTCCCTTCATTAAATAAATTGAGTCCTCTCAATTTGAAATTGTTCTTCGAAAATAAATGGCTAAAAATAGAAAAATACCTTTTTGGAAAACACATATCGTAAATTGGGTTAAAGAAATTTAGTCTTAATAAGAGGGAAAGGGAAATGAAAAAGTCACCACCAAATTATGATCTTGATTAGGAGAACATTTGTTGAAATTAGTGACACATAAATGGAGAAAAAAGATATATATTTATACGGAGTGATTGAGGTCATCAATCACAAACAACTGTAAATTGAGGGGCTCAAAGCCCTCAATCTAAGATGATGTAAAATATCATCGGTTCAAAAAAAATCTATGGTATTAGGATAACACATTATTGGTTTATAATCCCTTCCCTAAAGTTTAAGAGTTAATTTATTCAAATAATAAATGGAAAAATATATATATACATGAAATTTAGAGTTTCATCCTTTAACTAATTCCAACACACACCCATCATTCACTTAAAAAGATAATAGAAATCAAAAATAGTATATTTATACTAATCATATAGCGTTACAAAAAAATGAATTTATAATTTATCTGTCAGACCATTTAAAAAAACTACATTATACAAACCAGGGAAACATGTAGGCTAGTGGTATGTGATGCACCCTTTTCGCCCTTCGGTTGCGGGTTCTTGTCTCGTGGCCTTACCGGACGCAGTGGGTTGTCTCCTGACCACCGGGTTGTCTGTTTTATAACAATCAAAAAATAATATTAAGAAGTGTTTTAACTGCAAAAAATAGTATCCATTTTTTTAACTTGATCCATTCCAATATTTAGACTTGACTAAAATACCTATGTCTAAACTCACAGTCCAAAATTTATAAGGAAGGTCACATAACATACATGTGAATACCTTCATCGTGTATTCTCATAAGACATGGTAATAAACTGAATTACCAGAAACCCATATTTGAATAGGTATGTACTTCCTTATTTCTTATATAATACTTGATATGTTACTTATATCAAAAAATTATATAAACTCCAAATATAATGTAATAAAAAAACAATTATTTAATTTCCAAGTAGTCAAGAATATCAAATATCTAAATTAATCATATCCTTTTCCAAAATAATTACCTCGGTATAAGAACTATATTAAGGTTTATCTTTCCTTCAACCACGTATTTCCAAAAAAATTTAACTTTCTATAGAGTCACTTTTCATAGAACCATATAATCTCAAATTATTAATGAAATAGTACTACAATGCAATCCTTATATACTCTAAAATAATTATAACATGTACATCATTAATTCAATACTCAAATGAATCAATAATTTAATAACATTATAAGAAATCTAATCATTAATCTTCATATTTGGTGGTATAATAACTTGATTATTATCCAATAGCAGCATTTGGGGTATACTCTGATGATTTGGGCATTGATTCATGTAGTGTCCCAACTCTTTACAGATGAAGCATTGTACATTTGAAACCTTTTTATTACCCCTACAATCACGTACTTGGGGCCCTTTTTCTCAACACTTATAAAAAACTCACATTCCCTTTCAGAATTTACCAAGTTGATTCATTCCCCAGTTATCACATATGGTAAAATCCTTCTTTTCCCCCTTCCCTTTATCCATCTTTCTCTCCTCCATCCTTTCGTCTCTTCTTTCCCTTCAAAGCCATAAGACTCAGAGAATACTTTACATGTGTTATTAACACATGATACTATTTATTCATATGATGAGAATACATGGGAGACTATTTCCCTTTTAAATGTTGGCTTAACACCATGAAATATATTATCCTTCTTAATATTTCAATCATGCGTCATGTTGGAATTCTCATTCCTTCTACTAGGTGTAATTTATAAACAATGGCATACACTAGGTTAGTTTATAAATCCAAATGCATAATTCTAAACATATAAAATACCTAACGTAAATTTAAAAGATTATGAATATAATCTATAATCATAAAATATTTTCTTTGAAGTTGTATTTACCCCTAATCCTTCATAATGTCTTGTAATAAAATTGTGAATTATCCTAAGCATATCCCCCATGAGTTTCATAACCAAGAGTGATGTAAGACCCATTTTCCTGTACCAGGATACCGTGGGACAAGCCCAAAACTTCTTATCAGACCTTTCAATCAAAGGAATATTTGTTCCAGAGCTGCCACTACTGGGCCATTTCCAGAAAAGGATGTCTTTCATGGAAAACTCCGGAAATTTCTACATTACCAAAATTCTAGGAGGTTCTTCTATACTTATCCTGAAAGTCTATCTTAGGGTAATGTTCTCTAATCAGAGTTTTTCTAAATGTATTTCGATGGTTGTTTCTAAACTTCATCAGATACCAACTATAACATCCGGACCCCAATTACCTAGAGTCGGTGCATTATTTTAATACATTTTCTTGATTATAAGGAATCATGTCCCTAATGACAAATCAGTCTACCAGTCTTGGAAAATAGATTACACACTTGAACATTAAATTACACATTATAAAATAAAACACAACATAAATTATCATTTGATAATGCCATTAATCCCGTATCTTAACCCTTATTATCAATCACAATACACTTCATGGAATCCTATGAAAATAAAACATAAGAAAGGGGTGGGCTGAAATGATCAGTAAGGAAAAAAATATAGCGTCAACTTTCACAAATAAGAATAAACATTTAAGGAAGTATATAAAAATAAAAAAATCCTTTTAAACATAAACCTCTATATAATATGTTAAAGACAAATCAAATAATGAAATTTACTTATTCACATGGATATTCTACTAGTCGAATAATCACATGTAATATCAATAACTAATTTCATAACGATAGAATTCATAATGCCAGACTCCATAACCACATAGTCAAGACCATGGGCCAAGAATACAAATAAAATTATGTCAAGGCCTTATGCCAAGACACTAGTTTGTCTCTTAAGACCTAATGATTCATCAAGAAGCTATACCAGGCTCCACTCGTCACTTACTAAGACAAATTCATTCCTTATATGAAATGGTTTAAACATACCATATACATTCGTATTAAAACTTGAATAAAAAATGTCAATACTTTATCCATAAACCACGAATGGTATAAAAATGACACATCCACAATAAAACATATAAAAACCCTTCAATAAATTATGGATGATTTTTATCCTAATAAATCAACCTCAATCAGGTATAATATCATGTAAAGGATGTTGACATAGTTGAAAGTTATTTGTAAAAATCTTTGGGAAAAATATCCCTTTTTCATGAAATCGTAAAAAAGTCACATAATTTATAATGAAATTCATTTAAAATATAGTTTCAAATCAATGTGTCCCACACCACTTTGAAACTTTTGAAAGGAATTGACATTTTAAAACATTCATGTCCATATAAATAAATCCTTAATACCATTTTGAAAACATTGACATTAATGAGAAAGGTTTAGAACAATAAATCTTTAAAAAATTTAAAATAATGTTTTAGTAAAAAAGTCCATTAAAAATATTCCGTTCGAAAACTCTTTTATGAAACATGGAAATGGATAATAAATATGTCCCAGTAGATACTTATGTAAAAACAACCTCAAATAAGTAAAGAGATTGTAGAATTAACCCTTAACTTGCACTTTCATTTGGTTGAGGGTATGTTAAACCTCTTGTATAATGATCATAGTATGTTATTAAATTATAAGAGAACCATATTAATATTTATTATATCATATCTGATTCATTTATGATTTATACTACCCATTTAAACACGATTTCCACGTTAAATTAACATTTTAGGTTATAATTGCTTTCTTTATTGTACGGGTTTTAACTAGGTATTCTTGATCGTATCATTTAAATCATGATATATATACTTCCATAATATAACATATTATTTATATATAATATATATTTAGAATATAAATATGTATATTAGATAGATATATGAAATGGAAAACACTGTTTATTGAGATGGTAGGTTGTACGTACGCATAAATGTTGTTTTCATTTTCATATCATATTGAATGAAAGTAAGTGAATAAGATATATGTAAGTACATATATATATATATATATTAAGTTGAATTATTATTTCATATGTTACATACTTATTAATAATATTTATTTTTATAATCATTAGTTAATGGTGAATGTGGAAACAAATCCCATCGCGTCGTGGAGACGGTAAGTTGTACGTACACATGAGCGACGATTTCATTTCATTAATGATTAAAAGGTGTGGAATTAGATGGTATATTAATTTTACAGAGAAATTATCATGTTATTTTTATTATTTATATACATATTACTCATAATTATATTGATCCAAATAATGTAGTGTTGAATAACAAATTACACCACGACGTAGAGACGGTTAGTCGTACGTACGCAAGAATGGTGACATTATCAATCATAGGATGGATAGAATAATGAATATGGTTTTACAATATTTATAATAACATCATTGTGTTTAGAAGGTACTGGAGTTATTATTTTGGTTTGGAAACAACAAAGAAAGAGGAAGTGGAAGAAGAAAGGAACTTGGAAGAGGGTGGTGAAATTATTACCTCTTCTTCTGGTGTTTCTATTTGATTTGATCAAAAGGGAACCATAGGTTTGATTTATGATCCTATTAAAGGCTATAGGATTATTTTTTGGAAGTTTATAGGATATTTGGGTAGGTTTTGTCTTAGCCCAGTGTCTTTAGAGGTGTGATATTGAGAGAAGAGGAATTTCCCTTTTATAAGAGGGGCGAGGGTCTCTTTTAGAAAAGATTAAAATATTAATTTATTTTACAATCATATTCGTTTTATAATGGCTTCAAATGAATTTATTTCGACGATTCGGTGGTTATGGGTAGAAATAATCTTAACAAATAGGTTTTATTCAAGTTCAGGTTACAATTTTAACTCTATCTTTGATATTTAACTATTAGTTAAATAGTTTGTCTTTTACCATGTCTTCTTGTATTCTTACACTATATGGTTAATAAACTAACTCTAAACTTCGTAGAGAACCTCAAATGGTTCATTAATGACATATATAATATTATTTAATCCCTTTTCCCAAACTTTATATTTTTTAAGAATATTTTATAATTTAAAAATATAATATTTTTTTAAAAAACTCATTTATGTCTATTTTGACACTATTTAGTATTAGGTTTTTGTGAAGGTCGTAAAAACTTGATTAGTTCAAAAAAAATAAATTTAATCAACCATAACATGTCATATTAACCTATAAAATTCTTGTATGTTATAAAAATTTTGAAATTATATTTATTTTAATATTTATAACAACATTTATTAGACTCTTTCGTTAATAAAGTAATTACAGCATCATCATTGTGTCATAAATAAATTTATTTATTTAATTTCTAAAGATTAAAAATAAAATACAATTATATATGAAATATTTTTATCTTTATAATTAATAATTATATTCTAATTTATCTTATGTATAACCCTATGTTAAAAATGGTTTAGTTATTAAACATTGAATTTAACACTTTTAACTATTCTTTAAATAAAATAATAATAAATTTCCTAATCTAATACAAGTGTACTAAAGGATCATATTTTGTTCCTAAGTTTTTTTTGGCCAAATTAAGCTTATCTAATAGAATTATAAGATGTTTTAGGCTAATTATAATATCATTTTTACCTTTAATTACCTTATTTACTTTTAACCGTGGTAAATAAATGTCAAAGGATACAATTCACCAAAAAATATTTTCATCATATTAATCCACATTTTACTTACTGATGTCAACTGTGTCTCTCATATTTTTTAAATTCAAGTCACAGATGTGGTAAAATTACGTTTTATGCAAATTTGCAAATGCTCATATAATGTGGGTAAAATACGTTAAAAGTTCAATAAAATTTTATACATCTAATTTTATTATAACATGACTCCAATGAATTTAATTGAACTTATATAGGTATTATATATCTATTTTGATATAAAATATGTCTAAATAAAATAAATAATTATTTAAATAAAAAGTTGGTTTTAAATAATAACGATGTGTTTTTCACTATTCATCAAAAATTGAATGTTTTGAGAAAAATACCAAAAATTCACCCTGAATTTTTTTTTGATATTATAGATTCAAAAATTAATTCTATTTTACCAAATTGAAAACAAAGATGTTTCATTTATTATTTTAAATAAATTCTTGTTGTCAAAACCAAAAGGTGGGTTTTAAAAAAACTGAAACTATCAAAAGATTGACATGTGTTTTTGTCAAATTTAAATGTAAAATTACATAAATTACCTATCTAGTATTAAATGATAAAAATATAATATAATTATAATTAAAAACCATTCAAATTCATAATATATAATAATAAATTATTTCAATTGAAAAAGATGATTCCAATTAAAACATAGTATTTTTTTACTGTTAATCCAAATATGAAAGTTATCAGAAAAGTACCAAAACTTTATCCAAACTAAATTTTTATGTCCCACTTCTAAAGAACAATTTAATTAAATTAAATTAAATATATAAAAGTTTCAAATATTGTTTTTAAAAAGGGTTCTCCATTAAAAGGCGTCAAAATTTAATTTTTAAAAAAATACTCCTTTTATCTGAAAAAATGAATTTGTTCTTATAATATATATCAGAATCGCATAATATGGATATTAAAATTATATAAAGTATATAAGATTCAAAATTCAGTCAATAATATTCATAACTGCTATTTAAACGGCTTGTTTTGTATGTTTTGGTACGCTCGAACTCGGTGTTGTGTGTAGCGCAAGATATTGAATTACATTAATTAGATAATGGACTATGAAATCTTGAGGTGTTACATTAAACCCCAAACATATACACTATGAATAACAGAATTTCAAATCTCATTCTATAAAATACAGATCGATTAATAAAAATAATTAAGAGTGAAATAATTAATTAAATTAAAAATTTCATAAATCTAAAAAAATCAATGAGGCACATCTGATCTCTATAATCATGATCAACCATATATGGAGGGTCCAAAACACACATAAAACACCATATAAATCAAACTCCCAAACACATGATGCCTAATTACATAGAAATTACATTAAATTTAATTTCAAATTTATGAATAATATTCTTTGATTCAAACCATCATCAAAATAATGAGTGAAAATATAGAGACACTACATCATGACCACCTATAACCAATCTAAAATGAATCCCTGTTATTTCTAGATGAATCCACCATGATCTGGTGGAATTGGAGTGATAACCCAAAAAAATAGACCAAAAAAATCAATCCAAAATAAGAGAGTGAAATAAAGGGGAGAAGATATGAATAATATAAATTTAAAATAAAAAACTAACACACCTAATATATCCTCTAAAATTCAAGGAAAGATGTAGGAAAAGGGAGAGTTGGAGTGAACTCGTTCGTTCACCTAAAGGGTGAGAAATAGTTGGGACAATACTTATGAAAAGGGGGGATTTTTGTATTTGCCAACATTTTAACCAAATATATAAATTCACATGGTTTTAAACACCATTCACCAACTATATGATAGTATTATAACTATAAAACACCCATCACATGGTTTTTCCACATGTTTTACATACTTTGTGCCAATCATGAAATTGAACGTTAGAACTCCTCTATAACACGCCACATAATTTGTTTAAAACCTTGCATAAGTAGTATACCTTGGAATTTAAATCCACCCACCAAAAATTATTTTTTATAAACCTCACATGTTTTCAAACATAACCATATGAATTTCATGCTAACCAAACCCTAAAAGAATATAATGAACTGAAAAATACTAGAGTGTCTAATAGTTATATGGTTTTTAGTAAGACCTACACACCAAACCATTCATTAGGATAAAAGTTTAAAAAACTGAAACACATACCTAAATAACATAATCAATGGTTGATAACCCAAGATACCTCCCAAGACTCAAACCACACCAAAAATACTTCTAAAAAATGGTTCTAACCATTAGAACATAAATCTAATTCTAAATTCACCAAACAACCCATCAAAAGGAAAAAAAATAAAATCTCCCTTGGAGTTTTATAAACTATAATGATGTAAATCATTATAAAACACCATAATACATGCTTATCCCCCTTGATAATCCTCATTGGGTAGAAAAATGATAATCCTGTCCAATATTGGTTGCCACTTTGCTAAAAAAAACAACCACGTTCTGACTCTGAATTCTTAGCATGCTTTCACCACATAGCTCTATATACCAATATGAGACTTAATAAGTCTTATCCAAATTCCTCAATTAAATCCTTAAATACTTTGGAATATTTCTACAATTATTTTCTGATCTTGGTTTCGAACCAGCCACATCCAATTTTACTAAAAACCACGAGTTAGACTTCTTCAAGTTTACGCCTCCAAGATTGATCTATGTCACATTTCAAGAAACCACCAACCCTTCTTAAAAAGAGGGTGACACCCAAACCACCCTCATCCCAATGTAAAATATAGACTCCAACAAGATATACATTTGTATTATAAATTAGATATCTCCTATTAAACCAGTTCCATATAGATCTAACAGCACATCATCACTCTAAAGCTACATTGGATAACCCATGACCAGAAGGATACTCCGCACAACTAATTATACTTGTTATCACCATAAAACAAATCATGAATCTCCACATCCCATTCTTTATCCACTTCCAAATGTGATAATTGTACATGGATAACCCACTAATGCCTCCACACAAAACCGAAAACAAAAATTACCTCCCACTGCTGGATCACCAAGATTGATATGCACCAAATGACTATGGTTTAATCCTTAGAAAAATGATTCCCAAACTATGATCCTTAAAAAATAAACTCAATGGGTAAAACATGGAAATGATAATCAATTTTTCTGATTCCTGAGCTCCCAGATATGGTCTATTACACTGATCCATGGACTAACTGACACCACAAAAAACAACACTCAAATTACCCCACATAAAAACTACTCAGACTCACTCAATCACAACAGCTAAACATTCATGAACCACCTAATAATAAAAATATACTCAATCTTATAGAAGTTATATGTTATATAATATATAAAATGTTATAAAGAAATTAACCATACCCCACATGTAGGTAAGATAAAACAAAAAATTTCACCCTACGATGTTCTTTAGCGAAATACAAGCTACCTCATACTCTATCCAAGACTAAAAAAATACTACCATATTCTTGGTAATTTTAAAAAACAACAAGTTACTTACCACATACCCACCTCACCATTATAAGTAAAACTAAAAAAGGAGTAGGTCCATAGTTCAAATCAAACCTACCCTCTAAAGAATCTTCGAAACCATGATCACTCCCAATGCTCAACCATGATGACATAGAAAATGAAGCCCGATCCAAAAACCTCTCAGACAAATTTTTCCCATCTATCCACAACAAGGGACTCCAAAGTATGCACCGACCCAATAGGGTCTTCACAAAACACTCAATGAAAGGATTTCATGACCACTATCAATGAAAACCTCATCAAAAGGTCCAAATGAAATGGAATTAGAATAAAATCACCTATAGTTATGTTGACTAGAGTGACACCAAGGATCTATATGGGATACCTTCATATAATTCATTGTATAAACCATAAATAAATGAACCAATTTCATCAAAAAATTGCACATAGAGTGGAATATTTCCTTTGAACCCTATGTTATAAGTATGATCCATGTACAAAGTCCTCTTTCCCATTGTCCAAGTGGTGAAACCAAAATTCAAAAATCATAAGAATTATAACATATTCCAATTAACAGATTAACTATAATGATGATATAAAATAACAACAATCTTATCACATAGGTTAATTAGACTTCACATCTAAATGGTTTTCATGACACACCAGTATTATATCCATCACAAGATTCAAAACATTCCGAAACTAACTATCTACCTACTCCAAATATATAGAAAAAATACACCCTTTGATACCATTTTGTAATTAACTATCTTGTGGGGGAAAACAAATCACCTAACATGGCTCACTATAAGGTCCTAATCATGTCTCCCCATACATCTAAAACTTCATACATCTTGAGTGGGTCCAAAAGATATATTGGGTAGACTCAAGCATTAGTAAGAGTTCCATAAAAGTGAAAATAACCAAAAACAACTACATTATAAATATATGTGTATGAAATATTAATAATTTAAAAATATTAAATTTTTAATAAAATTCGATACAACATATAGTCAATCTCAGTCATGCCTGAGAAGAAAATCGATCGACCATCAGTTTAATCACATATATAGGTAGTAAATAAAGAAAACAAAATACCAAGGAACAAATTCCAACTTCGAGTGAGACCTCATACCACGTCTCCTACCACTGAGCTACTTCAACCAAATCATCAAACTCCACATGATTTATACCTATTTATTAATCATAATTGTCACTCATCCCCATCCATAATGAATAAATGACCAATCTAATACAATATTGAATGTTTATGCGCAAAATTGAGGTTAATTTAGAGTGGGTGAGAAATAAATATCTATAGGAAACCCCTAACAATGATCCTATAATTTGGTGTCCTAATTTTTGAAAGATTTATGTGATATTCGCATCCTAGTAAAATGATAATAATAGATTGAATAAAATAAATAGTTAGGGTCTAAATAGAGATAAAAACATTAAATTTCTTACATCATTGTATTTTATGACATAGGAGGTAAATATAACCCCACTTTGGTCCACTCCAATGGATTTATAACATGTGTCCCACATACAAACATGACATAAGGAATATCCTCATGATCAATAAAGGAGCTCCAATATATCTATCAATAAAAAATGATTAAGATATGGACCCTTCAGAATAAACATATGCGTCCACATAAAACACACAACTCTATAAGGATTTAGGACTCCCATGGAATGATATAAAATTAAGAACAAATCTCCAGTGAAACTAAGAGAACCCATCCAAGGCATGGTATTCCTATAGAAGTAATTATATTGAAAAAATTTAAAATTAGGGAAAGGCATATCCCATAACCCATGTTTCTTAAAATTTCCTAGGCCATGAAAACACAAACTATATCTAGGATAAAACATATAATTTACAAGGGGGTGGATGAATTCCTCAATATAGTCTATTATCTCCATGTAACCAAATAACTATATCCAAACAATGGAGGAGAGAACTAGAAAAAGTTTTAACGCCAAAGTATTGTCCAAGAATATCCAACGAGTCTCATCATACATCAAAATACTAAGCATGAACTACCTCAAATATCTTGTATAAATTCCAATAAATAATAAATTTTTCAACTCTCGAACCCATCATCCAAACTATTGAATTGTCATCATCAAACATCTTATTATCAACAATGATCAGGGCTCACTTAATCCCCTATAACACCGAAATAAATACTATGGTCTCAATCCACCATTAGTTTGGGTTATGTGGGGATAACCAACATATCAAATGAAGATAAAGAACTAACCCATCACTGACTCATCCAAATTAATGGGGCCCCTAGAGTCCCCTAGATCACATATATCTCAATACATAGGTAACAACCAATATAAGAAACTTCCCAATCAGTGACTCAAAACCAAATCCAAACCAATACCAACAAAATCCCAAAAGTGTGTCTATAATGATAGAACATGACACCCTATTATAGTAACATCAATAATATTAAATAAAAGGGACAATTGCATCATCATAAACACATAAAAGAATCCCTCAATGGAAAACCACTGATCCCCAATCAACAGAGGTCCCGAATGTCCTTCCATAAAATTAACACCCATGAGGGATTTACCCAAGTGTCCCTTAGTATCTTCTCAAGACATAGCCCAATTGAACCCTACCACACTCAACACGACATGGGTGATAATTATCCTATGGTATCCAACCAAAATGGTCATCAAAAATTCAATCTAAAACATCGAAAAAGTGGTCTAGTAACCAGACCCCTCTAACCTCATGAAACTGGGGATAAAATCTTCATCGGCGATATCATCAGGTCCTATATATGGGAACCTTGTATAAGATCCTCAAATAGATTTCATTTTCATTCTCAATAAAGTTCCACCATCAAGATCATGACCCTAACCTAGAGGGTTTAACAAAAGAAAACCACTAGGGTAAACTCTTGTACAACCACAATCAACCAAAATAACTATTATGTAGCTACTATGTTCTTATAACACTCTCTATCACATACCACTTGGGGGAGACACTCAAAAAGGACCATAAAAAGGCCTCTCTCAATTCAAATATGTGGAGGAAATCCACAATACTCCCCTAATGACCTGTATATGTATCAATTAGGAATACAAGGCGTGTTCTCAATATATATGTAAATAAATAGTGGTTTTGAAAAAAAAACCCTCTATAAGGAAACCAAAACAAAATACTTTTCTAAAAAATAATAATAAAATCCATTCAGAGATTTAAATAGTCATACAAATATTTATAATGAATTCAAATGATTTTAATTTAACAAAATGACACTAAAAAACACCATACTCCATCAAGGCATAATCACTAAAGATTTAGGTCTGAACATGTGTGATGATAATAACATAAGCACCTAAATCATTCCATAAATCATAAATAAATTAAGAGAAACAAATAAAAATGAATTAATTAATAAAATTATATGATTAATAGAGCTTAAGAACTCATAAAGGTGCATCATATCTCTAAAACCTTGACCAACCATCTATGGAAGGCCCGCTACACACATCTAAAACCATGAGGAGTAATATCTAACACATGAATCGTAATAATTTATAAATACCTTTGATTTAATTGAAAATTTATTCAAGATACACTATTTATAATACCTTTCCCCAAAATAATTGAGACAACATGCATACACCATCTCAAGATACCCTCTCCCCAAACAAAAACAAAGCCCCATATTTCCTAGTATATTCCACCATGATATGATTGAATCATAATTGAAATATTAAGTGGTAGACACTAAAAATATACCATAATTATGGTAAAGGTCTAAGGGGAAGATTATAGGATGAATCTTACAATAAAATAGAGAAGAACACACCAATGATTTCCTATAAAATGTAAAGGAAGAAGTATGTAAAGGGAGAGAGGGTTGGATATCCAATCCAACTAGTGGGGAAGAATGGGAGGGGAAAAAATTGATCCAAATGGGGAATTTTATTATTTTATAACTTATTAAACCAAACTATAAATCCTCATAGTTTTCCAAACCATTCATCAACCATTCGGTCAGCATTGGGAAAGATAATGCACCTTGCACAGTAAATCCGCGTGGATTACATTTCATGCACCATCCATGAAAAGCAACACTAGAACCACTATTATTTTGTTGAAATGGTTTTAATACATAAAATCTACTTGTATTTTAAATTCACTCACAACACATGGATTTCGCTGAATACCACATGGTATTTACCTTAACCATGTGAAATCCATGATTACCAAACCATGCGCAATAAATATGAATAGAAATTATCTAGAACCTTATAGGGTTACATGTTTTTCACTATGTCATGAAATCCAAACTATGTGTTGGGCAAATTAAATCCCAAAAACTCCAACTGGCACTTGAATCTCTTATTGATCACCCGAGCACACGATCTACCTCCCATGCTATAAACCACACCCAAAACAATTTTATAAAGTTTCACCAACTCTTCCAACATGAATTCACCAATCAAACCCAAAAAGAATAAAAAATTACAGATTTATATAAATTTTATAACCGCTAATAATGTGGATAATTAAAATAAAAATATATTTGTAGTCATTACTCCCCCATATAGAAGAGTGGTGGTCCTCCACCTATAGTTTTAGATACCTCCTCTCTCATGTGGTGGGGTGTGGGTCTTTTATATATTAGCATTAGTCCTCTCTAGAATGGAACATAATATTAGAAATTTGTACGAGATTATTAGGGATTAGTACTCTTAGTACTAATAACCATTTTTACTTAGTTCAGGGTAACCTACTATAGTATATAGTGTTAGAATGAAAATTATGAGGTTTGGGTAGTTGTGATGATGTGTAATCTAGATGTTGTGAGACTATGAAATATATGGAACATTTGGTTACCTTAATGAAACTAATTTCATATATCTTGTCGATAGTAATAAACTTCGTTATTATATATTTTCAAAATGAAGGGAAATTTGATGTTTTTGTCATAAAGTTGGAGATGTTTTGAGATTTCGGATTTATATCTGGATTATGAGTATTATAGTATCCCAAGTAGACTTTTTAGACTTGTTTGGAGGCTCCTGAGGTGTTTTGAGATATCATATTAATCTTATGGGATAGTTGAGATGACCTTATTGTGTAATTTTCTTAAATGATATTTACCTTGCCATAACCTAGGAGTGGTGGAATATTGAGTGTGGTGCATGATGTATTTTCTCGATGTAAAATACTTTAATAAATGAAAACAATACCAGATCCCAACGGTTTTTATGTGGCATAGAACTTTATGAAATAGGAATGAAATCCTTTATGTATTTTTATTTCTAAGAAATAGTATAATGGAATATACCAATCTAAAGGCCAAGTGGTTGAATAGAGATGGTAGTGATGGAGAAATCATTGTGATGTGGAGCATGGGGGCACATAATGTGAGGGGTGGGGGATAATATACCATGATAGGAAAAAACTAAAAGGATTTCATAGGGTTGAAACACTATTTCAAAGCCATATGCTTGTGTCATGAATGGTCTTCGAGAGGTAGGTTCACCGGGCTACCCTATAGAGTCTTTTTGCTCCATATATCTTGGGATGGAGTATTGTAGGTTCTCCAGGTTGGGCCTTTTCACTAATATCTAGATTCAAACTTTTCAAGGAGACCGAGGTGTGGAAATTTTCACCACGGACTGTTTGTTCCTTTCATAAATGGGTAACAATTCTTTTAAATTTGTTGTAATATCATGTTTTTAGTTTTGAACCCCCCTTTTTTGGATGAGGAGCCATTTTGAGAGCACCATTATTGAATAGATCCTCCCATATTCATCCATACTTGATCACCATTGGTGTTGGATGTTCTTGGGGTAAATTTAAAAATTATTTAAGGTATTAGTATTATATTTTTTACTACTTTTTTTTCATTTCCATTTCTCTCGTTGTCTTTTATTAGGTCCAGGGTTTGATGCTGATTTAATCGAGGCATAGTGGAATCGTGATGGGATAAAGAGGATTTATAATTTATTGGATTTTAAGTTTCATGAGGGATTTATTGAAAGTTATTTATAAATTGTTTTAGAGTTATTTCACCTTATGAATTTTTATGGGTTTTGATTAAATTGAATAAAATTGTTGAGTAATTAGTTGTCCCATGATAAGGTTTTTATGGGGATGTACTGAAATCATTCCATATTACATTTTCTTATCATTGGTTGAGGGTTTGGTGAGTAGAATCATTATGAAGAATATTTAGGAAATTTGGGATTATTGAATAAAATTTATTAATTAATTGAAAATTATTGAAATTTAATATTTTTAATATGATTTCTAGAGATAATAGATCGATGTAGAAATGATATTGGATAAGAATAGTCTATGTTGAAGTATAATCCAAAAATGAAATTAATCCAAATTTGTTTGAGGGTCCCTAAAAAATCTATAATGTTTATGCATCATGTTAATAAGCACGTGTTATTCAGTGTCACCACAAGTGTGTGATTGAACTTTAGTAAAATTAATTGTTTCTTAAAAATCATATGGACAGAATGGAAGCTTAAAAGGGAACCATGGCATCTTAAACACAATGTTTATTCATTGGTTGTAAATTTTAAATGAATTTTTTATAACTTCTTCTATTAAGATACATAAAAATTAGGGGTACCTATTATATGGATGGAATATGGTGAACCTTAAAATATGTTCACATTATCCTATCTGGTTGGGCAGAGTGAAATAATGGATTGGATGGCCAAGGGAGAGTCCATAAGGATTCTAGAGGTAATCTATACCGCTTAGTATAGTTTATTAGAGAGTGGGTAAAGTGTTCATTGCCCACTACTATGAGAGTTTCATTTTGGGTATACCCTGGGAAGGATTATGGTAATGTTGGGCATGAGAGGATTGACCTAAATGTACCTTAGATATTACATGCTCTATATTCCATCTCTCTATTTTGATTCTTGGGTTTTACTTCCAATATGGCCAATGATTCAATGAATAATTCATGGATATTATAAGGGAGGATATTCCCTCATAGTGATAGGCTTGGGGAATATAGTGAGGGATGTATGAGGGGAGACCATATAGGTTTCCCAGTCATTGGTGTGACCTAGGGAATTTTGTGGGTCTCTAGTCTCATGTAAACCCAAAGGAGGCTTAATACCATGAGGACAGTATTTTGATATACCTTTATACATCCAATGCAGAGAATATGATATTCTCATGAGATGATAACCTATTAATATAGCGATGGGTTTAGGTGAGTTTCCAACATGTGTGAGGATGATGTATGATATTTCATGGTATTTGAAAATAGATCACATCCCCATAATATGATATATGATATATTTTTTTGGAGGTGTGCAATTCTCCCCGATTATATGGTATATGTATCGAGAGAGGGGTCTTATTCCTTATTATGATATAATATATGTCTTTAAGGATGAAAACCATTCCCCTTGACATGGTGATAATTATTCCCAAGAAGGGGAATTATTCTCCTTAATGATATGAGATATGTTTCATGAGTTGGGTTCTATTATAATTAAAAAAATGGATTTTTTTCCAAGGAGGGACATTTGTATCCCTAGTGATATAAGAGATTTTTTAGGATAGTCATCTACTACTTTAATGATATTATATATGTTTCTTGGGATGGGAACTATTCCCCCCAATGGGATTATATATGTTTCTATAGAGGGGTTCTATTTCTCATGGATGATATGAGAAAATTTTTTGGTGTGGGTGTTTATCCCCCCAATGATTATGATATGTGTAGATATATGCATCTAAATATATCCCCAATAATTACAATATTTTGAGATATATAGTTGGGACACTATTCTAATGGATTTTTATATATAGTGATATATGGGTGGAGAACCCCCCCCCCCTAATTATTATATACGTAGAAGCACTGGTCGAGAGCATCCCTCCATGATTATGATATATGAATATTTATAGTTGGAGAAATACTACAAAAAATTATTGTAAATAAAAAAATTACTCGGGTGGGATATTTTCCCATATGGTTTATTGATATGATTCTAGGGACGGCTGTTATTCCCTCTAAAGTGGTAAGATTCTAGGGTAGATGTTCATCTTCCCCAATTAGTTTGTGTTTTTTGTAAAAAATGGATTCTATGGCGGGGTTCTATCTTCTTAATCAAACTATGAATACATATAATAAGAAGGTTTTTCAACCCCCCTTAGGGATTTGCATTAGGATCAGATAATTTTGGCACTCTATGAAGTAGGTATGGTTGACCATAAGTAATACCTTAGAACATAAGGAACGAAAATAGTTATTTTATTACCCTTTTGGGGTTTAATTTTTTTTATGATAATATCACATGTTATTACACTATATTTTCTAGTTATTTTAGTGTAACCATGGTCGGTTTACTACTTATTATTACTCAGACCCCAATAGGGTGACCCTAATACTGGTAATTGAGAAAACATCACGACTACTCTGACAGGTTGGGTAGAGGACCATTTTTGTGGTTCAGCTGGACAAAATAGAAAACGTTTAGAGGTAAGGCTCAAGGATTGTAGTAGATCCTTATTTAATTTTATAAATTTTTTTAAATTTTATTTGAGATCATTTTAATGGGTGTTCGGTATGGATATATACTTGTGTGAAAACATTTCATATGATATAACATGGTTCTATTTTATTATTTTTAAAAGGATGATTATCAGTTATAAATTAGGATTGGTTATTATATGATTTATTTACTATTTAATCACTTTGAAATGATTTTATGGTCTCCCAAAAGTAATACCTTATGCCCCTACTTCTTTATGGGAAACCTATAACATTTGGGGAGGTGCACCAAAGGTCATGTGACTCTCCAGTCTACTTACCATAGAGTCAAATGGACTAAGTACATCAAAATGTGGTATGAATGCATAATTAATTTTTTCTTAATATTTATGTCATGATAGATGGGTAATATGGGAATTTTTTATCCATTGACAGAAATTGGAGTGATGAGTCTGCAAAAACTTTTTAGCAAGAAGTCCATGTTACAATGGTTACAGGATTGGTGTTCTATGTTTTCATCGTTTTTTTTGAGTTATTTACACATGTTTGATGCATTTACTCATGAATTCTATTTAATTTTTTACATGTTCTTTACTAGTGGTACATGGCCAATTTTTGTTAAACATTATAGGACTGTAATATAAACATGAAATATTTATTATTGTGTGTGATTGGTATCACCAATACATGAATGTTCAGTAGTTTAATTTTCCCAAAATAACACATATAATTTTTTCAAATATAACATGTTGATGTCATCTTACTCATCCAACCCATGATATATTTTTTCTTATGGAAGGTCATATGGATACCATCATTGGATTTTTTTCTAATGATATCTATATATTTTATTAATGTGAGGGATTTATAGTTACCCATGGTGAGTCGGTCCAAGCATCAGTTGTTTTTTACTGGTCGATACATGAGATTTGTGGCTAAGCGGTGTGGTTTGAGATAGAAAAAAGCGGAATTAAGGATGTGTATAACCTTGTAATTGTGGGTTAAAGGCTTTTGGAATTCCTTGTGCTTCTACAATTCAGAGTGAATTAAGTGAATTTTTTATTAATATTGGGTTTAGAGGGAAATATTAATTTTCTTCCAAGAATGATTCATTTTTTGTTTGATTTTGATGGGATAGTGGATCATGATCTTACATGGTTGGATATATGATGGATAGGGAATGGGTACATTATTATGGTTTTTGAATTATTCCTGAGTGGTGGGTGATCTTATGTTGGAAAATGAAATGAGTGAGATGCCTTATGCTTTCGAGATATGAATTCACTCACAACGATCTTCCAAGATGAGACTGATAATTAAGGGAAACATGGTAAATTTTAAAGATGTTTGAGATTATATTTGGTGGTGTGAGACACATTGAAGATGGATTTAGGTTTTTTGATCTAGTATCGTGGAATCTTAAACGTATTGGGTTTAAATGAAATTGATATTGAGAGTGTGCGATAACCTATCACAGGTTTCATTATGTGGTTTAATCTTATGAGGAAAATGAGAGTGTTTGTTATAATTTATTTTAGAGAAAATCTTTAATGACTAAGGGAATGTGAAAAATAGTTATGCATAGTTACCTCTAGATTTTTGGAATAGTTTATTGGTTGTTCGTGGTGTGTTAATGAATTTTTGGGTACTATATTGATAAAAATATGTTGATAAGAAATGGTGTGGTGATTAATATCCAATATCCCCATTTACAATAAGGTGAGATGTGGGATTTTATTGGGACTTTGTTAAAGGGTATCCTTTCTAGTGAGGTGATCGAGGTGATTTGTGAGATCCCTGTGGGCATGGGTCCCTATGATTTATCAATAGGGGTAGGTTTCCCTCTATGGTAAGAGGAGACATAAGATAGAAATCTAAGTACCATGGTTAGGTCAACATGTGTATATTCCATGACATAGGCCTTACATAATGGTATTAACATGGAAAAAAATGTGACACATGTGTGATGTTCGGATCTATTATGGCTTGTGGTTTATGTGAATTATAATGAATAATAGATGGTGGGGAGTTAACCACAAGATATCAAAGGGTGTGATCCTCATTACAGGTGAATTACAATAAATGACAAGGAAGATATTCCGAGTGAGTCAAGAATGGGTAACAATGGATGTATCATGAAAGTTTATAGGTAAGAGTGGGAGGGTAAAATCTTTTAATTATGTTTGGTGATTTTTTGAGTGTGGACCATAGTTATCAATTATTTTTTAGAAGAGTGATGATAAGGATACTCTTATTAAGGGGATCATCTTATTAGAAACAATGATATGACTATAGTGTATAATGTTTTGTAAATCCGGTGACACCAATTAGGTGATGGTTAGATAGAATTAGTATACTAGTGAGAGTTTACATCTAATTTTTCTTGGTTCATTAGAGAATACATTATTTGGAATTTGGAGAAAGAATTATATGGTATTTTGTGATGGTATTGGAATCAGGATAGAATTGGGTCTGACCTAAAATTGAGTTAGATACAGATTTATCTATCCTTATAGGTGGAGTATGATAACATATTTGGTTATTTGAGGAACCAACCTTCAAATTACACTACGTGTCTGGTCATTCCATTAGGGTGGGTGCTTATATGATATAATTAATAATCTGTATAATTTATCCATTATGATTGGGAGATGTGATAACACATCTATGGATGAGGCTGAGTGATTTTAGGAATGGATGGTGAGAGGATTGTTAATCTATGTATTGGAATGTTACTGGGTTTTATTAGGTTTATGTTGGAAAAAAATCCCCCAAGGTAACATTGAAGTATTTTTGGGTTGATTGTGTTTGTGGAAAAAGATATTCTCTATTATTAGTTTTGGAGTCTAGAGATATTATTGATATGATATGTTGACAATGATCCACGACAATTTAATGGATGTCTTGTCAGTGGTATATAAAATTGTGTACATAAGGTGATGCCAATTCCCAGTGTTTTCCAAATTTTTGGGGTCCAAAATTTGATGTTTGGATAACATCGTGAAAAGTATATTTCCTTGATGGCCTTATTAAAATATGGAAGAAATTCATGAATTTCATGAATAAAGGGATTCAAAAAGGGTGTTTCATGAAGGTGTGAATATTCTAAAACTGAGCTCTTTGATTACAACAATCATCGTGAACGATGAACGTGAGGAGTGTCACGAGTGGAATATTGCGATGATACATAGTTTTGATGATGGTATTTTTCATTAATACAATCATCACGAACATGAAATTTACTTGGATATTCACGAAAAATGGTTCTTCATGGTGGAAAAGTTGGAACAACATGAAATGGTGATGATGTGAACTGAACGGTTCTGGAATTGGTGGAAAGGCCTATAAATAGGATTATACCCCCTTCAGAAAACTATTTAGGCTCAATGAATATTCTATGTATCTGAATTTGTGAAGGTAGTTTGAAAATATAGTTTTGGGGATAAACTTCATTAATGATGTTATAGCTTTTTGAATGTTTCAATCATCGTGAAAGTAATGAATTCATGTAGGTAATAAAAAGATGACTTAAAATTTTGAACTTCACCAAAGTTAGGTGATCTTTGGGAAAGAGGTGAGCGTTACAAAAGCAGCATGCTTCATTAAATCCATTTTATCATATTGAAAGAAAGAGCTTCGTGAAAGAGTAGCTTCAGAAAGGTAGTGAACAACTCAAAAGTATTGGAAATGGATATCCCAATAGACCTATGTTAATGTGGTATTCATCATGTGGATGAGAGTGGAACATAATGATACACTAAATGAGGTGTAAAAAATAGTGATTCAAGAAATCAAAGGAGGATCATCTGAAAAATGAGTGAGCATACATCAGTTGAGAGAGCAATGAGCTATCATATTGTGATTGGTTGTAAAGTAGGAGGGATAGCGAGTTCCCTCTTAACTTTAAAAATAGTAGTAACCTTTTAGTGGATTTGGTATATCGGTGCATTTCTATTGTATTCTACTTAGATGTAACCCAATGAGGGTGAACCAAGTAAATTTTGTGTGTCATGTGCATAATTTAGTTTTTTTCATACATTTCTATGGGAAAGGGGTAGAAGAGCCTTTTGTTTGATAATGAAACAAGATCTAAATAGGCATTTTTTTTAATCTATCATTCCCTAATTCACCCCGACCCATCTCAGGTTATATAAATTACTTGGGACTAACAATTGAAATATCATCAAGTATTCATATGGAGCACTATAAATGTGTGTTTTATAGCATATTCCTCTGATGGGGAGAATCATGACCTGAAATCAACCTTTATTAGTGGATTATTATTGTGGGTATTTCAATAATATTGGGAATTAATCAATAAATTATGCTTTTGGTTCTCATTATAGATGGTTATAGTTAATCAAAATATAAGATTTTGAGATGGTGAAATTTGGGTATATCAGTCCACTGTGTATATTGTGGCTTGGTTTTGGAGTTGTGAATTAAAATCTCATTTCGAGTTTAGGGATATAATGTTGTGAGTTAGTTATGAATTTTTTTTGATTCATGTCTATAAAAAAAGGGTGTAGGACCACAATAGCTTCATGAAGAGGATGAGAGTTATTTTTGGGACATTGTAATGACCCATGTCATTATAGGTTGAGAAAATAAAGAGAAATTTTATTTTTTACTCCTGAAGCTGGATAAATTTTGAGAGTCATAGTTTGGACGTGGATTCATATTGTTGGATATTTTAAAGGGAATATTTTTTGACATTATTGGAGGCATGAAAGATATTTCTAGTGCTTAGGTGAACTTAATGGCAGGGCTGAGATGTCCCTCCTGTTGAATTATTATATAAAAAATAGATGATTCCATGTCCAAGGTGTGTTAAAACGTGGCATGTTCTTTATGTTTTATTTTTATTAAGGATAATAATTTTATTTGTGGAAACCACACCACATCCCATGGGTTTAATTGTGGTTTTCACCATTAATTTATTTGGTATGAAGACACTTATGTACTATGTTTAAGATATTTTTAGTGAAGAAAGAGACTACGCCATTACATGTGGTGTTGTTTCATATGGTATCCTAGGAAAAAGGGTTTTTTTCATGAAACTGAATGTTGTAATGCAAAGGGGGTGGTCTGCACCATAGATGGAGGGTTGTATCATGAGGGTCTTTTGGGGTGAATCACTACAT
The DNA here is from genome assembly GCA_963277665.1 of Viscum album. Classification (NCBI taxonomy): domain Eukaryota; kingdom Viridiplantae; phylum Streptophyta; class Magnoliopsida; order Santalales; family Viscaceae; genus Viscum; species Viscum album. The sequence goes on from OY728162.1 coordinate 353,546,297, forward strand.
CATTTATCTCGGGATTCACTATGGATATCCATATAATTAAGGTTTGTCAAGATTCCCCCAATGGTTGGTCACACTACAGAGACAAGGCTTCAAAGAAATAAGTTCCAATGGGTACACATATTCACTTTAATCAAAGGTTTGAAATGTAAGGAAACCTTGGATCATGATCATGGTATTTTTTCCCATCTGAACTATGCCTCCCTGGTTCACCTTTCATATTTTATAAATAAAGTTATGCCCAAATATTTAGGGTCACCCACTTCATTTTTAGGTTGATAATTCATTTGGGGGTTCTTTTTTGGTCTATATCCTCCTTTATCATTCATTACATGACCCACTTTCATGCGTGGTGTTCTTAGTTGTGATTTTAAAATGATTTAAAGTATTATTGTTCCCTTTACCTTTAGTATATTTCAATTTTCTTTTTTACTTCAAGAACATTGATTTGGGATAATTTAGACTAAGTTTTAAATAATGATTCCATAAGAGCATGGTAAAATAGAGTGCAGATGTTTGGGATTTTTTGGCTTGAATAGTTGATATCCCAAGATGATGATTTCACACCATTTCTCAACATTTGGTTTGAGGTACATATATATATATATAATGTTTTTTATAAAATTAAATAAATTAGATGGATACAGGGGTGTGTGTGATATGTCTTTGTATGATGAGGTTTCAAGAGTATTATATGAGATGTTGGTATACCTTTTATTATTGTTTTAGTAAGTGGATACCACCCAATTAAATATTTGATGATTATTATTTATTGAATACTTAATATTATATTGATATAATTTTTTTTTATGTGATGTATTGAGATAAGAGATCTCTATTTATATGATCTTTGATGAGAAAATTTGATGGTGGATGAACATGCTTGAATAATAAATCTGAATAAGGTGGGTGGTCCCTGAACATTCCCATAAGGTTTATTAATTGTATTTTTTGTGCATGTAGTATGCTGCATAATGGTTGGTGTATTATTAACCATCAATGAAATGAATTTTTTACTAAAATGCTTGTGGATAGAATAGATGTACCAAGGTCCATGATTTTCCTTTGAAACCTATCTTGATCCCCCATTTAACTAGGGTTATGTACTTGATTATAAATACATACGATGAGATAAATATTTTGTCATAGGTAACTATGAGATACCTGGAACATAGTGTATTTTTGTATCGGTTCTATTTTCCCTATATAATAGGGGAGAGTGATATATTGGAGTGGTTGTAATTGAGATAATCCATAGGTAACCTAGATATGAAATATAGATTTCATGATAGTTTATTAGAGAGTGAGTTGAGTGTTCCTCCTCCAATGTTATGTGACTACTTTGGTGAGCATTTCATGGGTAAGATTATTGGATTGTTAAAAATGAGAGGATCATACTATATTTAACTTTGAGATGAGATGATATTTACACCATTTCACTAGTGTGATTCATAAATAATAATTATTTTTAGGACTTTATGGCCATGATTAAATCTTGGTGATAATATGGAGTATTTTTTCTTTCACTAAAAATATTGGCCCCTAGATTAAAGGATGTTTGAGAGGGGATCTTGTATGGTGTTCGGATGATCGTGTCACCATCATAACCATAGTGGGTGATCAATCTCATATTAAATGTTGGGACGTTTGATTAAGGGAGGGATGTATAGTTATATCCATTTACACATTTTCTATTAAAAATAGGTTGTGCACCAAAGATGAAATCCTAGTAATTGTGTGATGGATTTGGATGAGTGCCCTACCCAATAGAAGATGATTTGTGATATATGACAGTATTAAATGGCATGTAAACATCCCCCAAATACAATATATGAGATATGTTTCTAGGTAGGGGTTCTATACCCTAATAATGATCTGATATATGTTTTAGAGAAAGTGATTATTACTCCTGATGATATGAAATAAGTTTCTAGTGAGGGGATTTTCCCCCATTAATGATAAGATATATATTTCTTGGTAGGAAAATTACACCCCATTTATTATATGATATATGTTTTCATTTGGGTATGATATCCCCTGATGAGATGAGATATAATTCTAGGGATAGAAACCAATCTCATTTTTGATATGACATATGTTTCTATGGCCGGGTGTTATTCCTCACTAATGAGACGATATATGTTTCATGGGTTGGGTGTTATTCTCACTGATTACCATATATATACATTCAAGGTGGGATATTATCCCTTTGATGACTATGATAAATGTTGATATATGTGAATCATGTTACTCAAACCAATTATGATATATATAGATATCGAGGTGGTAGGATATTGCCTCTAATTTTTTTATTTCAAGATTCACATGTGGGGTACTTTCCCCTGATTATGATATATGGAAATATTCTATTTCGGGAACTTATACCACTCTATAATTATGTTATATGGATATATCTGGTTGAGTAATTATTCCCCAAGAATATTTTATATGTATATATTCTAGGTAGGGTTTATATCCCTTGGATTACTAGAGATACGACTACTAGGAGGGACACTATTCCACCTGATTTGATATGATTTTTCGGCTGGCGCTTATCCCCCTGGTGATTATACATGCATACATACATTCATATGCACAGATATATATTATGATTAATAGTTAATGTATGGAGATATATCACCCTTGATAACACTATGACTATTGATTCCATAGTGGGGAATTATCCCCCATAATCGTATATATTATGCTCAGACACATATGATACTAGGTGATGCAAGTATGGAAGACCATAGGTATTACCTTAGATCTGGAGGATCAACCATGGTTATTTTATTGAATTGTTTTTATTTACACATTATTTTAATAATATTTAATGTGAATAAAATTTATTTACTAGTAATTTTTGGGATACTATTAGTGGTTAACTACTGAGTTTTACTCACACCTATCTTAGGAGGCCCTAACAGTTTAATACCCAAGAAGAGTTGATGATTGATATTGCAAGTCAGGAAGTGGCCCAATGTTACATGGTTGAGATGGAGAAATATGATGGAATAAGTATATCATGATCGAGTATAGTAATATATTCTCAATTTATTTGTATCCCTTTTTTACTTTGTATATGTGTTCGACCTAATAGTCGATTAATTGGAATGTATACCTGTTTGACAATATTTCATTTGATAATAATTATTTATTATTTATTTTACAATTTACATTGATTATTACTTATTTTTTATGTTTGGTGATTTTATGATTTATACAAAATTGTATCACTATTTTATGAGGGTATAAGTTCCCATGGAAACACCTTTTAACCTCACTGCTAGTATAAATCATTTAGTTTATGGGGAGGCATTCCTAATGTCATGTGACACTCCTTTCCGGTTGTTGTATAGTGACCAGTGTTGGGTACATGAAATTAACATTAGTCATTTAAATCCTTTAAATATTATTTGTATATCAATTTTCTCCTTAGATATGATCTATTAGGAAATGAACAATGATGTTTCATATTTTTCAACCATCCACGGTTACCTTGAACATAAAGAATTTATAGGTTATATCATGTGTCCCTCTCTCTTTGGGGTTTTTGAGTTGACTTGTTATTTCGTATTCAAATAATCTTTTTTTTGTAAAATCTATTTGATATATATATACAAACCCCTTCATGAGACTGTACCCATATGTGTTTCAACTATATATACTATTCATGGTTTGGAGGTGATCTTGATTGACATGGATCATGTTGTGATAGTAGTGTTGATACCTAATTTAGTAGTATGTTTTTTGGAATTGATTAATATTTTTGGAGATTGATATATGATTCTTTGTAGTAGGGAGGTCTTTGCCCTTTTATTTTCCGACATACTTGAAGACCTTAGAAGATGTATGTTTTCTTATCATGGTGTATACCTTTATCAGGTTATATTTTTTGGTTGATATTTCAAAGATTCATAGATACACAATTCATTTATTGATATATATTGTTGTTGATTATTGGATATATTTAATTTTTTAGTATTGTATATCTATAGATTTGTCATATAAGTTAAGGCCTATCATGTATGTTATTCCTTCTTTGTGAATGTTTTTAATCCCATATCATATTGTATATTGGATTAGAATGCCTCACTAAATATACCACCGACATAATTGGTGATATTGTGGGATGGTTCATGTCATAGTGGTATCATAGTGGACGATTCATAGTGATAAGTATTTGGTTTAATAGATATCTGAAAATAGGTTTGGGATTTTTTTAGTTTGTGTTTTAGGGTCTATAGTTTTTTTTGCACTAGGGACACTATTATTTTTTCGGGAGAAAAAATATCCATTTATAGGAATTTGATAGTCTATTGATTGAAAAAAACATATAGGTAATGATTTCAGGGTACATTCGTGATGGTACATAAATTATATAGATCTCAATTGATGTTTTCACGATGTTTTATATGAGTTCGTGATTATATTATTGATTAACATTGGGTTCATTAAGTTGAATAGTGTATTCAACATTTAAAAATTCTTCTCACATTAATAGGCTTGGTTGTGATGTGCCCATTCATGTTATTGAGCTCTCACAACCAACTTATTTAGTGAAAAGGAATCACTTCCCAAGCATGACTGGGAGGTATCAATTCCCCTGAGTTAAGGGATGAATTCTCACAATATTTAATTATTGTAGAACATATCATAAATAGAACATAGTTCTCACTTATGTAGATAAAAATACCCACATGTTGAATTCATATCATGCATTTAAATGATAAATACCTCCCCGGTAATGATGTGAGTCTGATCCTTGTGTGATAGAGAACTAGTTATCGACTGAGTCTCATGTTTTGCCATTATTTGCAACATCCTCAAAATGGATAGTGAATTATTTCATGTTTTTCTCAAATAATAGTTACTTATTTGTTGATGTTAATTAAAAAATCAAGTAAAACATAATCTATAATTTTTTATATTTTTTCAATAGTTTTGGTGGCTCTATTCAATGATGATGGGGACAATTTTAGTTCAAAAGATGTTAGATTATCCTTAAGGTATCATGATCATGATGAAGTATATAATTATGTTTATATATTATGAACTCCTATTAAAAAGTTTCTACAATTTTCCATTTAGTTTTGAAGTTCATGAAATGTATGTGGAGGTATAATTTCAGTTGGGGAATATATTCCTTCAAATCCTCACTTATACCAGAGTTCTAGGGAGAGAATTTGTGGTTGAAAGCTCCATGGTTCTAAATTATCCTAAAATATGGATATACTATTTTATTCAATTGGTTAAATAGTTAAGTTCTATAGATAAACTTATATGCTAAAGTAATAATTTTTATTTAGAATCTTTATGATACATGTTTGGTGACTTCTTAGGAGGTCGCTCTAGTAATGGGTCTAACAGTGTGGGAGAAGATAGAGGTTTATAGTGCTTTGGGTCATCTAAAATGACACCTTTAGGTTTTCCTATTCTCACATATATAATTTTTGATAGTTCCAAATATAGTTCCATCTGATGGATGGATTTGACCCCATGTTTCCCAATTGGGTTTGAGGTATAGTTGGTGTTATTTTCACTAGTTCTAATAGTTAATTGATATATGGTTGTGTCGTTTCATTTTTCATTTATCATTATTCAAAAAAATTTGATGCCTCGGGTGCAAGAAGGAACCCTGGTAATTCTCTTAGGCTATCGGTGATGACGGTGGCACTTGCGCCGACCTCCCCCTCCCCCCGTGGTGGGGGGTGAGGGAGAATCTTCAGCTGGTGAGAGACCAGTGGTTTTCTAGCCTTTTTCAAACCCCGACTTCCTTCCCCCATTTCCGAAAAGCTCATTGAGTCCCAAGGACCCAAATATTCTTGAAGGGTTCCCTAATCGTCAACTTTCGACTTTGAAATTCTCATAATCTTCTGCGCTTCGGAACCTTACCTTGATTGTGTAGATTAGGCACAAACGCCCTTCTGCGGATGCATTTGAAAGGGTTATCTTTGGTTCATGGGATCTAAAGTAAAGAGTGATTGTTGGTTTACTTGACAGATGCCTCATGATGATTTAGTTCGAGTCAGAAGCAGACCTCGTTACAGCTTGGTTGAGGTCTCCTCGTAGCTTCAATGGATATCAATTCTTACTATTACGGTGGTCCATTGAGTTTCACATGAACTGTGGCTCACCGTCGGTAGCGGTATGGGTAATATTCCCTAATCTTCTACTACCTTTCCAGAATCTTTATATTATTCGCATTATAGGTAATCATGTAGGAAGGTTTTTGTGTTCTAATTCTCGAATGGAATCTGTGTGTCACCTGGTTGATCCCCAGGTTTGTGTTGAATTTGATGCACCCCTGATGCCTTTTGATAATAAGTGGATTACAATAGGAGATGAGTACAGGTGAAAATAGCAGGTGTTCTATGAGGACTGGATGGATTATTCCTCTTCATGTCACCGCTTGGGTCATACAGTGGCAGTTTTCAATAGGGGAAGGCCCTTGAAGGATCATTTTTTCAGATACCCAGGTGTCTACTCGAAGAGAGGGAGATGCTACGGGATGGGTTTCAGAGGCTGGTGTGAGGGTCGGTCTAGGATAGAAGGAAATGGGACCTAAAGGTGGAGGTAAGGAGCCTCACCTTCCGATGGTGGAACGAAAACAGGTTGAGGACTGTATAATGATGGTTATGGATGGTCTTGGCTCTGTACGAGGGGAATGAGATGTACTGGGAAAGGAATTGGATGTTGGTGTGAAGGCGGTTCCTATTCTAGAGGAGAAAACAAAAGAAGGAAGTGGTAGGGTGGTCCAACCTTTAGTTGGGACTAAACAGATGGAGGATGTGAGTAGAGAGTTGGTTGAGGATGTTCAGGGAGATGTGGCTACATTTGGAATGGTTAATGCCTTGGAAGGGCCTGTGTCAGTTGTTTAAGGGTTTCAAATTGAGGAACAAAAATAGGGGGAGGTGACCCTTGTACAATCAGTGGGGGATGGGGGATCTAGTTCCTTTATTAAATCCGTCTTTATAGGGGGGCTAGAGGTTTGGATATCTCAGACGGGCTTTTTATCCCTTTTAGCAAGAGGATTGAAAGACTTTCCAATGTTAGTTTTCAGTCCTGTATATATGCTCATTCAGAAGGTGGGGGTGTGGGTGTTGGGGTCTCTATGAAGGAGCCTACTTGTGGAAGTCTGGTACCAGAGTATGTCTTGAGGGGTGTGGAAAATCTTAATGATGGGGTTAGACACCTTTCTCATATTGAAAGTAATATTTGAACCAAAGAAGGAGGAGTAATAGCGGGGAAATTGTATTGCCTCTGAGGATTTTCTCGGTAAAGGGAAGGACTAGGATGGGGGTGATAAAGAAAATATAGGTGGACCGACTATTCATTCATATAATGATATAGTACAAGGTGGGAATAAGAGTATGGCCGAGTGTGAAGGAATATTGTCTGCGACCCCAAGAAGAAGAACTAGGAAATAATACTCATATCTCCCACACTCGGCAAGAACCAGATCAACTTTTAAGCGGGATATCGGGATGATTCTTGCCTTAAAAAAAGATAGCTTGGTCAAACAGTAATGTGAAACCCATCCTCCTCTAGATCAGTCGAGGAGCTGAGTGTTTTGTGATATTGGGAGGTGGCATGGACCGACTTCTTTTGGGGAATCGACCACTGTGGAAGATGAATCTTTCATGGTATGCAGATACGATTATGGGTACTATGATCTATAGTTTGGTTTTGTTTATTTTTTATGCAGTTGAATTGTAGGTGTTGGTTTGTGGAGTTGTAGGTTGTTTGGCATTGTTCGGAATTTTTCTTTGATTCTTGTTTTGGGTACATGAAACCCATAATCTAGCTTTTAAAATGGAAAACAACGATTAGCGTATTATTCAAGAAATTAAGATTTCATTAAATATTATATCGAAGTTTTTTACTTATTTTCACATAATCATGTTTATCATCCCTTCATTAACATTAGATAATATTGAGATGTTTTTCTCAAGTTACTAAGATCTTAAATAGGATTATAGCATGTTAGGTTGGGAAAATGTGATTTCATCCCTTGTTTTTATTGTTTCTTAACAGTTTGAGATTTTATGGTGTATATATGTTTTAATGTAATGTGTTTTTCAGAAAATGGGTTTTGGTATACCCATAGTCGTTAGAAGTTCCCTCTACAATGACAAGTTGGGCAAACCATTAGATAATTTTTGTTAATTACCCATCACATGGAAAGTTGATCTAGTTTCACTATTAATAGTGTTGAGGAGTGGTTTTATAATTATAAATATCCTGATTACCATGATTAATTTCATATTAAAGAATTTAGGATGGATATTTAATGGTTAAAGAACAATATTTTTTTAATTTTTGGCTCAGATTGAGGGGTTGTTTTTAATTTCAGTATTTGTATTTGGTTTCTGATGTATGAGTATCGTTTATTAATGGGAATCAAGACGAAAAGATATAAAATTCAGAAAAAATATATGGGGTGGGATGTATAAGAAACAATGGACCATATTTTAAATATACTTAACCTGACATAGGAAATAATCATACAAGATTAATCTAAATGACCTCAAAATATGCTAGACGGTTTGTATGATAGAAATAATTTTATCGTTTTCTATTTTAATGTTGTTTCAATTTAATATTGAAATATTTTTTGAAATATATATATAGAATTATTTTGTTAATATTTAATGAAATATATATTTATTTTTTTATGCTTATGTGTTTAATAATAAATATATAATTTCTATTTTTTGAAAATAAATTTATATCTTGATTACCAATATGGTATTGACTTTGGATTAAAATGCTTAAAATGAAAATAAGATCAGGATAAAAAATTTATGTCCTATATAAATGTGGTATTAAATGGAACATTTAATTTTAGATAAGGTCTATATTGGCTTGGTCCTCTTTGTCCAGTTCAAGATCATTTAGAAAACCTATTTTGAAGATGTAATTTGAAGGGTTTTTGGGAGGGGTTTGAGGTTAAATAAAGGATTCAGAACCATAGATTTGGATTCAAGTGTGTTTTTTAGTGGAATCCCCTTAAGTGGGTAGAAGTAGTAAGACCCACAATTTATATTGGCTACCACTAGAAGTATACTAAAGGAGGAAAATACCCAATGGACTTTAACTAAAAATGTGGTTGTACCCATTAATGTTCTAATGGGTTCTATATTATTTTAAAAGGGTAAAAATTAATTTTTGACTTAAATTAAATAATACCCCTTATTACGAAACACATAATTCCTTTCCCCCAAACCCATAAACATTCCTAGGAAAATCATCCATGGACCTCCTTTTCTACCACATTCTTTTCCATGGATGAATAACTATTTATAGGATTTAATTTAATTAATTATAGTTAATATCTACCATTATCCCCTAATATTACCTTTCTATTTATCATATATCATTTAATTAACTAAAATTAGGCAATTTTTTCGAGGATTTCACAAAGTCTGGGTGAAACCCTATTTTGGTTCAAGTCTTCATCTCCTCTTGTTTCAATGAATCATATAATGGTATTTTTTCTCATCATTCATCACCATTTTGGTTTAATAAATTTTAGGTATTCCTTAATTTATAAAAATCTAAATTTTTTAAAAATATTATAATATTATAAATATAAATTAATTAGGGAATTTGACTATGCTGAGGTTTTGTGGGCCTTAGAAGTAATTTTCCAATGTTTCCTTCCGTTTTATACCTTACTTGATATTTATTATTATTTTATTTAAAGATTTAATGTTATGGAATTATAGTTTAATTATTTTTAGGATCTTCTCTAGGGATTACCGATGAATGGTAAAGAGCGCTATAATTTATGATAGGTGGTATCATCCCTGTCAATAATTCTCACTATATTATGATAACATGATATCCTCATGTTATATAAATTATTATTAAATCATAATTTAAATTTTCATAACTTTTAATTGGGGGTTTTATAATGGTATTTTCGGTATAACATGATATGTATGCACAATATTCCTTCTTAGAAAAAATATATGGGAGGATTTATTATTTAAAATTCGTTGATGGAATAAATTTTCTAAGGAATAACTTTGTATGTTTTTGACATTCATACAATGATTTAGCTATAATGAGCATTATTATGCCTCTATATTCCATATTAGTGATGATTGATTTAAGTTACCCAATTAGAAAATAATTATCATTATACTCAAAACATTATTATGATCTCAATCTTCTATGTGTTTTTTTGTTCCGGAATAGTATGATCTCTTGATCATTACTCAAGTGTTACATAATGGTATCGCATCTTCCCACATAACATGAATGAATTATTTTTCAATGAAACATTATGAAATTATAATTATTTTTTTGATTAAATGATTAGATAACAGGGATATTAGTTAAGTAGGGTAAAAGTGATCATAACTTGAGCTCATTGGTTTTTAATCATGGTTTAAAGTCCCATGTAATTTTCATGGGGTAATTTTTTTAAATAAAAATTCTTACTAGAGTGGGTTACAAAAGAAATATACAATTTGAATGGTTTCTCTACTATACTCTACATCTGGAGAATTAATTATTAAATTAAAATCCAACTCCTTGGAAAACATTCAACTTATTATTAATGGTACTTATCTTAATTATAGTATCCTTTGGAACTTAATTTATAAAATTAAGTAGAATAACATTATTTTTCTAAGAAGTAAATGTAACTAATTTCCCATTAATAAAACTACACTGAACATTGGTGTCTTATTGTATAAAATGTTAAATAAAGGATTGAGAAACAATACTTTTCCCTTATTAATGTGATGTTGGAAAAAAAATATTTGAATACATTACATTATTTCATTCAAATACCAAATCATAAAATTTTGAGTTAATATTATTTTAATACGTAACGTATCTTGGTATTGGATTTATAACACTTCTCTAAAATTTAAAATGTTATTTATTAGGTGTTTTGGTGAGTTATACAGGTAAACAGAGATTATAAATACTGTTATTAGAGTAACTTTTATGTGATACCTATTCATGTAACCTTTTAATAATGAGGCGGACTCAAACCAAACCATAAATTCATAATGTGGTAACATTAATAAATAAATTTATTGGTCTATTAGATATACCCTATTTATGATATCATTGTGTTGTCATATGACATATAGTATATACAGTTCCTCAATTGGGATTTCAAGACAATGTAAATAGTTTTTTATTCTTTTATACCTCATAATTTGATTTTACTTTTATTTTGAGATATTAAACATGTCTTATTTTGTGATATATTTTTACTTGGACAAGAATTATTAATTCTGGATGAATGGAATAACTGCTATTTTATTTAGAGCATGTTTTTTATGAATAAAATGTATACTATTGATATTTATAATTTATGTTATTGATATAAATCACATCTATTATATGATCTGAATAATTATTTTTACTATGATTTGAATCATATTAATCATTATATTTAGAACTCCTTGTGATGTACTATATTGTCTGAAACCGATATAAGTATTATACATAAAGGGTTTCTTTCATTATGTTTCATATGGGAAACCTTGGTTCTGATATATTTCACATATACCATTTGAAAACCATTTTTATATGTTATATTTTGGGACTTGTGTAATTTCCATATATTGAGGATATAGATATGTATATATAGTCAATCCCTATGACGAGAGAGGCATCCTATAGAGGAAGGATTGTGAATATGTACAATTTTTTTATTTAAATATATATATATATATATATGTTCCATCCAATATAAAAAGTAGATTATTCCAATTTTAGGAGGAAGAGGATTTGTATATACAACGCCTACCTATGAGGAGAGAGTGGCCATAATGGATGATAATTATCAAGATCCCACTTTCTATTTGAGTTTTATTTATTGTCAATAATTTATATTTGTTATAAGTGGTGATCAATTGAATAACTATGTTATGGACATCAAAATGTTAAATACATAAGAAAGAAAGAAAATGTTGGAAATGGAGAATCCATGATATCCAATAGATTTCAACCTGATGAATATATCATGGATGAATGGATAGTTAATATTATACTCATGTTAATTTTTTTAAAGAAGTTTTTCTTATGAATTTGAGTTTATAAATATGACCATTGTATAACTAGTCTAAATATTATAAGAAATTTATCAGTCAATGGTTTTACATGAAACATTTTTTTCAAAAACCAATAAGCTCTGAAGAAGGATGATTTAATTTGGAATAGTTCTTTGGAATTTATATTCCAAAAAATAATAGTGGAAGAGGAGTTTTAGAAGCTCATACAGTCTTTTTTAATTTCATAAGGACTAGGCATTAGTTGAATATAATAAAAAAATCAGTAACCTACATGAAGAATCCATGAATATGTTATGTTGAGAATGGTATTGTAATTCTACTATATAATTAGTTTTTACTAAGAATGTTTTTTGGCGTGTTATACAAAAGAAGTGGACTATCCATTATAATCCCAACTGGCCAGACCATCAAACGCATATGGTACTATAAGGTCAACCACATGGGAGGTTATAAAAAAGTATGATTTAATGGATTAATTAAGGTGTGGGTGGACACATATAGGTTCCTCTACAGTGATTGGTCTACATTGGTCCCACAAGGTTCACATAGTAGTGTATAGTGGGGGAGAGTTTGTCAGCCTTCCCCATTTCGGTGTGTGAGTGGTATCCAGGTTCTTACCCCAATGTTGAATATAGAAAATAATGAGAACAAGATCATTAATATATTCTTGATAAAAAAAGATAGAGACCGATGTGGGATGGATATGTTTATGAGTTATTGTTACTTATCTAAATAATTTCGATATAATGATGAATGCACGATTGCTTCAATCAATGAATTCCAATAAATAATATGGTCATCTTATATCTCCAGCCTCGTTAGAGGATACATATTCACTAGAGGATCTTCATGCTATAAATTTCACTATTTATCCATGCTTTAATGCTTAATATTTTTAGATTACATTGGTATGAATATTCATTAATTCATGATGTGTTTTTTTATGGAAATAGGAGTTCCAAGATTTTGCTTCAGCTGATTGAAAACATGGTTGCAGAGGATGTGATGTGCATCCATTATGAATCCATGAATTTGAGCATCTAAAAACATGAAACACATAATATCATCACACGAATCATGAAGAGTTTGTGCAAGAAATTTTTTAATAAATAACACCACTAATATCAGTTTCATGAGACTTGAAATGAAGGAAACCGCCATCCTATATTTAAATTCATGGATCTCTTGGGATATTCATATCAGCCTGAACACAAATTATTTTTTGGTGGTTCAACAAGGCATGAAATTAGGTGTGAATTTGAAAGATAATTTCAAATAAATACCGATGAACTAAACTAAAAAGGGTATCTATTCTTTTTGTTATCCTTCAAAGATATTTTTTTGAGAACAAATAGTGTATACAAGATTCTATTTAGGGAGAGAAGAATTATGAACCATGATCCTCTCATCTAGGTGATGTGGGAAGTTAAAACACACTATTTAAAGATTATAACGATATTTAGGAACTTAGTTTCTAGAAGAAGTAGAACCATGGAAACTTTATTAGGGTTAACATATTCTTATTGTGCTTTGTGAAGACAAATGGTTCCGCGAGCTAGTGCATGTGTTTTATACTCCCACAGAGTTATGTGAAGAAGAAACATATACTACTTCTTTGAACATAAATGATTCATGTATTATCAAAGTTTTCTATAAAGAACTTTTGGATTTCATGATGGAAGAATAGATTTTTACTAAACACGTTCATAAGGGAGACTACATCCCGAACTAGTGTTCAAAACCACACCATACATCCACAAATGACTTTAGGATTCACACAATAGGTTTTTATGAATAAGATTTATATAAAAATTAATGAAAATAAGGCATTAATTATTACATGGACATGCTAATATGAGTTCACAAGATGGAAACAAAATAGAATAAAAGAAAATAAAATATTTAGATAAACATTTTATATATGTGCTATTGTTTTTTATTTTCCTAAAAAAATAGTTCTGCACAATTGCACTTCTCTAAGATAAGAGGGAGATGAAGAAGAATTTAAAGGAGAAGTTTTAATTCCTATTAATGATAATGATCATCCATACACCATGAAAGAAACATGCATTGATAATAAAATAATGTAATTATGTTCACATGGGGTTTTGGTGATAATACCATTTTAATTAAAATAAATTCATAAGATGAGATTTTAAGTGTTGTTTAATTAATGGTTAAAAAATATTTAGATACACTATGAGGAAGTTAATAATATAATCAATAACTAAAATAATTTACTGAAAAAGTCAAATAATTCAGTCCATAGTAGTATTCGTATCATTCTAATTAAATAAAAACTGATTGTTATGATGAAATGCTAAGATGAAATTTTAGTTTTTGATAATTGAAATGGACGTTTTTTATTCTACCAAAATTTGAAGAATGTGATCCAGTGAAATCCATGTTGTACTAAACATGAATGTGATCAAGAAATTACTATACATTATTTCATATTATTACATGGGAATGTTCAAAGACATAAGAATATGTTACTGTCCAATATATATTCATTTAATTAGGATTTTGGTCAGGAATATTTCTATTTTTTGTATTCTACAATATATTTAAATTATTGTGATTTATATAAGAAGAAGAATAAATTTTATGTTTTAGTTTTCATCAACGAAGATGTGTTAAGAATTTTTTTCCTATTTTTTGCAAGTAATAAAGAGAATAAGATGTTTGGAAGACCTATGAATTAATTTTTCATCATATATAAGTATCATCTAGTGGACGAAATTGTTGGCATTTCTATGAATGTTAACATAGATGGTGAAGAATAACATTATAGGAAATCTAAAGAACCAGTGAGGAGCTATATGTTGGACCAGGTTATCACCATTTTAAAAAAGAAGAATTATTTAATTACCCCTCCAAATGTGTATGAATCCACACTAGCTAAAGGATTATTTCCTGTCCAAATAACTGTAGTGTGACATCACATTATAGTGGAAAATTTAGGTATTTTTCATCACTATACATTTAAGGTAATAAGAACTCTCATTCAATGGTAAACCTTGTAAAGACATGGTGTTATGTATTTACTAAATTTTATATACTTTCATGTGATAATGAAAATAGAATAAGAGAATTTATATTTTAATAGGTCTAAGAGATAAACGTTTATAAAATTATTTTGATTAAAAAGTCCTTAAAATTGAATCACCCCAGATTAGTGCTCAGAATAACCCACACTGTTCCTTGCAAGTGGTATTAGATGGTTGGTTAACCTATTCTGGAATTTATATTTTGAATAAATTTTTTGTTGAAGATTTTATTTATTTATTATTTAATCAATAATGTGCAGTTTTAGTGAAGATTCAATTGTCTCTAAGAAGAATTTTATTTCTACCAAGACTATGATGAAGAGAAGAATGAAATGGAAAAGAACGTTTTAGAAGAAGTACATATTTTCTAATGAAGCGGTAGTATCTATTTTATCATTCCTTATTAAAAATTAAGACACATTAGTAATACAATGTAAAGAACAGGTAGTTCAATATTCCACTAAGGGGAAGGAAAACCTTCTTACCTCAAGTAAATCAATATATTCATATGATCATGAGGTGTGTGTTAGTTCCGTTAAAATATTGTCCTTATCATTATAATCAGTCTTAAGTGGTGATGATTGATCTATAACACCTCAATAAATATTAGTTTATAGATGAAGATATATTATTCATTGTATTCCCAAAGAAATAGTCCACCATTATTGAGGAGTCTTACGATATTTGTAGGAAGAGATCACGCAGCTAGAAGAATTATATGATATTACGAAGAATGGATTGAAAAAAGAATCTATAATTTTTAAATTTCTCCAGATAAGTTTAAACCTTTAAATAATACAATTGAGATCTTGACATAAGTTACTCAAAATGGCTCAATGAAGTTGATGAAAAATAGAAATTAAATACGACTCTACAAGAACAGATCCATGAACATGAAGAAAAATTGATAAATAACACTGATTTTAAGGATTAAAAACTTTAAGTAACATCCTAGAATTCCAAGTAACATGACACTTTGTTTCATAAAAATTATAATCTCTACGATGATGAAGTTGAAATCTTGAAGAGCACTTGTGAATAGAAGATGGATATGACTGATTATTTTAAAATCATCCTCAATATGAAATGTCTAGAACTCAATGTTTAGTTTCCCAATCTTGAGAAGATAAATATTGATATTTTTTAAAAGGTGGAAACTATTTTTGCAACAACTCAATACTCAATGGATGATTCAAATGTTAAAATACAACCAACATGAAATAAGAAGATCATGAATTCATTCAATGATCTATCATAGATAGTTAATAAGAAAAAGGTATCGTCTATACCATCTTGTAAAATTGTT
This sequence comes from Viscum album, assembly GCA_963277665.1. Classification (NCBI taxonomy): domain Eukaryota; kingdom Viridiplantae; phylum Streptophyta; class Magnoliopsida; order Santalales; family Viscaceae; genus Viscum; species Viscum album. Next base: position 353,562,694 of record OY728162.1, read on the forward strand.
TATAAATACATTTTCATCAACAATGAAGGATGAAGCTGAAAACATGAAAATTAATGGATGAATAAAGGAGAGAATAAGACTACCCCTATGACTATAGAGTAAAGGAAAAATTTTTGAAATATGGTTTTCTATATTGTTCCAAATAATTTATAAGTAAAACAAAAAAATCATACAAAAGAATTAAAAAGATCAATCTTTGGGGGTTAATGTTTTCACCATAGTAGATTTATGCATTTTACCTAAGATTATTTGTACAAATATAAAAAACATAAAGCATAAAGGAATACCATATCCTGGGGAATTAATACAATGGTGAAGAAGAAACATCCACAGGTCAAGAATAAATCATAAACCTTGAACACATTTAGAAATATTGAAAATAAGTATGATATATGTAATCGTAGTGGTCATAAGGCCGGTACATCCTCATATCAACATGTATCTAAAGACTATGAGAAGATAAGACAACAATATGTGGTTACGAAAAAATAATCTACCTTAGGAATATATTAGAATAATGTTGCGAACACTAATTCTCCAATGAAAATTACATGTAAGGAAGCTGATAAGACCTTGGATTAAAAATACAAGATTTTAAAGAAAATGTAATCATATAAAAGAAAAAATAAAATGGATGGAACTAAAAATAACCCATGTGTAAGACCCAAACATTTTTCCATGGTTCTAAAAGAAATGTTAGTTATTTGGCCAGATGATTTAGAAGGAGTTAAGAAAGGGGAATATTTAAAAGCTAAATCTAGTGAAAAGGGAAGGCAATAACCCACCTGATGCATAAAAAGTTCTTGATAGGTTTCAAACAAAATAAAAATATTGTGTTAATACTGTATTGTGAGAGATGTAAGAAAGCTACTCATATTGAAAAAGTTTTTCTATCCATTGTTTCAGAGAAATAAATAGTCTTCAAGAAGGTAACAATGCATCATCGATGGTGGATGTTAATATGAAAAATTATCCACACAAATCAGAAGTCAATGTGAATAGATCCCTTTTTACCCAAAATAAATTATAACATATCTTTATAACTAAATGAATGATGATTGGGGGAAATGAAGCTACTTGGTTGAGAAAACTATATCATCCTTGCAATTCATATTGAAAATAAAATAAAGAAACATATTTTTTCCTTAATATTTTTGTATTTTATTTTTTCTTGGATTGAATGGAATTGAAGGTGATGGATGTTCTCATGGGGGGTAAAAGAGAAGTAGTGATTGTTGTCAATTCTGGACATAAAAGCTAATAAAGTCCCCTGCCTTGAATGATTCATCATATTTTTATTCAAATAAACCCCTGATAGAGGATCATGTTTGATTAAGATGAATAATTTTCTTTCATATCCTAGATAAAAATTATAAATAATATTCCATCTTGGATTGATATTATATATGAAATCATAAACAATAAGTATTGAAGAATATCATTGATGGCGCAGTTGTCAAATCTTGACAGTAATAAGTTGAAGATCCATTTTGTTGTATTATCAAAATTGGAACATCATAAAATCCTTTATTGAATAGATACGTCATTATGAATATGTTGAGGAGTGTTTCCATTGAGGGTGATAGAAATAATGAAATATTAACTTTCTTCAAGAATCATTATTTCAATAGTTAATGATTTTGATTATTGCTTGAAGATCATGTAGTTAGAAAAGGTATGCCTCTCTTAATATTTCATCCATTTTATCAAAAATAAAAAACATAATACAAATGCTGAGTAATTGAATTAATAAATGTAGTAATAAATATGGAATTAATATAATTTCACCAAGGCCACTTTTCTTGCATGTTTGATAAGAATTTTTTGACCTATTTTTTGATGTAGCTGTATGAGCTTCAACTTGATATATGATAAAAAAGTTTCATATATTATTTAATATCATCATCCTAGAATAATAGCGAATAAAAAATAAATATAATATTAAGATTTACCATTTCATGAGGTATCAAGATCATTTTCTAATTAATAGTTTTGTTTTCTAAATCAAATACTTTTATTTTCTACACCAATAATAGATCTCATAGACTTAGTTTGAATGGATGGATGACACATTGAGTAATTATAGAATGGTACAATTTTTACATGATCATTGTATTCTATTTCAATAAAGGGGAGATAAAGTGAAATAATTTTTTTTAAAGTAAACTAGAGAGATTCAAAGATTGGTATATTGATTTGAGATGAACATTGATGATATTTCCAAAAAATTCAATTGGTAAGAAGAGACCACTTTTGTATAAGTTTTATTTATTTTCAATGATTTATATTGGTATTCAATGATTGATATTGGATGTCTATGATGATCACAGGAATAAATATTGCATTGATGTTAATATTTTAAAGAATGATGAAAAGAATAAGTTTATGGAAATGGAGTATCCAAGATATCGATGATATTTAAACTTGATGAATATAGCCTAGTTGAATGAATGAAAGTGATGATACTCCAGTATAATTATTTTTAAGGATGTTCTCTTGATAAATATGAGTTTATAACTTTGAAATTTGTTGAATTGGTCTTATTTTTAGATGACATGTGTCACTCAGTGCTCTCTCATGACACATTATTTACAAAAAATAAAAATATTTAAAAAATGATGATTTTATGTTGAAATTTTCATTGGATTTTATATACTAAAAAGAACATAAGAAGGGAGATAAAACACGTTTATGAAATATTTGATTATTTTATAAGGACTATAAAATAGTTATGGATCATTCATAATGAATTGATATCCATACAGAACTCTTATAGAGGTGATTTTGAGAAGGGTTTTGTTAATAAAATATATATATAGACTTTATTAAGTAATTTTAATTGGGTATTATACAAAAAAATGGGCCAACCATTAAAATCGGCATTAGCCATCCCACCAACCTCATATGAGACACTATGGTGAACAACCTATGAGGTATGACCATTGGATGACTTCATGGAGGAATTGTGGTTTCTGTGGAGACCTACAGGAATATGTACGTGTGATTGGGTAATGTTGGTCTCATAGGGTGTGCATGGTATCACATTGTGGGGGATATCCTATGATCATGAAACATTTGGGTGTGTGTTATATATCTAGGTTATGACCCTTAGGGCCAGATCAAGAAAGAAGTGTAAATGATATCATTAATATAGTCCGGATAATACATACTGGAGATTGAAGTTGGATGGATGAGCTTTAAAGGTTACTATTCCTATGCTAAAACAAATGGATTTAAGGAGGATGACACCACTACTTCAATCCAAGATATCTAATCAAATTCATGGTCATATTTTATCTCCACCACCATTAGAAGATACCTATATGCTAGAGGTTCTCTATACCATGAATTACATTGTCTCTCTAAGAAAAAATTATTGATATTTTGAGATTATGAAGGCTTGAACCATCTTCCATGCATGCTACACTATTCATTAAAAAAGAGTTCGGAGGTCATGATTTGTCACATTACAAATAAAGTAGCAGAGTTCATGTTTCAAATCAATCATACATCCATGAATTTGAGTGTACCAAAAATTAAGAACACAATATCATCCCCTGAAACATGAGGAGTTCCTACATGAACTCGTATAAGAATAAATACTACAAATATATGTACCATGATATTTAAAAATATGGAAACCTACATCATCTATTTAAATTCAAGGATCTATATAGATATTTGTATAACCCTTGATAGGTCTTATTTTTTTGTTACTAAATGCAACATAAGGCCGTTGAAAAGTCAATATATCATTTCCAACAAATACCAATGCACCAAGCCAAGGGGTGTAGTTGTGATTTGTGTTATGCTTGAGATTTATCATTTTTTTAGAAAATAGAGTGTCTCTAAGATTCACTTCATATGATGAAGAAAGATGATATTCAAGACTCTCAGATACATGAATTGGTGAGTTCTATAAACTGTATGATCTGAATAAGAGAATATGACACTCAATTTCATATAGATTGAGAATCATGAACAAGTTATTAGTGATAATACAATAACATTGTGCTTCTCGCCAATGAGCATGTACCTGAGTGGTAAGGGATCCTTCTTGGCATCCAAGATATCCATGTTAGAAACTGGGTGGATATGAAATTCTGGGTTAATGTAGTTGTACTGTAGTATGGGTTGTAGTAGGCGTTGTAGAAAATATTGTACTAGGTATTATTTTCACTACTAGATTTTTTTAGTTTCGGCACCTATGGTAGTGGGTGACCGCCATTGGCGGTCGCTACTGATACTATTAGCGACCGCCAAAAGCGGTCTCTAAAACCGAAATGAAATGGCGGGATTTTTCCCGCCCCCGCACTATCTTCTTCGATTACTCGCTGCAACAGCGGTCGCCCCTCCCACCGCCGCACCGCCACCACAGGTCACCTCCGTCGCCACCACCCCGTCGACTCCCGTCGCCCCTACCCATGCTACCGTAAAACCATGCTCGGGGTCCCGCAACAACAGGTCACCCCCGTCGCCACCACCCCGTCGCCTCCCACACCTCTGGCCGCCGTGGTTCCTCCATGGTCGTCGACCCAAGCTCAGGGTAACCTCCAACATGCCGCGCGTGCGCCCCAGTACAATCAGCACCAAATTTTCGTCGATTTTCGAAGAGAGTATTAGCGACCGCCAATGGCGGACGCTATTGATTAATAGCGACGGTGCAACTGCGACCGCCAGAAGCGGTCGCAGGGCGGTCGCTAAAGGGCATTAGCGACCGCTTTTGGCGGTTGCTAATGCCCACATTTCTAGTAGTGTTGATACTGTAATAGTCGAAACTATTCAAACGATTTGGGCTTTCAGGACACCGGTTTGGGCCTACAGGTCTTAGGGCCTTCGGATCATCAAAGTCCATCAGGCCTCTGAGTATTTGGGCCACATGGACCGTGGAATATCCAAGATCACACATGGTAGGCCCCAGAATAGGATCATATCAATAATATTAGCATTTACCAGAAGCATAGCCAACCAGATTGGAAGAATAAGAGGGTATGGAAACCACTATCAGGACCAGTCACCATGAAAATTTGTATGAGGCAATACCAGCCGATCAGGAATACAAGGTGGGGACCTAGGTGATCAATGATGCAGAAGCTGTGGAGGTAAAGTTCTAGTTGGTTGGGCATATATGTCATGTAATGGGAATAGTATGCCTCTGGGTCTTCATGTCATGTATTGGCCATTAGGTCATGTCAGGACTTGTTCCTGGGGCCTACAGGTCATGTAACGGTTCCCCTTCATCCGTTAAAAGTGGGATTATCAATAATAAAATAAAAAGAAGGCCTTTGGGCCATTCTGGAATTGTGCTTCTCAATGATGAATAGTTTTGTGTTCTAGTACATGAGTATTTTTCTCAAACAGATTTATGAGAAGAAAAAATAGATACTAATTTTGTGATTACACATAAATCTTGTATTAACAAATTTCTGAATGAAGACCTTCTAGCTTGTGTGACAGAAGAAATAGATGTTCACTAAAAACATGCACGAGGGATACTACATCCCGAATCAATGTTCATAAACACAACATACATGCATTAAGGACTTGAGTAATCATAAAACTAGTTTTTATGATGAAGAATCCTAGAAATAATAATGAAAACAAGGCATGAAAGCTTTCATGCACACGCATATGTGAATAAACAAGAGAGAAATTAAATTGATGAAATAACATAAAATATCATGTAAAATATTTGATCTTTCATTATTTTGATAATCAATAAGGTTATTTGTGATCCCATAAAAATGGAAGAAGGTGACTCATGCAAGTCTATACTGCACTGAAGAAGAATGAGATTAAGATAGTATTATACACAATTTCTTATTACTATGTTTCTAGGATCAGAGATAGATGAATATGTGACTAAACAATCTATATTCAATTAATTATCATTTGGGTTCATAAGTTTCACGAACCAACCTTGGTACCCTCTCAATATGGAACTCAACCTGATTTATGTCTTACCCGAAGTGCATTCCTTACCCCCATGGGCTGACAACTAGCACCAGAGAGTCACAAAACAACAAATGGGAATGATTTACCCGAACATGAAGGAACAACGTGATATATATATATATATATATATATATAATATTGAAATAGTGAAAGAAATAAATATATTCCATAATTGAAAAAAATAGAAACGATATAACCCAAATATAGTCAGAACATCCCAAAGGAAAAAATCCAACCAGAATAGTAAATATAGAATACGAAACTATCTACTCTAGGTGATAGTGTGGGAAGACTCCTACCATATCACTACCATATAGCCAAACCAAGCTCATAGAAACCTCATCGCCACACTACATTTCCATTCCATTCCCAACATCCAAAAACATTGAAATGTCTATGTACCAGCGAAGGGGTGTACAGGGTGTGATCGGAAAGACACAATAGGATCCCACCCAGGTGTAGGAATGATATATAGTTGAGAATTTTAATATCAATATCATGGAGAAACATTTAATTTCCCATGTTGGAGATTTCCAAATAATGTTGGAAAAACAATTTCAAATCATTCTACATATATGAATTAAAATAATTTATCACATATCATATTAAATTAATTATATTACAAACCAAATAGTACAATTGAAAAGAATCTATGGAATATTTGAAACCATCCCAAGGATAAAACTAGGCTAGGATAGCAAGGACACTCATACCCCTAGTATAGAAAATTGAACATGCATCAGGCCCTCAATATATGCATCTCATCTAAGTAGTAGGCGACACCCTGGAAAGTGAACCTTCCAATAGTGTCTACCAAGTCCCTATAAAAATAGGCCTTGGGAACAGAGGAACACCCCCTAAGGACCCCCCCCCCCCACCCCCCTGACAGTATCGACAAACAAGGCTTATCAATAATCCTTCCTCCTAAGTATAGAAGGCTTACCATGTGCTCTATTTTCTGAAAAAAAAACATTAAAACCATTCCATCAGAAATATTATTTGAAAAAAATTTCATAAAAAAAATTTAAAATACTTTGAAACCATTTTCATTTATGAAAACCTAGGGAATGAAAAAATCTTTCAAAAATCCATTTCAACATAATGAAATCAAAAAAATTTGTCATGTTATTTCATCTTTAAAATAATTTCTCAATTCCAAGGCAACAGAATTCAACAACATTAGCGGGAGAGGGGACTATATACCTCAAACATGGGTCATACACGCCTAAAATGGGATCCATCAATAAGGAATAATTAAATTACAATGACAGAGTCCCTATAATCATTCCACACATCTCAGAGTCTATTCATTTAAAAAAATGTTCAGATATATGAAGGATCACAACATACATCAAATAAAATCTATTGACTCTCCACAACTAGTGTAAGGGTTAACCACCAACGGAAGATCTCACAATGGATATAGAATGAAATAATACAATTGTCATCATAAGATCAATAGATGCAATAATGCAATGTAACAAAACTACTATGATCAAAAGAAATGAACAAAGGTGAAGATTAATCACCCAAATCATTGCACTATAACTACAATGATAATTATTCACCAAATGAAATGATCCATATGAAGCTAGGGTCCCCAAAATCACTCTTGAGAACCTCCAGATCAAGATACAAAATATTGCAGATGAATAAAGGAAAAAAATCCCTCATATGACTGCCTAAAATCACATCCCATGTGACATACATGTTTTGTATTCCCATTACACATCATGTAATCAACTAAAATCTAGTATGCCAAAAAAACCCATATCCTTTTTACAAAAGCCTGAATTTTACCAAACCATAGAATAAACTAAATATAAGACATGAAATCCTTAAATTAAGTGTACTATCTTTAGGTAATTTTCCCTACAGTAATTACATGACATTTAAACACAATACATATTATATATTTCCCCTCCAGATTTTAAAAATACAAGTTTTTAGTAACAAACTCTAAACCACCTTCAACATTATCCAAAATTGAGGATAACCTACAAACTATTTAAAATATTTACACTGAGAATATGTTAATTCAAACAAACATGAATTCCCAAACATTAGTTTACTTTCCCAACAAATTATATTCATCTTTATGAGTCCCATGAAACACCAAACCAAGAAAGATAAGACCAGAGAGATGAGGAATACCTAAATGTGTGTAACATAATGTTACAAACTCTCCACTATATGACTTTATATCCCCAAGAAGTCATGTGATTGAATGGTGTATGAGAAAATGTGGAGGCCACAACTCCCTCATTACCAACTCATGCTTCTATGTCTAAGGATAATATGATCCATGCTTCAATAGAACTATGACCAAATCAATCAACTTCCAATGAAATAATTTCACTTGAGTGTTAATGATCTCCACTATCTTCTCCACCAATAAACATGTGGCTCTAACTCAATATCTACTCAACTCATAATGTGAGATGGATCAGTATGGTATTTCATAAGCATTGATATGTGAAAAATTTATGAATTCCAATCAACTGAAATATAAATTCCAAATGATAAGAATCCAACCCATGTAGCTCAGTGATCTGAGATAGTCTAAAGTATCTCATAGCCAACTTTCCCAATTTTAAAAGATGATGGTGACACAAATGATGAGAAACATTTTAGGAAACACCATTACCTATAGAAAAATTCAATGGAATATTCCACTAACTTTCATAATATTTCCATCATCACTATGCTATATCCAGACACTGATGTATATCCAAAATCACCAGTGATGTATCTAGAATAAGTCCATGTCCCAAAAAATAGGTTTCAACCAATTCATCCCTAAAAAGAGTGACCTTCATAGGAAACCATAAAATGCCTCAAAAGGATCCATTATGATTAACAAATGAAAACTATTATTGTAAGGAAACTCATCCAATCCCATATGATGACCCTAAGATACAAAAAAATCCAATATAGAAGGATATTGAATATTCTTAAGGATCTGAATAGCATGCTATATATGACCATCTATCTATGCAAGGAATATTATAATCAACCTGACATGAGTACTCATTACCTCTGAGAGACTTCTATAAAAACTTGAGGTAATCCTAGGATCCATTTCTGAAACAGAAGTATAAGGGACCTCAATAACCTCACAATCTCTAACACATTCAACTTACCCTAATCTTCAACTTGTATGATGTCCCTGGTTTGAATGTAATGAGATTACATTGTAAAATGATAAATCCCCACCTAGATAGAATTACTCCATCAGATAGTCTATCGTAATCTAACTACAAAGTCTATGGATGCCTTTTAATATTTACAAACTGACACCAGAAGTGGATGAAGAAAACCTAAAGGTTTAAGATTCTATTCCTTTATCTACTGGAAGGAAAAATATTGGGACACATAATCTACAATGTTGTGATTCATAATTGGCCACTAGAATTTATGGCTCATTCCATAATATAACATTATAGTTCCTAAATTAACAAACCATGATGAAATCTAATAATAAAGAAAAACCTTTATCATCGCTAATGCATGGATGAAAAATTGATCACCAAAACTATGAATACCCTCTTAAGAGAGAGATCAACCATAAATAGTCTCCTCATTATAAAGGGTTTCATGAATTCCTCTAAACTAATCATCATGCTACTGAAACTACATAAAAAACTCATGTATAGATTATTATTATTAAACACTTGTAAAAACCATACCTGAATCATACTCTTGATCATCCATATGAAAATTAATTAAGTGTCCCATTAGGTTACACTCTCTCTTCAATTACAAAACAACCGGTTATGGTAAATTCCTTCAAAGTGATTTTTCAATGGCATTACCCTTCCCCAAGTTGTAGGTGATATTGAATTCAAAATTATATAGGTTTTTGACCCATCCTCTCTATCTAAGATTCATGTATTTAAAATAAAATATATATATATATAAGTTGTATAGAAAGAAAGGACTTTAAACGTCTCCCCAAAAGATAGTTCCTCTAATGACAAAGCACATACATAAATGTGACATGTTCTTAATCATGAGTGTTATAATTATTCTTATGTGTTTGAAACTAACGATATCCATAACCCAATAAAAGACAGTCTTGCATAAAAAAACCCATAACAGTACTTGAATCAGTACAAAAATAATATACCACATGACAATCTTAATTTAAATTAAAATAAAATAGGATACCATAAGTCATTTTAGATCACCAAAAGAAGACTCCCAATTTTAATAACATATTAATTTCACCCCATTCTTAGTAAGAACAGTCAATGTTTATTCCAACTTTGAGAAATCCTTGATGAACCATCGATAATATCCTAAAAGACCAAAAAAATTACAATATCAAATAGAATACATGTCTCTTAAAAAATGGACTTCAACTTATCATGATCGACCAATAATCCAAGAAAAGAAATCATGTTTCCTAGTAACATCATTTATTGGTTCCTAAAATTTCATTTGAAACTCTGTCCATACCAATGGTTTCTCCATACGATTTCCAAACCAAACTCAAATGTTTCTCTTCCACATTCACAGATAATGAATACACAAAAATATCATCCATGAACAGTACAAAAAAATTGTATAGACACTCATGAAATATTTTATTCATCCGATACATGAAAACTATAGGGGATTTAATTAAACCAAATGGAATAACTAGATATTTTTAATGGAATAATTACTCTAGAAATCCAACATTGGTATATCAAAATAATAACCTCTTAGTGGATGATGACACTATCAAATATTAATCATTGAAAACAAATTTGATCCATTTAACTAATCAAAAAAATCATCCACATAAGGAAAAGGATACTTATTCTTAACCATTACCTGGTTCAAATTTTGATATTCCACACACAATTAGAAAGAACCATTTAAATTCTTTTAAAATAGAATAGGGGTTTATGAGGAAAAAATATTAGGGAAAATAAATCATTTTTCCATTAGGCCAACCAACAAAATCTTGAGCTCTTCCGTCTATACTGGTGTCATACGATAAGAATGTATCAAAATCTATTATGTACCTGGTACCAGGTGAATCAAAAATATAGAACTGTTAGGTTCACTATGTCAAATTCCCTGAGGGGGGTGAATCAGCGTATGGTAGATTAAAACTATTACCCCTTCAAATCTAGTTTCATCATAAAAACACACACTTCTCTCTTTCTACCATAGTAATATATAAACAAAAATGAAATCTTTTACATGACACAATGATTTTACATGGTTCACCCTAACCGGGATTTTTCCAAAGAGCATATAATGCTAATGTTACAATGTGAAAATTAACTACATCTCACTTCCAATTACCAGGTTCAGGCTAGATCACTACTATGCCCAGGCTCACTGTCATTATAAGATTTAGGGTCTTCTCACTAAATTCCCAAGAATCACTCCCTATGTATCTCTCTATGGCTCAACGCCTATAAAAAGGATCACTATTTTCCTCTTTATTCTCTCATTACTCTTGTAAGGGTTTAACTCATTGTTTATGGACTTGTAGGTCCTTTCATATTCATGATGGCATGCATCCTAAACTATAGGTAAATGCATTTTTGATGCCCCTTTATCACCCATGAATGAAATACACTATTCCTCATACTGTTACGTTAACATAAATTTCTATTGTGAACTATTTTAGTGTTTTTGAAAGCTTCCTTGAGTCTTTAGTGAACCACCTTCGCTATACCACAAATGACCCTTTCCCCAAAAACTATCTCTGCTTCCATGTAATGCCTCAGTGTTCTCCCTCTACAAAATTCCTTTTCATACCATGTATGTGTACTGAGTCTAAATATATTATCCACTTATTTGGACTACCTTCATCCTTTTCGGACTACAATACCTTGAAAAATCATTTCATAGAATTTATTTTGCGAGCAGTTTCACCCTTCATAGAATTACCCTTCACGAACCACTTTTGGACTTCACCAAATTACCAATGAAATTATAATTATTTTATCAAATAATCTTTTATCTTAATTAGGGGATCAATTATCCTTATATAGGTAAATAGATCCACAAAATCTAATAATCCAATATTTCCCAAATCTCAACCATGTACTTCTCCTTATGTGAACTATTTCCTTACGTGGTATGTGTACTAACTTTCTACTTTCACAATGGGCCAAATCATGATCATATTTTTTCCCATGATACCATTCATGGATTATAGAATCCCCAACATGTTTCTATGAATGACAATCCATTTCCCATACTACAAGAATCCAGTGAAATGTTTCCACCTTCCACATATTGTGAGACTTCCCGCGAACCATTTTTCGTTCTATAAACCATTTCTTCCTTGCTAAATATTTCTCATATGTGGTCTACATACTATTATTCATGTTCTATGTACCATCATTCATGGTCAACAATTATTTATCTACTATTAAAAAATTCAACCTTTTCTAAAATCAAATTCCCAATATTGAGGCCCAAAAATTTGGAAAACACTAAAAAACCGAGACACCTTAAACACATGCTTAAGAAAACTCCAATAATACTCATTTTTAGTCATATGGCCTTTTCAAAAAAACCAATTACACCAAAATATACAGATAATACACCTTGAGAGATTTTTTCCCAATAATACCCCTCTTTGGATTATGACTAGAGGAATCATTTTGGGAAAATGTTAGGAAAACCTAGAGAAACACCGAGAAGATTAGCAATAAAACAAACACCATTAAGCACAAATACTATAGAAGACAATAAGCACATGAGATATAGTTAAAAACTATCCTCCATGACCAGACCTTGGAACCCACTCTTTGTGAAACACCCATAATATCCTATCATCTACATGAAATAGGGCACACCGATGATAACAGTCAACCTCATCACGATGTGGAAAATACTAATCCATCCAAATGATGATGTCAAATAGATATAAATAAAGAAATATAAAATCACATACTAACTCCCCATAAACATTTGATAATAAAAAAAGGAAACTAAAACTAATCCTCTTTCTTCTTTATAAGATGTGTCTCTAAGAAATTATACGAGATACATTGAATGTTTGATAATATCAAAAAATGACCAGATATAAATGAGTTGGAAGAAGCAATATCAAATAAGAAAATGCTCTTAAAGATTTGATATAGGTGTTACTTATAACTATCATTGGAAGTGCATCTACAAACATAGAAAAATCATATACTCTTTAAAAGCGCTTCACTCTTGAGCCTTATAACTATATCTCTATAGTCTTTGAAGCATCTGACTATGTCGTATTAGCCTTTGGAGATAATGATAACTAACTATATCAAGGTGTTGTCATATCCCAATAGAATCAATGCACATGAAAATAACATCAAAAAATGTTACACATATTTTTAAGTGTATTAAAATAATGTTGTTTGTGTCTGACATTTAGACACTAAAAAACATCATAGGAACACTGTTAGTTATAACTAAGGGTGTGGAGGAGGCCTCTCACTGATAACCCCTTATCAAATCCTATGATTATCTTTCCACTTTCTCTTTCTCAAATACATGACACTAAAGTAATTACTCAGTGGAAGGGTATGGGAAAAATATAACACACTACCTACCATATTCATCTTTTCCATAATTTCCCAATCTATCAACTTCACATAAGTTGAAAGTTTGTTCACAAAAAAATACAATCTAATATCTGGTCACCAAAACTATAATTAATTACAATCCTTCACCTAGTAATTATTGACTACCTTTCCAACATAATTAATCAGCTCAAAAACCAATTGTTGTTTGCTGACACTGAATGCTCACGTTGAAGCAAGGAGAGGAACTCCGAAGACTCTACTATCATCATAAACTCTAAAAAAATTAAGGAATAAGAGATTCTTTGATCCCTTAAAGTTTAATACCACATAAATATTGACATGTACTGTGGAATACAATCTTCACTTGCTGGCACCCTCATGTTTCAATCCCACATAGTTCACCTTGATACTAATAGGTGTATGCATGATGTCAAAGATTTGAATGATCTTTTCCATCCAGTTAATCACCTATTTAGATTCATTCTAACATTTAACATATGGTGTATTCTCATTTAATAACTCTTGTGATCTATCCCATTATCATATAGCTCATGGATGTACCTCAAAAACTATGTTTTGGACTTGTGGTATATTCTCACCAAAAACACAAACTGCCTGTATGATAGCCTCAATAAAATTTTGATATACATGGGGATTATATTTAGGGACATTCGCTGAAACTTTTATATGAACCCATAAAATCTATCTCATTGGTATATTAATAAACAATAAATAGTTGAAATGATCAAATAATACAATAATAATAGTTCAAATTATAAATACATAATAAAAATAATAATATCAAACACTCAAAATAAGAGAGAAAAATCAAAACATCCCATGATAACATGAGTATGTTCATATAATAATGAAGAAATAAACCCCCTCAACTTACCTATCATGTCATATAATCCTATATCTATTACAAAAATCATCTAAAGATAAAGACACTTGAGGAAATAACAAATTGGATACCAAACTGTCATTAACTGACCTAGGTACCATCTCATACTCGAACTTGTCCCAATTTGTGACATACTCAAAGGGAATTTCCAATCCCCAGGGGGTGGTGATATGAAATATGGAAACACACAACAACCAAAGCTAATGATTTCACCCTACCTGTAATGTACCTATCTGGGTTCTACGCACCGGTGCCCCGAGTCGTTTGGTCACATAACCTTCAGAATGCCTCCCCATATGGCAGAGGATACTGACTAGAAACAATGTTTTAATGTCAGTCATGGGGAGAATAACCCTTCTTTTTTGTTTATTAGAGTAATAAACTATTGGAAAATAATGAAACATTAAATGAATAACATATAACAACAATAATAAAAATATAAAGATCCCAGGATGAAAAAATATGGGAAAAAAACTTCAAAACTAAACAATAGATATTGTCATGCTAAAGTATGTTCCATGTGTCAAAATTAAAAATCAAAAGTATATACATGAAAACTCCCAACCTGGTTCTGAACCATTTTTGGTTCCCTCATCCAAGATCTATCTTGACTCAACTATCCAATATTAGACCTTTTTTCTTAACCTTTCCTGTAATCATGTACTTTAGTATGTTACTGATCAAGAAACTTGAGTAGGGTGTGAGTACAACTCAGTAGGCCTCCACCAATGGTGTCTAAAATAATATCTAGTCAAATTATTCATGTAGTTTTATAGTGAAATAAGTACAATGAAAAAGTAAATAGTTATCACATTATCATTTATACTTTACTTAACAACATTTACTCCCATCATTGTGAGGACACCCATACCTCAATGCATCCTTCAGCTCATACCAGAGCCCAAAGTGTTCCTAGGTAATATCATATCTAAATTTAGACATTGGCTCATATCAGAGCCTAAATTATTCTACAGTGATATCATATCTCAATACCTTATTCCTATCATACCGAAGATATAGGTATTCCCAAGTGAGGTCATATCTCGGAATGCCTTTGTTTCTGTTCATTAGTTCATATTTGAATACCCACGGTACCCTTCATACTAAACACAATAGAATGACCATGTTCTCTTTCTTTAATTCATAAGTTAATGACTATGTTACCTTCCAAAATTAACACATTAGAATGACCATGTTCCCATTCTCTAATTCATACATGAATGACCATGTTACCATTCACACATCACAGAATAGAATGACCATGTTACCATTCTTTAATTAAAAATTTAATGACCATGTTACCATTCATAACTTCATAATTTAATAATCATGTTATAATTCATCAACGAAAAATTAATTTAACAATTAATTATCCACACAATTTCCATTAATAATTCATCAATTAGAAAAACACAACATTTCCATTAATTAACTCAATAATTAACTATTCTCATTGATAATATTAATTAATTCAATAATTATTAATCACATAAATTACTCTAGATATTTACAAAATTAACTAATCACGTTAACAAAATTAATTAATTCAAAAATTAATTAATCACATCAAATAGATTAATTAATTCAATAATTAATTAATCACTTCAATTCCTCAAGTTAATTAAAAAATAAAAAATCACATCAATAACATTAATTAATTCAATAATTAATTAATCATATCAAATATATTAATTAGTTCAACATTTAATTAATCACTTCAATTTCTCTTGTTAATTTAAAAATTAACTAAAGACATCAATAACATTAATTAATTTTAAAATTAATTAATCACATCCAATATATCAATTGATTAAATAATTAATTAATAATATAGATTTATCTAGTTAATTAAAAAATTAACTAAACAGAATAGTAAAATTAATTAACATAAAAATTAACTAATCATATAAAATACTTTATTTAATTAATCACATCATTTCTATTAGTTAATTAACCATTTAAGAAATCACACAAAATTCATTACTAATTCAATAAAAAATTTATCAATTAAATCCTATTAATTAATTCCCTAATTAATTAAGCACATAAATCCCATTAATCAATTAAAAAATTAATTATTCTAACTCAATAAATTGAATTAACACAACAATCCACATTAATTAATTCATCAATCAATTTATCTACCTCACTCAATTGCATTAGCACAATAATACCCATTAATTAATTATCTAATTAATCAATCTGAATATTTCATTTCAATTAACACAATAATCCCCATTTACTAATTTAATAATTAATTATTGCAGCTCTTCTAGTTCCCTTAACAAAATTATTATCATTAGTTAATTAATCATTATCATTCAATTTCCTTAACACGAAAATTCCCATTAAATAATTTTCCAATTAATCTATATATGTAATTTAATTGCATCAATGAAATAATACCTATTAATTAATTCACCAATTAATTATTCACAAAAAATCTATTAATTAATCCCATAACTAATTAATCACAATCAATACTATTAAATTAATTCACCAAATAATTGTTCACAACAATTACATTAATCAATTCACAATTAATTAATCGAATTAAATCCCTTCAATTTATTTTGTAATTATTTTTCAATGTAAATTCAACTAATTAATTTATAATTAACTAATCCTATTACTCACATTAATTAATTCTTTAATTAATTAATCCCATCAATCCCATTATTTAATTCAAAAATTAAATAATCACATTACTTGATCTATAAATTAATGAATACCATTATTTAATTCAATAATAAAATAATCACATTACATCCATTAATTAATTTATTAATTAATTAATCCCATTATTTAATTCATCATTTTAATAATCACATTAATTCTATATATTAATTTATCAATTAATTAATACCATTATTTAATTCAATAATTAAATAATCACAATACTACCATTAATTAATTTGCAAATTAATTAATCCCATTATTAAATTCAATAAATAAATAATTACATTTCTTCCATTAATTAATTTATTAATTTAATAATCCCATTATTTAATTAAACAGTTATATAATCACATTTATATGGTGTTGGGGTTTTTCTCTAAGAGATGTGAAGCCATTCTTAGGCGTTTTGATGGCGGCCGAAGCTGATTCTTCTAGATTTGATATCGTCTTCAAGGTGTCCCTTATTTACTAGCCATGTTGTTTCTACTGGAGTTCTGATTAGGGATGGTCTCAATCCGTGTGTTGATGCAAACCCTAAATCACTTACTTCTGATGATGCTTCAAACCCTAACATTGTTGTTGATGATCGGGTTGGGGATCCTGTTTTCATTCATTTTTTCAGGGTCTCGTCTGTCATTGTGATTCGTGATCTGAGAGTCTCGTGCATGAGTGTTGTCACACAAAACCCTAAAATTTTTTGGTATTTGGTTGATCTGGGATAATTTATTGCCTTAATATGATCTTTTTAGTGCCTCAAATCCAAAGGGGAAAGGGTGTTTCTTTTGAGGAGATCATATCCATGGATTCTAGAAATTCCTCGGTTTTGATTGTGAATAAACAAAATATCTCCAGAAATGATTAGGGTAAATATCATATCTATTTTGATCATGAATTATTGTATTAAAGGCTTGTGAAAATCCAATTTTCAATAATTTTTAGTTTAATCCTCTATAAAAGTAAATAAACAAAATAACTTTGATGATATAAAGAATAAGATTGAGTGAATATAGGGTTTCAATGAGTGGAAAATAATTCATTTTGGCAAGGGTTATTTTCATTTGATTTTTAATTGTGAAGTGAATCATTTTACTACTTGAAAATTTAGCATTTATAACCCCAATCCATGTTCCTTTTGACATTCTATGTTGGATCTTGTTCTTAATCCTTTTAATAACAATCATACTAATAAAAGGATCTAGGGACACATCCATGGGCTTAGTTGGGTGTTATGGCATCCATGAATCTCAAATGATGTAGCTTCTTATATTAGGGCACCTTTGAAACTTGATAATAACACCATTATAAGTAAATATGGGTATTATGAAAGGGTTTTCATTGATATTGATCTTCTACATCTAAGGCCATGTAATGCCTCTCTATTGGTTGAGGGATTAAAGATTGATGTTGAGTTTGAATATGATGTTGTTCTCTATTTCTGTGAATTATGAACAACTATTGGTCATTATATTTTGGGTTGCAGGCATGTTATTCATATTGAAATGAAAAAGTGGATTTTTTAAAGAAGAAAAGAGGTTAGGGGTTTCAAAAAACAGGAGATAGTTTTTCTATCTTCTATGAAAGACGATAATGTGATAAAGGAAGTGATTTCCCCTTCAGTATAGGGTTCCTCTAAAAGGAATCTATATCTCCTCAAACAAGATGATACCATGGATAGTAATGAGAGTAACTCCCTGGTTGAGGAGGAAAATTTTCAAGGTGATATAGTGTTTTAGGGGAACCATATTGGAGGATGTAGTGGGGATCCAAAATTTCATGACTCTTTAAGTAATTTTTAGGAACTTGTAGTTTAATGCTCTGGTCATTATGATTATATGAAGAAACTTGTGGTGACCCGTGAATCAGGGTTTGACTTTGGTCAATCTGATTATGAAAAATTTGTTCAAAGAGAAGTGGAAGAGGAAATAAGTCATGAGCATTCCTTAACCTATAAAGGTAATAATATCTTAGAGATAGATTTATCCTCAGCTATGAAGACTGTTTCACACTAAGAATCTCTTAATTTTGAGGGGGATAAAGCAGAAAGGTATTAGAAACAACCAATGTCATGGAAATGGGGTCGTCATCTAAAACATTTTGGCCGTGGATGTGGTAGGCATGATGGGTGTGGCTGGTTTTCCTGGAATTTTAAATGAGAGGTCTCCTTGTATTAGTTTAAAATTATATAAAAGTATGTTTCAATCTTCAATCAAAATAATTCACAATCAGAATGGTAATCTAGTGATGATATTGAAGGTTGATCTTTTCTATCCTCAAATGTAGTCTTCAATTTTTGGGTGAGGGATTTCCTTTTTTTTGAACCTACCCTCTATCTTTTTCATGTTTTTTCTGTTATTTGTAATAAATTTTTGTATGATCAGGATCACCTGGATTCTGGACCTTTGTAGTAATCACATTACATTTGTTAATTAATCCATCAATTTATTATTCCAACATAGTAAAATCAATATCTCAAAATCCCATTTCAAAAATTCATAATTAATTTAACAATTAATTTTTTAATTGAATAATCTCAATTCCCACATAATTAATTCACCAATTAATTATTCATAATCTATAATACCAATATCATCAATTTGAACATATCCATTAGTTAATTAACTCCACAAATTAATTAATTTGATCAAGAATTCAATTTCTAGACATCTAATTGTAATTAAACCATTACATAAACCTTTTCGGTATTTAAGACTTTGGGAATTGAATTATTGATCACCAACCTCAGGAATGGTGAAGAAAAATGCTCACCCACGAAAACCCCCAATTTCATCGGAATAATGACATAGAATGAGATCTTGATTCAATTCTTAGATGTAATACTTAATCAAATAATGATATAAAAAACCTAGATCTAAATATATTATACATCAGTGGATTATTATCCCTCTTTTATACAAAAAAATGAGTGGGATAGAAATAGAGATCCATTCAGAATGAAAACAAATACTAGGGAGGTGAAAATATTCAATATTCCCTTCGATTACCCCAGAATAGTGGTTGGGAGGGCATGGAATTCATCTGAGAGCCACCAAAATAGATAGAGACTGTTTTGGGGTGAGTTGAGGTCGAATAAGGGTTAAATAAGGGGTTCAAGAAATTAAAATCTAATTTCCATGTTAATTAAAACCACGTGCATGGTTTGATGGGAAAATGATCATAGTTTCCTCTAACCATGCATCTTTACCATGCACCTCTTCTGGGGGTGGTTGTTAGTTTTCTCCTAAGAGGGTGAACAATATGAAAAACTGTGAGCTACCCACATGAATCCCCTCCGATTGGGTTCACATGGTTTTCGAGCCCATGGTGCACGGTTTGGGAAAATAGTTCACAAAATATTTACTTTACCATTTCCCTCCAAAATTTCCAATTTTTACCAAAACACACTCCAAGGTAAAACCCAAATGAAAATTACTCACAAAGAGGAAAAGTAGTACTCATAAAATATCCTAATAAATCTTTAGAAAAATCAGGATCTTATAATCTCACCACTTTAAAACATCTCATCCTTGAGCTGCATTCCAACATATGTCTAAGATTCTGAGGAAAAATGATTGGGCCACTGAGCCCACATATCATCATCTCCCTCCCATCATTCCTTCTGAACCCATACATATTTACACAAACCTAAAACAATCGGCACTATCATTCCCTACACCACTTTCTCACTACAATATAACACACGTATTGAATTCTCCTCAAAGGAAATATCATTCACAAGCTCATAATTCAAAACATACCGAACAACTTTCCCAACTCACTATTCTCATCAATCACATGAACACCAAACAACAGTGGTACTCAACATTCCCATCCAAAATATACTAGAAAGTACATTAATCTACCACCCTTATATACCAACTTGCCTTTTCCTGAAGAATTTACACATTCACCTCATAGGTACTTTGTTGACATTATAATGCCTCCAAATCCAACCAACGGTCTTGCTCCTCATACCTACTACAGGAACATCACTCCCCACCAGTGGAACTTCTTTGACACCATTTGTTACGAAACTCAACCACCAAAAAACGTTCTTCAATCACATGTTAAACCAAAAAAACTACGACACGGCCTTATAACCTTTCATAGGATATTAAAAAAATATCAACTATTACTTGTTACTGGATTCTGAATTCTGAACCCATGGTATTGATTGGTATGTATCTCATATTGGGAACCACATCCATAAACCATAGATGGTATCCCTCTCACCACCCAGTTCCACATTTATCACTTCATAAACACAAACACTACGGAGGACCATATCCCACTAATTTTTTTGGGTTTATCGGTGTATTGCTAGACAATTCTTAATGTACCTAAGATGATTTCATGGTTGGGGAAATGATCATCCCAAATTAAAAGTACATTAAGAAGACTTTGATGATGACCATCATAATTCCCCCATCACTGATATTACCTCCCACTATGGAAACACCTTAATTTTCCAAATGTCTTGGGCTTCCCTACCCACCAAAAGCTCACCATATGATCCCAAACAATACGGTCTCTCACACGACATAAAACTGAGTTATCAGACTATGAAATTCTCATTACCCAAAACATCCTTATCAATGGACAAATAGAAAACTCAAATGATTCTAAATTTCTAACATTAAAAACGTTAATATAAGATCATGAATATTTTATCTTAATCTATTTTCGTGTTTGTGTTTTATCTGAGTAAATTATTATGGTCAAATATGTTTCCCCAAGTTCATGGGACTGTTTGGGGGTGTTCCGAGGGTTTGGGTAATGAAAGAGGAAGAAAACAGAGTTTCTAGGCATGTCGTACATTTCGTGCACAGTTAATGCAAACTGTGTGGGAATCCTAGTTAACCGTTAGATGGGGGTTATCTCAAACAGTAGAATCTTAATGTTCTGTGTATATTTTGGAAAACCGTGTGGCCCAAAAACATTGAGAAAATTACAAAAAAAAATCCATTACAGGATATTATACCCAACTCGGGATTTCCCTAATTTTCTTTCCTTGAACCCTTGAAACGATTCAAGCTTCCACTCTCCTCCAAGAGGCAATTCTCCTTTGAACATTGGTTGTTTGGAGTGTCGTTAGTTGTATATTGATGATTTGGGTAAGGATAATTCCACTTTTTCTTCTCCTTTTTGTTGATGGATTGCATCTCTTCCTTCTCTCCAATTAAATATCTAAAACTTTTATTTTCTAGAGATATTTATGTTGAGGTTTCAAAGGTTGGTTGAATTGGGATCTAAGGCCACAATTAAGAGTGTGTTCATCATTGGATTTGAGGTAGGTGGCCAAAAAGTTATATCTAATAGTTTTTTATAGTTTTGTGCGTGTGTGTTAAGATTTTTCCTTTACCTTGGCATGTATTGGTTTCATTGAGTGGGATTTGGTAAATTGGGTGTCCAAATGATTACTTGATCCCCTCATGGTACTCATGAAAAAAATATTAAAATAATTGATTTAGTTGTAAATGGAACATTGATGTTTGTGTCTAGGTTTTCGGGTAATTGCATAATGGGCTGTTCTGCATGAATTGAAAATGGGTTAATTGGGTTAAATCAGATTGTGTCAAATGGAATATGAATTATGTTGAAATTCCAAGGAGGAATATTACATATGAAATGATGATTATGTCAAATATGAATTGAATTTTTAATTGAGAACACGTAAATGTTGTATAATGGAATTGCTTAATGTAAAATAAGTTAATTAATGGGAAATAGTGGGGAAACCTAATGGGTTTAATGTGATAATGTGATTTTGCAATATATTATAATAATCGAACCTGAAATGCATAAGGGGTAAATGATTTTGAAATTGTGAATGTGATAAATCGGTTAATATATGGTAATTGATAAATATTGGATCAGTGTGGGGGTTGTTGAACACACTTACTGGGTTAAGGAAAAAAGAGGGGAATTTGGATAACTGGTTATGAATTGTAATTGGTAAATGGGTTAATAGGTTATGTAATTGTATTAATTCCCATTTTGATTTTATGTATTGTTATTTCCCATTGGCATTTGTTAGTTTTGGTTTTGTTATGGTATGATTGTGGTGATTGGATAAATAAGCATGCACACATCTCTTGGTAGAGTGGGGGTATTGACATGAGGATCTATGCCCATAGGTCAAGATATACTTGGGCTATAAACTCCACCCCATAAATTAATGGGTTAGGGAATGGGGAAGAGGCTCTATTCCGCTAATGGTTTAATTCCACCGGGACTGAGGCATCGAGGTATGGATAATTTATTGATTTTATGTGTTTATCCCTAGTGATATAGGTACGTGAGTTTTCTATTACTCATAATGATCATTTTCCTTATACCCCTTTGTAAACAATATATATTCATAACCCATGGAACAAGTGATAAAATGGATTACGTAATGAATGTGGTGTAAGAAATGAAATTGGGTTAAATGCTTGGAATAGATTAAGTGAACCATGGATACCCAATGTCACCCAACATGTACCATGTTTAGTTACTATTTATTTTTTACTATCATGCACTATCTATTAGACTGGATATTTTGTAGACACCATTGGTGGTGGCCTACTAAATTTTTACCCACACCCTGATCGGGCAGTCGTTGGGTATCCAAGAAGATTTCGTGGCTGCAGGTTAGGACAGGGGTAAAGGCCCTACACTAGGATTTTGACTAGGGATTGGGATGTACATAGAGAAGCATCCATACTTAGAGTTACGACCCATTTGTGGATTTGGATGTTTTTCTTTTTTTGGGTTTTATTTACATTCCACTACTAGTATGTCATCATAATCAATATATTATTTAGATGTTTCATATTATTACACTATTTATATTTTGTTTTGTTGTTTCTTTCTCTGGTAAAAAGTGTATGTTCTTCATACATGACTCATTTGACCCTCAGCTCTAGTCGGAAACCTCATGCATATGGGGAGGGGCATTTGGGGTCATGTGATGACTTGGCTCGGGGCACCAGTTAGTGTCTACTGGGTTGAGGATGTTACTAAGTGGTATAAGAAGAGTTATTTTATCTTTCGTACTATTTAGAGACAGTAGAAAAGTTGTTAGGATAGTGTTTGGAATTGGTAATGATCTCATGTCTGGGAGAAGCTAACCCATGTACGAGAGAAAATCCATGTCACATGGGTTGGTAATTGTTGTTCTTGACATGTGTTGCTTTAGTGGAATATTATTTCACCATTGGGTGATTCACATGTTGTGTTATTTGACTGATTTAGGATATTTTTCTCATTGTAGGAATTTCATGGGTTGTACATTCATACAACTTCTTAGGCACCTAAGGAGATTTGTGACATGCATCATTATAGGAACATAAAGGGGATGGTTGTGTGGGTCAAATAGTGTATAATGAATTTTACTTCCATGATAAATCTTGAGAAAATGATGCCTAATAATGATAATTTTATTGGGTGAATGAAAATAATGAAAATTCATAGTTATGGAATATCATGTATAATTAAATATTATGACGAAGTTAAATTTTGGGTTGTGATAAATTTTAAATGTGGATTCAGTGTCTAAAAGTAAGAACCATGTGGAGGGGTGTTGACGAAAGACTTATTATTAAGTAAATTGGCTATCCCATGTTAACCATGATATGTAGTAGGTATGCCAGCGAGCATTGTTCTAGTTGTTATGATGACCATTTGGATATAGTATAAAGAATGGTTTGTTTTAAGTTTTATAGCATGATATCTTTTCCATATGTGGTTCAATCCTATTTTTCATTCTTCAAAGCATCGGGTTAACGATGAGTTTGAAATGAAAGTGATTGAGTTCAGAGGTGGGTATCCCTTGTTTTGTAAGTTTGACCAATATATATATGGTTTGGGGAAGTGAGAGTACCCAAGTTTGAGGCATTTTATTTTGATTGTGAGGCCTTGTTAGTTATGATATGGAATAGTTGATGTGTTTAGGTAACCCTTGGTGGAGTTTTTGCCTTTGGGTCACGATGGATTGTTTAGAAACATGAGGGTGGAAACTCTTGTGGTTTGTGACCATATAGAGTGCATGATGGACATTAAAGATGATTCTTGGGTCTTAGTAACCTTGTGAGTAGAAACCTTATGAGTTGTGTTTGGATTCCTGGAGAGGATATTTGGTTCATAGTGCTGATGAATTTGTAGACCTTTGGTGTGGAACCTCTAGTAAATGGTTGTTTGGTTATAATGGCATAATTTGGAATGGAACTGGGGTGAGAGTACCATTCATGATAATTGATTCTTTTAGGTCTTGATATGTATTGTTTGGGGAGAGGACCAAAAGATTTCCCTATTAGCAACTCTAGTCTAGGGATTTGGTATCATTCAACCTTATAGGTGGCCTTTGAGAGAGGTCAAATGAGTTTTTTAGTGATTTTGGGGGTGTGTCACACATATAGATGTTTTGGAATTTGATTGTGGGACTCAGACTATTTCACAGTGTAGGATTTTCCTATAGGGATAAGTGGGAAGGTTGGTGGTTGGTGGTTCTACTAAAGTGGTGGTTACATGATGATAGTTTTAGAAAATCAAGGGTGACCTTGTGGGAGGTGAGCCAAGTGGTACAGTAACCTAGGAATATGAAGCATGGTAGATGCTTCATAGGTGGTGTCAATATATACTGAGTGACACCATGTTTTAGTAAATGGTATAGTTGTACATGGTTCTTTCATAAGGGTGCCCTAGTGTTTTTGAAAAGAGGTAAAGTTTTTTTCGAAGGTATGTATCATGTGGATTCCTAACTCACATGTTGGTATGATGATTAGTGGAGGAGTTGAAGCCGTTTTTGAGCGGAAAAGACAAGGGTGACTGATGTGTGGTTATATGCTTTTGTTTGATGGAGACACATGATGTAAGGGTGGTTACATGGATGAACTTTTTTGAATGAATTTTTGTGTTGTTGGGTGAAATGGAGAGGCCACCTCATGACTAATGATCCTAACAAACTAAGATACATGGTTAGGTATGTAAGTAGGTGAATGACTACACTATAGTAAGGGTTTATTTGGGAAAGGTTGTTGGTTTGGTTGGTGTGGTAGACCATTGTGATTTGATTATTAGTTTTCATAGATGAATATAAATAACTCTAGTAGTGTGGTGGAAGTAGTTCCCCATGAAATGTTAGTTCACAGCTATTTGGTGATTTTGTTGTGGAGGAGTGGTGCGACTTGGTTGGAAATCACACACGAGTAGTGGTGGTTGAGTGTTTATGATATGTGATCAGTAGGGGAACCTGAATTCTATTACAGGTCATGGCGTCCCATAGTTTGACATGATAAATGGGTAAGATGGTGTTTGTGTTCTTTGAAAACTTCTTAGTGTACCTCAGCTTGTGACGATCATTCCAAAAATCTTGATATTCTTCTAGGTATGTTGAGAATCATGGATTTACACAAAGATACTTTAAGTTGTTTGGTTGGATGAGTTACATCCCGGAGTTTACACACATGAGAATGTTATATATGAATCTTAATAATGGGATTTACACCCTCAATGGCTTCAGGTGAGGTCCTCAGGAGGGACCAGATGCCGACCAATGTCATGTGTGTTGTTCACAAAAGATTAGAATGGGCATTGGGTGATGTTATTTGTCTTGTTTTGGGAAAAATATAGATATCCGTGTTTATGTTTTGGGATTTGGATTGTGATTAAGTGTAATACATGGTTGTTGGAGTCCTGTATAGAGATACATGGTAACTACACTCATAATGTGGGGAGTAATAAGTCAATCTTGGATGCAGAGAGGAGAACAACGAGTTGTTGTAGTGGCATCGAGATGCCACTAACGAACCTGTGAGGTGCATGTATGGTTTGTCCGAGAGGCCATGTGGGCCTTTTATGTGGTGAATAATGAGCTAAGTGTTGGTTGAATGCTCAGGATGGTTCCAAGTGAAGCTTGTGATTCCTGTAATGATGTTGTAATATGGTTTTGTTGGATTTGAAAATAGTTTATGGAAAGAGAGGTTTGGTTCAAAATCTCCAGTGATGATCGGGGTTAGACTCATGTAAATTTTCCTTTGGTGGTTTTATAATAACATGATGTTGATGGAACCTTGGACATTTTATGTCGTGTCATGCCGAGGGTGAAGTTGGATGATGGTCTAGAGGGAAGTAATTCTGTGACGATGGAATTCTACCGAAATTCTAGGAATTACCTCAGTGAGCACATGGGATGATAATGATAGACTTCAAGAAAGTAAGAACCTAGTAATGGTTAGAAGGGGGTAGAATACCATTATTGTAACGTAAGAGTTCTTGGAAAAGCTATTCTAGGCAGTCTTACCTGAGATGGTAAACTTATGGGGAGGGTTACCCACCTCAAGGTTGATGTTGTGGTGGAAAGATCATTTGTAAACTAAATTTTTACATAGTTGAGGTCAAGTTGATATTATTACTCGAAGGAAAAGTGTATTAATATCCTCTAGAATGGTTTCAATTGTGAGGATAGATTCCAATGTAGAGTAATTTCTTATGGATGTTTAGGCATGGTCAGTTGGAACATGTTAGGTGATGTGAAAGTTGAGTTGATATTCAGGTGATCTTTCATCAATAGTAGATAATCAAAATAAGTTGGTAAATGTTGTTTAAAATACAATACCTTCTCCTATGAGAGATAATGATTTTGGTTACCATTAGAGTTGGCGGAAAACAGAGGAAAATGATGCCAAGTGATTTGGGTATTGATTTGTGAAGAGGAATCAGACTGATGGGGTTCCAGTTGATTCCTCTATGATGATATGATGTTGTGTGAAAAGATATACCTACTTTGAATTAGGCACGGTTGCCTATGTTTTCCCTAATTTGTTTTAGTTGTTGGGTATGGTTAAATCTGATGCTTCCTTGAGGAGTATATAGTTCATATTGTGGGTTGTGGTGAGGAAGTCTTATTGTCAAAGACCGTGTCGTGGTTCGCTTTTTCAGTAGCTTCATAATGTTCAGTAAGAAACATTGGGAAATAAGAATGGATATGTAGGAATAGTGGCATGATCTATTATTAAAAAATATCAGTGATTTTAGATAAGAGTGGCTTGATGAAAGGATGTTATTATGTGAGAAGGTTATAAGACCCCAAATATTTCATTTTAATATATGTTCATGTTTATGTTTTATTTGAGTCCATTCTTATTGTCAAATAAGTTTTCCCATGTTCATGGGAAGACTCGAGGGTTCTATGGGGTTTTAGGGTATGAAAGAAGAAAAAAAAGAGTTTCTAGACAGGTGTCATGGTTAGTGTAAGCCGTGTACGAATCCAACGTAATTGTACTCGAGGTGATTTTGGATAGTATCATCTGCACAGTTTTCAAACTGTTTGGGATTTTGTGTGGGTAAATTGCGTAGCCCAAAAACATTGAAAATTTTACAGAAATTCCATTAATGTATTTTATAACAAACTCCATATTTCTTCCATTTCTCATCCCTTTAACCCTAGAAATGACCCAAGCTCCCAAGATATTCTAATTGGTGATTCTCCCTTGATTCATGGTCATATAAAGTACCGTCAATTTTAGATTAAAGACCCTAGTAAGGTTAATCCCCTCTCTTTCTTCCCTTTTTGGTTAAGGGATTGAAAAATATTCCTTCTCTCCATCTGAAGCTCTAAAACCATTATTTTCTAGAGATATTTAAGTTTAGTATTTTAAGGGTGGTCAAATCGGTATCTAAGTCCTCAATTAAGAGTGTGTTCATCATCAGATTCGCGAATGTTGGTCTACAAGTTATGTGACATAGTTTTGTTATATATTTGGGCATGTTTCTTGAGATTTTTCCTTTCTCTTATGGTGTATTTTTTACTATGACTATTATTTGGTAAAATTCGTGTCTACATGATTACTTGAACCCATCATGGTCAATTTGGGATCCATGGAAAACGAATTAACATTTTTAGGGCCACCCCTAGGGTGCACTGACATTCCCGAACATTGAAATGGTAGTGCTAAATGATGGGTCGCCAAGTGATAATGTGAAGATGATGTAGAACATGTCAATATATTTTATTTAGTTGTAAATGGAATATTGATTTATGTGCCTTAGTTTTTTATGTAATTTCATAAATGGTTGTTCAACATGAATTGAATGTGGGTTAATTAGGTTAAATGGGAATGTGTCGAATGGTTTATGAATTATGTCGAAATACCAAAGAGGACTAGTACACATGAAATGATGAGAATGTGAAATTGGAAATGACTTATGAATTGATAACATGTAAATGATTATATAAGGGAATTGATGAATGTGTAATGAATTAATACATGGGAAATTATGGGGAATACCTAATCGGTTTAATGTGATAAAGTGAATGTGCTTTGTATTATAAGAATCAAACTAGAAATGCATTAGGGGTAAATTATTGTCAAATGGTGAATGTGATAAATGGGTTAATATATGGTAATTGATGCATATTGGCTAAGCATGGGGTTTTTTTAAAACACGTAATGGGTTTAGGTATGAGAATGATATTTTTGATAAATTGTGATGAATTGTAATTACTAAATGTGTTAATGGGTTATGACATATTATTAATTCTCATGTTGTTGTTATATATTGTGATGTCCCAATGGAATTGGTTAGGTTTGGTTGTATTATGGTATGACTGTGGTGAATAGATAAATAAGCATGTACACATGGCTTGATAGAGTGTGGTATTCACATGAGGCTCTATGCCTATGGTTCAACTTAGACTGAGGCTTTGAACTCTACTCCCTGAATGCATGGGTTAGGGAAGGTAAAAAAGGCTCTATTCCCCTAATGGTTGTATTCCACCTGGTCTGAGTCATCGAGGTGAGGATAATGTGTAGATTTGATGTGTTTATCCCTAGTAAGTTATGGGTGTGACTTTTCCCTTATTCATAATGATTTTTTTCCTTAGACCCATGTGTAAAAAATGTATATGCCTAACCCATGGAAGATGTGATAATATTGATTAAGTACTAAAGGTTGTTTAAGAAAAGGAATTGGGTTAATTTCTAGGAATGAATTAAGTGAACCATGGATACCCAATGGCACCCTACATGTCCCTTATTTACATAGAAATTATTTTTTTTTCTTTTATGTACTTCCCATTGGACTGGATATTTTTTAGACACCGTTGGACTACTTAGTTTTGTACTCACACCCCACTCAGGCCACCATTGGGTACCTGAGAAAGTTTCTTAGTTGAAGGGCAGGACAGGGTAAATTCCTTACCCAAGGATATTGATTTCATCTTAAGATGTACATATAGAAGCATTAAAACTTTGATTTGGGACCCGTTATGGTATTTGTTCCTTGGTATTATATTTGGATTTTATTCACTCTGCACTAGTAGTATTTCCTAACATTGTTAGTGTCGAATTATGGTTTGTACCCAGTTGGGAGATGTTTAACTTGTATGTTTATTAGATGTTTCATATTATTATGCTATTTATATTGTGTTGTTTTGTGGATTACTCTATAAAAGAGGGTATAGTCTCTACCTGTGACCCATTAGACCCTCGAGGCTAGTTGGAAACCTATGGCTTATGGGGAGGTGCACTTGATGTCATGTGATGAATTGGATCTGGGAACTGGTTAGTGGATCCCAAGTCTGGGATGTTATAGTTTACATGAGGGATCTACAGAAAACCATGACAATAATTTCCTCCATTTTCCAACCATATGGTCAAAACTGAGGCATTGTCTTTACCCTTAATCATCCTAAATCTATGCCATGGTCAACAAAGGGTAAAAATGTTCTCAATTCATGTTTCTCCATATATACCCATTTATTCAAATCTTGCATCATTTTACAACTTTTTTCAATTCACTTTAGACACAATTTCATTTCATTTTAATATGAAAGGATAAAGAGTTCATGTTTAACAGCATACTCAAAACCCATTTTCCATATGAGCCTAAAATGATGCATATCATAAAAAACCAGAGTTCATAGAAAGATTCATGAAACTAATCTCTCGTGTCTTATCAAGAAACAAGTCAAATATCAAAAAAGTAAACATCAACAGTCAGAGAACCCAATAGGTGTGTCACCCAATGTGAATTAATATTCAACTAGTACATTGAACAATAATAACAACAATACCACCATGGGCATTTGGGTTCTCCCCTGTACTTAGGTTAGCTACTCCCATGCATGAGCTCATAACCAATGCACAAATCTTCCTAGTATCCAATGTAAATTTACCAAAAATAAGACAGAAGAAAAAAACATAAGAAATGTAACCTCTGATAAAACGTTATGACACCTCAGCCCAGGTGTCACACACCGGTGCCCCAATCTAGCAGGTTACATGTCCTCAATCATGCTACCCTTCATGATAGAGGTTGTTGACTAGTAGAGAGGATCTAATATCATTCATGTGGAGAATATACCAGCCTTTTTTATATTTATAAGAGTAATACAATAGTGGATAATAATGAAACTGTAACTAAATAAC
Source organism: Viscum album (assembly GCA_963277665.1). Taxonomy (NCBI): domain Eukaryota; kingdom Viridiplantae; phylum Streptophyta; class Magnoliopsida; order Santalales; family Viscaceae; genus Viscum; species Viscum album. Next base: position 353,594,163 of record OY728162.1, read on the forward strand.
ATATATCCAAAAGGAAAATAGTACCAAGATCACAAGATGACCGAAAATGGAAAGACAATGTCCAAACTGAACAGTAGATATGCCATTGTAAAGTACGTGCCAACTATAAAAATGAAAACCCAAAAGTAAAGACACCGAATACTCCCATGCAGGTTCAAAACCAAGTGTGGTTCCTTCATCGATGCACCATCTCAAAACAATTATCCAACATGGGGCATTTGTCTTTAACTGGTCTTGAAATCATGTAATCTATTTGGATACCGATTAAGAATCTCATGTATTGTGTGAGTACAACTTAGTAGGTCACCAAAAATAGTGTTCGAAACAATATCTAGTAAAATAGTGTATACAGTTGTGCAATAAATAACTATAATGCATATGTAAATAGTTATCACATTATCATATATTCTTTACCTAACCACATTAACTCTCGGTTTCCTAAGGACACCCATACCTCAATTCCTGCTTCGGCTAATATTCGATCCTAAAGTATTCCTAGTCAATAACTTATATTAATACCATCATCATCTCAAGCTAGAGATTGATGTATTCCAAGGTAATATCATATCTCAATACCTACTTCAGATCATGCCAGAGCCTGAGGAATTCCAAAGTGGGATCATATCTCGAAGTGCCTTTGTTTCCATTCTTTATTTCATATTGGAATGCATATGTTACTAATCATACTACAGACACCATAATAGCCATGTTCTCATTCTTTAATTAATACATGAATGGTCACGTTACCATCCACAGATCTCACATTAGAATGTCCATGATCCCATTCTTTAATTCATACTTGAATGAACATGTTACCATTCACAAATCACACATTAGAATTGCCATGTTACCATTTTTATTTCACAATTGAATAACCATGTTACCATTCAACACCACATAATTAATTCAAAAACTAATTATCCATACAATTTCCGATACTAATTCAAATATTAGTTTAACACAACATTTCCATTATTTAACTCAACAATTGACTAATCACAATACAAATATTAATCAATTCTACTATTAATTAATCACACCTATTATTTTTTTAATTCAAAAATTAACTAATCAAATTAGTAAAATTATTTAATTCAATAATTAATAAATCACATCAAATACATTAATTAATTTTACAATTAATAAATTACTTAAATTCATCAATTTAATTTAAAAAATAACTAATCACATCAATAAAGTTAATTAATTCAACACTTAATTAATCACTTCAGTCCTTCTAGTTAATTTAATAATTTAATAATAACATAAATAAGATTAATTAATTATACAATTAATTAATCATATCAAATACATTTATTATTTTGAAACTTAATTAATCACATCAATTCCTTTTTTTAATTCAACAATTAACAAAACACATCAAAAAAATTAATTAATTTGAAAATTAATTAATCAGATCAAATAAATAAATTAATTCAAAAACTAATTAATCACTTAAATTCTATTAGTCAATTCAATAATTAACTAATCATACAAATTTAATTACTAATTCAACAATTATTTTATCAAATAAATCCCCACAATTATTTCCCTAATTAACTAAGCTCATAAATACAATTAATTAATTCATCAACTAATTAATCCAACTCATTCAATTTCGTTAATACAATAATCACTATTAATAAACCCATCAATTAATTCCTAATTATATAATTAGTTTATCATATAAATCCCCATAATTATTTCCCTAATTACATAAGCTCATAAATCCAGTTAATTAATTCATCAATTAATTAATCTAACTCATTCAATTTTATTAACAAATTAATACCCATTAATAAATCCATCATTTAATTATTCTAATTCCTTATACTTTATTCAAAAAACAATACCCATTATTTAATTCAATAGATAATTAATCTAAATCATTAAATTGTGAAAACACAACAATCCCCACTAATCAATTCACCCATTAAATAGTATAACTCATTTAATCCCATTAACTCAACTGTCCCAATTAATTAATTAACCAATTGATTAATCTATGTAATTAAATTGCATTAACACAACAATATCCATTAATTAATCCATTAATTATTTAATCTATGACATTAAATTACATCAATGTAAAAACACCTATTAATTAATTCACTAATTAATTCTTCATGTCAAATCCATTAATTAATCCCACAAATAAAAAACATATTCAATCCCCTTTAGTTAATTAACCAATTACTTGTTCACACCATTTGTAATAATTAATTTATCACATATAGTATATTCAATTAATTTTCCAATTAGTTGTCTGTGTCAATTCCATTCGTTAATTCACAGATAACTAATCATAATAATCAAATTAACTAATTAATCAATTAATTAATCCCATAAATCGCATTATTTAATTTAATTATTAAATAATCACATTACTTCTATAAATTAATTTATCAATTAATTAAACCCATTAATCCTGTTAATTAATTAAACTATTAAATATTCACATTACATCCATTAATTTATTAAACAATAAATTAATCACATTATTTAATTCAACAATTAAGTAATCACATTAAATTAATTAATTAATTTATCGATTAATTAATCCCATTATTTAATTCAACAATTAAATAATGACATTACATCCATTAATTAATTAATTAATTAACTAATCCCATTATTTAATTCAATAGTTTAATAATCAAATTTCTTCCATTAATTAATTTATCAGTTAATTAATCATATTGTTTAATTCAATAGTTAAATAATCATATTACTTCCATTAATTAGTTAATTAATTAATTAATTATTCCAACTCAATCAATTCTGCATCCCGAAATCCCACATTAATATTTCATAATTAATTTATTAAATAACTATTTAATTCAATAATCTCAAATCTCTCATAATTAATTCACTAATAAATTGTTCATAATCTATAATCCCAATATACCCATTTCGAACATTTCTCTTAATTAATTAATTCAACAAATAAATTATTCGATAAAAAACGATATTTCTAAATATCAAATAGTCATTCTATAATTATATACACATAATTTCAACTTAACAATTTTTTATTTGAATTATATACCACTTACCTCAATAATAGTGACGATCAATTCTCACTAAAGAAAAAAACAATTTTCGTGGAATAACAACGTAGAACAAGATCTTTATTAAAGTCCTAGATACAATATTTAAATGAATCCAGATCTAACAACCCTATATCTAAATCTAAATCTAAAAGTGGATTAATATCCCACTATTATTTGGAATGATGGGTGGTTGAGAAAGATAGATCTATTAAGGAAAAACACATACCTGGGTGGTGCATATCATCAATATTCCCTTTGATTCCTTATTAATGAGGGATGAGAGGGCTTGGAATTTGTTTTGGATCCTCTAAAATCATGATAGAATGTTTTGGGGTGAGTTGTGGTTGAATATGGGTTAAAATAGGGAGTTTGGGTAATTTAAACATAGTTTGTTTGTTAATTAAAATTTGATGGATAGTTTATTGGAAAGATGTTCAAGGTTTCCTCTAACTATCTCCTTTAAACATGAATCTATTATTATGGGGGTGACAATTTTATCTTAATTAGGTGAATGGTTTGAAAAACCATTAATAGGTGTGTGAATCCACCCTATTTGGGTTCACACAGTATGTTGAGTCAGGGCGTACAGTTTGGGAAAACTATGCGCCAACCATGTACTTTCCCATTTCCTTCCAAAATTCCCAATTTCCACCAAAAATAACCATAAGGTAAAACACAATCGAAAAGTATTCACAATGAGGAAAAAGGATACCTATAAATAATCCCAAGAAATATCCAAAAAAGACAATATCTTAAAAAACCTGAAAAAACATTGAATATATATATATAATAGAGAGAAATATTTGAAGAAATAAATATACTCCATAACTGAAATAAGAAAGAATAAATTATAAAACTCAAAATTATTCAGAACATCCCAAATCAAAAGTCTAGTGATAAAAGGAAAAATAAAACTAGAAAAAAAACTAATCCATGTGATAGTGTTAGAAGACATCCACCATCTCACTACCATCTACCCAGATGAAACAAATCTTGTAACCTCACTAAAACACATTGTCTTTCCATGTTTCCAAAGATATACAAATTTCTATACACTATTGAAGGGGTGAACAAGGTGTGATCTAATAGGCATAGTAGGACCCCACATGGGTTCTCCATAAAAATCCACTATACAATAACATGAACATGATCAACATGAATGATAACATGTCATGATATACTGTTTTTAAGTTTTTGTATCAAAATCATAGAAAAATATTTAATTTCCCCATTTTCCACAATTCCAAAAAATGAAAGAAAAATATTTTCAATGAATTTTACATATTTCAATGATAATAATGTATCACATATCACATTAAATCCATGGTTGTAAAAACCAAATAGTAAAATACAAAGATAGCCAATGTATAGGTAACTTCATGACAAATATTACACTATTATTGGATAGCTAAGACACATGTACCCCATGTATAGATAATCATGCATGTATGAAGACCCTAAACATATACATATAATTTAGGAAGTAGTGTAACACCCCATAAATTGAACATCCTAATATTGTTTTCTAATTCCCTAGAACAAAAGGCCTGGGGACTAGAAGAACACCCCCTGAGTAAAGACCATAATAGTTTCAATAGATGAGGAATATTAATACACCTTACACCTAAGTACCCAAGGCTTCCCCTATGAAATATTTTCTATAATAATTCATTAAAACCATTCCATCAAAACAATGATTTGAAAATAATTTTGTGAAAACATTTCATAATCATTTAAAACACCTTTTCATTTAACAACAATAGGGGAAATATATTTTTTATCAAAAAATAATTTCTATATACACAAATAAAATCATTTTATCATGACAATTCATTTATAAAAAAAATTATCAGAACCAAAGTAATGTTGTTCAAAAATATATGCTATAGATGGAACCACATAACCCAAACATGTGTCATACACATCTAAAATGGGATCCACCTTCAAGGAAAAAAAATAATGTAGTCCCTAGAATCAATCTGCACATCACAGAATCGATACAAATTTGGAAAATGGTTAGAAAAGTGAACAGATAAAAATATACCTCCATAAAACATTCATGTCACACCACAACCAACGCAAGCGTTAGAATCATAAGGAAGATATCAAAACATATCTACAAAAGATTGAGAATTATCATCACAAATAAATGGATCCAATAACAAAAACAATATAAGTACCTTGATCGATGGAAATAAAGAAAAAGGAGGATTACTCACCATGGGAAATCCACTAAAACTGCAATGTTGATCAATCATCGAGTGAAACAATTTAGATGAATTAGAGGTCCCCAAAATATCCCTTGAGTGCCTCTAGGTTGAGATCCAAAATACTGGTGATGAATAAAATAAATTAATCACCTTTTCACTTCCCTAAGTACACAACCTACAATACTAAATGACATGTAATATAATTTCACATAATGTAATCCAAAAAATACATATTCACGTAAAAACCATGTCCCTTTTACAAAAAACATACTTTTACCAATACATGGAATAAACCAAATACACGATTTTTATTTCCTTCATAATATGCACCAGAATCACATATTATTCCCTATATCCATTAAACATCATGTAAGCTCATTACAGGTCGTGTATTACCCCTGCTGACTGTAAAATGTTTAGTTTTTAGTAGAAAATACCAAGCCACATCCTTCATTCTTCGACCTTGGGGAGAACCCATAAAACCATTATCAAATTTATTATAAGACTCTATTAATTAAAAAAAACAAATATCCCTGATATTTATGTCATTTTCTCCTAAAACGTTATATATCCTTGTGAGGCCCAATACACACATGAACCATGAGGTAAAAGACGATAGATAATAGGAATAACATAAAGTGGGTAATGGTAAGTTATAGGAATAATTATGTATTTACTAGTGAAAAAAATAATCATATTATTTTAAATGATAGAATAAGAAGAAGGTGTAAATTTGAGTTTACTGCTTGGATGTAGTATAAAGTTTTTCTTGCCTGCTATTGGGCAAGTAACCATGTGAAGGAGAAGTTTCTGGAAGTACTATGAATCACAATGGCATCAAACATAATTCTCACAGAGTGGGTTTTTATGTGTTATAAATTAACTTAACTAAGAGGGTGAATACAGTCTCCATAGGTAGTATAAATAACAAATACGGAGCTGTAAGTTGTAAAATATCATCACTAGTCCAGGGAAAAAGAATTGTTTCATTCCCCCATCATAATTTTCTTGGACCTACACTAGATAAAGGATTGTTTCCTTGACAAAAAAATGTTTCTTGAATTCATTATAGTGTGAATTTGTGGGTTAGTCATTACCATAATAGGTAAGGACTAGGTAATCTCATTGCGTAGGGAACATTGTCAAAATATTCAATACCATATTTATTTGATTTCATATACTTCCATGTGATAAGGAAAAGATAATAATGGATTTAAAATCCTAGTAGGTCTAATAGGTAATTTAATAAAAACATATAATTGAATTAAAGATTCCCCAACATTGATTCTACCCCCTTTCATTGTTAGTCATATCCCACACTAGTCTTCTCATATTAGAGGCTTATATACATAAATGTGTATATATATAATGTTCCTTCAATAGAGAGTGGATTCTAGAATTCCCTATCAACACACATATCCCATATGGTAGAAAATTATGCTATGAATATTCCAAACATGAATTGATGTAGGTTTGGATGATTCAACTTGATTTAATTATATGTTGTTATAGAATAATATTTTCACACTTGTTGTTAGAGAAGCATGCTTAAATTTATATCCAATATTATGTTTGATGGGTGGTATACTATTTATTTTATTTCTTGACTTCATTAATTATTTCTAGAGTTTTTTTATTATATAAATATATATAAACATGATCATTCTGACACTAGTTTATTCACAATTTTTCTTAATACACAACTGGCAGTGCCTTGCTGGGTATTTATTATCACACCATACATGGACACTCTAAAAGACATAACACCTCTCATTTTCTATAGTTAATATATAAAAAATCACTCTAGTAGTTTCATGATGTTCATGTTTTGGTTATTCATGTCATTGGGGATATTTTGGCCTTCAGACCATTGTTTGATCCAACAATTGGTTGGATGGAGGACATTTAATAACATGGATAATTATTTTCTTGATTTTGTATATTTAAACGCTATTTTTATTAGTCTTTATTTAAGTATTATTTATATTTTATTTATTTATAATTTATTAGTATGAGATTAATTTAGGTAGGGATTTTAGGGTAAATTATAGTTGAATTTTATGACCAATTTGGTTTCATTATTTTTTTGGGTGCATCCTACATATGGATTGGTCATTCCAAATTATTGGTAGGATCTGGCTATGAAATATTCTTAAACCGAAGTTTGTAAATAATTCCCCAATTACATACCAAGTCCCAAAACACTAGTTTTTAGATTTTGGGAATTGGGGAATTCTTATTGGGCTCTAGTACATAGATTTGTGGCATATTGGGTCATCCATGTTAGGGTATCTAAAAGTTGTATCAGAGAGCTATTTTGATATTTTATTGATTTATAACATTATTATATGATTGTTAGATATAATGGTACATAATAAGTAAAAAACATTATGAGTTATAGACATCTTTGTTATTGATGTTCAAGTCCCCTTGGGATGTTCGGGTGTTTAGTGTAGTCATGATAGGCCCATGTGAGAATTTTCATAGGATGAATCCTTTATGATATGGTGAAATGCACAAAGTGTATAGGCCTTAGCTAGGATCCATGTTCCTTGAGGTTTCAATTACCATGAATATATATATCTTGGGTTAGTTATTAGTATGATGGAATGAAATATTTTTCCCTTTCTGGCAGTTGTTAATATTATAATTAGAACTATTTAAAAATTAATATGAACTAAAAAAAAACAATACAAATAAAATTATTACATGTTTATATACTTGTTATGACTATTCTAATTTGAGTCAATAATGGTTTATTTTAATTATGTATACTCTATTTATTTTTAATGAAAGATCTTCTATCTTGTTTAATTTTTTAATACCAATCATTCTCCACGTTGATGAGAAATTGATTTAGTTGGAAAATGTATTTTAAAAATTCAACACTAGTTTTATTTATAAATGAAGTGAAGTTCAGTGTAAAATAATTTGAGAATCCTATGTTTTAAATTGATTAGGGGATGTTTTTGTTAGACACCAGATTTGTATTATAATAAGTTTAATAAAAATCCATTTTTTATAAGTTGAATTATTATTTTCCATTTTGTAATGACATGTAAGAATGGGTAAAACCATTAAACCTCCTAATGCTTTAACATTTCAGTTATTTTGAAACATAGTGAGTAATTGAAGAACTTACATTTTAAATGTAATGTGGAATGTTATTTTTAATTGAGGGTAGTTAATAAGAAGTTGTTTTTTCATATGAAAAAAATAATTGTTTTGTTTGATATTTAAATGATAAATAATATTGTTTTATAAAATTTTGTATTTTTGAAACATTATTCAAATTTGGATTTGAAATGGGGTTTAATATTCCATAATATAGTGGGAAAACATAAATTTTAGTAAACAAGAAAAAATAATGGTAGAATAAGAATTGACCATCCTAGTAGACACTAATATAAAACTTAAATTTAATAGCATTGGTATTCATCATTAGTAGAAAAATTACTGATAAATTGAATCTTTATCGACATTAAAGAAAGCACTAAAAAATTTATCCATTTATAAGTTCTTTATTTTTAGATCTGATAAAAGGTTCCCTTTATTAGTGGTTCTTTTTAAGCTTGATAATGGGTAACCTTTATCAGCGCTATATTTTTATCAATCATAAAGGAGTCCTTTATCAATTCTTTTTTAGTAATTCTAATGGTCTGTATAAATAAAATAAAATAAAAAATAAATAAAAAATAAAAAATGAGATTATTAAAAAAATATTACGAATTTTATTCATTAAATAATTATTGAAAAAAATGAATAAATTGATTATATTATATATAAATTATATATACTAATAAATAGTATGTATTAAATATATTGATATGAAAAATGAAAATTAAATAAATTAAAATTAAAAATATGTAAATTGAGAATAATATTAAAAATATTATTAATTAAATTATTATTTATAATGTTAATAAATAATATATATTAAACATATATTAATTCATTAATTTCTATAAATATAATTTATATATTAAAAAATATTTACATGATTTACATTAAATACTCATATATTTAGTGAATAATGGTTTATAAATAAAAATTAATTTGAATTGAAAATACTAACTAATTGCATAGAGTAATGGACATATAATTGAATTTTGTTTGATTTTTCAACTTAACATAGTTCAACGGTGTGTTATATTGATTTCACATATACTTAATTAATTCATTTTAATATACAATGCACACACACAAAACATATCCATTTTTTCAATATTATTAAAGTGTACTTATATTAAATTTATTCAATTTCACTCATTTTTAAGATTCTTGCACTTCAAATTACATATTCATTAATAATGTTAAAAAAATATTTCTAGAAAAATATTTAAAAAAATATTGATATATAAATACATCCAAAAATAAATATATTAAAAAATTTACATACATTTTTGGCACTCCTCCTAAGTGAATCGAAGGTCTAATCACACAAAACCACTCAAATCACACAAACCAACTGCCTCTAGTTTCTTGAGCATCATCGGGAAACCAGTATTTGGTTGGAGTAATGGTTTCTACAGAAAACATCATGATCTGGGCTCAAGGGTCTCATATTTTCTTCAACCTAATGAGGCAGACCTGTTTTTTCTATATAGGTTCAGATTTTATTTCGCTATTTTTTATTTCAAGAACTATTTTAGTCGGTTTCTGATTTTCTTTAGCAGGTTCGAATTTTCTTTTTGTATTTGTTCTCTGGTTTTTGTATTCTGTAATTTCTGCTTATGATCCGTTTTTTTCTTGAATACTGTTTTGGATATCCTATTTTGGTATTTTAAATTTTTTTTGAATCATTATGATTTACTATTTTGAATAAATTTTTTATAGGTTTCGATCTAATTGATTTAGTAAACCAATTCTTAGTCTGATGCTGGTGTGAAGCAGCAACAGAAGCTGATTTTATCATATTTATGTAAGGGAATTAATTTATTTAAATTTTGTTTTAATATTTTGATGTAAGGGTTTTTACATAAAAATTTCTTTTCTATAAAATGTTTTGTTTTGTTTTAAGATAAATCATAGTAAGTGTGAAACAATTTTTATTTATTTTCAATGGCTCTATATTTTCAAAATTAGTATAGTGTTGTATTTATTTTATATGGGTTGATATTCTTCTGTAAGGTTTACATATATTTTTAACAATTTAAGTTTATTTTATAAATATATATCATTATATCTATTTATATGTGTTTTCAGATCATATAACGTAAGGGTGATTTTATAATTATTTATTCACAAATTATGGTTCTGGATTTTTAATTAAGAAGGGATTATATTTATTTTCATTTAAAATTATGTTTAAATGTGCATTTGTTTTGAAAATATGTGTATTATGAATTCCATGATATATATATATATATATCTGTGTGTGTGTGTGTGTTTAAATGTGTATGGGATAGAAATTTCAAGGGTTGGTGTGTTTTCCCCTTTTTATTATATATCTTGTTGATGTATCTTATTTCTTTATGCCCACTTCTTTATGGACCTCCCTAGATTCACAAGGATGGTTCAATGTGTATTATATTTCCTCCCTATAATCCTTAGATTGATACATCATTTGTACCAAAAAATAGAATGCATGTTATCAAATTCTATATATTCAAAATTATTTTTAGGTATTCATTATTTTAGGACTTTATATGAATTTAATTTACAGTAATATAATTTTTTATAAAATTCCCAATAAAATATTGTAAAATCATGTTCCATTAAAAATAATAAAATTAGGTAACTATATATGTATATATTTTTTATGTATTTAAGCTTTCAAAAATTTAAATAATAATATTTTGTATGCAAGAACCCAATATAATAATTATTTATAATTAATATAATTTAAAAATTATTATTATTAGTAATATTTTGGTTTCATTAGAAAAAATAGTATTATATATATAGACATTGAATTATATATTAAGTATATAACATCCCCGACCTGGAAGCCACTAAACCAGTGCTCTGAGCCAAGTGGTTACATGACTTTAAGCGCGCCTCCTCGTACGCCAAAGACTGCCGACTAGCAGTGGGGGTCTATGGGGTCAAGTGGGGAGACTATACCCCCTTTTTATCAGAGTAAGCCACAACAGAATAACCAAATAGTAGAAAAAAATATCAAATAATCATGGAACATGTAAAAAACAATTTCCAAAAATAAGTATGCCATGTCATACTACATTGCAAGTGTGAACAAAAGCCAAAAAATATAGACAACGTCCAAAATCCAAAAATGGTCCCGACTCCACGTATGGATCCTCCACCAAGTGCTACCCATGTACAGTCAGCAAACTAGCAAGGACCCTTGCCCTTGTACTGACCTGAAAACATAAAGTCTGCTTGGGTACCCAATAGAGGCCCGAGCAGGGTGTGAGTACAAATCAGTATGCCACCACCAACGGTGTCTAAAAAATATCCAGTATTTCAGTTGTTCAAGAAAAAGAAAAAATAATGATAAATTCCAAGTGATTATTTAAGGTTCCATTTACCAGTTTAGAGCCAAAGCCATTGCCATTATGTTACCATCCATTTATTACCATTTACCATCATTAAACCTTTAATCACATTTCCATGGGTTAAAAACATACATTATGTTACATGGGTCTAAGGACAACAATCACATGCAAAAGGGTAAACACATTGTTATCCTATCTCAGTAGGACTAACTCCCTCATAGCAACCGTATCCTCACCTTGAAGCCTCAGTCGGGGAGGATGCAACTGTTAGGAGAATAGATCATCAATCCCCATTCCTAACCCGTGCATCTAGGGTGGATTTTAAGGCCTCAGTCTTCACTCGACCCATGGGCATAGATCCTCAAGTCATACCCCACACTACAAAGCCATGTGCACAAGATTATATATATGTAACCATCTACCATTTCCCCTTGGGCATCACAATCCACAAAAACCCACATGGGAATCCACATAATGCCTTAACCCATTAACACATCACAGTTAACATCATTTAGCCATTAAATATATTCCCATGTGTTCTTCCTATCTCATTACGCATTCAACACTAGACCCATAATCTATCCCATTATGGTCTTTAATCACTTTACACGTTAACCCATTTACCATGTTCATCATTCCATGAATCAACCGTTTAACCCATTTCAAATAACCCTTCGAATATTTCCATGTCTAGGTGCATCACCTATTTATATTCCAAATTCAACCAATCATGCCAACATATTTATCAATTGCTACACATTTCATTTCAACAAAGTCACTTGTTTAATACCAATCCTCAAACCTAGGAAAGTCGGCACATCACATGGATGGCCCTAAATTACGTCAAGTCAACTCAACGCATCCCACGGGGATCGTGAGGGTTCCCATTTTCCATTTAAAAAACAATTTTCACCAAACATTCCAAGGTTATCCAAAACATAACCAAGGGAAAAAAACAACAGAACTAAACATGCACAAAAACCCAAATAACCACGGATATCACTTGCAAACCACCTACCTCGAATCTGCGGTTGAACGCACCCTCAATCAAGCCCTTTGACCTCGATTCAACCAACCCTTAGATATTAAACCTAGAAATCACCCAAAAGATAGGGTTTTAGGGTTTTAGAACAAGAGGGAGAGAACAAACCGACCCTAAACCAAGAAAATAACCAAGGAGGAGATTAGCCTTACCTGGAGCATCAATCTGCAACCAACGGCACAAAAAACACCTTAGAATTGATATATATTGATCTCTTGGAGCCCTTAGGTGTTTTGGTTCGTTCCAAAGGAGAAGGATGTGAATGGGAGGAAAATCCCAAGTTGGGATTTTAATGCCCGGAGTGGCAATTTTGTAAATTTTCCAACTTTATGTGGCCGCACAGTTTAGCCGCACGGTTTGGCAAAGCGTGCACAAACCGTGCGCAAGCCACTGCCCGGAGGAGGGGGAGTCGCACGATTTAGCCATATGGTTTGGAAAACCATGCAAAAACCATGCCCTCACTTCTGTCCAGAGGAGGGAGGGTCGCACGGGTTTGTTTGGGCATGTCGTATGGTTTGGCTGACCGTGCGCAGGCCGTGCGCCTTGGTCTGCTTTGCCCAGACTTCCCTTTTTCTGTTCCTTGAGCCCCCGGAACACCCCTAAATCCTCTCACCCTTACATGAAACCTTTTAAAGCTGCAAAAGAAAATGGTTCAACCAAAAACAAGACAAAACATTCCTTTCCAAAAAACCGGGATCTTACAACCTCCCCACTTTATAACGGATCGTCCTCGGGCCGAGTTTCCATGCCTCATTACTCTACCGAAGAGAAGAGTTCAGGCCACTGAGCCCGTATATCCAACTCTCGCTCCCAAGTTTCTTCCTGAACTTTCCAATGCTGTCATAGTACTCGCACTAATGGCACAACCTTGGCTCGCAAGACCTTCTCACTACGGTCCACCACACGAACCGGATGCTCCTCAAAGGACGCATCAGCCTCAAACTCTAGATCTTAAACATCAACCACGTGAGATGGGTCAGGGTGATACCGTTGAAGCTACTACACATGAAACACATCATGCATCCCACCATACCGATGTGCAAGATCCAATCGATAAGCCACTGGTCTGATCCTCTCCACAATATCAGAAGGTCCCATATACCTAGGCGCCAACATACCCTGCTTATGAATCCAACGGTGACACAACCTTGGCAACACCCGAAGGAATACTTTATCACCCACCCCAAACTCAAGAGTTATAGGCCTCTGATCTACATACTAATTTTTCCTAATTTGAGCCGTAGGCATCCACTTCAAGATCAACTTGACTCTCTCTGAAGTCTCCTTCATGAGACTTGGCCCCAACAACTCAGATTCACAGGCCTCTAGCCAACACAATGAAGATCTACATGTTCTCCCGTAAAGCAACTCAAATGGTTCCATTTAAATTGTAGAATGAAAACTATTGTTGTAGGAAAACTCAACCAATTATAGGTGTCGCTCCCAAGAACCACCAAAGTCCAAGACACATGCTCTCAACATGTCTTCCAACACTTGGATCGTACGCTCTGACTGCCCATCTGTCTACAGGTTGAAGACCATATTAAAAAATACCTACGTACCAAGCGCCTTCTACAACCCTTTCCAACGGTGCGATGTGAAACACAGATCTTGGTCCAAAACTATGGTCCGAGGTACCCCATCCAACCATACTACTTCTCGAAAATACTGCTCACCCAACTGGTCGACTGTAAAGGTCTGCTGAATTGGTAAGAAATGAGCCAATTTCGTTAACTGATCCACAACCACCCAGATCACATTATTCTTCTGTGGAGTACTTATAAGACCCACAAAAAAATCCAATGTTACATCATCCCACTTCCATTCCGGAATGGGCAGCGGATTCAACAAACCACCTGGGCATTGATTCTTGGCCTTCACCTGCTGACAGGTAAGGCACAGGGACACAAAGATCACAACTTCCTTCCTCATTCCAGGCCACCAAAACTGCCTTCAGAGATCAAGATACATATTGGTCAAACCAGGATTCACATCCCACTTCGATGCATTAAACTCACACATCAACGCTTCCCGCACACACCTTGGAACAACCACACGATCATGAATGAAAACAACACCTTCCGCGTCGACAGCACAACCGTAAGGTATATCCCCACATTTATGATTTTCCTTCATGGCCAAACACTCAGGATCATCAAGATGAACTTCCTTAAATCAACCCAAAAGCGTAGACTCCATATGTAAGGAAGCAAGAGTGACCTGACCACTTTCCTCCTACACCTTCAGGTGCATCTCTGCAAACAAGGCCTTCACCCTCCACTCAGTGCTGGTCTCCTTAACTGCCTGATTCTGAATCTTCCTGCTCAAAGCCTCAGAAATATTGTTCCCCTTTCCCAGCATGTACACTAACTCAATGTCAAAAGACTGAATATATTCAACCCATCTTCACTGCCAAAGAATCAGATCCTACTGTAAGAAGATGTACTTTAAGCTCTTATGGTCCGAAAACACGGTAAACTATTCCCCCAACAGATAGTGTCTCTAGCAATTCACAGCATACACTACAGTAGCTAACTCAAGGTCATGAGTGGGATAGTTACGCTCATGGGGTCTCAACTACTTCGACCCATAAGCCACAACCTTCTTATCCTGCATCAACAAAGCCCCAAGTTTGATTCTGGATGCATCACAAAACACGATGTATTTCTTACCCGATTCAGGTAAGATTAGGATAGGTGCGGTTGTAAACTGTTTCTTCAACTCTTGGAAGGCATCATCACAAGCCGCCGACCACAGGAACATGATTCCCTCCTTGGTCAAGCCCGAGAGTGGTGCTGCCAAGAGAGAGAAATCCTGAATGAACCTTCGGTAATACACAACCAGACCAAGAAAACTCTAATCATCAAAAACACTCTTGGGATGCTCCCAAGATACAACTTCTTACACTTTCTCTGTTTCCAATGACACACCTACCTCCTAGATGATGTGTCCCAAAAAATTAACCTCACCTATCCAGAATTGTCACTTTGATAGCTTGGCATATAGTCAATGCACTCTTAGTGTACCCAAGACGATATCAAGATGTTGGGCATGATCATCGTGAGTTTTTGAGTACAATAATATATTGTCAACAAAGACAACCACAAATTGTTCTAGATAGGGATTGAAGATCTGGTTCATAAAGGCCATAAACACCACCAGTGCATTGGTCAAGCCGAAAGGCATTACCACAAACTCAAACAACCCGTACCGAATTCGAAAAGTGGTCAGTGGTACGTCAGAAGACCTCACCCTTAACTGGTGATAACCTGACCTTAGATAAATTTTAGAAAACACTAATTCCCCCCTCAACTGATCAAATATGTCTTCAATTCTGGGAAGAGGGTACCGATTCTTCACTGTCATCGGATTCAACAATCGATAGTCCACGCACAGCCTCAACGACCCATCATCCTTCTTTTCAAAAAGCATAGAAGATCCCCAGGGAGTCTTAATAGGACGTATAAACCCCATATGCTCCAAATCCTCAAGCTGAACCTTCAGTTCCTTGAGTTCTTCTTGTGCCATTCGGTTTGGCGGAATTGAAACTGGATCTGCTCCCGGCAGCAACTCGATCATAAACTCAACATCCCCCTCGGGTGGTAACCCCAATAAATCCTCAAGAAATAAATCCTGAAATCAATCCACCACAGGAGGAAAATTAGGTTATTTCCCTCCCTCACCATTATCATGAATGAGACACGCCACGTGAGCTGTGAGTCCACTCATCTGTTGACAAAACATCCCCGCATGCCCTACTCAGACATCCCATTCACCACGGTGGATATAAATGTCACCCTCAAGCTACCTGAACGATACTCTGCGTTGATAGAAGTCTATATGCACCAGATACAACACCAACCAATCCATTCCCAAGATTAGGTCAAGACCTGAAATCTCGAGAATAAACAAATCCCATATAAAACGATACCCACCAACTTCCAAGGAACATCCCTTGCACTGCTTGATATCCTCAACCCATACTCCAAATGAAGTGTCAATAAACATAACTCCACTCACCCTTTTCACAGGTAAAACCAACGCTACCACAAATTGAGTAGAGATAAAAGAGTGTGTGGCACTTGTTTTAAACAATGGACTAGAAAATGTGGATGCTAAAAGGATCGTACCTCAAACATTTGATGGTCTGGCCTCACTGTTACCTGGCGCAAACTAAACTGCCTGAAGCTGACTTGCCCCTCTACCCTGGGATCCAACATGAACACCCTGCACTGCACTACCCTGCTGGCGTGAGCAAGCTTTCCCAGGAGTTCCACATCCAAACCCTTCCAGTAAGGCCCGTAGAGCCCCAACTGCCTACCTGATACGGGGCAACTGATCCCCTTCCCTTATCTGGTACCTGCTTCCCAACATAATTCTTGCCCACCTGCTGTGGGTTCCTGCAGAACCTCTGCACATGACTCATCCTCCCACACAAACATCACTCAACTGGAGGTCAAGGACACTGACCACACACATGCCCCGACCTACCGCACAGATAGCAGAATAACTGGTTCCCACTCTGAGAGGTTGACCCTCTCTTCTAACCACCATGCTGAAAACATTCCAAACGGTTCTTCCGACCTTCAAAAGATGCATCACTTGTCCGCCCAGCTGGCACGACAAGCCTACCACCCGAAGCTCCCTTCATGTTTTCTTCAGAGATGAGTGCCTGATCCAACTCCTCTGCCAACCTCTTCAAGAAGAAGATATTTACCTAAGATCTGATCTCATGTCTCAACCAATACTGGAAATGACTTTCTACAGCTACTTCATACCCTGCTAATACTAGGACAAAGCGTCTCAAATCAGTGATGCAACTAGCATAGTCCATCACCGATAACGATCCCTAGGTCACGCTCATAAAATTTGCAGCCTACTCTTGCCTCAAAGTCTATGGGTAGAAATGCTCTAGAAACTTTTCTTGAAAAACGCCCCACAACATTCCCTCATCTTTCTCGATCTAGGCCTGGATGTCCAACCAGTGCCTAGCCTGGCCCCACTACATTTAAACGGCCAGCTTTACACGCTTCTCAACAGGGGTCTCTAGATGATCCAATATCGTCTAGATTGACTCGAACCAGAACTCTGCTACCTCTAGCCCACCCTGTCCGATTAAGGTCAGAGGGTGTTGTAGTTGAAACTCCATGGTCAGCTCAAACATTCTCGGTGCACCCCGTACTGGGTCCCAATCCATCATTTTCATAAGTTGATCCAAGTTCCCCTGGAACGGGTCATCTCCACCTTCATTGATCACCACATTTTCTTGCTCCTCTACTGGTGGAGTGTTCTCAGTAACATCCTCCCATTGCTAAATAGGTACCCGACATCATGGTGGCATCTCTCTAGATTTCCAAGCACGAGATTTAGAACGCATACCATAAACTTTCACGACTTCATCAAAACTATTCACTAGCTACAACAACCAATGTTAAACAATGTTAACACCTCAAACTCACTGCCCCAACCATCCCTACCATGGGCCATGGTCCACATGGCGTAAAAATCATGCACTACCGCCAACTCACGCAACATTTTTCAAGACATTTTCCACTTCTTTTTAAATTCTTAGGTTTCATTAAACATCATTTACCCACTTGTTTCATTTAATTATTCTCATTATTTCTTGGTTTCATGAAATACATAATGCACCCTACTTTCTTGCCTCACACACCCCTCCCGTGCATGTACCTAATACAATGCATGTCACCTATCACCCTAGGTGCCTACAATGATGCCTGAGTACAAATCCTCGTGCCATTATGGCGACGAGCCAAATATCGTAATACAATCACATCGAACCAGATGTACATCACCCAACAGTGAAATATCATCAACTGCAATATCACACAACCAAGAACATCATTTCCCACACAGGGTGACTTGGGTTTTCCCTCGTACATGGGTTAGCGACTCCCAAGCATGAGCTCATTACCAAGGCCCGACATATCTTAACCCTTGGCTACCAATCATAAATAACAAGAACTTAGAGAAGGAGAAGAAAGACCTCCTCTGATACCACTTTGTAAGATCCCCAACTCGGAAGCAACTAAACCGGTGCTCCGAGCCGGGTGGTTACATGACCTTAAGTGCGCCTCCCCGTACGCCAAAGGTTGCCGACTAGCAACATGGGTCTATGAGGTCGAGTGGGGAGACTATACCCTCTTTTTATCAGAGAAAGAACTAAAAGAATAACCAAATAGTGGAAAAAATAACCAATAAACAAGGAACAAGTATAACAACCTTTTCAAAAAATTAATATGCCATGTCATACTACAATCCAATGGTGAACAAAAGCCGAAAAATAAAGACAACGAAAAAAACCCAAAATGGTCCCGAATCCAAGTCTGGATCCTCCACCAAGTGCTACCCATGTCCACTTAGCTAACTATAATAGACCCTTGCCATTGTCCTGACCTGCAAACATAAAGTCTGCTCAGGTACCCAACGACGGCCCGAGCAAAGTGTGGGTACAACTCAGTAGGCCACCATCAACGATGTCTACAAAATATCTAGTATATCAGTTGTTCATGCAAAAGGAAAATTAATGATAAATTCCAAGTAATTATTTAAGCTTACATTAACCAGTTTAGAGCAAAAGCCATTTCCATTCTGTTACCATCCATTTATTACCATTTTCCATCACTTACCCTTTCATCACATTTCCATGGGTTAAACACATATAATATGTTACATGGGTCTATGTCCAATAATCACATGCAAGAGGGTAAACATGTCGTTATTCTATCTCACTAGGACTAACTCCCTCATAGGAACCATATCCTCAACTAGAAGCCTCAATTCGGGTGAATGAAACCGTTAGGAGAATAGATCATCAGTCCCCATTCCAAACCCATGCATTTAGGGCGCAGTTTAGAGCCTCAGTCTTCACTCGAACCGTGGACATAAATCCTCAAGTCATACCCCACACTACCAATCCATGTGCACATGCTTATATATATATATATATATAACCATCAACTGTTCCAACCATTTCCCCTTGGGCATCACAAACCACAACAACCCGTATGGGAATCCACATCATGCCTTAACCCATTAACATATCATAGTTTACATCATTTATCTGTTTAATAAATCTCATGTGATATGCCTATCTCACTAATAATTCAACACTAGACCCATAATCTATCCCATTATGGTCTTTAATCACTTTACACATTAACCAATTTAACCCATTCATCATTTCGTGAATCAACCATTTAACCCATTCCAAAAAACCCTTCGGTTATTTCCATGTCTAGGTGCATCACCTCTATTCTATTCCAAATTCAACCAGTCATGCCAACATGTATATCAAGGGCTACACATTTCATTTCAACAAAGTCACTAGTTTAATATCAATCCCCAAACACGGGAAAGCTGGCACATCCCATGTATGGCCCTAAATTAGGTCAAGTCAACTCAATTCATCCCACAGGGATCGGGAGGGTTCCCATTTTCAATTTAAAACACCATTATTACCAAACATGCCAAGGTTATCAAAAGCATAACCAAGGTAAAACAAGAACAAAACTAAACATGCAAAAACACCAAAATATCCAAGGGATATCACTTGTAGACCACCTACCTCGAATCCGCGGTTGAATGCACCCTCAATCGAGCCCTTAGACCTCGATTCGACCAACCCTTGGAGCTTCAACCTAGAACTCATCCAAAAGATAGGGTTTTAGGGTTTTGGAACAAGAGGGAGAGAAGACACCAACCCTAAACCTTGAAAAGAACCAAGGAGGAGATTACCCTTACCCTGAGCTTCAATCCGCATCCAACGGCACCAAAAATGCCTTATAATCGAAGGAGATTGATCTCTTGGAGCCCTTAGGTGTTTTGTTTCGTTCCAAGGGAGAAGGAGGAGGAATGGGAGGAAAATCCTGAGTTGTGGTTTTAAAGCCCGGAGTGGCAATTTTGTAAATTTTCCAACTTCAAGTGGCCGCACAATTTAGCCGCATAGTTTGGAAAACCATGCGCAAACCGTGCGCATGCCACTTCCCGGAGGAGTGGGAGTCGCACAATTTTGCATCATGGTTTAGAAAACCATGCACAAACAATGCTCTCGCTTCTGTCTAGAGGAGGGAGGGTCGCACGGGTTAGTCTGGGCAGGCCGCACGGTTTGGCTGACCGTGCGCCTTGGTATGCTTTGACCAAACATCACTTTTTCCGTGCCCCGAGCACCCAGAACACCCCCAAGGCCTCTCACATTTCCAAGAAACCTTTTAAAGCCCCAAAAGCAAAGGGTTCAACCCAAATCACAACAAAGCATACCTTTCAAAAAAACCGGGATCTTACAGTATATTAAAATAAATTAAAATGTGATAAATAACATATCTATATATATGTATAATTACATTAAAATAAAGTTACTAATATAATAAACATGCATATATATATATACAACATAATATATATATATATATATATATATTATTTTGGTAGATTTTCTTTATTTATTAATGTATTGAAAGAGAAGTGACCTCCATTTTATAGTATTGATGGTGGAAGGTGTGAACCCCAATCTGGTTTATTGCCTGTCGAGGTAAGTGTGAATGAAGTACATACCTCCATCAACCTCTTTTTTACAATCATATGAATCCATATCATTTTTTAATAAAATAAATCCTTTTAAAAACCTAGTTTTATAAAAAACAATATAAAAAATCCAACAATAATTATTTTATTGATGTTTTATTCATATACTTGTGGATAAATTCATTGATAAAAATGAAAGTAATTCATTTTTAAATATGCCTCTATGTCAAATAAAATTAATTAATTTTAGTAACATACACTCATCAGCTAAAATTACACTATAGCAACCCAAGACCCCAGAGCTGTGCAACACTACAGTTGTGTATTCTAATTTTTCAATCTCAACCCTCTCATTTTCTTTCCTTCCCTTCACTCTATCATTTCTTTAGTTGTGTGGAACTTTTCACTAGATGGAGTTGGTGGTAATTGAGGCATCCAGTTAATGGCTATTGTCTATGGTGTAATTCTCATAAATGGGAGGAATTTACATTTTTATAGAATACAATGAAAAAAATGGGAAGTATTACCCATTTTACATCATTCTAATCTCTAAAAGTGGAAATACCACACATTTGTGAGAATTACACCATTAACCGTGGTTATTAACTTAAGACCTCCATTTCCAAAATCTCCTCCCAAATAAAAGATCCACACAACCATAGAACTGATAGAGTGATGGGTGGGATTGAAAATGAGAGGGTGGAGATGGAAGAATCAGAATACGCAACTGTAGTGCTATAGAGCCCGAGGATCTTGGGTTGCTATAGTGTAATTTATGGTGATGAGTGTATTCTACTAAAATTAATTTTTTTTTAATTTGACATGGAGGTAGATTTATTTATGAAATACTTTCATTTTTCTTCTTAAATTTATCTTTAAGGATCAGAATAAAACTTTAATAAAATAATTGTTTGAGGATTTGTTTTATATTTTTTTTTGATAAAATATGAATTTTAATAGATTCTATTTTATTAAAAAAATTATAGGGTTTAATATTATTGAAATTTTTTTCTGTGGTGGAGTTTAGTTCATTAAAACATAAGGAAATTATCCATAATTCCTTTGATATTGTAGGAAATAGTTGTGCCTTAATTCGATTCATGGTGTGAGCATTGTGACTCAATGTGTCCGTTATAGATTTAAAATTTATAGTTTAGTTCAAATAATGTCACTCACTGAAATCAAAGAAATCATGATCAAATTTTATTGATTATTTAAGATATTTATTCATAAGTATTTTGTGATGTGTAGGAATCTGTATCATGTCAAACTGATAAATGAAGTGGTCGGTATAGGTCAATGTTCATGTTTCCAATTTAAAATGACATTTTATTAAAAAAAACAAGAGATATACTCAAAAATGAGAAAACTCTTTCAGATTAATTTCATACTTTAGAAAAACGATCCATATGTCATTTGAGATGTGTAAGAATCAGTTGTATGTCAATTTGATGCATGGTGTAACTGTTATGACTCCAGGTGCATCTTTTTATTTAAAAATGACAACTAAACTAATCAAAACTATGAAAATGAAATCAGATGGTTTTGATACTTTAGTTAAATGATCTATAAGTCATTTTTCACATGCCGGGATAAGTTACATCTGAATCCAACATACGATGTGATCGGTATGACTCAATGTGTCCATTATCAGTTTAAAATCGATAGTTTAGTTCAAAAAATGTCACTCACTGAAAACTAAAAAAACACTAAATGTTTCTTGATAATTTAGGAAACTAATTCATAATTAATTTGTGACATTATGGAATTTGTCTCATATAAAGTTGATACACGATGTGATCAGTATGAGTAAAAGTGTATTTTAGTTTAACATAACATTTTATTAAAAAATCCCAAGTGATGTACTCAAAACTGACTAAACGCATTTGAACTATTTTGATACTTTGTGAAAACAATTCATTAGACATTTAGAACATGTAATAATCATCTTCACCTTAATCTGATGCACGGTATAACTGATATGACACAAACTACATCTTTTTATTTAAAATTGACATAAATTTTAGTAAATAGGAAAACTCATCTACTCAAAAATGAGAAAACACATTCGGATTGTTTTGATACTTTAGAAAAATGATCCACAAGTCATTTGTGACATGTAGGAATCTGCCACCCCTCAATATAATGTATAGTGTGACTGTTATGGATCTATGTTTGTCTTTTCAATATATAAGTATCAATTTAGTTTAAAATGTGCATCAAATCGCCACAACCAAGAAAAATATTAGAGATTGTTTGGTTTTCATTTAAATTATGTATTCAATTGAAGATGTCCCTTTCATTGGGACATCATAATCACTTCATACCAGTCCCAATGTAGGAAATTCGTTGTATGTTAGAGGGGACCATAGAGTGGGGATTTGGATTCATGATAGTGGAACCAAATCATTGGAACCTTTAATAAAACAATGATATTTCAATGAGAAGGTAAAAATGTTTTTAAATATATTATTTTTTCTTCATAATATTAGACACATTCTACTACATTAACATAATCTAACCTAAATTTTTGACTACTCAATCATAAAATTTCTTCTCCACTGAAGATGTTACCAATCACTCAGAAGAATAAAATATAATGAAGTAAATTGTTTGGAAATATATAAATTTAAAGTTACAATATACATTATCAATTTAAGAAAAAAATTATATATTGAAACATTGATTTAAATTTCATTTCTCATTTTAGAGTTCATTTATTTTCAAAGATTTTTTTCCATGTTTCATACCTTTTCAAAAAGTATAACAAAACTATCTCTTCTCAATAATAGAGGTAATCTTGATGTTTGTACAGTAAAATCATTGTCCATAGAATTAATGTAATTTTCATATTTAAGTTTTATTTATTTATTTTTTGTACTGATCACATAATATTTTTTTCTTATATAGGTGGATTATTGTGTTTTATTTGGGGTTGTTTGTCCATCATTCTTGATTTTTTACACAAAAAAATACACTTATTCTCCCAAAAACCCATTTCACCCCTATAGTGTTGTAATTATCACTTTATTTTAAGATACCTCCACAACCTTTGGAGAAACAGAAACGATGATTCCTCTCTCAATTATATTTGTAATCTTGATGCCTTAAGAGGAAAATCATTGACCATCGAATTAATGTATTGTTTCATATTTATATTTAATTTATTTCTTTTTCCTATTACTCATATAATAATCGTTTTCTTATAAAGGTGGATTATTTTGTTCTAGTTGGGGTGGTTTTTCCACCTTTCGTGCCTTTCTCCACCCAAAAATTCATAGACTTCTTCTCCCTCAAAACCTTTTCACCAAGGTAGTGGTGCATTTATCACATTCATTCAAGTTACCTTCATTGCCTTTGTAGTAAGAGAAACAATTTTGCCTCATCTAATTATAGATAGAATCTTGATATTTTCATAGTAAAATAATTTTCCATAGAATAAATGTGTTGTTTCATATTTATGTATATTTTTTTTAATATTACACACATAATAATTATTTTCTTATATAGGTGGATTAATTTATTCGAGTTGGGTTTCCCTATGCATATTTCACATCATTCTGCACTAAAACATCCATAGACTTCTTCTCCCTCAAAACCATTTTACCCCTGAAGTGGTGAATTTATCACATTCTTTCAACTTAAATCCACTGATTTGTAAGAAAATAAAAGATGATACCTATACTCAATTACAAATATAAAATTGAATTTAGCACAATAAACTAATTGTCCATAGAAATAATGTATAGTTTTATTTTTATGTTTAATTAATTTTTTTTTAGTATTACTCACATAATAATTTTTTTCTAATGTAGGTGGATTGTTTTGTTCGCGTTGAGGTTCTTTGTCAATCATTCATACCTTTATACACTAAAACCTCAATATAATTCTTCTCCCTCAAATCCATTCACCCCTACAGTGTTTACATTTATCACTTTACTTCATGATCCCTCCATTATTCAATCAAAGAGGTAATCCTGATATTTTCATAGTAAACCCATTTTTCATAGAAATAATGTATTATTTCATATTTATGTTTAATATATTTCATTTTTGTATTACTCATAATAACAGTTTTATTGTATAGGAGGATTATTTTTCTCATGATAATGTGGTTTGTTCGATGTTTCTCATACATTCTTGGTAGTTTAACAAATAAATTCAACGAAAATCAAGTTAAAATTGAAAATTAATATTTCTTGCGACTTTGGGGAATGTAAGAATCAACCACACCTCAATCTGACACACTATATGGCAGGTAGGTCTCCGAGTACTTCTATACTTTTGAAATTGGAATTAATTTTAGTTTAAAATACAACTGATTTAATGTTTCCCTTATCAGTTTAAAATCAAATTTTTATTTCAAAAAGGGTCACTCACTGGTAACTGATCAAACATTCTTGGATTTTCATGATAATTTGGGGAAATGATTCATAAAAAAATTTTACATTTAGGAAGTTGTTCCATGTCAAACTAATACACAATGTGATCATATTGAGTCAAAAGTGCATGATTCAAATTAAAAATGATATTTTAGAAGCAAATAAAAGTGAAATACTCAAAAAAAAAGAAAAAAATTCATATTTTTTTGAAACTTTAGGAAAAAAATACATAAGTGATTTGGAATTTGTAGGAATCAACTGAAACTAAATCTGATGCATGATGGGACCAGTATGCCTCTAAGTGTGCATTTATTTAATATAGACATCAATTTTAGTAAAAGAACAAAATACCCTTCTCAAAACTAAAAAAACAATCATATTGTTTTAATACTTTAGGAAAATGATCTATATGTTATTTGATACATGCATGAATCATCTGCACCTCAATCTTATGCATGGTGTGACCGATATAAAAAAAGTGCCTATTTTTATTTAACATTGACATCAATTTTAGTAAAAAGACCAACTGACCTGCTCAAAACTGAGAAAATACATTCAAATTGTTTAAATAATTTAAGAAAATGATCCATAAGTCACTTTTTATGTGTCTGAATTACTTATACATTAATTTGATACACAATGTGACCAGTATGAGTTAAAGTGCATGTTTTAATATTAAAAATCCATTTAAGTAAAAAAGAATTGTGACATACACAAAATCAAGAAAACACATTCATATTTCTTCGATATATTAGAAAAATGATCGATAACTCATTTTGGACATGTAATAATCAGCCTCTCTTAAATCTGACGCACAGTGGGACTAGAATGACTCAAGACATTTCTTTTTATTTGAAATTCACATCACTGTTAGGAAAATGAAAAAATTTCCAACTCAAAACCAAGAAAATATTTTGATACTTTATGAAAATGATCCATAATCCATTTTTTATATGTAGGAATCAATCTTACCTAAATCCAAAACATTATTTTCCCGGTATGACTCAATGTGTCTTGTATCATTTTAAAATCGACTTTTTAGTTTAAAAGGAATCACTCATTAAAAACCAATCTAACATTCTTGGATTTTCAGGATAATTTATAAAATTGATTCATATGTCATTTGTGATGCGTAGTAATTTGTTTCATGAAAAATTGATTCATGATGTGATCTAAATGACTCAACATTGTGTATTTCTAGTCTAAAATGACATTTTAGTAAAATAGACAGTTGTCATACTCAAAACTAAGGAAACACATTAATATTGTCTTGATACATTAGTAAAATGATCCAAAAGTCATTAGAGAGGTGTTGGAATCCGTCACACCTCAATATGATAAATGGTGTTACCAATAATATTCAAGTGTGTCTTCTTATTTAAAATTGATGTAAATTTTAGTAATATTTACCCTTTTTGTTAATTTATTTCTCTATATTATTACTAACAAAAAAATTGTTTTCTTATATAGGTGTGTTCTGTTTTTCGATCATGGGTGTTTTGTTTTGAAATAGCATGAGTCATGTAAGGATTAAAAGACAATGGAACATTGATGTTTTTGAATATATGTAATAATTTTCATTTATGTAATTGTATAAACCAATGTTTGAAATGTCTATAATATAATGTTTTTTCTTATGTTTGTGTTGTAAATTTCATTTAATTTAAATCATGTATTGGGACTTGTTTTTTTGATATTAGGTAAGTTTCTGGTGTTGTGGTGTGCTGTTATAGAACAATGTAGTGGTGTTATAGTGTGGTGTTACGTCACATTATAGTATAGCCCTTCAGCAGTGCTTTTATGAGCACTAATAAAATGTCCTTTATCTGTACATTTATAAGAGTGGATAAAGTTACACATTATCATTTCTTCTATAAGAATTGATAAAAGACCCTTTATCAATGATTTTATAACTGCTAATAAATGGTTCCCTTTAGCGGCACTAAATTAAGGCGTTGATAAATTTTTTCTTTATTATTACTTTTAAAATCATAGAAAAATGTCACATTTATCTGCACATTTTTGAGCCAATAAAGGACCCCTTTATCATCTCTTTTTATATATTGATAAAAGGCTAGGTATTTCAACGTCGCTCATGTTGTTAGTGCTTTTCTAGCAAATATAATGGCTATTTCTAGTTCTATTAAAGGACTATTTTGTAGTAGTGAGAATCATTTGGTTCGAAAAATATTAAACTAAGATAAATCATGGTTTTATGTTATTAATGGGATCAATATGATTATTTTGTAACTTTCAAGTGGTGATGCCTTATGGTGAATAGCATTATATATATTTTTTAGGAGACATAATTCAAAATTACAAAACTTTTTTATATTTATTAACAAGGTAGTTCTCTATGTGCATCACATATATTAAAACCATGGAATATATTGTAAATTTTTTAATAATTTTTGTACTTATATATCATGTTTATAGTAAAATAGTTTTTAAATTCACTAGATAATTAGTTTTGGATGAGGATTTAGTGGAACATTTTTTCATTGATAAAATGAAAATTCAGAATTATGGTGGGGAGTTTTAATGACCCCAATCCTAATTACCATGATCATTTTTTTGGTCTTAAATATGGAAATTTGATGTTTAATATATAACACTATCTGGTGTTTTGGCTCCAAATTAAGGGGTTTTTTCTATTTGTTGATTTGGGAATGGTTTGGAGTTTGAGGATGCAATTTTATGTGTTTTTCATGGTTTTGAGATTTAGTAAGTGGTTTTAATTCTTATATTGGTATTCATGTGTGTTTGGTGTAGGAGACCCCTCAATGTGGTAGTAATGAGAAGCTAGTAGAGTTATGGTAGACATAACTGAATGTCAGGTAGAGGGAGAAGAAGTCCACAGAACTTCTACAAAAAGTTTGGTGGTAACCATCAAATATCCAGTCTCTTATAATTAGTAATTTAGGATGGGGGTGGGGGAAAATATTCATTCAGATTAAAACTATCTAAAACCTCTAATTGGGGACCCCAAATTAATTTTTCCCCAAACCCATATATTCCCAAAGGGAGCGCCTTCATGGCACACATGTTACTCCCTCCTTCATTCTCATTGATCAAAGATTATTGGGTGGAGTTACTTCCACTAATTCATGGTATGATTAGACCCCTCCCCCACTCTTATACACTCTAAATTCTTCTATATTTTATTTTTCCTTAAATATTTATTTGATGCTATGATTTCACTATGTATTAGAGAAATCATCTTTCGGTCTATGGATTCTTCTTTCATTTGTTCATGGAATACACTATTTGATTTTTCTCTATGTTTTTAACCGTTTTGATGGAAGGTGACTAAGGCAGGATTTTTTAAGTATTTATATATATTATAGTGAACATAAAATATTATATGTCACTTTTATTTAATGGAATTAGTTTCAATGTGGTTTTGTGGGTTTTAGGATTTATCTATCTAAGTGTCCTTCGGGTTTACAACTTTCTTAATTGTTGTGATTATATTTTAAGGTATTTCTTAGTTATAGAATTTTTGTTTCAATTTTTTTATATTATCACCTAGAGATTATGTATGGAAGGTAAAATATTCCTTAAATTATGGTTGGTTGTATCAACCCTCCAAGTGACTCTCTATTTGTTCTTATAATATGACTATCTTGTATTATTTTTTTCATTAACAAATCATAAAAAAAATTCATAAATTTTAATAGTTGGGGTTCCAGTGTTATTTTGGTTATAAAATGTCGACTATTCCAAATGGTTCTTCATATGGAAATTATGTATAGGCATTTATTTATACTTTATTCTTTAAAAGTCCATAATGGAATAAATTACATATATTTCACCACAATATTAAATTATAATTTATTTAATGATTGAGATTTATTGGGTATGGTTATAATCGCTATAGATATTCAAATATTATTATATAATATTCATAAAAAACTTAAGGAATGTTAGTGAACATGAAATTTATTTTTTAACTTCTTCTTTTGGGAATTTTTTGTCAAGAAAAATTTAATCCCTTGGGCCTTAGTAAAGAGTAACATAACAATATCACTTCTTCCCACACAACATGAACAAATTATAATTCAATAAAATATTCTTACCCTCTAATTATGTTATTTATTTTATGTAAATATATTTGATGGGTTAGTGGGGTGGGAATAAGTGATCCAAACATTAGTTTATTGGTTTTCAAAAGTAACTTTATGTATGATGTACTCTTCAAGGATTTATTTTTAATACTAAAATTTTACCCAATTTGGATTATATCAGAACTCAAGGTTTTAATGGTTTATTTTTAAATAACAGACTTTCCATGAATATATTATTCGTTTAAAATAGACACCTTTGGGACATTTTCCTCATTTATTAAAGGTACTTGTGATAAGACCCATATAATTTTGAACTAATTTTATGAACGGGTGTTATCTAACATAGTTTCTCTATGTAATAAATGGAACAAGTTTTAATTGACTAGAACTAATCGTAACATGGTTTCATACTCTTATAAACGGTTTAAATATGGATTTTAGAAGTAAAAATTATCCCCTTATAAAATTTATTTATTGAAAATAAGGACTGGAAATATTAGCTTAATTTTATTTGAATATAATATATTCTATGTATCATACATAATTTTTTTTATAAAATTTTTTGGTGGGGAATAAATTTTAAAGAAATTTTGATATTAAAATTTTTATTTGCATGTTTTTTATTTATAACTATAAATGGAAAAATGAAATATTTTATGATTTATAAAAGACTAGTGACACCTATTCTAGTAATGTTTAAATAATAAGTGGGTCTCAAATAAAAATATAAATGAAAAAAGTTATGAAAATCAAGATATAATTTCATAGTTTAAATTTTTATTCCTTATTTATTATACCCCCATGTTTTTATGAATTGATGTTTATATAATAACTCATTTAATTTTTTGAGACTATGTAAATTTCTGTTTATTCCTTTTTTAATTTCTGTAAGTCTTCCAATTTTATTTTGAGTTTAAAAATGTCTTATTTTGTGATATATTTGACTCGGATTATTATGACTATTTATTAATGAAGGGAGGAAATAAACTCTGATTCTCGGCATATTAATTATTGATGAATAATCCACATATTATTGATAATAAAGATTATACTTATTGATATCAATCATGTATATTATATGATATGATCCTTGTTTTCTACTATGATATAAATCCTTATAGTCATTACGTTGTGAAAACATTATGGTGTATTATTATTGTTTGGTACATATATGACTACCTTATATAGTGTTTTCCCTTCATTATGTTGCACATGGTTAACTATGGTTTAGACATATTTTCATATCCATTATGTGTATAATGTTTTATAGCTTCCATATTGTTACTTTTGTATTGGATTCACATGGAGGCATAACTATATAAAAATACATTTCCTCCAAATGAGGGTAAAATCCACCTAAAGATAAAGGATTGTGTATTTTTATTTAATTGTGGATATATATATATACTCATACACTTTTTTCTTCCAATGAGAATATGTCATTTGTCTTATGCGAGTAGGATGTGTATGTGAATGTATAGTTCCTCACAATTTTGAGATAATGGATAAAGGGGTGTATGATTATAGACAGATACTCAAATATATATATATATATATATTGATATGTCCATGTGTAAATATATATGTATTCTTGATAAAATATATGACAAACCTTATCATTCATCCTCAATGAATAAGTCCATTATGGTGGAAAGGTATGGAATCATGATTAGAATATTATCTCAAAGAATTTATGGATAACATCACTATAATTATTAATATGTTCTTATAACATGGTCATTGCACACTTCCTGAAAGAGAAGGATTCCTATTTATGTATCTCGAATTATATTTGATATAATTTCTATTTTTAATTTTTTATATTATTTGATTGTTGATTGATAAAGTTGAAAAATATATAAATTTTTAGATATGTTCATGAATATACCTATCTATTCAATGTGTGCATTGAGATACCATTGGTGGCTTCCTACTAAGTATTTATGATCACACTCATCAAGGAAAAATAGATGGACATATAACCTCTCCTTTACTATATATCATGTAAGATAATGTACTATAGTATCCTATTAAAGAATTTTTATTGGTTATTCATGTTTTAGTTTAGTATTTTAGCTCCGCAAAATTATTAGAGTGATTAGTTGTTTGTTCGGTTGGATCGAGGATGTGTTTGACAGATAACAAATTTATTTCATGATTTTTTTTCATTAATGCCATTTTTTTCTTGGTCTTGATTTAATAATTATTTTTTCATTATATATTTCATATTGATTGGCCTGATATACATTCTTGTATATTATTTTTGTATAGTTTCAGTATATCATGTATGATTTTTAAGGTTTTACATTTTTTTTGTTTTATGAACGTTTGACATATGTATGAATCAATATAAGTTTATAGTAATATTCATTATGAATTATTATTATAACTAAATTTGTCAAATCAACCCATAAATTTGTTTCTTAACCCATGATTCTAGTTGAAATACCCTTGGGATCGAGGACTGCTCCCAAGGTAGTAGAACTATGATTTTATCATGTTTGGGAATCTAATTTAGGGTCATTATAACAGTCCCACATTAGTGGAGTAACACATGACATTTTCTTATTAGATTATGTTCTAGGGATTATCTCAAAAATTAAAAATGATTTTGTACTAAATTTATTTTAATGACCATACTGATTTTTTTAGTTGCTTATTTTTTAACTTGGTTGTCATAGCTGATGATGTTGTTGGAAGAACCTTTTATATAATATTTTCATTTTGAATGGTGTGACCTATAAATTAATTATATGGATCAAAATAGGTCTTCAATGTTGAGATCAAATATTAATTTCATTATCTTTTGGATAATCATGTAAATGTTCTTCACGGAGTGTATAAGAGAAACTATAGAAAATTTATTTTCATTGTGATATCATTGAGAGTGATGATTGATTTAGTTGTATCAATGAGACACTTAAACCTTTTAGGGTGGGAGTTATAATGAATCATTCATTTAATATTAATCATGTGTTGATCATCTCCCATGTTTAGGGTGGTTTTATATATTATTTTGGTACCACAAGCTATGTGATTCACTCTTTTGGTGTGAATTATTATTAGAACCAATTTTAATGAATAAGAATGAAATAAAAGTTTGTTTTTTGGAAGAGTTTTATATTTTTTCTGTCAAAAAGGATAAATCAATTACCCTTTTAAAATCCTTTGAAAATATGACATTGATTTACTGGTCTGTATTTCACAAATATCATAAGTTATTTTGATAACTTGTGATGCAAGACTTATGATGGAAAGGGGGATAAAAGGTGTGGCTGATCATATTCGGGTTTGATATGAAAGAAAGATATTACTCTAATATGGGGATGTTACAATACTTTCTGTGGAAAATTTGATGATGCTAAACATGGTTGATCAAAGACTATACATCACAACATATTATGTGCCTGATGAAAGAATTTTATTTTTGAATAATCTAGATGACATTGAATCGGCATGAGTGTTCTTTTCGAAGCACAGTTCGTAGATTACGAAAGAAATTTCAGGGACTACATAGGATGTAAGCAGAGCAGAGAAGGAAAATTGGGAAAGGAAGGATTCTTAATAGCAGCGCTATGCAGATTTCAAAGCACACTATAAAAACCACATAGGGAAAATAGTTCACGGTAGGATTATAGTTTGAAAGAGGCCAACAGCTTTTAGTAGGCACACCGTTTAGGGATGAGAGGTGGTGATTTGTTTGTAGAAGGATTCAGCCACCACAAGGAAAGGAAGGCTCTATGTGGATCGTAGAGGGAAAATGATACACTAAAGGGTCACAATCTGAGGTAAAGGTTGTACTATTGTGAAAAATTGGGTAAATAAAATTAATAATAATTTCAGATTTATTTTCTTATATAAAGGACCCTAATCCCATCATTAAGTTAAAGAAAATTTTAGAAGAAACTAACATCACTATAATAATATTTTACATAAGTTGGAAGTAGTTTTAAAAGTAAATGTTCATGAAGGAAGAATTAGTTCATGGAGGGAATATTTTCATGAAGGAGAATATTCGTGTGGATAGTCTATGGAAGATGTTTATAGACAATTATATCTCTTAATGGAAAAAGGACCACATAATTAAGGTATTCATTAAGGCATTTTTCATATGTGAACTATAGATAGTCTGTGGGAGACATGGTGGTCAGTGAAGAACTCGCTCCATGTGGTGCAACTCAGTTCACAGAGGATACAAGTAGTTCATGGAGGAATCGGGATAGTTCATTATTCGTACCAACTTTTGGGTAGGAATGAGAAAATAGTTTTTAAAGATAAAATTTTTGGAAGTGGATCAATATGAATAAAAAAATTGTATTGCATCATTTTGTACTATAAGAACCACACACACTATCAAATTGTTTAAAATGTTCTAAAAAGTGTAATGGAATAAACTACTCTTTTTATTCCACAAAAGGATTATTTTCTACTTTATTGTGTGGTTTTAGATTATTTCCAAAGCATACTAAGGACGTAGCTACTCAAGTTGAGTAGTAAACCTTTTAAATACTTTTTTTTGGATGTGTTCAATAGGAAAATAAATATTTAACATCAGGAAAAGGTTTATTAATAAGTAAGAAAACATAAAAGAAAAATATATCACGGATTCACCTCTACCCCTCTTTGTGATACTTGAATCCTGACCAGGAAACATCAATTGGTATTAGAGTGAAGGTTACCTTTTTTTATTCCTTACTGAAGCTTTGAAGAGAAGTTGTGATGGAAAATATAAATTATGTGAATAGAAAGTATAATCTAACATTTGATAGAAATAACTATGATATATTTAAATATATAATAATGCCTTAACTTATGTCTATTGGCTATAATGTTATTGAGGCTATAACAGATGGATTTTGTCATCTTGATGACAAGGTTATTCTTATAACTCTCGATAATAATAATCATGAGAATGATGGAAGAGCTAAAAATTATTTACTCTCATCACATTTTGAAAGTGAGTTTTTAAGATTTAAATGTGTTTCTATAGAAAAATTTATCTGAGATATGATAAAAAAATTTATTAAGGAAATAAAAAGTGAATAAGGAAAGACAAACAATCTAGAGGCTGATTTATGAAGATTTTAAATTTGGGGAATTTAAAACTACTGAGGTCTTCTTTACTAGAGTAAATAAGTTTGGCAGAACAATTAGATATCTTGGTGAAAAGTTTGAGTATTGTATAGTTTTTGAAGAGATCTTAAACATTCTTCTAGACAATTTTGATGCTAAAGTTTTATTATTGTAGGACAGAGACCTTGAAATAATATCACTGGATGATTTTCATAGAACTCTCATTACTTATGAAATGAGAAGGGAGAAGACAATAAAGAGAAAAATAAATGCTGAGAGAGAAATTTCTTTATAATATTTCATGAAATAAAAGTGTTATAATGTTCTTGTGTAAGATGTTGTTTCTGGACCTAAATCAGAAAATGAGTTATGCCAAAATCATGATAAAATTTTCTCACTATTTTTTGAAAAAATGATAAGTGGCAGAGGTAGATATTAATGTAAATAACTGATGATGTGTTTTTAATTTGGATCTATTGGGAATTTTTGTAGCTAATTTCACTCAATAAGGGAAATAATAAGATAGTGATGAAGAATAATGAAGGCCAAGAAGATCGTGGATGAATCAAGGAGATACAGACAAATAATTTTCTAGTGGGTGAGATTAAAAGTTATCTTAATGAAAATGTGGAATATATTTTTATAATGATTAAGAAGAGGAAGATACTGACTTTGAATCTAAAAAATATTTATCTAGGCAAGAGAGAGAGAATACCTTTATTGCATCAGTGAGTAATGAAGATTATGGGAGCAATAGTTCTGAAGAAGAAGAAACTCAGCTTGAATCTCATTTGAAAGAAGAGTTGAAAGAATGATTAATAAATATTAGAAGTCTTGATAAGGAAAAAAAGTTGATAAATGAAGATTCCCCATTAAATAAACAAGAAGGTTTTATTGATGAGAAATTCAAGATGGTAAAAATATTGATGATTTGATGAACTCCCTTAAGAAAGAAAATAATTATTATGAATATTTAGATGTTAAGATGAAGAAAAAAAGAAGAGGAGTTATAACATGTCCTAAAAGAACTTTCTAATGTTGAATAGAGGGATATTAGTTTCTAAAAATATATCTCAACTGTTGACGAAAGTTCTAGTAAGTATGTAACTATGAAAGATCAAAAAAATTTAAATTGAAACGTTGTGAAGAATGATGGCGTTAGTTTTGATAAAAAAAAGTTGGGAAAGTTATGTATACGGTCAATGTTAACAATGTTGACAAATTAAAATTTTATAAATATACGAAGTCTTCAAAATTTTCTATTAATTATAGATTGGAAAAATATATAATGAAATATGTGTTGAAGAAGAATGTTCCATTTGAGAAAAAGAAAGGATGGTGCCCAAAAGAGTTCTATTAAGAAGGTTGATGATAAACAAAATTTACAACACTAGTCAATCTAAAAAATATATAGGCAAGTACCCTTTTTATGGATACTGAAAGTGTTGTGGTGGATTTTTCTATATGGGAAATATGTGTTACTTCAACCTGCAACATTACTAATACTTCATGGTTTTTATAAGGCAATATTTGAGAGGGATTCAATCCTTTAAAAATAAGAAGTCAGAGAAGGAAGTTCAGAAGAAAGATGATAAGGTTGGTGTGAATGTATAGAATAGGTTACAACCATGAGAAAATATTTGTGAAAGATATGAAAAGACGTGAAATATTTAGGTGGTTTGTCGTGTTTTGTTACCATACCAACAAAACTTTCTTAACAATTCGTAGAATTCAAAATTGAAGAAATAAAATGACTAAGAAAAATCTACTGTTATTGAATCCTCTTGGAAATTAATAAAATGATAAAGACCTTGGATTCTTGTTAGTGGGTGTTTATATCTTATGATAGGAGACATAAAGTTGTTGAATAATGTAAAATACTTCAAATATGAATGGTTGAAAATGGGAAATAATTAATCATAGAGAATCAAAGGTGCTGGGTCAGTCATCATTGCAAAAAAAATACGAAATCCAGGATAACATTATATGTTGAAGGTTTTAAACACAACCTAATTAGTGTTTCACAAGTTTTTGGTGAGGTTAAAAAAGTTATCTTAAGAAAATATGGGTCTGTTTGGAAAAGTGAGGAAGATGGAAAGATAGTTTCAAGAGGCCAACGTACCAAACAAAATAGGTTCTAAGTTGGTGAAATAAAAAATTCTTGTTATTTGGTATGGTAGAAGAGAAACAATTTCGCATAAAAGACGGGAAACATGTTGCAAATAAAAAATAGAAATATATCAAAGAGATATAGTGTCTGATATATTCCTGATCTATCAAGAAGAAGACATTGGTGTTGTACTATTTTTTGAAAAATAAATATTAAAAATTCTTTTAATAAGGAAGTTGATATTTGTTTAAAAAAACCCTGAAACATGTTCATTCTAATATCCATGGGACAGTGATAAAACAATAAACCAATGGAGATAAGTACTTCATCACTTTCCTTGATGACTTTACTCTCATTACTTGGGTTTTGTTTATGAAACATTAGTTAGATGCTCTATAAATGTTTAAGAGTTTCAGGGGAAAGCAAAGTAGTAATGTGAGTATTTAGTAAAGAAGTTGAGATCTAATAATGGTGTTGAGTATAGGAATTAAGAATGTGAAAAATTTCTTGAT
Organism: Viscum album; assembly: GCA_963277665.1. Lineage (NCBI taxonomy): Eukaryota > Viridiplantae > Streptophyta > Magnoliopsida > Santalales > Viscaceae > Viscum > Viscum album. The sequence goes on from OY728162.1 coordinate 353,631,614, forward strand.
AATCATTGGATATTGAATCAGTTTAGTTCACCATACACACCTCAAAAAATGGGGTTACTGGAAGAAAGAATATAAGTCTTTTGTAAATGGGGAGAACTATGTAACTTGAACATGGTTTTTCCTATTACTATTAGAGGAAATCCATGAGTAGTACTGTGTATATTCATAAATGATTTTTCTTCTCACCATGTTCACATTTTAATTCTTATGAAATTTTTAATTGATAAACTCTATGTTTAAAACATTTAAGATTTTTTGGGAGTCCATGCATCATAAAAAAGAAATGTGGAAATATTGGAACATTTGGGAAAAGAGGTGAAGATGGAATTTATAATGGCTATTATCTCTAAGGAAGAGGATATATATTTTTTAAAAAATATACAATATGAATTATTGATTCTTTTAATGTGAAATTAATTGAAAACAATGAGGTAGAAAATCAAACATATGCTGATATGGGTGTTGAGTTAGATAAGGAATGTTTTGTTAACAATTATGATAATGTTGTCAAAAATGGTAATCCTACTCCAGAAGAAGAATTAGACTCCGTTATTTCAGGTGATGAGGAGGAAACTCAAATAAATCATCCTAGTATGAGAACGAAAGTTGAGGCTTAGAACATTGTTGGTGATCAACATCATAAGTTTCAAACAAAAAGAATTTAAAATGTTGATATGCACAATTCTTTTTATTAAAGAGTCGAACTGAATGATGTGAATGGATCATTTGATTATCCAGAATGGGTTCAGGAAATCAATGAAGAACTTGATCCAATAGAAAATAATGATTCTTGGGAACTCATACCCAATCCAGATTACCAAATTGTTGTTGGTAAAAAATCCTTTTTCTAGAACAAAGTGAATAAATCAGGTGAAGTGATAAGGAATATGGAAATATTAATCTACAAACGTTACTCATAGATATAAGGTGTATATTTTGATGAGATTTCATCTCCATTGGAATGGTTATAAAAAATGAGAATATTTTTTAGTGTTATTGCATAATAAAGTTATTTTTTTCCAATGGCTGTAAATTCCTCATTTATGAATTGTGATATTAATGAGGAATTATAAATTGAAAACCCATGATTCTTTATTATTAGGAAAGATAAAATTCATGTGTAAAATATGAAGAAACCCTTGTATGGGATAAAATAATCCCTGAGGGTATGCTACTCCTAGTTGGATACAATTTTAAGGAAGAAGAGTTTTAAGAATAAAATATTCGATAGAAATCATTACATTAATGAAATTATTGAGTTTTATCTCATCATAATTATCTATGTTGATGAAATTATTTTTTCTGTAAATGATGAAAGATCATTTGAAATGTTTTCTAAAGATATGAAAAATATTTTTTGGGATGTTGATGGTAGGAGAAATGAAATACATTCTTGGGATATAAATTTTAATAATAAAGAAATGCATTTGTTTTATTTCTCAAGAAAAGTAAGCTAAGGAATTTCTTATGAAGTTTGGCATGGAAATTTAGAAACTAGATTCCACACTAATTCCAGTGGGAACCAAGTTTTATCAATATTTTTAAGTAAAATAAATTGATTATAAAGAGTTTCAAATGATTATTGGATGATTTTTATAATTGAATACCTCATGACATGAAATTATTTATGCTGTTACATTTTGTGAAATATTTCAATGTGATCCTAAATAATCACATTTAATTGGTAGAAAATAAATTCATTGATATATCAAAATCAAAACAATTTTTTAAATTAGGTAAGATATATTAGAAAATATTGAATTTTTTGTGTATTTAGATTCTAATTGTGTATGTACAGTTGATGATAGAAGATTGGCATCTGGTGGAGATTTATTTTTTGGTAGAATTCGTGTTAGTTGGTATAAAAAGGTAAAGAATTCAGTAACTCTTAGAACATATGAAATTGAGTATGTTTCTTCCACTCAAGATGTTACACAACTTATATTGATGAAAACTCAATTAGAATACTTACATGTGGAAGTGAAGTTAACCTTTCTATTGGCATTTGATAACCAAAGAGCAATAAAACTCAAAAAGAATATCGTAAAACATTATCATTAAAAATATATTGATATAAAGTACCACTTTATCAAAGAGAATGTGAATAAGAATTAATTGAAGTTGGAGTACATTTCTATAATGGAACATGTTACTAACATATTCAAAAAACCTTTACCAATGGAACCATTTTATAAATTGAGGCTGAACATGAGTTTCCAACCTTTATCTCATCAAGTTTGAGGTTTGGGTTTCCATCCCCCCTCTCATCTTACCTTTAGATAGTGTTTTCAAGGGGGATAATTGTTTCATAAATCCATCCTTATGAAAGCATGAATAAAAGGGGAGTTGTGTGTAGGAAGTGGATCTAGTGTGTAAGAATATGAAATATTCTAACTGTTTGATATAGTGGTTATAGGAAACATTATTTTTTTTATTCAAGGATAATGGAAGAAGAGAAGATAGCTGAGGATGAAAAGATGAAGGGGTGCCATAGTTTCAACTTTTGTACATTGTGGTTTTCCCATCAATAATTCATATTTCCTACAAAGAGTTAGCTCATGTAGTCTGAGAATTGTTGATAGGAAATCCATAGATTGAGGTTACAAAGTTATGTGATTTATGAATTCTATTTCACAACAAAATTCAAATGGGGAGATTGTTGGGACAAAGTTGAATAAAGAAACAAGTAAGAATAGTTTTTTTAAGAGTGTTATCTTTTTATGTAAAAGGGATAAATCAATTCAATTTGTAAATTCCTTTTAATACACAATAATGAGTGGATGTGTTTTTTACAAAAATATCATAAGTTGTTTTGAGAAATTTTTATGCAATCCTTATGAAGGAATGTGGGGAAAAGGTGTTTCCAATACTATTCAGATTTTATTAGAGAGAAATATGTCTCTAGAAAATGTGGAAGTTGTAATAGTGTCTAGGGAAAATATAACGATGCTAAAGGTGATCAATAAATGACTATATTTCACAATAGATACGGTTCAATATGAAAGAAAATGATTGTCAAATAAGCTAGATGACAATGATTCAACATGGGTGTTCTTACCGAAGTCGATATTTTAGGTGGCATCATTTTCCTGTATTTTCCAAAATTTTGGGCTTATAAATAAAGAGATTGTTTTTTATAAAAGGCTGGATTTATGTGAAGCATTGTTCAAAAACTGCTATGTATAGTTCATGAACCACATATGAGGTATGTAAAGCGGCGGAAGAAAATCTCCAAATGAAGGATTATGTATAGCACTGTTATGTGGACCACAAAGTGAGCTACATGAACCGCATAAGGAAAAAAGTTCACGGGAGGATTACAGTTCCTGGGAGGCCAAAAGATCACAGAATATACATAATTTATAGCAATAACGTTGTGATTAGTTTTTTGAAGGATTTGGCCACTGTGAGAAAATAAAGAAGCTACGCGGACAGCAGAGGTAAATACAGTTTTTGGAAGGAGAATAGTCCTTGGTGATAGATGTAACACATTAAAAATTTGGTTAAATCATATTAGTGGGCTTTTGAAATTTATTTCCCAATATAAAGAACAATAATCCCATCATTATGTTAGAGTGAATTCTAGAAAAAGAGATCAATACTATGGGAATAATTTGGAGAAGTTTGAATTAGTTTGAGATGGATACTTTTGTGAAGGAGGAAGAAGTTCATGGAGGAAATATTTAAATGAAGAAGACAATTCATAGGGATAATACACAAAAGAAATTTACAGGGATCTATAGCTTGTAATGGAAAAGGGAGAGCATGGGAATGTTGGTCTGTGAGGAATTTTCCATCTGTAGAGCAAAGATAGTCCACAAATGAAGAGGTGATCCACAAAGCACTCATGCCACAAAGTGAAACACAGTTATTTGAGGATAAAGGTATTTCATGGAGGAAGCATGATAGTTTCTAAGGTATAGAATGATGTTATTACTGTCTTCTATGTAGGAAACAAAATATTTTTTTAGAAAGATCAAATTTTTAGAAGTTGATCAAGAACCACTATAACAACATATTTCATCATTTTGAGCTTGAAGAGGCCTAAACACAATTGGATTTTTTATAATGTACTACATGAGTGAAAGTTAATATCCTAATAATTATATTAAATGATTAAAGGATTATTTTCTAGTGGATGTTTTGGTATTGTGTTATTTACAAACCCTATAAAGGATGTAACTACTCATTTTGAGTAGTGAACCATGTAAATTATTGTTTTCCTATGGATGTATGATTTAATTGTTTCCAATATAGAATGAAATATTTTAAAAGAGGTTAAGGTTGTTTCATATCTATGGAAACATAAAAGAAAAATATATTATTAATTCACCCCTCCCCCTCTCAGTGATACATGAGTCCAAACAAGGAAACTTCAATTCTAGATGTGAGAGATAGTTTTTACTGATGGATTTAATCATGATTAATGTTGTGGTAACTGAATCCTATATGGTTTAATAAAGTTATGGATTATTAATTTAGAGTTTTCTATCAGTATCGTGGTATTTAATGACCAAAATTAGTGTTTTTATGCCATGTTGATAGGGGTGGTGTATGAGTAATTAGCCTTATAGTAGATGGTTTTGATGGAAATGGGTGATGTTGTATACAATCTTTTAATTATATTTTCTCCACTTATCATCAATTTTAGGAGTTCCATCATTGATACATAAACTATTGGACCTTTTATAGATAGATTATATTAGTTAGTTCACTTAAGAGAATTTCATTAAGGAAGGATTATGTCATCATATTCTTGGGTTAGATAGTGGTACTACTATAAAACTCATATTTGGTTCAGCAAAGGGATATTTTGAACTAATGACACCTTGTGGGATATGATACCACAAAAGTATAGTTCTAACCAAGAATATTGAATCATCATGCCTATAATCTAGCTTATTAGTAATGGGGTTTTTTGGACTATTGATCTATTATTTTTTTCTAGTTCTAGAAGGTTTCAGGATGGTGTTTAAAGCCAATAGATTAAGAATACTGACATGTTCTATGATCCCCATCATTAGATTATAGTTAAATGCGTTCTTAATGAATTATTTATTAGTTTCATAGACGTTTTAAGTGGTTTTCCTGATATGTGTTGTAGTTTCATTATTGAATAGTGACAAAAAATTAACTATTATTTATAATGTTGTGACGAACTCACATGGAATTCCATCTTAACCAACATCACGGCTATCCCAAATATAATTCATGATCTACATGGGATATACACAAGAACCAAGGAATCCATAATTATCCTTTAAGAATAATTTACCCTGAAAGAGAAAAAACAATTAGTGTATGGTATAGAAACATAATCACATAATTAAATAT